>JAJKFL010000001.1:46380530-47580530 GCA_021186555.1 Reticulitermes speratus
GTATGTAGTAGTAGTAGTAGTATAGTAGTTAGTAGTAGTAGTAGTTAGTAGTGTATAGTAGTAGTAGTGTAGTAGTAGTAGTAGTAGGTAGTAGTAGTAGTATGTAGTAGTAGTAGTAGTATGTAGTAGTAGTAGTTAGTAGTAGTAGTAGTAGTAGTGAGTAGTAGTAGTAGTAGTTAGTATGTAGTAGTAGTAGTAGTAGTAGTAGTATAGGCGGCTTCAGAAAGATGTTAGGAATATTGTTTGCAGTACTCCTTTGATGAGGCATCAGCCTTCTTGTGTGACAGTAGTAGGTACGGCAAAGAACGTCTGTCTTCAATCGAGATCAATTCGATTTATACCCAGACTGAGGGGAAAACACGTGTGTTTCCTGTTGTCGTCGCCATAGTTGGTTTTTGTTGTTGTTGTTGCTGCTGCTTCTGTTTTTATTATTACTAAAATTGATAAGCCAGGGAATTAAATATATATTAGATTTTATCTTCAATTTTCCAATACCTAATCTGTATCCAGCAAGAGGTATATTACAACAGAAATTTAAGTGAACAGAACTGTACCGTGTAGAGTTTTCAGTTAAGTTCGCAGGCAAGTGAGCATTTGTCTGATAAGTCCTAACGGTGCAACTTCGTGCACACCAGTTACATGGTTATTCGCTTCCTTTTTTCGATAAAAGACCTTTTTTCGGCTTCTTGCTTCTTAAAATAATTTTATTATTTTATTAATTATTTATTATTAATTATTGGTAACAGAACTATTTTGGCCTCCCTTTCTAGGTAAGTACTGTATTGCACAAATCCTGTTACGTGTGCTATCTTCTGCACACTTATTGTCAGAGAGGATGATTGATTTCAAAACCGTTTAAAGGTTAGGGATTTTTTCTGCAATACAGTTCTTAGATTGGAGCCTCTTTCACATCACTAATTTTCGCCCACAGCTTAAGAAGTGTATTTCATGGCATGTCTTGTATCTACATGTCAGAGAAACGGATTTCACGCTCTATCTTCAATGTTTCTATTTCTCCCTTACCTTTTAAGGATTGGCGGGTATGCCTCAGTCTCAGAACTTATTCCATTTATTACATTTACCCTGAACAAAACGATGTTTTGCATTAACCGCATCAACAGTCCTACTAACTCCTTCATAACAATTTTTATCCCAAATAAAGTACAGATAGCCCAATCGGTATAGCGACTAGGCTATGGGCTGGACGACCGAAGAATCAAAGTTCGATTCCCATGAGGGCAAGAGACTTCTTCGTAGCTTTTAGACCCACCCACCATCCTGTAGAGTGTGTATCGTGGCTTCTTTCCCCAGGGATAAAGCGGCCATTACGTGAAGCTAACGACTCATCTCCTTCTAGTACTGAGGTTACGAATGCACGAATCTCTGCCTGTATTTTCCCGTGTGTCTTCATGTCGTGGTGCTTGATGGAACGCCGGTAAAATAAGGTAAAGCAACCCCATTACAGGCCTAGACAGGCCCTGAGGGTTCCAGGAGGTTGACGCTCCCAGATTTGTAGACAATCGGCACATGAAGGTAGTAAGGTTGTCAGCCCTACGCACCGGCCGCCTTTACCCCCCAGGAAATATCCCTGGTACTCATTTCTGTTAGAGGCTGAGTCGACCCCAGGGCCATAGTGCGACCGAACGCCGGTACAAATTTAAAATTAAGAAGGCATAAAAATTTAAATTACTTGTTGGAAAACACCCGTTAATGAAAGAAGGTTATTTCTTATTCCGTTTTAAGCGTTCTTATTGAAATTATCTACAAGGAAATTGGTTAAATAAATTAAGGAAGAAACGTGAGTATAGTAGGACATACGGTTAGCTAACCTAGCCCCACCAACCTAATTTTATTTGAACTCACCCAAGTATATGACACGTAAACCACTCGGGTGCCTACACACACACGTTCATCGTCATATAATTCGGAACATGTGATTTTTGTAGTGTAAGTAGAGAACACGCGGTCAGTCGGGCGGGGACCTCTAGCTGCGCAGGAGAAGTGTCGTATGCTGTAGGTCTGCTCTTTCGATATTATGGACGTCTCTCAAACTGCACGGTTTCCGCGACCTTCAGGGCCACAAAACAGTCGCATTACTTTCTTTATTTATCTGAAATTCAGGACACGATAATTACATTTTCTGACTGGTTGTTACCAACTTGCTTGCCTCTGTCGGAGTCTCGTAATACTTCTGTCATGCTCGTTGAATTCTGCTTCAATCATTTGCTAACTCTTGAATTCTTAATTCATAATCAGACTTCAGCAAGCAACTGTTTTCCATTGATTAATCATTCCAGAAACACAGTCCTGTGGTATTCTTGATCCACTGTGGGAATGTTTAATTTTGATTAAAATAAGTTTCATATAATGATAGAAATGACGGGAAGACGAGGAAGAAGGCGTAAGCAGCTACTGGATGACCTTAAGGAAAAGAGAAGATACCACAAATTGAAAGAGGAAGCACTAGATCGCACCCTGTGGAGAACTGGCTTTGGAAGAGGCTACGAACCTGTCGTAAGACAGACAACAGAATGAAATTAAGGTTCATATATTGACACTGCTGTGTTGTATAAGGTACATGACCTGACGACTTCGGCCCACAGAATATTCAGATTATGAACACGTACAAATTTCAGTGAAAGATTTGTAATTTGTTTCATGCATAGGCATGGTGATGCTTCAAGGTAGAATATCTCCTATTGTGATTTGCACGTAACACAAATCGGAAAAAATTATAAATTTGGAAGTTTTGTACAAGTTTACTTGAGAAGCTTCGTGATTTGTAGGGCTCACCAGTATTCTCAGGATAGTCAAATTTAGAGCTAGGGCAAATGATTATGATGAAAGACAAGAAATACATAATACCTTTTGAAGGGCGCCTCTTGAAAAGACACTTTGGGGTGTCGACAACAAGAGGAGTTTTGTTAAACTGGATGTATGAGAAACTGAGATGGATGAAACAGGAACAGAATCCTGTCCAGTGGTGGTTGTTCGTATTAGTGATGTTGAAATTTCGGATGCTGCTGCCGTAGTTTCAGATATTCATAAAGATCAGAATAATTGGAAATGGAATTGAAGTTCTGTCCTTTAGGATATTTGTTGCAACGATCTGGTAGGCTGAGCGATCACTTTAATAGTGTAGTTAATGTATAGTTAATGAAATAGTGTTGAAGAATTAAGAGGCACAGAAATGAAAACTAACATTTTGTACGTCATATGATCAAGTTTCGAAACGGCCCAACTTGAATCAATCGCATTCACCAACAAATGCACAACGTGGGATTACAAATTGTACATAAGTTTTAAAAAGCCTGCATGTTTCGGCGCCGAAGCACCATCCTCAAGGGAGTCTCAAATACAAAGGGATACACGCAACAAACCATCAATCTGGGAGTTTTAAAAACTCCTAATGTGTGTATTTGTTGGTGAATGTGATTGATTGTAAGAATAATGCACGGAATGAATAATATCAAATTTGCAGGGCGCTATGTGAGTTTCAAAAACTTTCCACCAGTCCTAACGACAAGCTGGTCCTGCAAAGAGGAACACTTCCGCCTTTTGACATTGCAGTTCCGCACTTACTGGACGGAAATTTTCCACGAAAATGGACTGGTAGAGGCGGTTCTGTCACTTGGCCATCTCGTTCCTTTGACCTTATACCACTTGATTTATTCTTCTGGGGATACATAAAGGATGCTATTTGCGTTCCATCATTGCCCACCTCTTTACCGGAACTTTCGGGAGGATGAGAGCTACTCCGGCTACATTTACACCCGCCGTGCTTACAAATGTGTGGACTGAACTTGAATACAGATAAGACATGTGCCTGCCGGATTACTCATGGCTCCCTCATTGAACATCTGTAAACTGTTAAGTGTATTCGTTGGTCACAAAACCTTTATCATATAATCCACCAAAATACGTTCAGGTTTACTATCTTTGCCTCTTACTTCTTGAGAAGTATTACAATAAAATCTTTCACATTTAATATGTACACTATATATTTTATAACCATTTCGTAAAAGGTACTGAAACGCTTGATATCTTCTTCTTAGTCCGGCCTCTTCTAGGTGTAGAGGGTAACTGTTGCACCTGATCACACTCAATGACACACACGCACTCGGTAAGAATCCCCTAGACGAGGAATCGGTCCGTCGCAGAGGCCTCAACCTGCACAACACACAATAATTACAGTATACAAACATCCATGCCCCGGCGGGATTCGAACCCGCAATCCCAGCAAGCGAGCGGTCGCAGACCTACGCCTTATACCGCCCGGCCACCGGGATCGGCTACGTTTGATATCGTGTTGGTCTAATTATATAAATGACTGTGTCCGCCCTTGTCCATAGGGCGCCATCAGATTTCACGTATTTTCTGTCTGTTGCCTTGCATTATAGACTCAGTCCCTGTACGCATGGTCAGTCACGTTTACCTCGTCCGGTCATCCCTTACACGACAAGCGACATGACAATGTTTCGCAGCATTCCCATGGCTTGATGCGCTGTCCACCAAAATCGATTTCCATTTTGTATGCTTAACGGCTATTGGAGCTTCAAAACACATTTCAGAATGTTATAATTGGTTTATAGAGGTCTTTCATGACTAAACGAAAGAGCCTATTACCTTCTCAATATTTGTCCATTCGTATCGATTTATCATGCGTGTTTCCTCTGTAATGAATTTCGATACTTTTGTTACGAACCCTGCTTATATACACGATTTGAATTTGAATCTTTGCTACTTAGAAGAATGAGTAGCCGGAACCTTTCAATTAGGTGTGAAACAGGAATGCTACAGGGTGTTTAGTATGATGAATATGAAGTTGTTGGAAATAACATGGAAAATGTCTGTTTTATATTACAATGCATGGTTCCAGTGCATCAGATGCTTACAAAGGTCACCAGGAGAAGTATTTGACTCTATTCGCGTTAATAAGACAGAGCGACAGAAGATCTATTTGGAATTATGAAAGCTCTTGAACCGAATCCTGATTATTCATTGCCCTTTATTGTTCTTACTTGCCTGCTGAAGAACCTAAGCTGGATAATGAATGTTGCCCCTTTCCTGTCTTCAAAATATCATCATCTCATTCGCAAACCTTCCGTGAAATGAATGTGATGTAAAGCCGTCTAAATGAACAAGAAACTTGGATTTCAAACGGTAGAAGAAATAAGCTTCGAAAGAATATTACCTGCACCAACTGTCAAGTTATCACACATTGTGTTTTAAATTTTAACACTGCAAGATAACTGAAGATATGTCTTCTGGAACATAACACCGTGTCGATTGGTAATTAATTACCGTCGTTTTGGAGGAGCTTGATATATCCGCCTTCAGAGTAGTCCACTCTTCTTGTGCTACCCTGAAGATGGAGAGAGCAAGCTTCCTCGAAACGTGGTAACTAATTACCATTAAATACGGCTTCTTTTACCAGAAAAATAAACTTCATCAGCACTGCTGTGAAAACTTCAAATCACGCATTACGAATACCTGCTGGATACATTAGAGCCCTATTTGGGGTAAGCAGTAAATTACGTCATACCAGTATCGTGGTCTTACATGTTTTTCTATATTAATGTGACTTTCATCTCACTTATATGAAATGTGCAAACTAAAACATCAGATCTGCTAAATAAGTGGCAGCAGAAACCTGTCTGCGCTGTTTCATATTTTTTGAGGTTTGTTTAACGACCCCGTCGGTCGCTTATACTACATAGCGTCAAATGGCGTCACGATTAATGACAGAATTCGAAAACATGTGAAAGGAAGTGTAGTGATTTAATTTATGTATATTATCCCGGTATTTATCTATAGGGGCTGAAGAAAACCACGAAACATATCACAATAGCCAATTTTTGGACCCAGACGTGCTGAATGTAAGGCAGAAATGCAGACTTTTTGACACCGATATTCAATGTGTCTAAAGTGATAAAGTGTAAAATTCATTCATTCTGTAGTTTGTCTTACGACAGGTCCGTAATCTCTTCCAAGGCGAGTTCTCCACAGGGTGCGATCTAGTGCTTCCTCTTTCAATTTCCAGTATCTTCTCTTTTCCTTAAGGTCATCCTGTAGCTGCTTACGCCTTCTTCCTCGTCTTCCCGTCATTTCTGTCCTTCCCTCTAACTTTCCTTCAATCACGTGTTTTAGAAGGCAGTTTCTACGCAAGAAGTGACCAGTCCAGTTAGCCTTTCTTCTTTTTATTGTATGTACGATATTCCTCTCCTCCTTGACTCTTTGTAATACTTCTTTATTTCTCACACGATCGGTCCAAATGATCTTCTCCATTCTTCTCCAGCACCACATTTCAAATCTTTCCAGGTATTTCTGATCTACTTTCCAAAGTGTCCACGTTTCAGCACTATAAAAGCTGTGCTCAAAATTTAGCATTTTACTAGTTTCTTCCTTAAATTTAAGTCCAGTTTGCTGGTGAAATGAGTCTTCTTCTTGTTGAATGCTGCTTTTGCCACCGCAAGTCTGGATTTAATTTCACGTGTACGCCTTGCATCATTTGTTATCATGCTACCCAAAGTAAATAAATTGTTAACTGTCTATGCGTGTGACAACGTCCATGCCAAGTAATGCTTTCGTTTAAAATATTTAATTTTATAGAACCACCTTCATCAGTATATAATCACTTGGTCTAAGCATGAGTAATTAAATTATGTTGAAAATTCCTACGGCAGCGACTGTGAAGACAATTGTTTTTGGGCCTTGACGCCATGTACTTGAGAGATAGTTACCAATGTTTAGGAACCACATGCTGCTTCCTTCTTTACTTAAAATTGAACATGAATGCAGCATGTTTCTCCAAAATACTGGTACCCGTCTATCAAAGTACACAACGTCACATCCCAGAAAATTAAAGTTAAAATAAGAGAGGCTGTAGCGCCCTGACGAAGGGGCTGCGCTTGCATGGTTCCGGTTGATGAGACACAGGCCCTTGGCTGGATATACGGCATGAGACCCTGAAGCAAAGCAGTTCGAGTTTATGACACCCCTGCCCTTACACGAACGTCGTGCCGCCTGAAGAAAGAGAGTAATGATGCTAAGAATAAGAACCAGACTAACCAAAATGCTGGTTCTTTTTTGTGCTTGGGCGGGTGTATGGATCTGATGGAAGTCATGCTAGCAAAGCAACCTTGACCGCACGCCTCAAGCTGAGGGCGCGATTTATCCATAACGTCACATCCAGACCGACTCATCTGCACTAACTTCAAGCAGTCTGTTTCATTTCCCAACGTACCTCTTCTTTGGAGTGAATTTTGTTTAGTCCTTCCTCTCTTCCTCCTCCTTTATTTGTTTCCTTGTTTCTGTCTCTTAGTTACTTCATTAAATAATTTCATATTTTTCCGTAGCTACTTTCCTCCCATTTTTCTTTTTACAAACTTTTAAATCTTTTCATGTTTTCTGTCTTTCATCTCTGCCTCCTTTACCGTTCAATCTGCATCTTCTACCTATGTGCATGTGTATTACACTGTACTAACTACGGGCTGCACGATTGCGGTTTATGTCCCTTCAAGGATGGATTTTTCTCCTTGTTACTATTTAGCCCCACTCTTCCACTGTCTATTGGTTATCGGGACCTTTAATCGTAGGAGAGAAACCGTCTTAGCTTAAAACTAACCAGTTACTTCCCTCTGATTTCCAGGTTTCAAATACATGGGTCTTTTTCTCAATATTTCCAATACACCTTCAAAACGATGTGTTTAAACATAGGGAAAATTTTACTTTTACGTGCAGCCATTCCCCTCAATTGTGTCTTCCTCTACCAGTAGTCTTACATATATGGGACAGTTTTACCCTTATACTGCTATTTCAGATATTTCCTCTTAAATTCATTTTCATCTTCTTTTATCCTAAATTTCTGCTCCTGGACGTTCCTATTCATGTTAATTTGTCTTGTCTCTTTTCATTTTTTAACGTGTGTATTTCATCTTCTATAGATACATCATCTTCGACTATAAATTTTATGTCGTTTTCAAAACTCATGTTCCAACAAGGAAACTACAAAGATCATCTTCGTGTTGAATGGTTGGACAAATAACGTAACGTTTTAATCTTAATGCACACTGTGTTCAACAACGACTGTAACAGCATCCCAGATATTGAGGGAAATCTGATTGGATGGGGTTCCAACAGCAAGTCTCATTTCCTTTTAGCCTTACTCCGATCTCGACAGCGTTTTAAATGCTAATCGGGGACTGACTGAAGTGGTCCCCGTCTGCAAATCTGAAGCTACGACGAATCGTGCATGTCATGCAGATGCTATAGTTTCAAATACCACTCTACTTTTACGAAATAGTTCACTTTTATACCGTGGATTACTGTACATATAAGAATATTTTTATGCCATCGTATTTGTTGGAACCCTTTTTTTTTTTAAATATCAGATCCGAAGAAGGTAACACAAAGTTATGAAACCTTCATAATGATATCCTCTGAAAAATGCGGATCGATAAAACTCTCTCAAGCGGTATTAATTTGTACATTTCATTTCACTGTAGCATCGTGCATTTCATTTTGAAATTTAACTTCTTCCTATATTTATCGTCTTTTCGTGTACTCTTTTCCTTAGCATTCAATGCCACTTTACATATTTATGTACTTGTGTATGCCGAAGCCACCAAAAGTTTCTGATGATTTCTATTCTCTCCACAAATCTTCTTTTGGTAGTTTTCTGGTCTACTGCACCTTTAGAAGAGTTTGCTACAATTTCTGCTTGTATAAATAAGGCTTTGCTTCACGTAAGTAATGCCTCAGGATACACATCGCGTAAGAGGTACAATTTGTTGAACGTGAATATATAGTTTAACAAAGAGGCAATTATAATTGAATGATACAGGCCAGAAGTAACATTCCCAACCAGTATTTCAGCAGGAATTTTTTTTATGTTGACTTTCATTAAACTCGTTTTAGCGAGGTTGATAAGTACAAACAATTTAAAGATTAGATCATAGTTACCTACTGCTACAATTTACGCCTGAAACTTAAAAGATCGTCTTGTTTAAAGCAATTCATTAAGAACTGGATTTTCGTACTGTTGTTCGTAGACGTCCGGGCGATCCTGAAAGAGGAAACGCTCAGCTGACCTCCATATTTTGTCCACAGTTCTTAGTCTTAGTCGTACTCCTGCTTCCACCACCTTTACCTAATTGATATTTAAAAAAGCAGGAACTTGAGTGAATCATAATTACAGGAGGTTAGTGGTTTGCAGAAGTAATATTTGCAGAAGAATGACTGAGGTCGGTATAAAATTGAGATCTTCGTTATTCTGGGATGTTACGCAGCGTAGATAGGTAGTTACCGACGTTTCGAGACAACATCTCGGTCCCATTTTTGAGGATCAAGCAGCCCCATTAACTCCTGAAGATGGGACCGATAGGTTGTTTCGAAACGTCGGTAACGAACTACCAATCAACGCTGCGTAACATCCCAGAAGAGGGGAAGATCTCATTTACATAGCGGCGGAAGCCTGAAATCACGCACATTCTTTATATTTCCAAAGAAGGAAACTAAATCAAATTTGTAAACAAACTGTGACTAATTTTTTAACTATAAAGTGTAACGTGAATCACATCTGACGGAAAGTTTTCGTTTCTTTGGCTCTCTCTGAAATAAACTAGTTCTTGCATCTGCACGAAACATTCTCTCTTCCTGTTTACAAGATGACATTTTTACAATTTAAAATATTTCGAAGACGGTGTCTTAATGTATAGCATGTCAAGTCCATGAAGCCGTGTCCTCCTGGAGAAGCTAATAGCTTCTCAGTTGGACAAAAAATGTTCTCTCTGTATGAAGCTCGATGTTTCATTTTTACATTCGTAAGTGACCGCTACGTGTTGCCGTTCTGACTCAGAGAAATCCAGTTCATGGCCTGATCTTCTATTTCTTTAAAGTCGGTTTTAATATTATCGTTCCACCTACCACTAGGTCTCCCAAGTGGCCTCTATCGTTTATCAATACCGTACACCGCACGCTCCATTTAATACATGATTACACTACTAATTAAATAAGTAATGAATTTTACTGCCTTATTTTTAACAACAATAATGTGACGAGGATTAAAATGTGTCTCCTTTCTACGAGGGCATCTGTGAACACAATAAAAATAAATGGTGATTTAAATATCAAAATGCTTAATTAGTTTTGTATTAGAATATTTTTACATCTTCTTTTTCAATTTCGCTGCAGCATGAGCCGTATAACCATTATGAATTCCCCCTCACACTGCATTACACTCTACAATATCAGTATGAGTCCCCCTCCACCATACCAACATCGCATCCCAAGCACTTGCAGGTTATTAAACCCCTTTCTCATCGTCGCCTGTATATATTGTACAATTCCGACAAGTCTCACTAACATACCACTAATTCTGAGCGGGTGTAATTTTGTCCTAACGTAACGAGCTAAATTCCGTAGCATTGTAGACGTTGCAATTTCGTTTCACCAAATTGTATTCCCTCTTCAAAGTAGTCTAGGCTAGAACAAGAGAGAAACCTGTGGATTGCAGGCCACACAACTTGGCTAGCTTATAAGTACTAGTACTTTACAACTAAGAGACAAGGGAAAGCGACTGCTTTGATGTCTTTCTCTCTTAGCTTACGGCTTACTGGTATACGTTATTGACTATAGCTGTAACATAATGGTCCATGCTATAGAGTGTCCAGATTAAAATGAAACTCCGTGAAACTTCAGATAATGAAAATGTTGGTAGAGGATACTGTGCTTACAATCAAGCCCAAAGTTTCGTGTGCTTCGTTGCTGCAATGATACTTTGTTGGTAGCTTGTTTTTGTCTGTTTATTGCACATGAGAGAAGGTTGAAACTATCCAAGTGCGAATCCGACTGCGCCCCCCCCCCCCCCCGCCCCCAAGGCCCTGAAGTTTCTACTTCTGAAAACGTTAAGCTCATTTCTCTGTTTGAAACTTTTAGTACTTTGTAATCTCTTTCTAGATAAAGTAATGTGAATCTAGCTATGGAACAACAGCTTTCGTTGTAGACCATCATTACGAAATTTCACCCAAGTCTATCTAGTAGTTTCGGAGATTAAATACAAAGCCGGACGGAAAGACACGCCCTCTCCATTATGCGTTTACTTTACACTTTGCGCAAACAGTGCACTGAAATGGAATGAGAATTGAAGTGAGTAAAAGTACGGCCTCTTTCCTCTGCTAAGTAATTGAAACTGTAATTCCATCCAGATTGTTTGAACTAATATGTATGTGTGGACGAATAAACATGTCTCCGTTTTTTATCCATGGTTCTCATTTTATTCAAACTGTCAATACGTAAATCACACAAGTTGTCTCACAATTAAAAACTTGACGGCAATTTTAAATCAAAAGCCTGAAATGTTAGAACAATTTTGGTTCTAAGTTTTAATTACTTTTTTACGACATTAAGGTCTGATACAGAGTATGTAATTTAAGAGTAGGTTGGTTTACTGTAAGCTCTTACGACAACCTCGACACCTGCTGTGCTGCTGCGGGGAGCTTGCCTTAACAGCTTACGGAAATCAGTCTGTTCTTAAATTAGATAGGCGCAGGCTGTACGTTGGCTTATATATTACGTACTGCGTGAGCGTAATCTAGACTTTTTAACTTTACTCTTACTGAATGGTTATTTTAATCCACTTCACATTTCATCTGTGCCTTTTGTAGTGTCACATTGAAGCTTGAAATATAAAGGTTACATCTGGTATTAATAAACTCCACTGAAATGAAAGGATTACCCCTTCCAAAACTAACTGCTTTGACAGGAACAGCAAAATGTTCGTGTCAAAACCATAAACGCACAATATTGGAAACACATGTTAATTTTTTTCCAGTCTCTTATGCTATATTTCAGTATTTTGTTTACACAGGCGACACTTTCAACAGGGATTGTGATACGAATTCCATTGTTCCAAGAGGACAGGATTGAGGTTCAAAGCCTTTATGAGACAAAAATACGTAAACTTCATCGCGGTCATAAACACTTTTGGTTTAATTCCATACACACGTATGCTATGACATTATTTTAGGATCAGAAACGAAATAAAAGACGCGTAACTTGTTTCCAAACAAAAAAATAAAATGCTGATTATGCTGTATTTTGAATTATATTAAGCGTAGCAGAAAAGTAAATGGAATGAGAGTCCGTGAGCAAAATGTTATACAGTGACTTACGGCATGCAATACACACCTAAATCTCTCCCTGTAAAACTATGTCAGGCCATCACATGACTGATTGTTACGTTTCAACTTTGCATATCCACGACCTTAGTTGTTTAGCATCAGTAATAAATTCACTGAATCTTGGGTTATTTAAGGACTTTTACAACTTAACAGGAAATAGGTAAATATATAAATATGTCAAAAATCTTTATAGAACTTTCCTTCAACACAATATTGTCTATTTACCAAATGAAAAGCCTAATATGAAAGGAGGATCAACTCTCAAGGACGCACCCCACGTCATTAGAGGTTATGTCCTTTACGTTTCAAACAAAGTATAATTACATATACATAATTATTCCTAAAAGTCTTATATTTTACTTTCTGAAAATTCTTACAGGAGGTGAAGTGGTAGAAACGTTATGGACAACGTATCACACATTTCGAAATTTCTCACGTTCGAAATAGTAATTGGACAAAAATTGCCTGTGGCAACTGCGTCGTGATAAAATTAAAACATATTGTATTTCACATTTAATATACGAATCTGAAATCCGCCATATTTAACTTCCTGATTGGTTGGTAGATTCAGTTGACTGGGTACTTGGCCACCCAATTGATTGAGCGATTGTCAAATTGTTTCATTGGTTGACTAGTTTCTTGTCCTACAGATAGATTATTAGATGGTCTGTTATTTTCTATTGGTGTTTCGATAGAGACATTCATTTAGCATTTTGAAAAATTAATTGCTGGATCACTTAAACAAATGAATGATTATCTAATGTATTTGAATTGCGGTTATTTAAAACACTATTTGAAACGGCGTTTTAATCTAAATGCAAAGCTATGCACTGACGTTAACCCTCAAAATCCAAATTTGCCCACCGGTGAATTGCTTAGTCAATTAATGTAGACCTTTTTATATATTACTCATATCATGCACATTCGTACAATCAATACATCCACCAACAAATGCACTTAATAAAATAAAATTCATAACAATTATTAAAACTCCTACATGTTTCGGCACTGAGGTGCCATTCTCAGGGAGTTATAGAACAAGGAGTATATATAAGCCCAACACGTTAATCTTGGTATTACAAAGCCCTATTGCAATATTTAAAATGTTATAATTCTAAAACATAAAAAATTGATAAGTATAAAAATTACAATATTGTGATGTTAAAATTATATAATAGTGAGCAGTTCCAAGCATACGTCCGTATAGAACGTGAAGAACTGCGAAAGTACAGGCTACTTGGAACTTCTGACTATTACATAATTTTAATATCACAATATTGTAATTTTTACACTTATTAATTTTCATATATTTTAGAATTTGAATACTTTAAACATTTCAATACGAGCAATGTAATGCCTAGACTAAGTTGTTGGACTTATACTCCTTTTTTTATAACTCCCTGAGGATGGCACCCAGGTGCCGAAACATGTAGGAGTTTCAATAATTTTATGAATTGTATTTTATTAAGTGCATTGTTGATGGATGTATTTAATGGAGGTACACAAACACACATAACCCAAACTTATCCATGTTGGTAATCGTCATACCGACCAAGCTTTGCGGAAGAAGGTAAAAAGTGTAAGACATGGGAAAAACATTACTTACTGAAAAGGGATAAATGTTGAAATACAACACCTTTCGGCAGAACTACTGTGTTTGCAACTGTAACTGCACATAAATAATTACAATATTCATGTACCGATGTTCCTCGTTAGCAGGTCTTCTCGGGCAGCAAGACCCGCTTTTCCTTCTTCGACAAGCGATTAGAAAACTCCTCACTCTCTTCTCCAAAGCTTTCTGGACACGTTACAGAAGTAAGTGTAAATGTTTATTTATCGAATTGAAATTCCAGGAAAAGATGAGTTTCTGTGTCAGTACAAGTTCTTCAACCCCCACCCCTTAAAATATAAAATAAAAGAAGGAGGAAAGAAACGACTGTACACTTACAAAGTCTTAAGTAAAAGAAAGCTGTGAACTACTTGGAGGTGTAGAAAGTGTAAACGTCTTAATTGAAGAATGCGAGAAAGTTTTCGGAGTCATTCCCGAAGGAACACAAGAAAGACAATTAGTTTGGTGTAGGGTAAATTCAGGATCTGAAAACAAAGCGGCAGGCAACTCGGTCTAACGTCGAACTTTAAACTGCAATACGAAGGAGCCTGCATTATGTCCCGTATCAGATGGTTTTCCTTTTGATGTGAGTACTATATAAATATTGAGTACTGCCTATATTTACGATGAAAATGACAACGTCAGAAAGTCACAGTTTATACTGTTATCTATGTTACACTGCTCAACAGTGGGATATATACCTGTCTTTGTATTTCTTCTTTTTGCCTTTATCTTCTCTCCCTTCTTTCTTCTCGTTATCTTCCTTTTCCTTCTTTCTTAGTAGCTCAGTAACTTAGACTGCACCATTTTCCTCCACAGCCCAACTTAGCCCTTTCGAGTCTGTGAAAATGGCGTACTTTCTCAGATACTGTCAGTAAGCAATGTACAAAATAAAACCGCATTAAAGAAAACTGCAAATATTAAGCATGCAATTTTCAGTTAAATTTATGGCTTTATTTGCCATGACCACATTGAACCGTTTCTGTTTACCAGGATTTTTCTTCTTATTCACTGGACCAGAGAAATTTTTTCAATAAAGAAAGTTTCAATGTAAGCCACTTTTCTTCGTAAACAGATATATCTGTATTTTCCGCACTTACAACATTCGGCGTCTGTTCTTAGCGACTCCTTTGCCCCTTCTAACAAGGTTCATGAGTCCCTCAGAATGAATCGTCAAAAGAATTTACTAATCGCTGAATGTAGAGACTATAACTACGCGGTATTAATCAGATAATATGTATATATCTCTGGGCTGCCAAAATATCGACAGAAACTAACACAATGAGAACAAATATTGGGCCCACATGCCATGAGTAGTCAGAAATATTCTTTCTTAAGACCCCGTTTCGAATATTATGTCAGAGATTGGCTATTGCAACTGAAAGATTTCGTAATATTGCTCCCTCAAGGAAGATATAAAGATAGTAATTTAAAAAAGTCTATTAGCGCATCTTCATTTATATTCACCTCGTTATTTGTCACAATTTTATTCCCTCAGGTAAGATACCGGAATAGCAATTTAAACCGACTACTGTATCATCTTCTCACGCACTTCAAATGTCAGTATCACACCTACATTTCGTTATTTCTCATATGACTGATTGACAGTGTAAGCGCCCTTTGAGGATCAAACTCTTAAGAACTGTCTGCATTCTATGGCTGCTCATCGAATCATCGCGAGCAGAAGAGCATTCGCAACGGTCCTCTGTAAAATTATGATTTTCATATTGTGGTCCTTAGATCACTTGCGGCCCGTGATCCGCATTTAGTTCGAATAAACGCAATGAATTTAAATATGTAATTTCACAAGCCTGCTTTTCTAACCATCAGAGAATGTACTTCCGAACTGTATCTCCTCTCCTTACACACGATATTTGTAGAAGCGAGTAAACGTAACAGCATGGTGATTATCTTTCTGCTTCGAACAAAGGAAGCGACAATGTCTTACAGTCGGTGAATTAATTCTACTAATTAAAATCTTTATTTTTTTTTCTACTGTACTCTTTTAAAGTACTTTACATCCTGCCTTTCCTATTCAACGTTCGAAATTTTGAATTTCACACTAAACAGAAATGGACCGCTCGTTGGATATAAGAAACACAGGGCTGTCCTCTTTTTTCAAGGTACCAAGCCCGACAAGTTTCGTAAACCATTTTGTCACTCGGTCAGTTAAGACAGCAATTTAGTTGATTCGTTTATTAGGTTGTCATTTTATGAAAGGTTATCTAGTTTAGTCAATCATTATTTATAAATATGTTTTTTTCTCGACGTAGGTTGATGCAAATTGCATTCTGTATTATTTTACGTACAACCTACAATGTTGATAACAATATTCCCTTCTCTTTAGCACTGGAAGTTTTTAGAACGCTGCATCATAACTTCATTATATTCGGAATTCTTTCCTCTTTAATACCCACTGTTAGCTATACGTTTTGCACCTGCTTACCCCAATATCTCCTTTTAAGACTATCACTTTAGAACGACTTCGGCAAATCCTCAGGATTAACTAAACACTCTCCTCGGAATAAAGCAGACTGCAAGCAACTTGGACTCTTCGCCGTCTACCCTCAAAATATCGATTCACTATGCAAAATGGTTTCCCGCCTCTACAGGAAATGCTGTCAGTTTTTCTCTTCATTTAACTCCCTCTTAGAATTTCGTCTCTTTTTTATTTCAAATTGTATTGTACAACTGATACAATCACAACCGAAGGAAGCGAAGAAAGGTAGCAGTCATGACAAGCATTGTCGGAAATGTTTCCGAACAGTTCCGAAAGGTATACAAAGAACAATCATGATAATGAATTTATTGACAGCCTTGTCTATGATAGTGAAAGCTGCTCTATTGTGATATGGCTAGCTGCAGCAATACACTCCTGGACTAAGGTTTATTGCATGATTGAATTTTCTGTAAGTTTATGTCACGATTCATCCAACGTTGTATCTAATTAAAGGAAGAGTATTTTTAATAAATTACTTTCTTTTGTCAATTAACCGATAAAACACGTTTACACTATGAATTTCATAATATCGGAAGGTATAAGTTCTGATATTCCGGAAGGATTCGTATGTAAAATACTAGACGGAAATTGCGTTGTTGCTACTGATGATCGAAAATAACCAGACAGACAACTAAATATTTTTGGAAATAATATATTATCTGTGGATATCAAAGACATGTGAAATTAATTTGTGTGATAACTAGGGGCTATTTAAGTTATTATTAAGATTATAACTAGAATCAAAATAAAGACCTTTCCTTTCTTTTAAATGTCCTGAACACAGGAAAGTAGAGCGACCGCCATCTATTATGCTGTGAAATAAACATGACCCTGGATCCCAGTTACTTGACTATTGATAAATCCATCATGTTATGTACAAATGTGGTATCATACGCTAAGCAACTAAGCAACACTCACTCATTCTTTACTTAATAACTTACGCCCACAATAGCGGACATGTTTCTCAAGTTACTACAAAGAACTTTCTTTAGTTAATAAATAAATTAATTAATTAATTATATTCACGTTTAATCAAATCGTGAGTCGTAAATTGTAGAGTATTGTAATGTCACTTTTATTCAAAAAATATTATTGTAAGTAATTTACTGCGAGGTGGGCAATCATGTTTCTACACCTTTTGCGTCACTTTGATATCCATACTTTACAAAACATTTGTGTGGCATAATTTAGTTCAACTTTCAAATTTACAAATACAATTAGTAGTGTGATTTCAGTCTTCCGCCGCTGTGTAAATGAGGTCTTCGCTCTTCTGGGATGTTACGCAGGGCCAAGCGGTCCCTTGAAGATGGGACCGATAGTGTCCCGAAACGTCGATAAATAACTACCAATCAACGCTGCGTAACATCCCAGAAGAACGAAGACATCTAATGAATAGATACGTTAGGAGTCACTTCACTGTATTAGTACCGACGATGTGACTGACGCCAACTAAAGTAACGTACAATGGCTCATGTAATGTGTGACAGCATTCGGTCTTGACTTTCCGACATTTCTTTATAAATATCGAGCTTCGTTCACTAGTTGTCTCATCGGTTTATGTTACCTATACAGTTTGAAATGGAAAGTCTTGGAAAGTGTGAACTCTGAACTTCTTATCGACAAAGTTATTTCTTATCACAAACTACGCTCCAAACATCTGAAAGGCATTTTTCCCTCGTGTTTATTTGATATTAGGTGGGCGGAGCATGTAGCACGTATGAGTGAGGGGAGAGGTGCATACAGGATTTTGGTGGGGAGACCTGAGGGAAGGATACCACTTGGAAGACCCAGGTGTAGATGGGAGGATAATATTAAAATGGATCTTCAAGAAGTGGGATGGGGGGCATGGACTGGATTGATATGGCTCAGGATAGGGACAGGTGACGGGCTCTTGTGAATGCGGTAATGAACCTTCGGGTTCCATAAAACGCTGGGAATTTCTTGAGTAGCTGACGACCTGTTAGCTTCTCAAGAAGGACTCTGCTCCATGGAGTTAGTTAGTTAGTTTATTTGATATTATGCGAATGATGTGGCTTTCCTCAGTGACTGCGAAATAACGCATAGCCCAGTGCACAAAGTAACGTACAGAGGCGTCAGAATTACACACTTTCAATCAGGTTTTCAATAGTAGGTACCACACATTTGTTGTAACAAGATAATGTTTTTGGTTGGTCTGTTTTAACGTATTTACCTGATTATTTGTGGACGAATTAGGTACAAGCAAAGGCGGGCGACTGACATGAGCTTTGTTTCTTATTGTGTCAAATTTCTTAGGATTGTCAATCGATATCTCCTCAACTATTTATACACAGTTTCACATGTTTCTTTATATTAGAGCACATATGCAGACATGACAACAGCATACGTGCAAAACAGTTCCATTGTAACGTAATTCCGCGGAAGGGCAAGTAGCCTACTTCTCTCTTCTTCACCTTATCCAAATGGCTGTCAGGCTCAGCCAGGGTCTTAAAGCTGGAATTAGGAGATTTTCCTCGGCATATAAATGCCGGAATTTCAAGGTTAAGAATGCGTGAAACTTTGTTCTCCCCATCCTTCTTCGTAATGTGGTTCTCATTGAACGGAGGGACAGCTTTCGTTTTTATTCGCTGCAGTAGATGAAACTTACTGTGCGTAATTTATTTAACAGTCGGAAGTTCTACTGCACAGCTGTCCAACACTTCAGGGTTTCATATATTATTATGCATTATAACCATTCACGTATCTTTGACGGCGGGGTAAAACGATCCCCGATATCCACACACACATCTGCTCCATTACATCTCATTCACGAGTTTAGGTAAAGGTTGTACTATTGCCGCTGCTAATTATATTTACTGTTTCATTTTCTGTTTTAGATATACAATTCGAGGAAAGGAAATATTATAGAAGGCAATTACTTACTCAACCCGCCCGTATTTATTTATGGAGGGACATGATGCTTTTCAGTTCTCTGTTTGTTTCATTCCATATATCTATGAGATGTGTGTCCATGCCACTTGAGTTGCTGTATTGACATTAAGTCCTTGCTACCGCATCTGCACGAAAGGAGACCTACAGCAAGCAGCGGAGACCAGTTGGAGCGCAATACTAAAGAGGGGTGGACAAAATATTTAGTAAGAATGTTGTACTTGGATAAGCCACAAACGTTTCATTGCTTGGAATGCTGGTAAAAGGTAAAGCAACCCCATTACAGGCCTAGGCAGGCCCTGAGGGGTCCAGGAGGTTGAGGCTCCCAGATTTGTAGACAATCGGCACATGAAGGTGGTAAGGTTGTCAGCCCTACGCACCGGCCGCCTTTACCCCCCAGGAAATATTCCTGGTACTCATTTCTGTTAGAGGCTGAGTCGACCCAAGGGCCATAGTGCGACCGAAACGATTATGTCAAGGAATTAATTCCAATGACACCATCGGGAATCGAACCCGCAAAGTTCCGGTTTGTAGCGTAGTGCCTCAACCAACTACGCCACCGCGTGCCCCCTTGGAATGCTGGTAAAAACAATAAATATTAAAATATAGCACAATTATGTAAATTATTTGTGTTAGTTAACGTTTATGTTCTGTATACGTCGGAATGAGGTTAAAGACGTCAGTGCATGAATATTTTATAATCTTTATTGGTGACATCCCTTTGTGTTATGACAGTATAATGTTCAAAATTTGTATCAGTCAAAACGCAACTGTATTTAGA
The DNA here is from genome assembly GCA_021186555.1 of Reticulitermes speratus. Taxonomy (NCBI): domain Eukaryota; kingdom Metazoa; phylum Arthropoda; class Insecta; order Blattodea; family Rhinotermitidae; genus Reticulitermes; species Reticulitermes speratus. The sequence continues at coordinate 46,400,510 of JAJKFL010000001.1, forward strand.
CAACAGAGTTTATGTGTCTAAAAAAGCGACATGTTTCGACTTAGGACAGGTCATTCTCAAGCTCACAACAATTCTAAGAAACACACATTGAGAGAGATATTTTCCTTCCTCAGTGTGTGTTTTTTAGAAGTATTGTGAGCTTGAGAATGACCTGTCCTAAGTCACTTTTTTAGACACATAAACTCTGTTGTCTAAATATAGTTGGGTTTTGACTGATACAGATTTTGTATATTATGAGTATTTTAATTTATTTACTCATTACTATTAACACGTAAATTGAATTATAATTAATATTAATAAGATATATTATTACAACGAAAACAGATCCAGCACCAGCAGATATATTTGTTGTCAAATTTTGTATTCTGAGTTTTTAATAAGTATAGTTGACCATAACAGAATAGCTGGCCATTCAAACAATAATTTGTTATTTTACCTTATTAGTTTATATAACATGGCTGTCCCTAGGAACCATTTGTGGAACTGTATAAATATAGTAATTAAAAACATTTCGAGCCAATGACTGACTGCAGTTTCTGTGGGGTTGAATACTGTAAGGGAATAATAGAGCCCTGAGTGATTACTGCGAAGTAGGAGCATGATGGAAATTCTATTCATCACACTTGCACGAAATGTAACACAGTCGCGGTCAATGTTACCCCATCAGTGGTGCTGGAGTTTAAATTCCAGCTACTGCACAGGACCCAGGGGCTTTAAATAATAGTACCCTTAAACGCCGTCACGACCGTACATTGCACCGAGGCCGGCAGCGTGTGAAGAATTAATGGTCCGTACAGTGCACCAAGGTTGGCATTGAAGAGGAGGCAAGCGTACTGAGTGCTGTTATACTCGTACACTTCATTTTGATGCCATCCGGAGTGGAGGATAAAGTTATATCAATTAACTTTATCCATTAAACTGTCTATCTGCTATCTGCAGTTTGCATGCATAGTAGACAACAACTACCATTAACGTTTCACTTGTGTTATTTTATTGTCTTAGGCGGAAATATTTGTACTGTTGGTATCACGTTCAACTACAAACCCGAATCTAACGCAGCAATTACGTCATTGTTACTAGCGTTACGTGGGTTTTACGTTGTGTGTTCTTGTGGCGGAGTGTAATTCCGGTAGGAGGTTTGTTACCTTGTGGTTTCTTACGTTTCATTAAGTCTGCTGCATTTTGTGGACATGTGCACCGAAATGAAAGCACGATGCGGTGCTGGGGTCGATGTTCAAGGTGCGATAGGACAGACAGACAGACCCGCTAATGAAATACCCCGCAAACCCTTCCACCGCTGCCCTACCTCGTCATAATTTTGCTGGGGTTTCAGCCTATTCCGAACATGGAATGGAGAAGGTGCAACCCCAAACTTTTTGTAGAAAGAAGATGGAGTAGTTGAGTTTAAGGGAGACGAGAGAGAGTTGCAAAGAAAGAGGGTTGAGAAACTGAATGGAAATGAAACTTTTGGAAAAAGAAAGTTTGTTCTTTACTCGTGGGTCGTTTTTCTTCTTTCCTAGAACCGAAGAGAAAATAGAGTAACGTTCCTGAAGAAGATAAGAGAGAAGTATACAATAGCTCTATAGCCTCGAACCTGTAAACCGTTCCGTGACTATACATATCGTCATATGAATAAGCGCAGGCAATAAAGTTACTTTTTTTTTTTTTGTTTAAGCCAGCTGGCTTCGTGCATCCAATCTCCGTTGGAAGCAAAGTTGCGAACTTTCAATATAGAGCTCAGTCCTTGCTGCTTAGGCGGGGAGGTTATGTCTTTTGGGAAATTCTCCACTCAAAATTTGTATTATGAATCCAGCATGCAACCCACGGGTTTTGTGCGACGGCTGGGAATTATAAAGCTTGGAATTCGAGTTTAATGAGAGCTTTATTACTGCTGCAGATTTGTAATACTCTTCAAAGATCACATAATCCTGTGCACGGCTATTAATTTTATCCTTGACAGCAAACATTTTTGCTGTCAAGGATAATGAAAAGGAAAAGACGTAATATAAAAATTGTTTGGCGCTGCAATGTTTGGAGTTCTTTAACGTTTTCGTATAAGAAAACAAGATACAAAAATGAAGAAAATGATAAAATTAACGGAAGTGAAAGGAATAGAACGGCTTGGGTGGGAGGAAAGAAATAAGAAAAGGAAGAAAGAAAGATGACTTTGAAACGACATACAGCTTAACAATAACGACACTCTATAACGTCGGCTGCACAGAAGTGCTAATCCTAAAACGTATATCTTTATGAATGTATTCTGTTAATTTGACTTTAATCCCGTTGCAAAATTGTACACCGAAGATGTCATAAACATATTCTTGAAAGAAGCCGTGACTGCTAATCCAGACTAATTATCTTATCATCAGTGTAGATAAAATCGCTGCAGTTGGTACATGAGTGCAGTAGGTTAAGCCGCCGAGAACAGTTTTGTCGATTAAACAAGGAAATTGATTAATCGGAATGATAAATCTTAACAGTTCAGCAATTTATTCGTGCACTGTAATCTCATGTTGTTGCCCCATTATACAGTATTACAACTGTGTGGGGAGATGTACGCAGAAACGCAAAATGAAAACTGCGAAAGGACTTTAGAACCTGCAGCTGAGATGGCGCGCAAGTTCCTCACACCTTGAAGATTGAAACATAATGTGGAAGCGCTTTTTTGTCAAATGCCCCGATGAGCGAAAGAGCATTGCTATGCTTAACGGATCTCAGGACGCACGCGCTTGTCCTGATTAGAGTAATCTTAAGATGAATATGATTATGGAGCACTGGTGGATTAAAACTAACTGGTGAAAAGCGAAGTACTTGGAGAAAAACCTGTCTCAGTGCCACTTTTAGGCGTTCTTTATAAGGCGTTCTTTACTGGACGCCTTATGTGGCGTTAGGGAAGGAATGTTTAAGTCTGGCCTCACAGAGAACACAGTGTACTTATATTAGAAAAACCAGTAGGTGAATGCTGTTATGTAGACTTATTCCAAATTTCAATGCTTAAGGTTTTATATCATGTTTTGTTAAAATTCTTTAATTAATGTTTATGTAGTACTAATTTGTATTTCACAGCTAAAATTCAAACCTGGCACGTATTTTGGAACACCCGCATGAATGTATTGACCAATTCTGCTGAGTTGCCGTCACTGTTGTAGCAGAAAATTCACATGCGTTTAGTATGTGTGTCAAGATTTTCAGAAGCTGCCAATTTTCGGGCCTGTCGAGTTGGTCACCCTAACGACACAGGGAACCATTTGTTGTAGTCTACAGAGGCAGTTCGTCAGTGTCGCAGCGGATCAGCCGGGCTATGTCCCAGATGGCAACCTCCACCCTGTCTATTGACGCAGCAAGAGATCCCCCACACAGAATAACCCCACCGTGACTTGGCCATCGCTTTCCTTTGCAGGGTTGCACAATAATTTCATGCCGGCCCCAAGAGCCTTCGTGACACGAAATTTTGGTGATTTACCCAGTCGGATTCAATTTGTTTGCTCAATAGATTGACTGGTTATGGGTTGGAGGATTCTGTTTCGATTCCCAGGAGGAGGAGCCATTTTCCTCTTCGCCGCCTCATCCACACCGGCTTCCTTCCCGCGAACAAAGTGAGTGAACACTGAAGCTCACTACCCTCCTCCATCAAAGTTAAGAATTGGTAGAGTGTTACATCCGCTGTCCTACACGCATTATTGCTTAGTATTTACATATAGGGCAAAGTTTATATTTTCCTTTTAGACATATTAGCAAGGGCAGTTTTTGCCAAAACAAAGTTTTCTGCACTACACGGTGGTAACTATGACGTAAGCCTCTCGGATATGACCCCGTGTAGTATGGTATGAGTGATGACTCAGAGGAAAGTCTGTCTCCACCTTCAGAAAGGCAGCAGGTTCCTCCAAAACGTCGGTTAAGTTCAACTAAACAGCATGGTACCACATCACAGAAGACGGTCATTTCCAAGTTTATTTTACAGATAGATGTTTATCGATACACACTTTCTGTTGGTTGCGTTCATTTAAGTTCCAGGTGCTTGTCTTAATTCATGTGAGCACAATATTAGGGCTTGCTTCCACATTCTTTACTATCATAATCATCATCATCATTATCATCACCACCATCATCATCATCATCATCATCATCATCATTGGAAACTGTATAACCTGTGCAGTTGAGAAATTGTCTTTGTATTATCTGATAATCATTCAACTAGATACCGTTATAAGATACCGCTGTTACTAAGTAGCAGGTCGTAATGGAGTACTGAGACGTGGTGGTTTTTCAGAACTCGGGGGCGTAAAATGCGTGATTAGGCTTGCGAACTGCAAGTCATATCCCGTAACATAGGGCTTAGTTAATGGCAGCGCTTAACTTGTAAGGTCACCGGTGTCAGGCGTCAGCCTCGTGTGGTATAACTTTCTATATAGAATGACAGAGCTGAATTAGAAGGCACACGTGTCCAGATTCCCGGCCTCACATGATGGCTGTGTTTGGGTCCTCAGAAAATATTTTGTGACAGAATGATGTGACGTGTTGTTCGAAATGCTGTAACTTTCTAGCTAAAACTTACCTAACTTCGTACTTCTTCCTTACTGTCGAAACTACAGTTTCAGATTTTAACTCTTGTGTGTGCCTGTCCGTCCATCTGCCATATATGTTTGAAAGGACTGGACTGAGACGGAACTTTACTTTCTGAACTTATTTTGTGTTAACTGATGTGTCATGGTACTTTGCAGTTATCGAGTAATGCTTCTGACTTCTTTTCATGTGGTAACTACTTCGAAACTCCGCTGAGATATTTACTACAATGACTTATGTTTCCCGTGGTTTTTCTCAGTCTGTCACGGTACGTACCGAGGTAGTATTTTAAAATAAGCCAGGACAGCTTCCTTCAACCTCCTTTCCAATTCATTATTATTTAACATTCGATCATTCGACATTATACACTGAAATATTGACGTTGTTAAATAAATTACAAATAAGGTAAATAAATATAAGTTATCATTATCTGTTTTATTTCGAAGTAATATTTCTTCAGTTAATGTTTCTTTGTGCAGTCGATCTCTGTAACTTCTAATAGGTCGGTACTCTACCTAGGTAAATGGAAATGTTTTATATACATAGCTTCATATTTTGTACGTACGAACTTCTTTTGGTTTCTAATTTGAAACACCGCCGTGGTTACAGCGTGAATCTTTCAGACATTTTATCAGATTCCAGAAATTAACTGAAAGGAATTTATTTAAAAATAGGTAAAGCAATCCCTGTACAAGCCTGGACAGGCCCTGAGGGTTCCAGGAGGTTGAGGCTCCCAGATTTCAAGATAATCGGCTTATGAAGGTGCTAAAGTTGTCAGCCCTAAGCACCAGACGCCTTTACCTTCCAGGAAATATTCCTGGTACTCATTTCTTTTAAAAGCAGAGACGACCGCAGGGCCATAGTGGGGCTGGAAGTATTATGTCAGTGAAAAATGGAAGGAGTTCATTGGATATTATTTAATATGTAAGTTAAAAACTTGACACCCCTACCCATGCTGGAGGTATGTACAGATTAATGGGCATTCGAATCTATTCTTAGAATTTCTTGTCAAATTTGACGGCTCTTTCTTATGTGCCTGTTTTATGTCTGAAACAAGTCGTACTATTAAGATCTTTGAAGGCTAGTGATAAATAATAAACTGCTCTCTTTTTTCGTACCCCTTTTCTAATATAAGTGCAGACTGAGAAATATTGATAATAGTATGAACGCAATATTGAAAAGAAATGTACTCCAAGTCAGTGTGCGTTTATGATATAATATTATGGTGTTGGAAATACTGAGCCCAATTATTTCATAAAGCCAATAGAGCCACTAACTTGTGAGAATTCAGATGTAGTTTTGTTGAGTTCCTTTCCTTGAATAGAGCCAACGCATAGCTGATATTCTCTGCAGAAATTCGGCTGCATTAATTTAATTGATGTTCTCTGATGCGGGTAAAGTTTTGAAGCTGGAAACTTCAGCTCGGAATTCCGTATGTTCTAGACAAGACCTAAATTGTCAAATTCTAATCTGGGACAAACTTCCGCAGCGATTAATTTATTAAGTCCAATAGGTGGAGTTGTTCCAATAGTTATACTATTGTCTGTCTGCTCTGTAACGACCGCCAAGGAAGAACTAATTAAAGGAAGTTGAATTAATTCTGGAGAAGACATTAGTCTTGATTAACAATTTTGACTTTCTTCTGGATCGTCGTAAATTTTAATTCAAACGTAGCAATTCATTACTGCCGATGGCATCGAAAATTGAGATCACGAGAAAGGAACTGATCCTGCACTCTGTTGTTCAGTAGTTGAAGTACTTGCGCCTGCCACGACGAACGCTCCACGTTCTTGCACCTTAATACAACAGTGGATTACGAGAACTTTGCCTTGACATACGATTCGCGTGGTTCATATTGTTAGAATGTTTTTTTTCCTGAAAGAGTACATTAAGCAAATTGAGATATTTGCTATGGAACAACCGATAATAGAGAGAATTGTATCAAACATATTTTAATCTCCAAATTGAACATGCAGTTAATCTGATATGAAACGAACAAAATAAACTTGATTGAAATACCCCTCATCGAAGGTAAAGCATATTGTCATTAAATAATCTGTGGCTAAAGCATTTGTGTCGTCACATTTCCCAAGAAGTGCTTTGCAATTCGAGACGCTATAACAAGTCCGATTTTAAATAGAATTCAATAGATATTTTCTAGCGCTTCATTATTTTCGCCAATGATAAACATTTAACCATGGCGTCCGTAAATCACTGAGCATATTCCCTGAAAGGGCGATCACTTACGCTACCAGTTAATGTGAACCATGTTTTACTACAAACAATATGCGATTTTATAATTCTACAGTTAGGTAACAATTGTTAGCAGGCCTACTGACCATAATCGATACTATTCCAATCAGTACAGCACAACACAGCACAGTAGTGAGACCGACTGTATTATCAATAGTTAAAAGAATGTATCATTCTGTACGCTACGTCTTTCTTCACCGTTCATAAAAAATCGAAAATAGTAAAACATTAAATCAATTCTTAAAATTAGTACCGGGTCTCTTCCCCGAAGGTACAGCGGCCAGGGCGTGGCGTTGACCACCCAACCCCATATAGAACCAAGGTTAAAGAAAGAGTAGAGTTATACCTCTACTCCCCCTCTGCACCTTCTTGGCCTGTTACAGGGTTAACTTTATAAATCAGCCCTAAAGAAAACGACACGTGTTTTCTTTTCACATCTCATGCTACATGGGAATGTATAACATCAACACCTATACAGGGTAATTATTTTATCCGACGAATATCGTTCCTCACTACCCGCCGCTCTTTCAACGAGAAAGTGTGCTGGCCACTCGGCGGCTACGGTTTACAAGCTACGTTAGCCAACAGGAAATGGCAAAGATACTGTCCATATAAATTAATAATTCTGTACATATTCATATTCATATTCTTAGTTGACTTGCTAGTGTTATAAAACTGTTGTTACTTTTAAACTACTAATTCATCACGCGATCCATATTTGTGCGGGATTTGAGGTTTTCATAGCTGTGCTGATAAAGCTTCCAGTCTCCCTGGGTGTTATGTTATGTCGATTGTTTAACAGCTACTAACTATACACTTTAATATTATCCTCCAATATATGTACAGTATAGGTCTCCCCAGCTTCCTTCAGCTTTTCGGCCTAAATACTGTTTCAGCGCTTCAGCAGTTCTAATTACGACTAACACTTGACCTACAGTAAAACAGTGGGTCAATGTTTACCAGTCGATACGGTGTAACATCCCAGAAAGCTTGAATATTCAACAAATGATAAACTTGTAAAATTGTATCTTATACTAACAAGAGGAGTTGAAGTCTGTGTTATATAAGACTGTACTTTCACTAAAGTTAAAAGGCTATATGGTTTTACTTTTAAGATTACTAGGCTACAGTTAACATTTTTTTTTCCTATGGCTCGACAGCCCTATATGGGCCTGGGCCTCCTCGTTTCGTCGAGGTTTCTTGATCACACATTAGACACACCACGTTCGGTAGGACTCCTCTGGACGAGGGACCAGCTCGTCGCAGAGACCTCTACCTGACAACACACAACACTCACAAGAGACAGACATCCATGCCCCCGGTGGGATTCGAACCCACGATCCTAGTAAGCGAGCGGCCGAAGACCCACGCCTTAGACCGCACGGCCACTGGGATCGGCACAGTTAACATATACACTCCTAAAATAAAAGATAACCTAGTATGTTAAGTTCGGGTGTACGGGAGTAGCATATGAGTAGGATAATTTTAAAAAGAACTCCCTCACGGCGTGACTAGTTTCGTTGTGACCTTTGCTGCCTATGCAGTGCTTCTCAGAGATTAGAGAGCGTGAGGGGTGAAAAATACTGCGTGTTTGAGTGACAATTTTTTTAAAACTTGTATTTTAAGATGAGCTAATAAACGTGAATGTTTAAACATTTATGTATGATAATCTCCGGGTACTGAATTGTAGGTTCTCGCAACCACCAGTAAGGTTAAATAGTACTCAGGTATTCTGACGACCAAATCCACCCACCATAAACAGACTGCCAGTGATACCGCCCTTTGTTTTATATCACTGAACACATTTGGGTGAATAGGGAAATGTTGAGAAGTTTCATCTTGTAAAATACATTTTAAACTATTATATCAGGGGTTTTATGAAGTTAATAAACTAAACAACTCATGTAATTTTTCCTTCCCCTTGTTCTAAGATGGGTAAATATGGACGAAAAACCTGACCTGGCAGCAAGAATCGGTCACCAAGTTCACATCAACAGAGCTCATCCCTATTCAACCTAAACTAACAAACCACGTTCAGCTAGGTAAAATACGGAAACACAAAGCTGCAGTGTTGACTTCTGTTAAAGTGAAATTACACGTGAGAGTAAAACTCGCGACAGACTCTCTCAGCTACTCTCGAGAGACCCTCTCTCACGTGTAACCGCCTTCGACATCCGACACTTGAAGATCATGGCAACCGCGCGAAGATTCGCCTAGAGCATTCACTTCATTTTTCCGTCTAAAGAAGCGTCAAGCTGTGCTCTCAACTACACAAGAAAAATCGGTATAGCAGCGAGTAGCCTGCAAGTAGCTGTATAAATGGCGCCTCGAAAGGTATCGACAAAGGAAGAAATGACGAAATGAATAAGTTTATATGTGGCAAAACTGAAGGTTTAGGACAACAGGCACATATATTATTCAGATCTCAGGAAAAGAAACGTGATGTTTTCAATAGTCGAGGTCTTAGACAATACTTCAACTGAAGTGCAGCAAAAAATTCACAACCTTCAAAATCAGCATCTTTTCTAGATACTCTCAATAGGACTTGCGAGAGTTCACTCTCGCGTGCACACACAGCCTTACATGCATTAATAAGGCCTGCGAAAGATACTGGAAAGGGAACACAAATGAGGCCCGGAGGAGGAAAGGTGTTCCTTGCCGTAGAATCCCAATTTTCGTGTCGTCGTCACAAGATGATGTTGAGGAATTTGGTGCTCACGACTCAGAGGAAGATGGATCTTGTGGATCTTGCAATAAGCAATACAACTGCTAGAATTCGTAGCAATTTGGACACTGGATACAGTGTGTGAAGGGCGCTGTATTGTACCATGAGAAAAATCTTCGGTGCAAGAGGCTGTAAAAGATTCAGTTATAGAAAGTGCATGTAAGGGAGTGTTGAGGTGTAGAATGTACAGCCAATAAGTGATTATTGTAAGATGATACCTACATACATAACCAAATTTCGATTTTTCATGAGTAAGTTTCAGTACTGATTCCCATTCACTGTAACTGGTAGTCCAATTCACCCGTAAGCAGACTTTACATAATTCGAAACAGTATTTCAGGCTGTACAGTAATCAGAACAGAAAAATGTAGATTACTGGGAAAGGACCAGCCTTAACAACTATGGATGGCAATAACTTTTCAGCCACTCAGTATGGTGTAAACCCGAACTTATCCTAAGTTGACTACTTGAGAACTACGCCATGAATGGCCTTGGGGGAAGCGGAGACAAGTCTTACGTATCTGTAACCTTATCTTTAAGGCAAGGTGAACAGTCAGCTTCAGCCTTCGACTGCTTATCCCCAGGAAATAGATCCTTCAATATCCATTTGATCAGAAGCATATTAATTATGAAGGATATGGGTCTACGTGATGACAAAAATGAATATGACCAATTTTGTATATCAGTGAATGCTACCAGAAAAATAGTTGGTTCCGCTGGTACTTATTTAATTTAACTCCATGGGATAGAGTCCTTTCTGAGAAGCTAATAAGTCCTAAAAACATTAAGTTTATCACCGCAATCACAATAGCCCGTCGTCTGTCAAAATCCTGCGCCCGACTCTCCAGTCCTCATCCTCCCACTATATTTCTTGAAGATCCGTTTTAATATTATCCTCCTATCTATGCCTAGGTCGCCCACGTCTTCTCTTCCTTTCACCTTTTCGGACAAAATCCTGTTTCAACTATAAACCAAGTGTAATTATGTTTAACTTCTGCACTGATGACCTACGTTAAAATCTGTCGTGATCCACGTCAATCTGTCAGAGTTCCAGTTTGTATAAATGTAGCTGATAGCTGCTCTCAGACAACCATAAAATAGGCCTATATAATTCCAACATATTTTATTTTTTGTGGTGCTGAAAGCTATGCAGCACAGCCGGGTGTGTAATCTCCCTGCCATTATCTCAGCAGCCTAAATTATTTCGGCGTCAAATAATCTTGTTTGCGGAAACAACATATTCAAAAATCAACACATGCCTTATTTTATAAAGAAGAGGCGGACATGTTCACACCTCCTCTGGGAATCTGTAGTTAGAGACGCGATGACATTTCTACCAGGATGAGTCGACTGCGCCTCGAGTTCTCTTTCGTCAATGTTCCATGTGACGGACGGATAGGATGGGTTGTGAGATGAGAGGAAAAATAAATGGAATGTGAAAGAAGAAAGAACTGGGTCCACGTGCTTCTACAACGGTGTGTTTGCCCAACCCTCTGCGTTCCCTTTAAAATTTAAAACCTCCTTTGGCTCAACAAAAATTAAACTTGGACTTTAATACATAGAGTACAAAGGAACAGAGGAAATGACTTATTTATCCAAGCTCTTGTGCAGCAGCGCCAACTTCTTGATGCATCAGCGGGAGTGTAGAGACAACACATACAATGAAACTGTATGCTACAAGTCTGTTTAAATAATAGAAGCATCACTCACAGCTCTTCCCATGTACCTCATTAAAACATTGTGTTGTAAACTCTATGGCCAGTTCTATGTCGCGAGGTAAGCAGACATGATTATCATGCAACTCCCACTGATTTTGTCAAATTATCAGGAGCAAGACAATGTCGAAACTTCACTAAATGCATCTTGTTTTCGAAAGGAAATATAAAACCATTAACATTTCGAAGCCTGAATTAATTAGCTGTTACTCATAAATTCATTTCATACTTCACAGACAATATTGCATCTCCATTATAACCAAACGGTTAATGACGTTTCGACAAATAATTTATGTTTGCTAGGAGAATCGTCCGAAAAATATAAATACACTTTTAAACTAGTTCATGATGGTTGTTATTTGTAACTATTTACACAATATACTCTTCGAAAAAAAAGCATAATTTTTTTTTGTTTTAAAGCAGGTGGTACATGTAGTAACCATTTTGCTTTAAAGGGTTAAATGATAAAAAAATGTACGCTAAGTAAAATGTTCATTTAATTTCCATGTAGTCGTATTTCAGAAATGAGGATCCAGTTGCTAACCAAGCAAACTGGTGTTCCATGTCATTATGTTTACAAACAGAACTGTGTCCTTTAAGTTCCCGAACAGTGTTTCATTTCCACTATACAGTATTCTTTTCACTTTAATGTTAACGTCCATACAAAAGGACTTGAGACTTGTTCACACATAACAGTTGATTGTATAGTCAGTGTTTCACTCATCCGTTTGTCATACATTACACTTTGCTGCAGAAAGAGTATAACACGACACCACATCTGGTTAGCAAGGCAACCATAAAAGTGATCTGTATAAAGCCGCCTTCTCCACCATAACGTCAGGTCCTTTTGCAGTTTCTCCTTACTGTTTCAGTTCTTTTCGAATTCAAACAATTTTCAACCAACTGAAATACCCATGAATTCTGTTTCCGAATATTAAAGGAATAATTCCAGTTTTTACGTTTTCTTTGTATGAACGCACAGTGGGGTTATGTCTATCCGTGCAGCAGAAAGTTTCATCTCTGAAAAATGACTTATTGGATTCGGATATACTGGGATTATGTGGAGGAGAGTCTTATTTAAATTAGGTCTAAATCGATGCAAAATAATTGATTTTCTTATTTGAGGTTCAAACCAAATTTTACATTACTTCCTAAAAATAGGCAATTAATTGTAAACAAAATGTCGATGGAGAACATATCTACGTAATGACAAGCTTCATGATAACTGCTGTTTACCGAATTCTGATGGGGTGATTAAAACGAGGACGAAGTTATGGGAAGGCTGATTAGCAAATGAGATATGCGAGAAATAGGCCTGCATTATAAATGTAGGTGGGAATACCTGAATAAAGACAAAATGTGGACTAGACAGGAATAAAGTTTTAAAATACACATAAGAGAAGCAACTTGTAAATGTGGACACTTGATCACTGCCTCACGACAGGACCTAATAACAGGATTCTTTTTAACCTTCGGCTTCTATCCATATGCACTTTTTTTTATCAGCCGAATAACTATCAATTTCTGAAGGAATGTTTTGCACATTCAGGTAGTTTTTTTTATAGAGGTCTGATCTTTTCACTGCAGTGTTGCTGTAGATTCAAGTCTTCTGAGATGCTACACCTTATTGACTGGCGACTACCTTTATCTTTAGGGTCTGCTTGACGCTGAAGATGGAGGTAGTACGTCCTCCGAAACAACGAAGAGTATTTGCCAATCGACATGGCGTAACATCCCAGAAGAAGTTAATATTATATTTCTTTTATCGCTTTCACTTACGTAACGGAAAGGTCTGACATGTCAAAATACGGCCAACAGAAAACGTAAAATAAACCCAGAAATTCTACCTGCAGCTGTATAAATGTCTTGAAATAGACAACGTAATCCATTTTGGTATTACCTCTGTGTATTCATCAGTTAACACTGATGTAATAGTTTGTTCATACAAGATTTAAAAGCCAAGTCGTGTCATTTCCGTTGCACCAGGGCGTGGCCCCATGTTGCGATGGCAGTTGTAAAGGCAAGTTGTTTTTTACGTTTGCGATTATAAAATGAGTGTTAAAACTAGCAGAGGCCGCACCTCGTCTTCTGATATGATGGAACTGGGTCATCCATGCGTCTCAAGACTTGTTTCTTGAGTTTTATCGGTTGTTAATATCGTAAAGGAAATTGCTGTACTCGTATACTGACAGATGTTATGTTCAGTTGCATACGTACGTCCATTTCACAATACAGCTTGTACGGGACTCTCTGTTAATGGACTCTGATAAAACATTACAATAGAAATTATTTTAAAGTCGATCACAATTACCGTTCTCTAACGCGTATTGTACCAGACAGCTGGAATCACAGATTTTCACTCCCGCTCGGGGCACGGACAAATGTCTCAAATTATTTGTTTTATTCTTTGTCCTGTGTGGTGTCAGATTTTTCAGTAGTCCGATTCCTTGTTGAAGGAGCCCGTGTCTAACAGATTGGCCTTGGATAATAAATTCTAAGCTCTAACAGAGAGTTAGGTTTAAATGACTCTTACGATGGTCTGTTACAATGAAATTGACAATTATTTGCGACACTCTCCATCGTCTTGGGGCTTTTCAATCATACTGCTTCGGAAGTTATACCTATTTCCGTCATCATGTGCAAAGGTTCCTATTCAGTTGCGCCTTGTATAAAAAGCTAGTCTCAAATGCTGGATTGGATTCTTGATGGAAATAGATGCAGTTATATAAAAGCTGCTTGTAGTGAAAAAACTAGGCGATGAGCATTGTTTTAAACAATAGTCAAGTTTATCTTACGAGACAGTCTAATAACTACAAAATGAACAAGAAACATTGATACTTCATATTTCTGAAAATCATAAACCCATGATCAAAGCGTCGCTCTGATTTTATTTAAAAGACTAAAAGTGACCGACTCCATGGAGCAGAATCCTTCTTCAGAAGCTAACAGATCTTAAGCTAGTCAAGAAATCCCGTATGTTCTCTGGAAGCAGAAGGTTCAATACCGTATTCCCAAGATCCCGCCACAAGTCCCCTTTCACAGCCAGAGATATCCCGTACACGCCATCCCATACTATTTCTCTAAAATCCATCTTAATATTATCCTTCCATCTACGCCTAATTTGGGCTATACGGTCCAGGGTTCGAATTCTGATAGGAGCAAGAAATGTTTCTGTTCTTCAAGACGTCCATACCGGCTCTGAGGCTCGCCCAGCCTCCTATGCAATGGGTACCGGGGTTCTTACCGGAGGTAAAGTGGCAGTAGCGTGAAATTAACCACTCACTTCTATCTAGTCTCGAGGTTAAGAATGAGTGGAACTATACCTCTGCTCCTCATATATCCCCTCAGTGTGTGTGTAGAAGGAAAACTTAACTTTACTTACGTCAAAGTCTTCCAATTGGTCCGTTTCCTTCACGTTTTCCCGCTTATTTATAGGACTGTGTCTCCAAAATATTTTATACTTACTGAACGTAATATATACACGTTATTACACTCAGGGCCGGACTAAGGGGTGGGCCAGCCGGGCAGTTGCCCGGGGCGCCAACCTATAATGGGCGCTAAGAAGTCACTGGAATGATGGGAAATGTCGTGTTAGTAAACTCAGTTTCCACACGCGAGGGAAATTTCTTCGAAAATTATTCGCAATTTAGGCACGCGCTCTCAAAAATTTTGCCAGTCCTGTCATAGGCCGAAACGTTTAAAGAATATCGGTTTAAATTATTAGCCTGCTCGGGGCGCCCACATTTCTTAGGCCGACCCTGACTTGAGCTACACTTGTGGCCTGTCCTTCGGGGTCTACATTCGTAATTGCATGAGACTTTTGTGTCCCTTCATTGAAATTGCACAATTATAACCCATTTTATATAGATCCTAGTAAGTTGATGTTTATGGTAGCACGAAAGTTAAGATTAGTACTACTGAAAAATGAAAATTGTGAACATTTCATTTTTCCATTTCTTCTCTCTTCTAGTCAGTTGACAGTATCCTTCGTGTGCGAAAGACGTATTCTGTATAAAGGTTATTTCAGAAATGTGTTCAACGTTCTTGTCGTTTTCCCCATGCGAATTTTCAGTCGAGAAACAAGAGATTCAAAAATCATTAGAACTCGAGCCAGTCGTATCGGTAGAAAATTATCGAAGACAGTTTGTAAGGGCTCGCTTTTTCATAATTTCCGAACTAGAAAATTTAACACTTGTAAGTTTTAGACATGCAGACACACGTTAAATGTGTTTTAATGCAGTTTCAATTAAAGTGTAATGACATTGTAATTCATTTGTCCAATCCTAAAATCCGACGGGAATATAATGGTCCGTACGTGGGAAGATTAATGCAGAATTTTTGCATTTTATTTAAAACTGTATTTTTTTCGTAATTTCAACCTTCACGGACGTTGAATGTGGAAGTGTTTTTTTCAATATTTAATCAGCACATGCGTGCTACCAGGGAAAGTCGAAAGCCGGTAGACTGTAACGCTTTCCGAATAATTTATACGCCAACTCCTGTCTATAAATAAAAAAAATACGTAGTGGTGTAAGTAATTTACAGTTTGCAAGATTAATAAATAACAACGAATTAGAGGACATGAAAAGGTGGGGGCTTTTTTCTTTGACCTTCTAACATTGCTGCGGCGACGTGTCATTTACGAAACTTGGTGGTGTGATACTTCTGTCGGTACAAGAATAAATTAATTAATGCGATGATCACCACAAAAGTATGAAAAGCCATGCAGCTAATTTTATAAATTTAACTATCGATGGCAGATAATCTGGGTTCCTCGTGCTTCATGACTGTAATAGTTAAACAATATGAATAAGGCAGCTGTTGAAACAAACGCTGTTGAAACATGCCGTACAGAATCTTGAAAAACTCAAATATCAGCTGAGAAGTTTTGTGTGTTCAGAAAGTGATATTGGTATCTGTGTCTGGTACAGCTGGTGTTGAATTTTCAGATGTTAACATCAATCTCCATGGAGCAGTCCTTGAGAAGTTAATAGCTCCTGAGCTGGTCACGAAGTTGTCCAATTTATATAATCCCATCTTCATAACAAACCACAGCCGGACACCATCCAAAGACATATGACTTCAGCACACATCCTCTCACACAATTTTTAAGATCCAGTCGACGTCATCCTTCCATTACGCCTAGGTCTCACAAGTGGCAGCCATAATCCATTTTGATTTTCAACTCATATGCTGTAACCATGCCCCGGCATTTTTTCTTCGTGCTACGCGCCTGACTCATCTCATTCTCCTTGTTTTGTTGAACTTAAAAATATTTGTCTAAGAGTACACATAATGAACCTCCAAGGAAAGCTGACTGACAGTTTTGTCAGTGGAGACCCAGTACGAGGAGTTCCGGGCAAAATTCATATACGCTGCTTTCCTGCTGCAGAGTGTTTTTGTATCCAGACTACCCTGTGATAGATCAGTGTTATTTAGTCAGACTGTTAGCGTTTTCCCCTTTTTTACAATGTAAAATTTTACAGTAATTACTAAATTGTGGCTAATATAATACAATGTGCTGAAGAGTCTGCAGGTATTAGTTTGTGTTTTCCTTGTATCCTAGCAACGGCGCTATGATCGGCACTTGTGATTTGCCCGAGCGAGTTAAGAACTGTCTATGCGTGTGTCCCCCGTATCCTGGAAAATACACTTGTATGGGGTTCCCTTGAGTAATGGGGTTTCCCCGAGCAGAATGCATGAACTTGGCATTGACGCCTCCCATGTCACAATTTCGAGCCTCCACCGTGTTATTATTTCAGAGTAAAAAGTTAAAGTTATCCGTGTGCACGCGATGAAAGCATATGAGGGAGTGAAAGTATAATGCCACTCAATCTCACCCTCAAGACTGGATGGATGTGAGTGGCCAGCTTCACGCCCCGGCCGCTCCATTGAATAGAGAGCTGCGTGGGACCCCACAGCCTGTATAGGCGTTTTGGAGAACCGAATAAGTAAAGTTAAGCGCACGGCTATATTGTTGGGCTTCAGTGGCACAGTTAATGTTCTTACGAAATTTCGTAAAAATTAATCAATTATTTCAAAAGTTGAAATGGGAAAATACTCAGAGACCTTTTACGGAAGGAACGTAGATTGAACATGATAATTCTTTCGTTTCGTTATGGAGAACATCGAACTTTATATGAACGTACATGTTTCTAAACCAGGTCTTGAACCCGTCGAAAGTATCTTGTACGGGTAGATACAGTCTTCAGAAATTGAAGTCACTTTCATCTGACTTCCTGTCGAGAAACCAGGTTTGGCTTACGTGCGGTCAACAGTCTGTTTAAATTCATTGTGTTATGCGATGTCCACAGTAGACAATTATGAGAGATTCATAACTCTCGTGGCGCCGAATGAAAGAAAAGATAAATCAATATAATTGATCGTTTAGTGTCCAGGTTCTGGCAGCTCCTACTAAACCCGAAGACCAGCATATTTCCTCTGGAGGACCGAATATTTTTCTAGACGATAATTTTTTTATTCCATACATTTTTAAAGCACATCAGTGCCTCCTCGAATGACGTTTCAAAAAATTGAACAGTTTTGCAGTACATACATTGTAATTTCTTGATGAATTTACAACCGACCTTACCAAGACCCTGAACTCGTTTCGAGGTTTGGGAACTGAATATGTGTTTGATCATGCACGCAAGGTAATAATTAAATTATGTGGAAGACCTAGATTATGATAACTTGTATTTTGACTGTTAAGTATCTCGAGCCATGAAATGCCGCATAGAATAATCTGTTGCCTTTGTGTTGAGTCACGTTTCTTGCACTGAAAGGAAACTGTTTGTGATGTTCTTTCCCCTCCAAATCCGTCGCTTGGGGCGATAGTTCTTCTAAGAGTCTTGGTAAAAGGAGTCAAGAGCATGAGAAACACAGATAACGCCCCAGGCTTCAGACAATTGCTTTGTATCCTTGTATACAGGAATTTATAGACTCTGCCTCTTATCCAACCGAGAGAAAAAGCAAACAGTTTGGAACAAATTTCTTGGCCTAGTTCCCTTATTCCTTAAGGAAATGTAGTATTATGAGACACTTGACTTTATAATGAAGTTTTAATCAAGTTATTTAGGTGCATTGTTTCAACTACCTCTGCGAGATGACGCAACACAGAAGTTATGGAAATTACGTAACTAGAAGCCTAGGAACTTCGAAATGTGTATTTGTCACCTAGTATTTTTATGCTGCTGGCCTCAGAAAGTTTAGCTGACCGAACATGCATTATCTACATAGAAGAAAGATATGCAACGGAAGTTTGGTTGAGACTGGTGGCGTTACCGAACGTAGTTGGTGGTAAAGGTAAAGTTGAGCCTATACACGCCCTAAAGACATATAGGGGGAGTGGAGGTGGAGATCCACTTATTCTTAAACTCGGCACTAGATGGAGGTGGATGGTCTATCTCACGCCCAGGCCGTTTACCCCCAGAGAAAGATCTCTGGTACCCATTGAGTAGGAGACTGGGTAGTCACCAGAACCGGTCTGGACGTTTTGGAGTAAAGATAAATCTTTTGCCCCTGCCGGGATTCAAACCCTGGATCATAATTCGTGGAATAATCAGAATAATATTCCTGAAGAAATACTGAATTTAATTCTCTGAGGATAAGTTGTGCTTGGGGACTTTGTGATGACGAAACTTCGTGTGCCAAAGTGTGGAATTCTTTTCAGGGCTGAAGAATCAGTCCGTCGTGCACACTTCGGTTCGCTTTAATTTGTTTCGCATAAACTGATGTCTCACATTATCGGAAGACGAATCTGACAGGCAGTGGGGATGGTAAGACATAACATTCTCATACTCGTATTTGACCCGGAGAAAAGTGTTATATATTTATGGCTTTATTATTTGTAAGCCAGGGACAGAAATTCAATCCTAAATTACGACACAGAAGACACAGTTTTACATTACCTATGCTCTGAACGCTTTAAGGACTCTATAATTAACCCAATCATATTCAGTGGATACTGGTTTTCTTTCCCGGGGGTATAGCGGTGGGGGCATGAAGATGACCACTCCCCTCCATCTGATGCCAAGGTTAATAATAAGTGGAGCTATACCTTTATTCCCCTATATGCCTTAAGGGCGTGGACAGAGAAAATTTTATATTGTCTTATTCCGACAAATGTACAATTTATTATCTCCTATTTAATACACGCTTAAGTTAATAAATAGTCAACATGTTCCGAACTGTATCAGTTCATCATCAGGACTCTTTATCATTACACCAGCTATATGGTACTCATTAAAATCGATAAAATAGATAAAATGTCGTCAACTATGTACGTATATGGTATATGGTATATGGCAAAAGAGTTGGCTATATATACAAGCAAATATTGATGAAAAACTGCAGAAATGTACCGAGAAACACTACGATAACCTCAATTAAAAAGTTAATTTTCTACAAAAGAAGAAAGAACCTTACAACAAAGAAACTAAGAAACCATATACCCAACAAAGTTGACGACATTTTATCTACTTTAACGAGTACCATATAGCTGGTGTAATGAGAAACAGTCCTGATGAACTGATACAGTTCGAAACATGTTGACTATTTATTGACATAAGCATGTATCAAATACAATATAAAAAAGTGTACATTTGTCGGAATAAGACTATATATACAATAAAAATGTACGGTGAAAATAACATAAAGAAAATTTTATCTCTTTTACAGTTCGTACCACACAGTAAGCACTACGTCTCCATTATAAAAACACATCAGTTAATGCTGCATAGGGACATAAGCCGTGTTTTTGTACTGACAACCGTATGAAACACGTAAATGTACTACCTGTGCAGAATGTAGTAATTTAAGTGTTGAAGTTGTTGATATATAAAGTGACCACTTGGCTCTGAGGTACTAAATACTCACTTTGCCTCTTTACATTTATTTGTAACGTGAGCTCTAGAGGCACAGAGAGGAAGAAAGAGAACGGCTAGCCTCAAGGATTCTCAAATAATGCGCGTCTGTGGAAACAATTTTACTGTTAAACCGACTGTATTTCCTGCGAGTTTTGAGGTTTTCACAGCGGTGTGGTCGAGGATTCCTGTCTTCTGGGCTGTGACGCTGCGTTGCTGGGCAAGTCGTTTCGAAGGAATGTATCGCCATCATCTTCAAGGGTTCTTCATGGACTACTTACCTTTCAAGATAAAGGAGACAGGTCCCTTCGAAATGTCTGGAATCACGCAACGTCACAGGCCAAAAGTCCGGATCCTTCATTCGTTGCCTTTTACAATCCGTCATTAATCAGTCATTATCCTACATGACACCATATAATCTACGACATGCAGTTTTAAAATGTCGTTAAATAATTACAGTATAATTCATATACTATTTTAGTCGTTCACGCGAATTTTCCATCATGAGTGATTACACATATCTTTGTCATTCTAAGTTTTCATATCTTCACTACCAGAATTGTTCACAATGTAATCTCCAGGGTTTTATAACATATACTTATATAGATTGCCGATCCCAGTGGCCGTGCGGTCTAAAGCGTGGGTCTTCGGCCGCTCGCTTACTAGGATCGTGGGTTCGAATCCCACCGGGGCATGGATGTCTGTCTCTTGTGAGTGTTGTGTGTTGTCAGGTAGAGGTCTCTGCGACGAGCTGGTCCCTCGTCCACAGGAGTCCTACCGACTTTGGTGTGCCTAAAGTGTGTGACCAAGAAACCTCGACGAAACGAGGAGGCCCAGGCCCATATAGGGCTGTCGAGCCATAGGAAAAAAAAACCTTATATAGATTGACACCAAAATTTCGGAGGAACTTACTGCCTCCATCGTCAGCGGATTTAGACTCTTATGTTCCAAATTCTGAAGCTGGAGGCATCATATTACTCCGAAACGTAGGTGTCAATCTACATAAGTATACGATGTCAAAACACAGAAGATTACAATCTTGTGTATCGTAGTGTCATATTGTGTATGTAGTACACTCACAAAATGTTATTCCCAGATATTTCAATTATCTCGCAAAGGAAATGAATCCACTAATAGAATAACTAAGGAAAGAAAGTAATGAAGTGCATGGTATAATATCTCGTTACAGCTTCACTGGACTGTACTTCCGGTTGCAGCCATTTAATTTATATCCGTGTAATAATTTGAACAATGGAATGTACAATATACACGAGGATTTATATATTTATTGAACACGAGCTAGTAATTATGTTTCTTTTCCTTTTCAATCCTCCCTCCTCCAGATGAGATTTCTAGCAATTAGATTTTTGTACCATGGATGATCCTACTCCAGAAACAGTGGACAGTATTAAAATAAGATTAAGACATACATTAACTAAACTTACTCCATGGAGTAGAGTCCTACCTGAGAAGCTAACAGGTCGTCAGCTAGTCAAGAAATTCCCCGCATTTTATGGAACCCAGTGGTCCATCACCGCATTCACAAGCGGCCGCCACCTATCCCTATCCTGAGCCAAAGCAATCTAGTCCATGCCTCCCCTTCCACTTCTTGAAAATCCATTTTAATATCATTCTCCCATCTACGCGTAGGTCTTCCAAGTGGTTCTTTCCATCAGGTATCCCCATCAAAACTCTGTATGCAACTCTCCTTTCCCCCATACGTGCCAGATGCCCCGCCCATCTCATTCATCTTTATTTGATCTCCTGAATAATATTTGGTGAGAAGTACAGAGCATAAAGCTACTCATTATGTACGAGTAGTCTTCTCCACTTCTCTGTTACCTCGGCCCCCTTAGGCCCAAATATCTTCCTCAGCGCCCTATTCTCGAACATCCTCAGCCAATATTCCTCCCTCAGTGCGAGAGACCAAACTTCACACCCGCACAAAACAACAGGCAAAATTACAGTTTTGTGTACCTTGATCTTTATAATTTTGGATAGCAAACTGGAAGAATGATTATGCACCAAATGATAGCAAGCATTTCCTGACGTCAGTCTGCTCTTAATTTCTTCATGAATGGAATTTTGATTCGTTAGGGTTGTACCCAAATATTTGAAATGTTTCACGCTTTCAAATGATTTATTTCCTAATTTGTGTTGTGATTTGGTCCTGCATGGCAGACATACATTATAAATTAATAATTCCTGTTTTTCTAGGTACTTAAGAGAATACTTCAAACTTTCTCCAGACCTACAAGCATAAGCCTACATTATCTTTTTTTCATGGGCCGTTTCTTAAGTGTGCATATAAGTCTATCAACTGATTAACCGTTTATAACCTCTTGGCAGCTATATGCAGCATCTTCTGTAAAATTTGAACACTAAGTTTTTTTCCCCCCACATAATGTATTTCTTGTAACACAGACAGAACATTTATCTCAACAGCATTACTTGATTGCTCCTTGTAAGCGAGACGCAGTTTTTCTGTGAGGCAGAAACTCAACTTTGTAAATAATTTGGATGGAGTTCAGTAGCCTTCTATGAGTTTCTACCTCAGTGCAGTACTCCTTTTCTAGCCGCACTCAAATGAAAAACTCGTCAATATCTAAACGTATAATGTACCGTCAGATGTGCTTTTTTTAACTTATTAAATGACGCAGCAATTGTTTACCTGAATGCATACCGCCTGAAAAAGCGTTGCTACATTGTATTAATTGATAATTAAGTGATTAATCTGTAGATCTTAATCGGTTTGTTAACATAAGTGTGCCGATCCCGGTGGCCGTGCGGTCTAAGGCGTAGGTCTGCAGCCGTTTGATTCCTAAGATCGCGGGTTTGAAACCTGCTGAGGACATGGATGTCGTCTGTTGTGTTTGTTGTGTGTTGTATAGGTAGCGGCCTCTGCAACGAACTGTCCACTCGTTCAGAGTACTACCGAATGTGTGTGTACTGTGTATGTCTGTGTGTGATGTAGAAACCACAACAAGCGGCCTTGGCCCCATATGGGCTGTTGGGCCACAGAAGAAAAAATACAAGTGTACTTTGTACAGAGGCGTTTTAATTTGTTGTTTGTATCAACCATTGGAAGCTGTAATTAAACTAAGTTACGTGCAAAATCCAGATACTAGCTCACCGTAAACACAGTACGCCTTCATTACAAACACCAGTCGGTTAGTGCTGTTTATTGTAACAATCGTACGGGACACATTCATATGCTCTTCGGAAAAACGCAGCGTTTTTAAGCGCGTTCGCACAGTCATTAACAGCACCTTTAGCTTCGTCAAATCGGTCCGGCCATCTGTCCGCATGTACAGCGCAGCTCCCATCAGACGAATTTCCGTGAAATTTAATATTGGGGACGTTTATGAAACTCTGTCGCGAAAATCAAAATTTGGTTAAAATCGGGCAAAAAATATTGGGCACTTTTTACATAAAGATATGAGTACGTTTTATTGTTACCGGTGACATTAAATCGTCATAAAAGCGCTCCCTTCGATTCAAATGGTATAACGCCGTTAGATTACCCGAGGAGGTACAAATATTACGCGAACGCGCCACACTGGTACGTTATACGTACATTACCTATTTTGTTAACATTAAATTGGGACTACATATAGTAAAGGATGAAAAGACAAATATAAAGGTTTGAAATCATGAGCCAGAGAATTTCGTACAAGCGTAATTCTTATTAAGCAACAGAAATAATACGGAATTTGAGGTCTTCACAGGGGTGACGTTTCAGATTACCGTCATCTTGGTGATGACGCCGTGTAAACTGGTACAGGGTTACCAACTTTCCGGAGGAACTTCCTGCCTTCATCTTCAGCAAAATTTTTCTGTATAATTTATATCTGAAGAAATTAAAAATAAAGGTAATTTATGGGGTTCAACGATTTGATTAGACGTGTAACCACGTATTATTATCTGCGACGAACAGACATTAAAGCTGGCAATACGTCTGCAGATTCATAAGGAAAATTCTGGGAAGTATACGGGTGTACACCTGTACACTGTTTACTTGCCTTGGGTGGTGGAGGAGGGGGGAGACATGGCTTGCGTTCCGCAGCTACATTAATTATAGCAGCTGCTGCGCCATATGCAGACCTAATGACTAACAGGTTAATTGAATAACCTCTGATGACGTAACAAGCTTACTACTCTGAATGATTGCCGATGATTCTTCCTCTTCGTTGCCTTGCAATTCATGGAGATGGAATAATCACATATTTGATCAGTGACAACAGCAACCCGTATCTGCTGATCCTCTGCAGCCAATCGTAAGACGTGTCTGATCGCGGCAGAATGTTTACGTTCCATGTTACTCACCCAGTACGTAGGTATCACCAGACGATGTTGCATCACGAAGTCATCGATGAACAATTGTCATCCTGTGGTAAAGGGCCCGGCAGCAGATGCTACGGACGCACCGCAGCCTTGAGGCTTATTGTGCAATCATGTGATGAAGATGACGAATTTTTTTTACTTGTAATGGAGCACCGGTGGAATGAAATTGACAGGGGAAAACCGAAGTACTCGGGGAAAAACTTTTTCTACCATAAATCCCGGTGAGAGGCCGGCGACTAACCGCCTGAGCCATGGCACGGCCTAATGTCATCCTGTACGATCGGAGGTTGTTGCATTCCGGGAAGGGCCGCGGATAGAATCGAACAAGTACTACCGATATTTGTTACTAGTTATTTCCCTCATATTTCTAGCTGTATGAGACAGGATACTAACCCCACCTCGCTTCCATAGACGTGCGTGTGACGCATGAGTTACAGCGGTGTGGAATGATGGGACGCTCACTACTAAAACTACGCACATTTATATTTAAATTCCTACAGTACTAATTTTATCTTTTGATTCCCAGACCGGATCTGAAGTTCACGTACCGTCTTAGAATTATTACCCCGTGTGTTAAGGTGACCAGAACCTGAAGCTGAGCACTCTCCTCCAACTATTTCACATGGTGAAGTGCTCTACTAAGAACATGAATAACATTACCTTTCTTATGATGAGCTGTCCAGCAGCAAATCAAGTATGGCACTGGCATTTACTTAGGCTCCTGTCTAAAGACTCACGGGTTCGATTCCCTATGGGGTCACTGGGATTTTTTATTGACCTAATCCTTCCGGCCGCACTATGACCCTGGGATCGACTCAACCTCTAACAGAAATGAGTACCAGGGATATCTCCTGGGGGTAAAGGTGGCCGGTGCTTAGGGCTGACAACCTTGCCACCTTCATATGCCGATTGTCTGTAAGTTCTGGGAGCCTCAACCTCCTGGAGCCCTAAAGGCCTGTCCAGGCCTGTAATGGGATACCTTTATCTTCACCTGTCTGAAGGTTACCCAGAGGCTCTTGCCCAGATTGTAAAGCAGCCCAACTGCCTGCGTCTGATAATCGATGGCTTCATGTTAGGCACAGAGACACTTTTACCTTTTCCTTTCGCTGAGTGACATTTTGGTAACTGCGTATAACCAGCGCAGTTGTGTTGACGTACAGAATGCCTGATACAGCTGCAGCACTGATTACGGCATCTTTATCGCTTACACAGCCTGCATCCGCTGGACATCCCGCGACACCAGGAACGCTCATGTTAACGATAAAAGAAACGCGCTGTATAAATGCATTAATAGACCTCAGTAACTAAATATATGGATCAGAGCCCTTCTTGAGTGGCGAACAGTCATACAGCTGGTCAAGATATTCCCCGCCCAAGGTTCATTGCCGTGTCTACAAGAGCTTGCCACTGCACCTCATCCTATAACACGTGAATCCCATCACACCTTCGCGCCCTACCATTATTTATTAACGATTAATTTTGAGGCGCATTTGCAAAACTGCGAAAAGCGACTATTAGCTTAGTAATGTATGTCTGCTAGCCTGCCTGTCTGTCCGTCCGTCCGTCTGTGTGTCTGTCCATATGGAAAAACTCGGCTCCCACTGGACGGATTTCCATGAAATTTTATATTTGAGGATTTTTAAAAAATCTGCCGAGAAAATTCAAGTTTTATTAAAATTCTTCTTAGAATAAGAAATGTTTCAGACAGCAGTTACAAATACAATAAAAACAGACATTTTAGGTTCAGCAACTTTTTTTCCCGAAATTCGTTCCGTTTATGAGAGAACGTGGAAAGATATGGTAGAGCCAGACAGGCCACAGATGACCATATAATACGGCGCATGCGCATTGGATGCTGGTTAACTAAGACTACAGGCACACACTCAGAATATGAAATACTTCTTGCTTTCCTACGATAAAAATGGTTATGCGAAAGCGTTTTAATGTTACGTTTATTGCCTGTCTTGTTATTACGACCCACTACTCTACGCGCAGTTCTCCCAAATAATCTTTCCATCACGCATTGCAACTGCCACTCTGTGTGATGAGTGTTCAAGAAGGACGCGACAACTGCCAATTTTAAGCCACTATTTGATTGCTTCCAAAATTAATTAAGAAAGCATAACGCCTCGCTCGATCGGGACAACCAGAAATATGATCCGTATTCAGACCAAGTTCCTTCGGAATTGTGAGCAAGATTTTTAACCACTACAGTATGGTTTTCGATTACGTCATTCGAGTAGTCGGCATATAAAAAATGTATCGATACTTTTATAAGAAAAAAATTCTTTAAAAATATATTCGATTGTGTAGGTTTGTTGGAATTTGTGGGTTTAAATCTTAAACTCCAGAACTTCCGAAATCATGTGAATCTTTCTCCTTTCAGATCATCAGTTTTAGCACAAAAAATTTGGTTATATCCTGACTGTTTAACCCTTCTGTCATTTAAATTTGTCTAAATATTATAAAAAGAATACAGCCCCTTCCTCACCGAAAATACGAAGTTCCTCTATTACAAGCATCAACCAGGTAATGCTGTTTCGGAAAATAATTTGTGTTTATTCTCGTATTTATAGTGAACACATGCCTACACGCACTGGGCAAAGTACCGGTACGTGATTTCTTTAATGATAAAGCTAGTGATTTATGTAATAATCACTGTGCTTTAAAGGATTAATTCATATTAAACGTATGGGGTAAAAGCAATGGTGAAAATCATTCGTGTACTTGTTACTGCCACTTACTCAACAAGCATCGTACTGGAGTGGCTCTTTTAATCATCGATATAAAATTTAGTTAAATGCATGGAGAAAAGCAGAAGTTTCAAAGCTATTAGAAATTTCGGGACTATTATAGTGTATATGGTTTGCTTAAGGGTCTGTGCCCTATTTGATCTTAATTCTTATTTTTGTGGCACAAGTTTGTTGTGTCTTCTATTTGTTGTCACTGGTAAACGCTTTGTAAATACAGGAGGTTTCAACACAGTCTGGTGTGCTTCTGCATTTCTTCTTCATTCTGCCAGCACAGAAAATCGTCAATGTATCCGTCGTGTCCGTTTGCTTGACTCTTACAGTGAGATGATCTAGAAAACACTGGGTAGAAACGCAAAGTGGAATCAAGTGTTATGTTAGCGCATTATATCGAAACCTGTATCACCCCACGAAAAATTCTAATGGAGCTGTGGTACCAAAGTTAAGAACAGAACAATTATATGCTTTACATCTGTCTTCTCAGAAGCTTTAGCGAAGCGAATAGCGACTACTAACCTCGGCATGCCTGTCCTTCTGTCTCTCCTCATGGAACAACGCGGGCCCCACCGGAAAGAATTTCGTAATATTTTGTTTTTGGGATTTTGACTGAAATTTATTGACACAATTCCGATTTAGTTAAAATCAGATAAATATAATAGACCCTTTATACAAATAACTACGTATTCTGCATTTATGTGATTGGTCTTTACCACAGAAACTGTTCTCTGTGAGATACGAATTGAGGCCTAAGGAACAAATGACCGATCTAAATATTTCGCTTTTACGAATAAATTACAGGAAACAGGAAATATCACCCTTTATAGGATTAGGTACAAGAAACATTGTATCTCCTCCTTTACACGATAAGTACAAGAAATGTGCTATCTCGTAGTTTGTAAGAGAAAGGAAATATGGCACAGCCAGAGAGGCCGGAGAAACATTTCGCGATCTAAGCACATTAGTCACACATAAAGAAACAAAAGAAGTTAATTCAACTGCATTGAAAGTATTCACGGATAATAGAAATGACAAGAATATGGACAATAACAAAACTAAGCGCTAGAAATGTTGTGTCCTTAACTTGTTCCCTTGAGGTGCCATATTTGAGGTGACATTAGAATGCAGAATATTTACAGAGGTGTCAAGAAATGGAACTTTCGTGAATTGTACAACAAATAAGGGAGAAATTTATAAGCACTAATATTATACTCGTAGTATGTGAATGGTAGAACGTTAATAAAAAGACATTTCCGCGAAGGCTGTCACTTTTTGTTTTGACTTCAGCAGAACGTTCCTCAATTCGATACACTCGTATATCTTCAGAAAGTATGCAGTATCCTTTCTAAGTAGTCGTTGTGGATGCCACAGCCAATTTTTTTCAGCATGTAACATTCTCAGAGCTTGATGTGAAGTACTGGCGCTCCTCTCAGAAAGGACCGGAGCGTCACACATTGATGGGGGTGCGGGGACGAGGGAGAAAGGAGACCTGGAGGTAAATGGAAGAATCAACGATGTAATCTCGTGGAACTGGTCCCGGTAATTGAAGTCCAGATGCTAAATTCTGACCAGTGCTGGGAACGTGACATAAAGGAACAGTCGTAACGAAACGCCCTTGACAACTAGCAATGAGATCTCCCCACACTCGGCAATTTGCACTCTGAATTTAAATGCGTTCCTACATAATCAAATATCTTGAGAACGGAAAATAGTAGGAGCCTCAGAGTATAGTATCTTTTTTTGCACTCCACATACTTTTGCTGTTAGTCTTACGAAGTCGATAGAAATCAAGAAAATACAAACAGCCAGTTACAAACCAGCTGCTCTTTCTCGGCAGTTCAAGCAGTGAAAGCCTTAAGCTGACTATCCACCTTCTTCCAGGGCCGAGGTTAAGAATAGATGATTATTTAACGCGAGAATAACTTTAATTATGGGAAAGAAGCCTCCTCCTCTTATTTTCTTCCAGCCATTTTGACAAATTGAATTAAACAGTGATCGTTTAGTTTGATAGTCGGGCAGTTTATTTGTCCGTCAGTCTGTTACCTAGCCAGTTCTTCGTTCGCTATAGTGACTAGCCCATGGGCTGGAAAACCGCGGAATCGTCGTTCGATTCCCGGCAGGGGTATGAGTTTTTTCTCTTTACCAAAGCGTCCAGGCTAGATTTGGGGCCCGCCTAGCCTCCTGTTCAATACGTACCGGAGCCTTTTTCCACGGGTGTAAACCGGTCGGGGAGTGAAACTTACCATTCACCTCCACCCATCTTTAAGGTTAAGAATGCGTGGAGCTATGCCTCCTCTTCCCACATGAGTTCATCGTGTAATGCTTAATGAAGTACAGTAAACATTATATCTTGTTATTTAAATAGAGTGATCCATCATCCGGAGTTAGAGGGAGTGATCTCGGCGGGTTGGGCAAAACTGCGTTGCGTGAACTTCTTTATGGGAAAAATAGAATTAAGTGAGCTCAGACGCTTATGGGCCCCCCCCCCCCCCCACGCTATTGCTTAAAATACATACATTTTTAGACATTAAAACTTTATACAGTGCTTTGGCAGCTGAAGCTGCCAGCTTCCGTTGGTTTTAAGTGAGCAACTGTCCACTTTTATGCGCATGTATTTATAGTTTTCAGCATTTGGCAATTTTTCCCCAAAACTTATATTTATTTTCAACCTGTATAGTTAAACCTTGGTGGAAAACATTGCCTTTGGCTAAGAATTATTGTAGTTAACGACTTAAACAATTCATCCGTCAGTCACTTTGTCAGCTAATTAATCAAGAAAACGCAAACTACTGGGAATATTAATGAATCAATGGAGCCACATTGCAACCCTAATTTTCCTACGGTCATTAAGCCACACTTTCTTTAAAACTTAGAATCACCAGCGAAACTAAATTTACTGTAACCCTGTCATGTAGACGAAAATATGGAAGAGAGAATTTCATGTCTTACATGTGGTAAGTCGTGACCTATTGCAAGCTTTTAAGCTTTACCTTAGCATTAAGACCGCAAAATCATGTTTGCCTAAGCTGAAATAACTTTAGTTTTAGGTTGCGCTTTCCTTGTACTTTTCTCTGTTAAAAATTTGGACCCTAGAACTTCTCGCAATAGCACTGTAGAATTTGATATTTCTTTCCTTATATCTTGAAATGTTACTGCATTTGGTCACCACACAAAAGGCACATGGGATAAGGTAGGCATATGCTCAGACTAATGAAACAGTAAGCAGACTAATTTCAAGGTTGCTGAGGATTAGCAGTCATGTCTTGTTTTTTATTCGTCCCAGGTCCCAAATACTAATTTACTGTCTGAGGCACATCCTATGATTTGCGTGGGTTCAAAATGCGGTAGATGAATGTTGGGAGGCACACGTACAATTCAGAAACATGGACAGAGAGACGGAGTGTTTTTGTATAACGTGTGGGCCTACACAAAGCAAGAATTCGGAACCGGTAAGAGTGGCTGTTTGCAAAAATATTTCTCTTGTTAAGTGAAACAGCATATATTTTCTTTCACTTATTTCTTTTCGTCCCCACTCCTACCAGTTTCATAGACGTTAGTATCTGCAACAATTATATTGCTTAATTAAGAATTAAGGAACTGTCTGTTTTATTCAGATCAAGGCCATAGAAAGTCGATCATTCTTCTTGTGCCTTACGAAAATTTGACTTGTGCAATCAAACTAGTAAATAAAACACCATTGGTTTTATGCGTTAGCACTCTCCTAAAAAACTTGTGGTGATTTTCTTTATACAAAAACGAAAGATATTTCATACATCCTTACAGAAATACTTTTAAGTACTATTCAAAATTCTTGACCGTGACTTTAAAATGTACAAACTTTTGAAGCAACTTACTACCTCCACCTTTAGGGTAGAATAGGGAGAGCGTTCATTTCGCCGGAACTTTGGTAAATTTCTATCAGAATACACAGCATAATATCACAGTTTTCAGCAGTATTCTTTTGAAAGAGTTGATTTATTTAATCTATATGAAACTTATGTGGATGTCGTATCACTGACAAACATCCTGGTGGCGTATATTTTAATTCCCCATCACCACTAATACCAACGTAACAACCGTTCAGAATTAAGTAATAACACTAACATTAGCTTCACTTAATTTAAGGTACTGAATTTTTCTTCTATAAGAGTGATTCGGGGAAAATCCAGCTTTTCGTACGATACCCTTCTATGATTATGGAGGAATTAGTAAGTGCATATCAAAATGTTTGTTGGAAAACCTCATGGAAGGGGACTAGTTGGGAGGCACAAACCTTAATCGGAGTTTAATCATAATGCAGTGATATTCAATACGTGGCCGCTGGGAGCATGCGGCCCTGAGAATGAATATTGCAGTTTATTAAAGTCAAATCTTATTCGTCTTGTAGGATGAGGCGGATTGTCTAGGGGCTGTCATTGCCTTCTAGCCGTTTGTTAGGGGAGGAGAGAGGGACGGACAGGTAGTTTTTACCAGAAAAGTCTGCAGTTGTCAGTGTGATCTTGTGCTAAAATAATATGGCTTAATGGATGACGTCCCTATGCGACGTAATATTAAGAACGATCTAGGTACATCAGGAAAAAGTACAGAACCAGGTACACATATTTAGACAGTCTCCTTCAACCACTACCTTTCGACCACCAATTTAAAATTCTGTTAATTTTGTATGCGTTATATCAAGCTGTTTTCTTTAATAAAATAAATGCTATGTTAATTCGTTTCCTTTAACGGCACAGTTTTATTCCTTAGATAATAAGTTTTCTTTCATTTTGATAAATCAAATTCTAATTCAGTCAACACGACTGTATTTTTATTATAAAAACAGTATCTGTTTTACTAATTCGTTACATTTTTTATCCTAAGATTGTATCATGAAGCGAAAATAAAACATATAAAAGGATCTCTTCCTTACACAAATATTCTTCTATTGCTATTTGTAATGGCTAAAAATTCATTTAACGCGACCTGAATGTTACTTACTGTAGACATCTCTTACACATATAGCTGTGTTGTTAGAAAATCGTTATTTTAAGATTTTATAATTTTGTGTAATTTAGAAATGGTAAGTAATAAAATCGTTCTACGTCAACTTTATATTAAAATTGGCTTAATCTCTTTTATACGTATATGCCATTTCTTGAATTACAAGAAGCGGGTATGTTGACCTACACCCGTATTTTTAGTCTATCATTTTTCCTTACACCAACGACTTTAGTCCGATGTTTTTGCGGTAGGACTGGATAAAGTGTAGTTTTCTGTATTACTTAATTGATGCGATAGTAAGTTCTATTGCCTCATTTATATTCTGAACAGACCTCTTATTGCAGTGTGGAATTATTATGCTGAAATTATGTAATTAAAATGTTAAAATTAATATTTGTTTACAAGTTTGTTAAAATTGTTCTTTAACTTATTTTGTTGGTGATTTTACAATTTCATAGCATTTTATAATACACACGAATAAAATGGAGTGAGAATAGCTCAGTCACTATAGTGACTGGGCTTCGTGCTGGGTGACCAAAACGTCCAGACTGGCTCTGGTGTCCACCCACCCACTTATTCAGTGAATAATGGGGCTCTTTCCCCGGCGTGAAAATTTAATGGCTTAAGAATGAAAGGATCTAAACTTCCACTCCTTCATATGTCTTCATTCCGTGCACAGGGACAACTTCAGCTCTACTCTACCTTTATATGGGAATAAAATGTTCTACCAACATCAACCCTGAGTATTGTTTATACTATAAATTCTCTAGCTTCTGGTGCATTCTTCATTTGAATATTGAACGGGTGTAGGTAGCGGCAAAGCTTAGGGCACTGGAAATGTAGTACAGTTCCCTCACTGGATTTATAGTGAGTACAGGTGTTATAGTGGGTCGTAGGAATATGTTTCAACATGTTAAACCCCCAACGTTTGGATGTTCCTGAAAGCGACGCGTTCGGTACAACCGCTTTGGATAAATTTAATATTTTATGGGATTAATAAATATACGGGAAAAGAGACGTGTAAAATAAAATAAAATAAATAATTAGACCTAATAAATTCAAAACATGTACGTCATATATTACCCTTGTTTGAGTGGTAGTGAGTGAGCGATTTCAGTCGCACTCTCTTTGTCATGGTTACTAGTAACGTCTGACCTGGGTAGCCATGGTTACTTGAAGGTAGAGACTGCTGTGTGAGATGCGCGCTGACACTGAAGCAAGAGTTTTTATAACCGAGACAGCAACGTCGCAGTTCAAAGATTAGCGAAGCCTGCTTCATATTTTGGTGTTCTGTAATTTGATGCTCGGCCTGAGATTTGTGGCCGGTCTATCTTAAAACAGGTCACGACCGTCTCATCTTCAATCCGTAAGTCACGTCATTTTTTACATTTTACGCTGCACAACTAATGCAGTTGAACAGTCGTCCATAAATAAACCATGAGACAAGATAAAACAACGTGGATTTTTTATTTTACATGCAGGGGGTAGAGCTAATGAAGGATACAACTCCAAAATCTGTGACTTTATGGCGATTGGAAAGAAAACATGCGGTGGTAGAAACACACACAGGCATACATCGGTTCCTTGGATGGTAGTCGATCCTGCGACCCCGGATTTCGCTCGGCGCGCGGTAACTGGAACCAGAAATTCAGTTTATTGTTATTTGTACTGGTCGAGAACTACTCAGAGGAGCGGAACTGAATTTTGACGCGTCCAGTTGGTCCTGTTCTGAGCCAGAGCGCGGAGCGGACATTACTCAAGGTCGGACGCATGGTCGGCCGGCGAGCGGGTTCCTGAGTCGGTGTGGGAAGCTGGCGGGGTCTATCACATCATGCCCAATGAGCCATGCACCGAGCCAGTGACCCAGTGCCCTTGAAGTACGACTGGAGCACTGACATCTCCCACTCTTTTATGAGGAATGGCCCGGGGCCCCGGGCGTTTCAACGTCCATTCGCAGCACGCCTGCCCGCTCCAAACTTCAAGTGACCATGTTTTCTCACACTGCTACTCAAGTTATTTTCGCCTCCGGCAAATAATGCGGCTTCGATGATTACATTCAATCTGGGACCAGGCTAGCTTAATTTCTTCTTCCTTCCTTCATTGCATTAAGACATATGAGACGCAGAGGAACATCTATGCTTCAAATGTCGCGGTTTAGTGCTGTATGTTAGGGTGATCCCGGGCTTAGATAAATTGTTTGGAGATCGGCGATCTTGACTGAGGAGTTTACTGACTTTTCTTATTCCCTCCAGATAAATTTCTGAGACACTACTCTCAGATACCACTCGCCCGCTTCCATCCATGTGTGCCATGCTTCATAATCATTGTTACACTACAACATAACCTAACCGTTTCAATAAACATCCTTAAGGTAAACCACTGAGGAGACAAACGTTGAAGATGCTTGGATCTAATACAGGATTTTGGAAAAATAACACTCTGAGGAACAACACAACTTGTATTCTTCACCTAATACTGTCAGAAGGATTAAATCAAATAGGATCAGCTGTAAGGAACGTGTAGTAACCAAAAAAAAAAAAAAAAAAAAAAAAAACACGATGAGAAATTATTACAAAATTTTGGTCGGAAATATCAAAGGGAAGAAGTCACGTGCTTAGATGAGATGACAATAAGGTTTGAAAGTGTGCATTGTTTCAAAATACGGTTTTTGGATGGCTTTTGTAAACACGGTTATGAAACTTCCGGTTCGAAATAAGTAAGGGATTTCCGTTTGAAGGGCTATCAACTACCAAGAACAGCTTTCTACTATGAGCTTCGGTAACAACAATGTGGGAAGGAATACTGCAGCCGAACTCTTGTAGTGTGAAAGAAGTAATTGCTCTTTAGACTTCACTGATTGAAGCTGGTCAAATGTACAGTTAGCACTGTTTAGAGTCAGAAATTGCTTACTTTTGTATTTAATTACATATTCCTTGCTTTGGAAATCGTTTGGAATTGAAGTGTGCTTTACGTCTTGTATTGGATCTAAAAAAGGACTACTGTTTTTGGTACGCTGAACCCTTCTTGATATAATGTATTTGAGCTTCACATAAAGTAGGCTTTTTAGTGGACCAGTACAAATTCAAAATTTACTTTAAAATTAAATATGCCTGAGATGTGACGCCGTGCAATTTGAGAGGTGCCAACCTACACGGCGTTAAGTCCGAGATCATACATAATCTTCATACCGTTGTGAGAATATCAAATTTTACATAAAATTGTATTTGTCCAAAAAATTATAGTATAGACACTTAAAACTAAATAATATTTTAAATTTGAACGTCGTGAGAATGGTGAACTTGTGAAGTTCTTCCAGTGTTAAAGATAAAATGGGGAAGTTCGCGTCTAGAATGTGGGTCATAAAGGAGAAACAGAAGGGGCTGTTATCTGATTTTGTACCAAGTATGGCATTATCGATTATAGTAACTTATGAAATATTAATGCACTCTCTTCCTGAAGTGCCTCCCATCTTTTCTCTCTAGGGTATGGCGCCACAGAACGGACCCGTCATTCTGTATATGCTTGTATATCCCAATTCTTTTACCATTAAAGCACTAGCCTCCGGGTCATTTATGTTAATCATCGGCGCCTAACTTCTATTTTCCCTTGCTTTTTCTTAACACACGTTGCCCTCCCTACTCTTAAGTTATACCAGTGTCGTGCGAGCTTATTAGAAAGGTATACAGTAAGCTGTTTCCAACGCAATAGACACGTCTTATGGATGTTTTGTAACGTAAGCATCACACGGCAAGAAGGAAAGTTGAAATCTAAATGCTTTCACTCAGGCCAGTACATCACATTTGGAATGTGTCTGATTTGAATCTCGGCAGGCGCATAGATAGCTCTATGTGAAATATTGTGTTCTGGAATCTAATGCCGTGTAGTATGGTAGGAAAGTATCAACGTTCCTAAGGTTCGTGTTTACAAACTTAGACGGCCTAATGTAACATAAGACTGTAAACGTAATCGTCACCACCTTGAGAAGGTCAAATTCTGAGGCTTTCTGTCATTTATTTAGTCCATCCTGGCAATAGTAAAACCTGCTCCACAGAGCAAGATGGTACAGAGGCATTGCTCTGGAATGGCATTCTCAAAATGCCTCTTTGGAATTTCTGCCTCGACACTGGATATCCTGAGACTTTCGTGGTTTTCTTCAGTCTCTCAAGGCAAATCCCGGGATAGTACACCAATTAGGCCACGGCTGCTTCCTTCCATATCTTTCCCAATTTATCACTCATCAGTCATCCATCATCTACGCTCTATAGGGGCAGATAAGCGTACTGAAATGTCGTACAGTATACCACAAAATATTATTGCAAACATACGACTGAATGTTCCAGTACATTGTACGTAATCTTTCTCTCATTTCAATTGACTCCATTTAATTTTGCTAATTTAGAGCGTAAACATATAAACAGAAGTAAAATTAAATGAGACATACCAAAAAAATTAAGTGTCACGACTTAGAAAGTGAAGTTACTTACTGCTGCCTTGTTTTCTGAAGTTATTCTAAGTCCGACTGGGGACTGCTGATTGTTCTTTGAACCCCAAATTCGAGACCGGCTCTGGACCCACCCGACTCGCTAACCGCTGCGTACCTGGTGGGAAACAGCAGGATAAAGAAGCTGAACGATAACGTATGCCTAGTTCTCATGTGTTACATTGAATGGAGGTTAACCTGTAGGATTTGCGTTTAGGTCACTTTCACTGCAGTTCCGCCCTATAAATGGGGTACATAACATTTACCTCATGTGAATGTTTTCACATAAACTAACACCTTGCCAATTAATTAAGATAGTTAACACTTGCTGTACATAATAAATCGCTAGGCTGAGCACCAGTAACTGGCAACAAGTCTTCCAGTCTTTCTCACGGCATGCGAAGAAGAAGTCTTAACACAAATCGAGCTGATTTGTAGCCTAAGCTTCAAGAAGCAATGGATTATCGTTAAGTACCATCTACAGTTACCGTGACAATAATTATAAATCAGTAAACTTGTCCTGCCGATAGACTGATTAATGCCCTTGATTTCTGCTATTGATGCAGACCTTGGTGAAACATAATCTAGCTGCAAATACATAAAAAGATGTGATTTCAAGGTGTCCCTGAGCGACCAGGTCTTTAATTACATTGCGGTGATGGCCGGCGATTAGTGTTCTCCTCATAGGTCATGATGTAAGCACATTTCTGGAAAATATATAGACCAACCTTTATGCGGCTGCAGTATTAAATTTATTTCCATTAGTCTTCTAACGATATGGCAGACTTTATAGTTGCCGACTTCCTGTCTGAGACCATGTTCATTGTATGATAATTCAGTTTCCACACAGATGTTTATAAGTGCAGATACGAAAAAGTACAGTTTTTTTCGTTTTATTCTTTGTTGTCTGTGGTCATTAGTGTAAACACTGAACCAGTTGGTGCAGTGGTAACGCTCTTAACTTGTATTCGCGAGTTACTCGCTTCGAATCTCGGGGTTAATGACTACCCTGACTGATGATGTTCGTGGTTTTCCTTTGTATCTCCAGGCGAAATAGTTACGATCGTCTTGTTAAATATATTTTGCTAGGCAACATTCATAATAGATATCTCGTCTTAATTCAGTGTTATTATTCCTGCAGTTGAAAGACCGTTCTTAAATATTATTACAAGCATTTCATCGTAACGTCATGTAACGAGGCTTTCTTAACTTACTTGCTTATTCAGAAAGAAAGACATTATAAGCACAGAATCGAGAATCTGTTGTTCTATTTACTGCTTAGATGCTCACGAAATAATTATGAGCTGATATTGTTGTGCCGCCATCTCATTTTTCTTTTTAACAAGAAATACGTGTTTTAAAAAAAGTTTTAATTTATTTAGATTCTAAGATCACATAGGACCAGTTGTAGCGACATATCTGATTTAAAATGTAATGATAAATACCTTTCAATCAACAACAGATAGTATTGTAATGAAAGATAATGTTACTATGAACAGGAAAATGTAAATTATTGAATAAATTCAAATGGAAAGAAAGTAATAATACTGCTTCTTACTGGTGGGCGGTAAATAGAGTCGACCGATGGTCCACGGAAGACAATTTGTGTATGCCTGTTGTTCATTGAGAGTCGTAATAATGGTGATTAAACATCGAGACATACCTTTGTAAGTAGCTTGTAGGTAACATGGTAAGGCAACAAATACTGTCTTGCATAAACCATAAGATAATTCAACTGTCTTGCATGTTTATTTTCTCAGCAGTATTAGACCCTGCACCACTAAAACATGTAAACGTGGCCGCAGAAGTACAAGAAGTTTAGCACTCAGTACTGAAATAGCAATGAGTAATTAAAAGTATATATTTTTTTGTTATCTCTTTGTTTGGGCGTTTCTTCCAGACAGGAAAACGCATTGGTAACTGAGCCTGGTGACCTCGGTCTTATGGCTAGGTTAAACACCTCTCAACAAACGGACCCGGTTCGTGACCTGACCTGTCAGTGCAGGATTTGTAGTAGGGAACGCAGCCTTGAGGTTAGTTTTTCATCGCGATCCTCAATTCTCTTTGACATTCTGTCTACCGATACACACATATTCTAGTTGACCTTAAACGTATATTTTTACACGTTAGTTCTTTTGCGTTGAATATGGTCTCTCATTGTGAGGAAAGAAAAAGACTGAACGGAATTCAAAACAAATTACAGAGAATGATTAATTAATGGGAGCGTGCAGTAAGTTATGTAGCAAGTAGTTTCATAATTGGTACACTTCACAAAGTATTGTTTAGATTATTAATTAAATGAGTTTGAAATGAGTTGGAACTTTACTATGGGTGGGGAAACATACGTACGAAATATTACTTAGATAATCCAGTGGAAACTAACGCTATGAAAGGAGACATAAAATGAATATCCGGGAACGACACCATGAGGATGTGAAATTAATACAATTGAAGGTTCAAGGCTTATGGAATGTCACACCGTGTCGGCTTGTAAATAGGTGAGGACAATAAGTAGGACCGTAACGTCTTCTTCAGGGTCAAAGTGTCCACTGTATGACCCTGAAGAAGAGGACACAGCGTCACATTCCAGAAGACATGAACCTTCAGCAAAAACGATCTCAAAAACTCAAATATCGCGCGACATAACTGACCCAGAAAGGTGCAGACTGGCGACCTGTGTTTATCTGCTCTTCATACAACATTCTATAACTCTGAAGACGTGTGTCCTTAACAAACTCTAAATTGTGACTGTAAAAACCAGCTATGTGTTTTATTTGAAGACAGTAGATTACAGTATAAGAATTATCCTACTTCCAAAACGTACACTTAAGAGCCAGAATCCGCTGGCATATATTTTTCTTTCATGGCCTTCAGCTGTTCATTTCATGCAGACAACTTCGGACTCTGCGGCAGCTTTTGACACCTGAGCCCTACTTTTTCATTTACACTCATTAAGTTTATATTTCTTACAAGAACTCCTTATTTAACACTGCGTATGTAAATTTATGCACTCTCATGTGCAAGTCCTTGATCTCGTCTGTAACTACAACTATCAGCACGCAAAACATGATTATATAGCTGCTGCATTTATTGTGTTTTTACTTTTTTCTTATATGTTAATCACAATTAACTTCAAGTTCAAGGTTAGACCACTTAGCAGATGCTCTCAAATATAGCCGTATAATTAAAATGTTTCAGCCCGGAAGGATTAAATTAATATATGAATGAATATTCGCATTTAGTACATCTTTTCATTTTCTTCTTTTCCTCTTTTCTTTCATTTTATTTCTTTCCTTCCTTCTTCCTTTAATTCATTCATTCATTCATACTTCCGTAATTCCGTCTGCAGTTACGAATATAAGCTAAACTGACATCGCGCCATATACTGATGTTAACTCCATGGAACAGAACCCCTCATGAGAAACTAACAGTTGCTCACCTGGGTAAGAAATTCCCCGCATAATATGGAACCCGACGATTCACTGTCGTGTCTGCAAAAGCCCGCTGTGGGTTCTCATTCTCTGCCAAATTAATTCAGTCCGTATATTCCCGTACTAATTTTAAGAGGCATTTTAATATCATCGCCCCATTTATGCCTAGGTCTTCCAAGTTTTCTCTTTCCTTCGGGTTTTCAAACTAAAATCCTATATGTATTTCTCGTCTTTCCCATACCTGCCAGTGCCCTGTCCGTCTCGCCCTCCTTGATTTGATCAATAATATTTTGCGAGGAATACAAATCATGAAGCTCATCACTGTGCAGCTTTCTTCATTCTCCCATTTCTTCCTCATTGTTAGGCTCATACATCTCGCTCAGAACAACATTCTCTAACGTCAATACACCATGTTCTTCCCTTAGAGTGAGAGATCAATTTGCACACACCGTAAAAAATAATGGGAAAAATTATAACGTGCATCATTTAATCTTTATGTTTTTAGGTTGCAGCCGGGAAGACAATAATTCTTAACTGAGAGGCAGCAAGGAAATGTACCGATGTTACAGCAACTAAGGCTAGTTCTTGAATATCTAAACCTTCAATGAGTTTCTTGAGTTTATTTCTAAAATCTGTTTATACTTTTGTTCACACACATCGCATAAACTGAGCAGTAAAGAAGTCTAAACTTCATTTCCATGCGAGCTAACTACATCTAATTGTAAGCCTACATAAGAAAGGCAGTTGCTAGAATTAGCAGTTAATGTAACTGACCCATATTACTTTCACATTCATATGTAAGATAATATAATTTCTCCTATACAGTTACGTAATTTTATGAAGATGGAACGGTCACGTGGTACGCATGAGAGCGATACGAAGAGCATAAAGAATTTTAGGTGGAAATCTCGATGGGAATAAGGCACATGGAAGAACAAAGTGTCAGTAGGAAGAAAATTTTCAAGTGTATTCGTGTGTTTAAAGCACCAAGGTATGCTGCTATACTCCTATCATATTTTCTGTTCTACTGTCTTCTCCACTCTTTTCTCTTCTCCGTTTTTCGTTACTTTTCTCTTTTCCTCTGTGACGTAGTTTTCTAAATACTATAATGAACCTTCGTTTTTTATAAAAGACGAAGAATTTCTTGATTAGCGGAGGGAATTTAGCTTTTCAAGACGGGGTGCTGCATGGATATTACGGAGCATTATTTTCATGACCAAGTAATGCCTTTAGATAGAATCCTCTCGTTTTACAGCCGCGTCAGGTGTTTAAGGCAGACCGACTTTTAGAGACTGACTCCATGAGGGTTCTATTGTCAGAACCGTGATCACGGAGGTAGAATCAGTCTCTGAAACTTCTAACTTGACCACCTGACGCGGCTGTCAACCCGAGAAGATTTTATTAAATTTAATCGCCGCGAACTGGTGATTTGCATTAAGTATTGGCCTACTACCAAATGAGACAGATTCGTTCTTTGAAGCTTATTAATTATCAAAACATCCTAAGCTTTTCACCGCAGACCAGGAAGAAAGGGAAGAGAGTGCGAATTTATAAATGCAATTGTAGTGACGGAAAAGCAGTAAATTAAGCAGAAGCAGCTGCCCCCTCCTGCCCTTTTTGTCCCCAGCGGAGGTCATGAATAATGTTTTCGCCTGTCACGCTTTGTGAACCTTCTAAGCGATTTCATGGTTACACGTGGAATGCTGACTGGATTGCCTAACCTTCAATACCAGAGAGGACCTTGATATTTCTTGTCATCTCAACGTGAAGGCATTGCTATGAATTGTATCAACTATCGCCATAAACCCTGTGACGACGAAGGAATGTGGGAGAAATTTCTGTCGGTACAATACACATATACAGGTGCGTAGGAGTTGCATAAATACTTTCAGAAGATCTGGAAGTAGAAATTCATAACATCATTTTAAACGGCAATTTTACAACGCTGAATTAATGTTTTCAGCACTACTTCTTAAGAATAAGAATGAAGAAAATATTGTCACCATTGTGTATAGCTACGAACGGGAACACAGCTGTTGAATAACCGGCAAGGGCAGGATTATATGTTCCGCAACCATCCTGGAGACAACCCAACCACTCCGTCTAGGGCCATGACGTAGAACAGATGAATCTTTAGGCCTGCCTGATGTTAATGGGACCAGGATGTTCATCTTACTCGTCCACAAAAGCCCGGCTTTGTCCGTTATGAATCACTTCAGATTATATCTCAAAGTTATCTGTTTATTCAACGCCACTGTCAGTAGTTCAGACTAGATAACGTCGAATAATAGGCTAAATAATGAATAATGAATTGGAAAGGATGTGGAAGGATATGGTCGTGGACTAAATCGCATGTTATTCGCATATGTGCCTGTAGGGACATAAACACCAAGAAGAACTTCCGTCAGCCAAGCCGGACTCCTACCCGAGATTTAAAACCGGGATATCCCGAATACAAGGCACATACGTACACAACAATGAATATAGCTCTCATTTCAGCGAACTTCCCTACTGCCACTTTCTACAATACTCTTCCATCTGTGTCAAGAATTCACTTCCACTGAGCGTTTTCAATCCTAATCCTGAAACACTATGTATTTCCCTACGCTTCACACAACTATAACCTTTAAAGAATATGGCCTTGAAATAAAAAAGCATAAAATTGACATTATCAGCAAATTCAATTTAGGAAACTTTCAGGAGACTGAGGCCA
Source organism: Reticulitermes speratus (assembly GCA_021186555.1). Classification (NCBI taxonomy): domain Eukaryota; kingdom Metazoa; phylum Arthropoda; class Insecta; order Blattodea; family Rhinotermitidae; genus Reticulitermes; species Reticulitermes speratus. The sequence continues at coordinate 46,443,325 of JAJKFL010000001.1, forward strand.
ATTGGCCTTCAAAGTGTTACTAATTAACTAGGTTATGGATTAATTGATTTTGAAGACAGTTTGTGTAGAAAACCTTTACTAAAATAGGAGCTACCTACCAAATACAACTTCGGCAACTTGAAACACATGAAAATTCTTTTTGGATATATTTCGAGTATATGACCGCACTGAAAATTTAATGACATGAAGTTATTAAAATTAACAACAATTTAGATAAATATTCTCTGCAGATCCAATAAAGAACTTATCAACGGGCTCCACAAAAAACCCTCCTAGTGATCTATCCTTGTATATTACCACGTATAGCCGTTGAGAGACATTACGGAATCGGAAGGTCCTTTACTACGTTAAAAAGACACTAATTATATAGTGAGTTTTTTTTGTTTTATTACTCTCTTTGCACATAGGATAATTTTAAGTCTATCGCAGTCTATATGCGGCTGTACGGAACCCCACATTTTTAGGGGCTCTCGAAAAGGCTGGTTGTATGACTCATATTTTGTACGTAAATTCTTATATTGCTTTCTCTGCTTTGTCAGTTCAGGGCCACGCTTATTTGGGGCCCTCAAATTCATTTTTGCATTGAGCCCAGAAAAATCTGAAACCGGCCATGTGTGCATTATTTCTGTTACTGAGTGAGGGCCATCTTACACTTCAATGGATTTATTTACGGAACGCGCCAGGTTATGAAACCTGTGGACCTTACCCTGAACCTGAGAGCCTGAACAGAAGAAGTCTGGTGACTTACGCATATATGGCATGATAATATCTAAATTTTCTTGGAAACTTAAGTTGCGAATAGGATTAATTTTCCTCTGGAGAGAGTACAGTGTCGTCGCTTTGTAAGCACGACAATTAAAGCTTGTAGGCCATAAATTATGAAGTTACTTGATCGTCTAAGAAACTGTGAAATGTTTAAAACAGACTGCATTTGTCGCTATGTGGTTAATAATTTTATATTTTAATATTGCTACCAGGTTGCACGAAATTGTTAGGATTTCTTTTGTGTCTTACTTCCGCATAAAGTACTAGCAAATATAATTTAACTTGCAAATTACATAGATTTGCAATATGCATCTAGCGTTTCTGCAGGTGGCAGTTGGTATTTGTGTGTGATAGGATGCGGGGTGTAGCTATCAGTATTTGTATAAAGAGGCATATGCAGCTATATGCATTTTAAGAAGTTCTAAGTATACTAATTACAGTGTAACAGATTGGATCGGAATGCCCCCTATTGACATGAACTGTGGGCCCTAGACCGTGAACAGCTCGCCCTCTGTAACCTCTAGATTGCGCGGGTCTGTTGAACTCGAGCACCTTTACACAAGACTAGGCACCAGTGTTCCTTCATTTCCCTTCCATCGCGCTGCTTTACCTCTTTTTCAAAGAATGAAATTCTTGTGAGAACGATATGCTAGAAAATGGATTTCCGTTTTTGAAGACTCTTTTTCGATATATCTACCTGGAAATTTTATAGGAAGGTGACGTTCATCTGTCTTAAGAGGTTACCCCTTCAAAATTGTTCCAATCATCCTTAGAAAAAGTGAATTTGGTCGTCAATTATTTTACACCTTTGTTCATTTAAAATGAAGCGGCTCCGCTGATAGGTTATTCAGCGATACTCTGCCCACTGTAGGGTTCGTTTCGAGTTGACTGGTAAGATTATTTTGTAAAGTAAAAAATTGACTGTGTAAGGACCTGTCATGGCAATTTAGAGGAAGTGTCCGAACACTCGGCTGGAGAAGTGAAAGAATCCAACAGAGGCTTCAGTCAGACTGGAAAGTCTGTTTCTGACTAAGATATGAAATTTTGCCTCCCAAAACAAGTCATCGCATGCCGCAAGAGCAAACCTAATCCGTAAGAAATAGGGACACGATAACAGAAATTGTCTGCGATCGGACTAAATTTTATTTACCTACGTCTAATAGTGTTATGAGCGTACATGTACGATAGCCTGATACGCTGCACACATAATACGGAAAAAAAAATAAGGAAACCAGACTGGGTTTTGATGGAGAAATATGTTGGAAAACTATAATCTGTGTGCTTGTTGCATCATATGAAGGCGTGCATAAATGTGTAGTTACAAGCTACTCCCCGTTTAAATAGGACGAAGACGAGCTGGAGTTGATTACTCAGCGTCATTTGCTCCTTTTGGAGAAATAAGCATACTTAAATATTGCATAGCAGTTCTCATGGGTCTAACAACAGTTTTGTGCTAAGAGACTGTTGGGTAATATCTGCAATGGTATTCAACGAAACACTTCTTAAATAACAAACATAATGCGGTCAACACAACTACTTTCATTACAAAAACAATATTCGTTTTTATAAAACGCTACACATTTAGACCCATAGGGGACATCATCAGCCGTAAATATAGAAAAGGGTACATAAGTTTTAAAACTTTCGCGGCGACATGATTCAATATAGTGTTCTCGGGCGCACAGCCGCGTCAACTCGTTTGAATACAACGTTTCGGGGACTAGATCCGTCCCCATCCTCAGGCAAAATCAGTTTTGTCTGAGGATGGGGACGGAGCTAGTCCCCGAAACGTTGTATTCGAACGAGTTGACGCGGCTATGCGCCCGAGAACACTATATTGAATAGAAAAGGGTAGTTGTTAAAGAGTCATAATTCTCATTTTTACGAAAGAGGTCTCTTCTTTTCAATTTTCGTCTATTACAATTATGTTATTGTACTAAAAATCCACCTAACACAGCCGTGATTATCTGTAGTAGGAATTTGTATTACTTATATAGTTGTGTTATTATGAGCTCAAGTATGTTTCAGTACCGAAAGTATATTCAAAGACGTAAAATCCTTTCATTATAGATTATTATAAAAACAGTAGATTTTTCAATATTTATTTATTGTAATTGGAATCAATTAAGTCTTCTTTTGTTTATATTATATTGTTTATATTCTTTTGATTTAATCTTGTTTCTATATAAAATGAATACGTTGACCTTTTGTAAGTATCTATAATTCTGTTATTTATAATAGCGATAAGTATATTGATATTGACGGTTTTTTAAATTAAACTATATCCAAATACCCATACGAGTAATTTGTCATTAAGTGAACTGGATTGAAATGGCTCACTATCGAACTTGGCCACGGACTTTTTTCAGCTACAGTGAATGGCTGGGATATACTGCCAGCGAGTCATACAGTCAGATATTTAGTAATTTAGTCAACTGGCAAGAAAAACTGTTCTTTATAGACGAAGACGAAATGAATTAAACAAAAGCTAGCAAAATATAAACATAAGACATAAGTACAAAATTCACGGAACGTAAATCAGTAACTGGGGTATTAAATTAGTAGGCGGGTCAGTCAGTCAGTCAGGCAGGCAGGCAGGCAGGCAATATTTAAGTCAGAGAGTGACACAGTTATTAAATTAGATACCCATTCATAGCGTCATTCAATCAGCCAAGTGATCAATTAGTTTCTGCAAAATAATCACATGTTGTCTTTATTCTAAGAACATATCATCTTCTTCCACAACAGCCATGACTACTTCACAGATCTCTCACGAAGAGCAGCGTTCACATCTGTGTAAACTTTGGGTGCTTTGGCACAAAAAGCAGTTCTAAAAATGACTGCAGGAAGTAATATACTCACAGGCAATATGTTTAAATGTTACTATTACTTGGAAGAAAAGAGATTCGTTAAATTTTAGGTTCTGAACTATGTGTTATAGTGACGTAATAGGGGCAGTTGTGTGTACAAGAATGGGTACATTGCACCCTGTGTGATCGTTGCAGTTGCGCTTACAAATGTGGGCACATTACACCCTACGTAGTAGGTGTAGATGCTGTTACAAATGTATGTTGCATCATGTGTGGTACAGAAAGTGAATGTTGAGTTTACAGTTGAATTTGACAGTGTTTTGCGCTGGGGAAAGCCGACCCTTCCTTGTTTGTGACCAGTAACCCATGTACTGTAGTTAAAAATACGTTAGGCTGAAGTGCAGTCGTATTTTGTGCCTGTCAGATAATACAGTAATTTTCTGTAGTGTTCTGTGTTGTTAGAGTTGTACAGAAATTTGACTTTAGGCTTGTATAAACGAAAAACCTAACAAATGGTGACCAGTGGAAAGAAGGTCACCCAGTGATAGAGACTCATGTTTTTGACAAAATCTGCAAAATCTGTATGTTTTCCCCCCGACCGTCATCGTGAGTGTTAAGGGACTCTACCCGCGCTGTGCACGTCAGCTGCATTCTCTTGAGTAAAAGACAACACATGTAGATGTGGTTGAAATGTAGTTCCCTTGGATCCTGTATGATAGGTGCAATTGTGTTTGTAAAACAGGAAATCCTCCGCGACTCCCTGCAGTCTAGTGTCTCCTTCTGTCTCGATCTATGCGTCTCTATCTCGCTCTCTACGATACTCCTGCTACCAACTTGAGGATTCATCGTGATCCATTTCGGAAAGCATGACTTAATCAAGCTCCAAACAATTCCCAATAGACTACTAAACTAAACTTTTATTGATTTCATAATGACGTTCTTTCAAAATTCGAGAACTCCGCTCGCTCGCTTCATCTTCTCGTTTCATTTAACAGCTCTTCAGCTAAACTACTAAGTCATCATTCGGTTCAATTAGAGTACTTGTTATCTGTGCAGCGAGACTGCACGTACCTTAGAAATGCCCGTTGAAGAGGAACACCTACAGATAACTCCATAGCGCGTGCGTCAGGTCTTAAAGAAGAGATGTTACGCAGAACCAACACTTTTCCTCTAAAAGGAATGTGCCCGTTGCGAATGTGATAATGAGGAAGAGAGAGAGAGAGAGCAATTATTTTTCAGGTTCTCGAATAGAAGTAAACCAATAAACGTAAGATATCCTAAAATAAAAAGTTTTACGGCCGTTATTCTTTAATTTTCGGTCACGCCTTTTTTATGTTTCATGAAAGACAAATATTTTTGTATATTGCACTATTACATATCGCTTAAGGAGGTACGAAGAAAGCAAAACGAAGGAAAGAATATGACATAAAAAAATACCAATCTCGAAATCTTTTTAAATGGATCTGTGTTTGGATTTCCCCATCAATCCATTCGTCCATCCACACATCGATCTAACTATCCATATCTATCTATTTGTCTGTCTATCTATCTGTCTATCCATCCATCCATTCATCTATCCATTCATCTAACCACTCATCTATCCATCCATTCATCCATCCATCGATTTTATCGATTTATCTACATATATAGGTAGCTAAGTAGCTAACTAGCTAGCTTCTTGTGTGTGTGTGTGTGTAAGCTTTCGTGAGTGCCCTGTCTCGAAGTAAAGGGGCTGTAAACCTTCAAATGCCGAATTGTGGGTTTCTCGGCATTCCTCAGTTCTCACTAGCATTCACGTCTCACTAGACGTTAGAAATATAATACAAGAAAATTACTGAATTTTGGAACAGCTAGGCTACGAAATGTTTTATTAGAAAACAAATAAGTGGGACAAAAATTTGGTCCAAGAACTGAATATAGATATCCGTAAAGTTTAAAGTAAAATAAATTTGCACAGGTATTTACACTCATGAAAACTCCTGCTACAGTTTGGAACCAAAAACAGTATTCGTAGGACGACTTTAGTTTTCAACAGTCGGTATCAAAATTCAACAGATATTCGTGTTGCAGACACGAATAATATTCACAAATACGTAAGAATGTTCTCCAAGAACGTCTAAAACGAGCATGTTCTCATTTGCCATTATAGATTATTTAAGTCTTCAAATATGGGAGGCAACAACGTCAATTTTGGGTCATGAGTTGAACCAGTGACACTCTGGACGGCATTTTTTCGTTTACGCTCTTCGTATTTACACGCGTTTGTATGTGTCCGTCTCCGTTTGAGTTAGTTATGCGTATTTCCATCAGATGGCACTAGCAACCAGCACCAGTTCTCCGAACGTCGCAGTCGAGTGGGTAGCATTCCTGCTTCTCATGTGGGTGATCCCAGCTTCAAATATCGGTACGAAGAAGGTTTCGTGGCTTTCCTCAGTTCCTCACACTACTTAAAATTAAACCACGACCTCTTCCTTTCGAGTTCATTATTCACTAATAATCCTTCCATCTACATTATGCAGTCTGAGCTGCTGCTGCCGTCATATTCCTCAGTGATAGAAAAGATTAATAACAAAAATTAACTAACACAACATTGGATTCTTAGTTCTTATGAAGTGTAAATAAGCAGGTGGTGACTAGTCGCCACGCTTAGTGTCAAAACACTCGAATTTTTACTTCGAATCCCGTTCGAGACAAGGACATTAGGCAGAGTGTGGACTCTGCGATGGGTCCAATACATGACAGCCGGATATATTTTATGCTTTTGTAGAACTGTTGAAGTTTATGAAGTTCATTAAGTAGAGAAGACTTTGTCCCTGTGCTTCACTGAGTTACGCCAAACCTTGAAGCTGTATGGGAGAGTAAAGGTAACTAACTCGTTTTTACTCAGCAAGTCAGCTCATGCGGTAACGCTTCTAACATGCATTCGGGAGGCGCCCCGTTCGAATCTGTACTGGAACACAGCCAGGCTCAGTGGTTTTTACATGGTTCTTCCCACAGAAAAATTCCGAACTATTATGTCAAATAAATTATATACATTCACCAACCATTTTTAAACTGATGCTACGTGGAGGCTAGTGGTCATTTTCCTAGTCCTTCGCTTTATCCCCGGAAGAAGAACATAGTCCCCACTGAGCAAGATGCTGGATGGATCCAAAACCAGCCCGGAAACTTCGAAGGAAAGAAATATCTTTCCCTTTCTCGGGGATCGGCCTCCGCCTCCGCTGCCCAACCCATAACCTAGTCACTATACTGACAGATATATCCCGGTCACTTATGTAGTTACACTGGAACCAAAATTAGTTGAGCCCTGGTCAAAAAGTCTACAAATGTGGCATATTTTCGCAGCCAGTACGAAACTAAAGGGCACGACTCAAATGTTTTCCTCTGCCCCTGTCCAAGATTAACAACTCTGTCCCTTCACACGTCAGTAATCATTTCCCCAGAAATAATATGCTCTTATCTATTGGTATTTTTGTATGCATATTATATACATATTCACACAGGTAAATAGCATCTGCCTATCCAGCAGTCAATATAAGAAGTACTCTGTCATTCCATTTAATAACCATTGTATTGGAATATCCGTCTTAAGGTACCCGATTTAATTATCGTGCAAGACAATTAAGTGCACTCCATTTACACTACTCCAGATAACATCTTCTCATTTGCTTATGTCTTATTTCTTTCTCCATTACTAAGCTGTAATATATTTAAAAATCACATTTCATTCGTATAAAATGCAATGTGACTGGGATAATACTCCTGTTAGGCTGTGCCTCGGATAAAGCAAAATGAACTTTTCACCGTGTTGGCGCGAATATGGGTCGAAGTTGTTTGTCAACTTGGCCATTCTTAGAACCAAGACACACGTTATAATCGTGACCTTACACTGTCGCTGTCTGTCTTACGTCACAGCAGTGCTTAGCCGTCACAGCTGCTAGCACATTCTGTTGCTCTGAACCCCATACGCGTTCATGCATGCGTACTTTCTATGTATGCGGGAAATAAAAATGACACTGAAAGACTGCTTTATTTGCATAAACTTGAAGTCCATGCTGGTGCTTAATGCCGCTGGAGTTCATAAAATCCCTAGCCGTGCAGCACCCTCCGACAGTGCTCTAAATGTATCGGCGTACACTTTTTACATCATGTGTGACCTTAAGTTTCTGGTTACAACTGTGACATGTAGTGATAAATTCTTGGAGATTGCCTGACGTATTTTCATATACCTTCATTGCGTAGGCAGGGAAAACTTTACCTTTTACGTTACATGTTTTCGTAACAGCTATAGCTTTTGCTACTGACCATGGTTACAGCTGCTTCAGCAACAACCTTTGACACATCATTATGGAGACATTTCATCTTTGCTTAATGACTACCACTGAACGGCCGGCAGTACAACAGGTGTTAGTCTCTCTCTCTTACTTACGTAATTAGTAATGACTAATTATCTCGATGTATGTAATTACAAGGTACTTGTTGAAATTTGTGGCACTTAACTTTCTAGCATAATGCCCTACTGAGGATTTACGTTACCCATAAAACATACGAGCAAAATTTAACTCACGTTACTAATTATAATTTACAGCTAGCTTTGATGTAATTAAAACATTGCTCAGGGCTTTTTTATCAGTCTGAGGAGCTGTTCACAAGGTGCTGCGTGGATTGCAAATAGAGGGAACTTAATGATTTCACGGATTCACCAAATTAGTCCAGACTTTCTAGACATCCGAGGCTTCTTAGTGGGCACTGAACATGTGTCCTCTCCTCCCAAATGTGTGCAGGAAAAGTAATGATGCATTATTACTTCTAGTTGCCTCCATCTGGATATACCAGGTAAGAAAAATTACAGAATAGAGGTAATGATGCATAGATTGCAAGATAATGAAGGAAGTTTCAAACGCTCGTATGTGTAAATTATGTTATATTTAATACAGGCATAAGATGTTTCGAAACTTCGACGTAAAATGTTTGTGGTTACCAAGATCATGGATGAACACGCTGTACTTCGGTAGATGCTTATACAGTAGAATTATTTGTGGTCACATTTATAGCACGATATCACTTAAATATGCGTAACATGAACTTTAGAAGTTCTGAAATTACAGCTGTATTTATATGACGGCACTACAGTTGATAGAATGTTAACATACTATTGCTTCTCTCTAAAGATACGCTGTGAACTTTCTTCGGCAAAGATGGACTTTGCTGTATCCACTCAGACCTATCTTAAACTGCCGTATATGGCCGTCATCTTCTGCTCGTGTTCGTAATTACTCTGATTTACGGTTGTTGACACACATACAACACTACATAAGGACATAAGTTATTCGTTGCCTGGTATTCTGAAAACAAAACAGAGCCATCCTCAAAACCAAAATTTACTTAAAAATCTTGTCATGTGATATAATCACCGTGTTTCATTGCTAGGTTTCAGAAGAAATCCTCTTCGGAGCACGGTTAGCGAGCTGCTCCTCTCTGTCCTCTGGCCTGAACACATGTATTGGTACAGACCTTACCTAACCGACTTTATGACAGAATATACACACTGCTGTATTAACATCATGCCACCAGGTAGCTCCACACTTTAGTACTTTCCACCTCCCTGTGAACAAGAGCACTAACAAATAATCCGTACGAATTTGTGGAATGAGAGAAATGCTCTCATTAAACAGTGTACAGTTCTTCTATGCTAGCAGCCATTTGAGAAGTAAAAAACTTTTTAAAACATGTTGCTTAAAATCTTCTGGGTTGTTACCCGGCGTCGTTTCTTGGGGTATGACCAACGTTTCGGGACCACTTGTTTGTCCCATCTTCAGGGTCTTAGGAAAAAAAGGATGCGGAAGCCTTCAATTACATATTTTTAAACCTTGTTTGTATAAATATGTGAAATATCAGGCAGCCGTTTAGAAAGACGGAAACTGTTTAATTTCCGTTTACTACAACAATGGTGAATGTGTTTAATGCCTGTTTGATACTTATGCTGTGTGCCACATTTTCAGTCTTACATTGTGCAAATTCTGGTGCTGATTTTGAATCTTCCATGCCTTTCCCATATAAATTAGGTTACTTAGTACTTGGGCAAAATGGCACAGTGTGATTTGGATCGTAAATGATGAAATTAATCCATAAAATAAAAGGAAGCAACTTGGCTTTGAAGAAGTAGTATGGGTGGGGTATGCTCGTGTGCATATTGCCCATGGTCATTTTGCCAGTGGTTTTATAGTTAACTTTAATGGAAAGTTAAAAGCCAATACATAGGTGACCTCGAAATTTAATTACTATTACAGTCCATAAAAGGAAGCCAAATAGACTCCGACTTTAACCTTCCTAATAACATTATTTTATTTTTCTCTGCTCTAACTTATTAAATTTTGAGAGACTTTTCAACATTACAGCGGGATTTTGGCGGCAAAGTTCGCATGACTAAAATATCCGCTCTGACCTTTTGTGTGGTCTGTGAAGTTTATATTCTTCCAAATTGCTCTTTTTTGTTGAGTTAAACAGCTGCTTTGCTGAGGAAAATGTGATAGTGATAATATATGACAGGTACACTCTCTTACAGTGACTTTATTCGGATCACGTGAATGAACATAGGCCTAAGCTTTTACCAGATTTCAGAGTGTATTAAAGATGTGCATAAAACAATAACAAGTTTTAGAAACTTTGTAGCTTCCTGTAGTTGTCGGTAGGGTAGGAGGGCGGCACTTGATTCAGATCTTGAATGAGAGTCTGTCTTATGCAAGCTATTTGTTTGTTTGTTTGTTTCTTTCTTTCTTTCTTTCAGTCTGTCTAGGAAAATATCAGAATGGTGCCTTGACAAATGTTGTTCTTCCATTCCGACTTACAATTCATAATATTCTTCACATTTTGAAAAAAAAACTGCTGTGCTGGGTTTTAGATTCCCATGGCGGTCACCATGACGAACACTGTCATTTGAAATATAACACCATCATTTTTAGTAAAATGTATCCGCGTTTTGGAGTAACCTACTACTTATATCTCCACAGCATAAATTATTCCCTGAAGATGGAGGCAGGAGTTTCCTCCGAAATTTTGGTAGCTTTTAACCGGAATACATGGCATCACATACCAGAAGACAGTATTCGTTGTTCAAATACTGTGCTACATATGACAACGTTGTTTTCAAAATTTATAGGTACACATTTTCTTTAATAAACAAAAAATACACGCTGGACTCACTACGGCATTTTTATTTGTAGTAAGGAATTACGTATGTCGTTTGTAAGAAGCGCTTTATAAAATATTGTAAAACTAACCAGAGTTGTGGAATTTTATATGGAATTTATCATTACCGTAAATAACTCTGTAGAGTGAACTGCTTTTTTGATTGTCGCTTAGCTGGTCAAAAAATTTCCTGTCCTTTATGTAATCCGAAATTTCGTTTACTCTTTTCAGAACAGCCAACCACACGGTCCTATCCTGAGATGTCTGAATATAGTGTTTAACTTCACAATTTCTTTCCTTAAGATCAATTGTATTATTAGCTTCCCATCTACTTATTGGTCTTCCTAGTGGCCACTTCAGTTCAGATTACAACCGTATGAGGCACATTTTGAAACCAGCTGCACGATACTGATTCCTATGTTTGCCATAGACCGAGGCCAAAGTACTAAGAAATTTGATAAAGGAAACTTAAATTTTTGTACACCCTGTCGGATCTGTTAGGAACTGTGACTACTTCTTTGGCATACTATGTACGTGCATGTGAAGCATGATGCTGAGTACACATAGCTAAACGCCAGCACAGAAAGTGCAAGTATCAAGGGCACATAGATTCTTGCTCTAAACGAAAGGACATTGCCACTACTATGGTGCCTGTAATCAAGATTACTGATGATAGTGATTGTATACGCGCATGCATTTTGTAATTCCACGGGCGTGTATCACGATTTTTGTTAGACTGGTCAGGAGGCTGTACATAGATTCACTTATTTCATCGATATTCCGTTCTGCACATTTTTATATAATTTGTTATGCCAAAATAATGGGGGCCGGGATAGCGTAGTCGGATAGCGACTAGCTACGAGCTGGACGGTCCGGGGATCGAATCCCGGTGGGGGCGAGATTTTCAGCACCGGTCCAGACCGGCTCTGGGGCCTAACCAGCCTCCTATACAATGGGTACCGGGTCATTCCCCGGGGGTAAAGCGGCCGGGGCGTAGCGTTGACCACCCACCCCCATCTAGCGCCGAGGTTAAAGAAAGAGTAGAGCTATACCTCTATTCCCCCTCTGGGTCTTCATGGCCTGTTTTAGGGTGACCTTTGCCTTTGCCAAAATAATACTACATCACCGACCTTGAAGTTATGAGAGTGAGAAATTGGTTAAACTACCTCCAGAGAATTAGCCAACAAACTGATTGAAGGAACCACTTCGGGGCCTACTTGTAGATGGAAGGGTAATATTAAAAATGGAGCTTAAAGAAGTTTGTTAACTTTTGCGAATATGGCAATAAATCCCCGTGATTCACAGAAGTAGGAAATTTACTCACATACAGCTTTTCAAGAAAGGCTCTACATCCTACAAAAGGTCAGCAATATGCTGGCTGGCAAGTCATGTCACCACCACGGATAAGCTTCACAGCCAGGCATTTTTATAGGTGTAAAATTGTAAATGTTCATTTCAGGTCTGCCATGTGTAAAAACGAAAAGATCAGCAATGTACTTATAATGTAACATTTTGGCGCTTCTGCCTTACCAGTGTTACAATGAAACTGTGGCAATGCTTTTTGTTGTATTGTTAGCTGTCAGCAATACAAGAATATTGAATGTTGAACAAAAATAATTTCATGGAGAATTTATGTCGGCGGCAACAACAAAATGTACTTACGTCTTCATGAAAATGCCCGAGACTTTTTCCGATTTTAACGAAGTCTGGAGTGTCCCGACAGACTTTTATAAAAGTCCAAAATATCCAATTTCGCGGAACTCCCTCCAGTGGGAGCCGCGCTTTTTTCGTGCGCACAGCGGACGGACATAGAGACGGACATGACGAAACTAATAGGTTGTTTTCGCTACTATGCGAACGCGCTTAAGAACGTGTTTAAAACATCAAATCATGCAATTTACGTGTCTCGATTAACCGTTTCAAGCCCAGTGGTAAGTATATGTAGCATATTCGGCAACATTAAGAGGCGCTGCATTTTGCCCGCACATAGTATTTATGTGTTTCAGTCAACAATTATTTCCATACAGAGGATTTACCGGTTAATTTTATTCGCTGTGAGTTACGAATTTAAATTTGATATATAATTTATATGGCCGATCCCAGTGGCCGTGCGGTCTAAGGCGTGGGTCTTCGGCCGCTCGCATACTAGGATCGTAGGTTCGAATCCCACCGGGGGCATGGATGTCTGTCTCTTGTGAGTGTTGTGTTTTGCAGGTAGAGGTCTCTGCGACGAGCTGGTCCCTCGTCCAGAGGAGTCCTACCGACTGTGGTGTGTCTCAAATGTGTGTGATCATGAAACCTCGACGAAACGAGGAGGCCCAGGCCCATATAGGGCTGTCCAGCCATATACAAAAATACATATAATTTAGATGAACGCCAACCCTAAAATCCGCGTTATTGGCAACTTTCCAAGGCGTACACCAATGCGCAATTGTCCTGTGCGTTTTAAAATTCCGTACGCGTATGATTATCTTCACAAAATTGAGCAGGAAGCAAATAAAATCCTTACAGAATCACGAGTATTAAAGTGTTAGAAACACTGAAAAGATGAAGCCCAAGGCAGAAAATACATGAGAATTAAACCTGCGGCGCTCAAGCTTACGACCGTTGAAGTGGTTACGCTGCCGGTGTACCAGTAGCTAAGTTAGATAAGGCATGGTAAGTTGTACTATACCGGGACTGACAAAGGCCTACATGACGTATACACGTAGCACTGAAAATAGTACTTCATACTTTTAGTCCTCTCAACACTAAGTATTTGCGTAAATGGGCATACAAAGGCCAAGACAGACAGAAGAGAGAGTCCGTCCTCTCCTCAGCGAGGATTCCCAAAGGCGACTACGACTGCAGTCATCAGATTCAGCGGTTATCTGGTGATCAGCCCTAGGGAGGGCTTGCGCCAAGACGGACAGAACGACTGACTGTTGCAGACTCAGTCTTCAATTATTTAAGATAGGCCTACTTAATTTTGATTAATTGCTTGTTTGCATACTTAACGAACCATTCAAGCTGCTGATAAAAACATCGAAAGTAAATTTAATTTACGGCAAGATTGATGGCACAGATATACGTTAAGAAATACTTTGAAGACTGGCTTTGCCTCCATTGTTTCAATTTCCAGTACATCTCCAAGACAACTGTCACCTTAATAGCTCTAAATCCGATTTATTTAATTTCACAACATCAACATGGCTGTTCACATACGTATGTTCTGTCATACAACACTAACAACATTTGAGAAAAAGCCGTTAATCAAGGAAATGTACGACTATTAACAGAGGAATATGCATTTTAAAAATTCACCAAATCGCTCCGAAAGTAATAAATTACTTTGCACATCTATAAGCTCCAGTCAAATGGGGGCCTTACCGACACCAAATGTAAAGGCAAAGGCAAATGGCAAGACATGTTCCATTAATTTGAAATTTTCGAATTGCCGTGGGCCGGTTTAGTGTGTTGATTCATCGGGTCGAATTTTGCCCATCTCAGCTTCATACTATGGAGTTGTTTAAAGTAATGTGTAGAGATGTAGCTTCAGGTAATACCCAAAAAGATAAAATTTATTTCTTAATCTTACCAATATATAAGACACCTAGGGTTATTAATAGAATTGCAGGTATTGCAGCTGAATAATTGAATGCGATTCCAATTCTGGTCTTCGATTTTCTTTTTTTTTTAATGACACGCGTTAAATTTAATTTCTGGGGATTCTATTGTATTTTATAGCATGGTGACAGCCCTGCCTGACCGAGATGATCAGATAATACACCTTAGGACTACGGAAAGTAAGAACTAGACGTGCCAATATGAAAGAAATATTCTTAGAATTCGCATGAACTGTAAAGTAAATGGTCCGTAAATGGAAACTTTGGGCCAATTATTTCTGTTTCTCGCACAATGACTTTTGGGACGAAATGAGTATGTGGCTTTATTTCACACTTTGTTCCATTCGCCTATTTCTGATTATTTTCAGCAGCCTTCGTTTCAACTCGAATTTTGGTCGTCGTATGAGATGTGAGACTGGCTTGTCTCTAGTACTGAAGTGCCGCAATACACTTCATCTAGAGCAGGAGTTCTTAACCTTTCTTGTGCCATGGGCCCCTCTGAAAGTCTCGTGAAACCTAAGGACGCTCTTCTCATAAAAATGTATTTAAATTAATAAAATAGAAGTAATGAGATTTACTGAAGTTAACAAACATTTTTCGAGTCTAAACGTCATAAATTACGTTATATTTACCGTGCATTTTTGTACAATTGATTAACATACACCAACAAATTGGTGCATTTGTTGGTGTATGTTAATCAGCCATAAATTACTTTGTTGCCTTTATTCATTATTGAATGAAAAACTAAATTTCAGCTAGAGTTTAGTGAAAATAAAATTGTATTTTTTTTAGATTTGCGCTTTTCTGGGATATTACGCAAAGTACAGTTGTAATTCAATACCGACGTTTCGGGACAACCTACCGGTCCCATCTTCAAGAAGTCGAAGAAGAACGTTCTTCGTCACTTCGACCCTTGGAAGTTAAGGCCACAACGTTGGGTCCAAACGTCGGAAACCGATTACCCGGAAGAACGCAATCCTTAGCTAAACTGCCGCGAAATCCTGTATGATATGCTATGTTACAGCTTTCGGTATGACAAGCAGCTTATGAGAAAAGTAGCCAACACTTTGATTTACGCTTAATAAACAGCCGGTGACACTCAAAGTAAAATTTGTGTCGGTCTACAATATCAAGTTTCATGAAAATCAGCTCAGTAGTTTCGAAGACGAAAAATGCGGATCGACAGGCAGACGGACGTAACGGCCAGACCTAAAATGAGATTTCTGTACAGCCGACTCCTGGGCTTTATCGATTCAGTGACGTTTCTCCTTACATTGCCTGACATCTCGCAGTGGCCGTCTCCCTACACGACGAAGCTGTCGTGGCCGGAGTAATAAATAAAAGGTTGGACCCGAGCGGTAGGTTCCTTTCCCATCGATCACCTACCCGTAGAGACGGTTCGACAGAGTTGGTGAGAATAAGCTTCCTATCCTCAAGACGACAAATTGCAGCGTAGTCGCTATAAATTACATATTGTGCCCTCCGCTCTAATTTATGATGGAAAATAACCTTTCTAAAAATTGCGATCTCCCTTCCAGTAGCTGAGGGCAGCGCTGTTTTCAAACAGGCTTGTGAGCGAAGTTGAAGGATCTGTAGTAAGAGAAAGCAGCCTTCACGTCTACATTCTCGCTTCGTCACGTCTGTGTGTTTTTGTCTTGCGTGAGCAATAATTTGAATTGTAACTAGGGTATCCATTGCAGTTTAAACAGCATTGTTCTGCTGCTGTAGCTGTTACTAAATCCATGGAACAGAGTCCTTTTCGAAGAGCTAATAGGTCCACACACGCGGTGGCGCAGTTGGTTGAGGCACTGCGCTACAAGCCGGATGGTCGCGGGTTTGATTCTCGATGGTGTCATTTGAATTTTCAGCCGCACTATGGTCCTGAGGTCGACTCAGCCTCTAACAGAAATGAATACCAAGAATATTTCCTTGGGGATAAATGCGGCCGGTGCGTAGGGCTAATAACGTTACCACCTTCAAATGCCGATTGTCTAGAAATTCTGAGAGCCTCAACTCCTGGAACCATCAGGGCCTGTACAGGGATTGCTTCACCTTTACCTTAACCAGTAGTTCCCCATCTAGTCAATAAATTCCCCACATTATGTAGAACCCGAAAGTTCAATGCCATGCGCCAAGACACTGACACTTGTCCTACCCTAAGCCAGATGGTTTTAAGTTCCATTTTACTGCTAACATCCCGTCTAGGTTTAGATCTTCCAATCAGCCTCTTTCCTCCACGTTTTCCAACCAAAATCCAGTATGATTTTTGTTAAAAGACAAAAAAATTATTAAGCCAAACATTTTTCCATTATTCTGTGGTCAGTTAATTGTGTCAATCTAACATGTTTGTCCGTTAAGTAGAAAAATATTTATTTTTTTAGTAAGGTGGAGGACAAAACGTGCGTAGTGCTCACTCAAGCATTTTTCTCCCGTGGAATAAAACGCAATAATTTTCCCATCCGATGTAATATGTCATGAGATACCGACAGGGTCCGTAAACAAACCATTAGTAAATAATCATGGTCTGAAAGTGTAGCTGTGATTGGGGTGACACGTTTTGATAATCCTCGGAGGCTTTTAGCGCATATATATATCTTGGAAGACTGTCTTTATGGCCATTGATGCCACTCAAATATACACGTTTCCAAAGAGTGTAAGCTTCACACACGCACGCACAAACACACACGTAGTATCCTGTGCCCTATCTTCGCTACATATAGCAGCCTCATACAGACTAATCCCCAACGCGTGTCTACTTCCCCACATAAAAGCCACCATTTAAATAAGGAATAATTTAATTAAGCTCCTTGGTTTGCTAATTGGGCCAACACATCTCTGAGCTACTCTTAGCATACGACAAGTAAAATCCTGCGGACTGGAAAGTCTCAATTAGCGAATGTACATTCATCATGATATGCGGGTTTGAGGCCCACTTTGAGACAATTTTTTACTCTGTCGATACCACTATGTCGGCTTAGTCATCTCGCGTTTTTTTCGACAACGAAGCCCCTATTATGACATATACGACTCTTGAGCCACGGTTTTAGAGTGTAGTTAATAACCTTATGTATATGAAATCTAGAGACCGATACGAAATTTTGACACCGAAACTGGGGCCACGCAAAAAAACCAAGGGGGGGGGGGATATCGTAATTATCATGATCATGTGATCTGGTCTGCTACACTGTATTTCTCAATGGGGAAGACCATTTGGCCGATGTTCTTAGTTGGGCAGTCATGATAGTGGGCAAAAACTGAGAGAACATTCTGTCATCCACGTAACCAATGAGTTCAGTGAAAGGCAGTTCCGTGCTATTCCTTAACAGTTTTCAGAGTCGTCAGAAGGGGACAGGCCGATCGGCTCGTATGTGCCGTTATCTAGCGGCCAAATGGAGGGACTATACAAGAGGTAACGGTAGCTCCTTCGAGCGCAATGCAGTTTGTAGCTGGGCCAGAATGCGTTCGTTTGCCACCTTTACAGAATGTATATACTGTATAATATTGTTGCTTCCGCTGGTGAAAATTATGGACACTGTAAGAAGTCATCGTTGAGCTCGAGAAAAAAAGGAAGGAAATCGTCAATTTTTTCAGAAGAAATTTTGACAATTTTTGTTATTTCTTGTTCTTGACAAGAGCGATTCATTCCTATAAAACACAGCGGTTTAGGGAAACCGCGACTAATTTTAACGTACTCTGAGACCTAACCTCGTGAGACCTTCACTGGGTAAAATAAACGCCTAATGACGTTAAAATTACAGGTTGGCAGAACTGTACAAAATGGAGAACCTGATACTTGGAATTCTCACGTAGCAAAATAGCGATTGGCGATGGATTGCCTTATCTTATCGCTTGACAGTACCTTGGAACTGTCGTTGTACAATAGGAGAAGATACTTTTGCCTGATAATGAGGCATATCGAAGGTTACTCGGCAGATAAACTCAGGTTTAAACAGATTTATCTTTTCAAGGCATGGGAAATGTTACAGAATAGACTGCTGGTGACGGGATGCCACTATTTTAACAACAATTCAGTAGTTTCAGTGGATGATAATTATACTCTACACATAGGGTGTTGTTGTTTTATTCGATGTCTGCAGCTTTGTCTGGAATAAATTCGGCCTGTTATTACAGTTATTGCTGGGTTTCTAGTGTGTTCACTTGCACTGCATATTCATAACCGTTGAGTCTCGTTTAACTGTCGCCTTGGAACAGGGTCCTCCTTGAGGAACTGACAGTTGCTCAGCTAATCCGCCTCCCATGAATTCTTAAGTTTTAATATGATATTCATAAGGCCCGCCAATAGTACCTCTCTTGAGCTACTTGAATCCAGTCCGCTCCCTCATAGACTCTTTCCTTTAACCCTTTAAAGACAAACAAACAAACAAATAAAGGGAAAGTACCAATACTCGCCGATATCCGAAAGTGCATTGCTTTGTTTGAAGGTTCGCATGCATCGCCCGCTTGTCCTTCTGATTAGAGTAGTGTTAAGATGAATGAGTGTGGAGCGTTGGTGGTATAATACTGACAGGGGTAAACCTAAGTAAGTTAAAGTTCTCCCTAGAACAGGCCAAGAAGGCCCAGAAGGGGAGTAGAGGTATAGCTCTACTCTTTCTTTAACCCTGGCACTAGATGAGGTTGGGTGGTCAACTCCACTCCCCGGCCGCTTTACCCCCGGGAAAGTGACCCGGTACTCATTGTATTCGAGGCTGGGTGAGCCCCAGGGCCGGTCTGGACGGCTGCGGAAAATCTCGCCCCCACCGGGGTTCGATCCCCGGACCGTCCAGCCCTTAGCGAGTCCTATACCAACTATGCTATCCCGACCCAGTAAACCTAAGAACTCGGAGAAAAACCTGTGCCAGCGCCACTCTGCCCGTCCACCGTAGATGTCACATGGAATGACCTGAGGTCTAATCCTGGTGTCCGAGGTGAAAGGCCTGCAACTATCGCCTGAGCCGTGGCACGGCATTTTAAAGACGAAAATTACGAAAATTAACCTGAAGTATATGTAAAGATTCCGTTCGTACCGCACAGTAAACACTGCCCACATTATAACATTCAATCGGTTAATGTTACACAGGGAAATATCTCTGTTTGTTCTGAGATACATACAAAACACATCAATACACTGTGTGGGCAGAATGCAGAATTTCTGAAATTTCAACCTTGTGGTGCATATAGTAACCACTGGGCTTTGAAGGGTTCATTTTATTTTTGTATTGCCCTCCGATCTTCAGTACGGGATCTGTAGCTGCAGTAAATGAATATTAGGATCAACACGGTATTGGAAATAGCAACAGATGCATCTGTCGAAGCACGCCTTTTCACTAGCGTTACGCTTAATAGAAACTGTTAAGCATCAGACATGTTATGGTGACAATGTGGAGTTCACACACGGCGCTGCAGAGCTTTCGCTATATACACAGTAACATGGCAGTAGCATGTAATCGTGAGTCACATTTCGTTATCGATAGGTAGCGCTTTGTCAAGAACGCAGCCAGACGCCTATGAGCTCAAAGAGCATTATCGTTGCCTGCTCCTTCACATGTGCATAACTGCAGACATAGGCGTAACTGGGCTAGTAACAGTGGGAGAGGGGGCGAAATGGACAAAGAGTATTCAGAAATTTAATTTACGAAGGTATCAAGTTACAAAGATGGGGAAGATTCTTTAGAACCAATCCTTAACATACGTGTACAAATGACCTTAGGCAAAGAGCACAGAGAATTTAAAGTGCCTCTTCTCTTTTGTAACGGGTGACTCAGATGCCTCCATTCTGCATCCCGTAAAACGCAGGTTTTTCATTCTTTCTGTCTTTACACTACCCAAATAATCTTTTACAAAATATTTGTAGTTTTTATTTCCCCTCTTCAACTCAGTAGCCAAAAAACTATTCTTAGGTAGAAAAAACATTGGAGGGACTTTATATTATACATATCGTGCATTTCAGTAATTAATTAATTAATTAATTATATTGCATTCCAACAAATGCACTACACTGTTTTAGTGTTTTCTGTCCCTACATATGTTTCGGCACTACCTGTGCCATCATCAGTATTATGGCACAGGTAGTGCCGAAACATATGTAGGGACAGAAAACACTAAAACAGTGTAGTGCATTTGTTGGAATGAAATAATAAATTAATTAATTAATTGAGGGAAATTTGCTTCCCCCCCTTCAACCCGCCAGTTACGCCTATGCCTGCAGGTTTTGTCCAGTTCCCCATATCCTGGTGGACCACACCGTTAAATAAAATTAATTGTAATACCTATCTAAAACAACTTCAGTGCACAGGAATGTGTAAGTTATATTACAGATCCTGTGTTTTACAAGAATTTATGGGGTATTACATCAGGTGAGTAGTATAATACGTCCATGATTAGTGGGTCCCTGTCACCACGGCATGGCGCGTCCTCGGGTTGCGGATGGAGGAACGGCCTCCGAATATGGAGGGTAGCTGCGAATATGCAGTCGCGGGAGACCGACAAGGGGTGGTCCTCCAGCTTGGGGGTTTGGCGAGGTGCTAACAACTCCTCACCGTAAAAAATTACCATGTTACGAAACACTATACAGAGCCTCGGACCTGGACTGATTCTTTGGCTCAGGATAGGGACAGGTGGCGGGCTCTTGTAAGTGCGGTAATGAACCTTCGGGTTCCATAAAACGCGGGGAATTTCTTGACTAGCTGACGACCTGTTAGCTTCTCAAGAAGGACTCTGCTCCATGGATTTAGTTAGTTAGTTAATTATTTTAGTTAGTATAATACTTTATACATGTATAAAAGATTGTTAGGAACAACTTCCTTATACTGAACCTGGCTGTATACCGGATCACAGGTGAAGTCCCACATAACTACTTGTTTGTCCGTCCGTTCGTTCGCTTCTTTAACCCTTTAGAGACGAAAACGAACCTTATTTATATTTAAAAATCCAGTTTATACCGCGCAGTAAACGCACTACTTCTCGGTTATAAAACCCAATCAGTTAATGCTGTATGGGAAAATAATCGCTTTTTGTGCCGAGATTCATGCAGAACACCGAAATGGACTGTAGGGCAGACCGCATAGTATTCTGATGTTAAACCAGGTAGCACATAAAGTGATCACTACGCTAAATGGTTAATAAAACTATGTCATGTGCAAATACAAACAATGAGACATGGCACGATGATCTGAGCACACAGCTGGAAGAGCGTGGAAGAAACACCTTTGAAATACGAAGGTCATTTATTGGTGAAGATTCATGTGTTCCGGGATGTTATTCCGTGTCAAATTGTAAATAGTTACCGGCGAAGGACAGCCGCTTTGGACTGCTTGTCCTGAAGATGAAGACATTACGGTCCTTCGAAACATTGTTAACCATTTATCATTCCACGCGCATAACATCCCAGAAGACAACGTCAGTATTGCATTCGCCTAGTTACCTTAAAGATTCAATTCCTAGCTCACAGAAAAGACACCGAACTTCCATTACAAAGGACAGTACTTTAATATTTCTTATAATGTTTAATTCTGAGAATCATTCGAAACATTTAAATAAAAGGTGTGGGCCAAATGCAGTTTCTTAACATTACAGCATGCAGTAGAATTGTGCTGTAAATAGTTGAGGCATCGATACTCCATGTTTGCTAAGAGGAAGTGAAGGAATGCTCATTCCTCCCATCCGTTCTCCTGGCTGAGACTCAAGCCTGGGAGATCTTAAACGTGAAATATTTGTAATCAGTACACCGTGATGTCCGGTAAATAAGACTGAGGTTGTGACAATCGCACGAGCTGGACGAGTCCGTCGCGTACTTCAGAGATGATGGCAGGAAAATCGAATTATCTGAGAAGAATCTGGCTCAAGGCAAGTTGTCCGTAAGAGATCCCATTTATATGGGTCTGTGGTTGAATCGAAGCCCAAACTAAGGGAAAGCGACTGAAAGTGTAACAGTGAATATCAAAACTTAAATGACAAATTTTCAGAATGTAGCATGCTCCTATTTTAGCCATGTTTCATAAAACGAACGAATCGTACAAAGTTATTCGTAAGCCTACCATACTCTATTGACTTATCTGATCAGTAAACCGACTGGAACCCAGTATACAAGACACACCACTGGAATTTTCTGGTAACTTCGTAATTTTTTAATCCCTGTAAAAATCTGCCTGGAGAAATAATAAATTGTAGGCAGAAAGCTTATCATCTAACAGATAATTTTGATACATTCTTTTAAGGTTACCATCCCATTGTGTTTTAGATACCAACAAATAAGTATTCGAATTTTCAGCCTAATAGAACTGTATATTTATTACGTCTTCGCTACTTCAAATTTTCAAATAAAGTATTCTAGGTTATTATTGTTTACAGATCTGAAAGTTTTATCTACATAAACAGAAAACTTTGACATCGGACATAGGAAATCAGGAACAAAAGGACTTTAACCACACGATTCTTAACAAGACCAGAAGACCGATAAAACTAGGAGACCTCAATACATTAAAATTTTGATGTAATAAATTTTGATTTTAATAATTTCATTTTAGTAATTGATGAATTTGCAAAACTCAACACACAGTAGCTACTATGATTGCATCATTAAGAATACTAACTACAATATGTATTTTGAGATCTCACACACGACGTGTATATTTTGGTGTACGCTTTTACCTTTATTTTTTAAAGTTTTATAAAATAGCCTCAGGATCGTCCAAATAGGGACCGAAACATGCAGCTAAGCCATAATGATTATACGATTGTGTTAGACTGAAAATTCGAATACTTATTTGTTGGTATTTTTTCATTTTTATTCAAGAAATAATAACACGACAACAACATGGAAAACAGACTGTCCTTCAGAATCCTGACATTAATACAGTATAAAGACCGTGGAACTACAGGACTGCTTTCAGTGTCGTAAGTTGGTAACAGTTTCTACAGATTTCATTTCAAAGGGTTAAGATGAAGTGCGAATGTTGAAACATGGCGATGACATTAATTTTCGACAAATAAATAGTCTTATTATTTTATTCTTTTCCGTTAATAGTCGCTACTTTGTATTTACTACTTAGTGTTTATACTTGTTTATAACATATATAATTGAAAACCTTTATATAATTCTAAATCTCAAATTTAAAACTTATTTTAACTTAATTAATTTCATGGTCTTTAACGATTTTTCATTCAAGGATATATAATTCCTAATGATGGCGGCTAGCAGAAACACGTAGGATCACGGACTTAGAATAAATCTGCCTTTGGTGGTGCACTTTGTTCGTATTTTTTATATCGTATCGTGTTTACTGTTTTACACTCCGATATTTGAAACGATGAACTTGAGGTAAATTTTAGTTAATTGCAGTTTATGCTTCTACTGCTGTTGTTGATGCTTCGATTATTATTATTATTGCCATTATAATCTCACTTTTACACTGCCTTTTCGTATAGGTGCATTCTGCACACATCCAAAACTTCTTAAAGAGTAGCATACTTTACTAGAACATAAAGTCGTGTTGAGGCCTTTGCTGTTCTGGAATGATATGCTGCGTATGTTGGCAGCTCTTCATGATACTATTTGTACTTCAAACAACGTGTTTTCTTATGGTAGGTAACATTCTCTACAACTGTAATTCTTTAGCATGTAGGCTGCAAGACCATGTGGGATAATTCTGTTGCAGAAATGCATGTCACTCTTCTTGTTATTATTACTTTAGTGTCGTGGAATTTCGATAGTGTTGAGCATTTTCATTACAGCAGTGTTTTGCGTTGTTGTATGTCGCGCGAGCTGCAACAGCGAACCAAACGCGATGTAACAGTGTCGATAATGCCATATGAATTAATGACTGAACATTAACATTCCACGATCAAACTGCGTCATAAAACACGATTAAGCCTTTGAAGCCTGAGAATAATGTAAATGACATTTGTAAATTAGGAGCCGAGATATCGTAGCCAATATAGTTACCAGGCTACCGCCTTGACGATTGGGGGGCTCGAATCCGGGCAGTGGCAACAGACTTATCTCACCTCTAAAACGTTCAGACTGACTCTGGGGCCCAGTCAAACTCCTACTCAATGGGTACCAAGGGGTCTTTCCGGGGGTAAAGTGGCCGGCGCGTGAGGCTGGCCACCCATCTAGTGCCGAGATTAAAATAAGCGGAGCTGTACCTCCACTGACCCTATATGCCTTCATGGCGTGTATGAGAAGAACTTTATCTTACCTGATTTTTAAATTAAATTCCGACCACACAGAAAACATCACGTTTTACGAAAATGGTCAAGTTCGTGCTATTTGTTCCACGAATCATACAAAACACAAAGACAATAAAAATACACTCATTTATCGTGTCCCCGAGCACGGCAGCTTTATCGTTTAGCAAGCCTGCATCCGCTAAGACATCCCGTCATAGATGCTGTGCTCAGGGACACGATAAAAGGGACGCCCTTATTAAATCACGTAGGTAAGGTCTAACACTGTACTTTAGAGGATTAAAAAGTGAATTCTGAAGTAATCAATAAAATAATTAAATACATGTGAGCCTCTGATTGCTAAAATATATTGTTTTAGTCTTCTCGTTTCACGCCTACAAGATTTGAAGATTTCGATGTGAAAGATTCTCCAAAATTCCCTTGGGCGATTGCCTCGTGAATATGGAGGAGAAAACCAACATTTGGCGTTGATTTTCTGATCAACATTAACTTGCTTGATCTTCCTAGAGAATATGAGTGGGTTTAACGAACTTTATATTGTGAATTGGATGCATTTGAAAACTGTGAACTCTCGACGACACCCCTGAGGATGGCACAAGGAGTGCCGAAACATATGCAGGGACAAGTAAACACTAAAATAGTGTAGTGCATTTGTTGGAATATAATAATTAATTAATTATGAGTGGTTTTAGTTGTTTCTTTGAAGGTAGTTGAATAGACTGATAGATAGCAGAACAGTATCCAAAGAGATATAATTATGTAAGATAAGATATCACAGACGGTATTATGTATTGGAATCTCTTTCAGTTCAGCAGGTGGTTGCTTGTCGGCCTGCTACGACACAGGGCTCTCACATCCCGTGCCTCATCATCGTCTACGAAAATGAATAATCTCCATCGAAAAAAATGAATGTTTAATTATCTGACTTCAGTGCTGTTTTGTATCCATTGTAAATTCGGTCACTTTATCCTCTAAAACACACAGGCCGTAAGCAGATTTGTGTACTATGCGCCTGAAAAGAATATGACAGTCATGGTAAAGAACGTTTTATAAAATTTTAACATCAGATTCAACTGACATTACGTTTAAATTTAAAATGGGTGACGTCATATTGTCAGAGCTCGTCTACTGGTGTAAAATTTTTATTTATAAGAGATTAAATGGTAATGTGATTTTTAAACGTAAGAGCTTAATTTTAAATAATGCAGGCAGGGAGCGAGCAGGTGACAGTAGCATTAAAGCTGTAGACTTATTATCAAGGTCTATCTGGTTCGAATCTCGGTCCGGGCGCCAGCTATCCTCACTGGGGCTTCTCCTGGTTGTTCTCAGACTGCATAAAAACCCAATGGCTGCCCAAAATTCATTATATGTTTGATTCTGAAAGAAATCTGTACCGCAAGTTGAGCGCATTTACCAGAGGACGAAGATAACGATTTTAGTAGGCACTTACCATAGGACGAAGATAACGATTTTAGTAGGCACTTACAGAGATCGAAGATAACGATTCTAGTAGGCACTTACCAGACAACGAAGATAACGTTTCTATAGGACTTACCAGACAACGAAGATAACGTTTCTAGTAGGCACTTACAGAGGACTAAGATAAAGATTGTAGTAGGCATTTACAAGAGGAAGAAGATAACGATCCCAGCAGGCATTACCAGAGGTCGAAGGTAACGATTTAGTAGGCACTTACCATAGGACGAATATAACGATTTTAGTAGGCACTTACCAGAGGTCGAAGATAACGATTCTAGTAGGCACTTACCAGACGACGAAGAGAACGTTTCTGGTAGGCACTTACCAGAGGACGAAGGTAAAGATTCTAGTAGGCACTTACCAGAGGACAAAGATAACGATTTAGTAGGCACTTACCAGAGGACTAAGATGAAGATTCTAGTATGCATTTACAATAGGACGAAGATAACGATTCCAGTAGGCATTTACCAGAGGTCGAAGGTAACGATTCTAGTAGGCATTTACCATAGGACTAAATAGGATTCTAGTAGGCACTTACCAGAGGGCTAAGATGAAGATTCTAGTATGCATTTACATAGACGAAGATAACGATCGTAGCATTTACCAGAGGTCGAAGGTAACGATTCTAGTAGGCATTTACCATAGGACTAAGATAAGGATTCTAGTAGGCACCAGAGGACTAGATGAAGATTCTAGTAGGGATTTACAATAGGACGAAATAACGATTCCAGTAGGCATTTACCAGAGGTCGAAGGTAACGATTCCAGTAGGCATTTAGCACAAGATGAAGATAATGAAGTACGAAGATAACGATTCTACTAGGCATTTTTCGATCTCATTTTCAAAACAAGCCTAAAAATTGCTGTCTTCTTGGGAGTGACATCGTGTGTTCTGCGTGATATGTACAGACGTTTCAGAGGAAACTACTTCCCCCATCACCGGGTAATCAGCCTGTCTTGACGATGGAGCCAAATTCCTCTGTTTTGACGGCACATATGTAACAGGTGAGATGGCGTCACATTCCGCAGGACAGTAATCTTCATGCCACAGTTGTTAGAATCTCCAGTCTGACAAGTCTAGCAAGGCTGTTTTCCATTTTATGCCCATGCATTGGTTTCTGCCGTTTTCAGTGGGTGACTTAATGCTGTTGATACTACGGGGTTGCTGAGTCAATTTTCGGATATATGTCCTAGGTCATTGTGAAATGCTTTCGAATGTATGTATGTATGTATGTACGTATATATGTACGTATGTATGTATGTGTATATGTATGTATGCATCTATGTGTGTTGTATCTATGTATGCATTATGTATGTTGAATATATATATATATATATACGTGTGTACGTATGTATGTATGTATGTATGTATGTAGATATGTATGTATGTTTGTTTGTTTGTTTGTTTGTTTGTTTGTTTGTATATGTGTATACGTATATTAATTTTAAAAAGTCTAATTTTGTAAATTCTACAGCAGTAGTTCCCCAGTAAAACTGACATAAATTCTGTCAGCCAAAATGTGTGAACTGTCTGGACACAATTTGCTGGTAGCATAGACCAACCATTAACATTCTGAATAAAGCATTATATATTTCCCATTGATTTTTACCGTCTAATGCTTCAATCAATATGACGTTTTTTATATGTATACAAGTTAGCGTAGGCCTTACATTTTGCTGCTGGGAGATGGAAATGTCATTAGAAGTTGTTTCTGTAAAGGATAAGATCTGACATGTCCACTGGTCGCTGGAATGAGTAATTGAACGTTTGCTCTAATGGCCAACACAATGCACGTGTTCATAATATAAACTCAAACTGAAAACATCCATATTAGAGATCGCAGAGTCATGTGGTTTACGTTCTTGTGAGACGTAACGTGCATGTATGTCCATCAGCAACTTTAAGACTAGAAACTCTGGCAGTGGTTCAAATGTTAATATCCTTTTCCTCCTAATTCAATTACCGAAGGTAATGTGAAATTAAAGGTGTGATCTGCGCTTAATTAATTATGTACAACACCAGGAATGTTGTGTTGCGCCCGCTTCATATGCATGAAATATTATATATTCAGACCGTAATACAGTTTTGGTCCAGTGAGTTATAGAGATCAAAAGGTGGGTCATGACTTCTGTCTGGTCGCCCTATACAAGCCCGAATTTATTTTCTATCACATCCGGTTACCTTGGTGGGACGTATCACTTTGCTTCTTCCGTTTCCTTAAAGCCCACTTGTCTGATACGTGCTTAAAGCTGCCTGCCTTTGGAAATTTAGCGAGATTTCCTAAGACGTGGTAGTGATGAGAACATGCGCTGCTTGAGGCCGGGAGGACGCCAGCTTAATTCTTCGTCAACGGGTGGCGTGAGTGAATATTGCCGGGTTCCAACACGAAAGGCTTTTGTTTCTTGGTCTGGTTCGCCCACTCACCCCCCCCCCCCCCCACCTTCCCGCCCACAGAAATCCTGGAATTAGTTTACCATAAATATAAGGTTAGTAGTAAAACTAAAAGGAGTTATTAAAGGTGGACTTTACTTACACATTTCTTAAATATACATGTGATAAATTTAAGTCTGGTCCTTGAAGCTATTCACCTGGGGTTTTCATTGTTATTTTCTGAGTTGAATTTATCAGAATTGAATACTTTTCTTCTTATTTGGCAACTCTAAGTTTTAGTTATAACTTGTACATTAGGAATTCCTAAGTAGGACCCCAAACCTCTTCTTAGGAATGCCTGGCCTGCTAACGAGGACTTGTGGACCGCTGAGGTTAGACTGGTGATTAAGCTTGGCGGCACAATAGACATATAAGTGAGTGGAAGTATAATTCTAGTGTTAACCTACGGAGAGACCTATGTTCCCACGGAGAAGGAGACTGGATTGGCCTCAGAGCCGATGTAAACACAGCAGAAAAGAAAGTAATCTCCGTTCCAGACACGAATCGACCACAACTGTCCGGTTATGAAGCCTGTAACACAGTCCTATAATGTGTTACCAGTCATACACCTGAAGATAAAGTGTCATATAATGAATGAGATGGTTAACAGATTTATTTGCGGAAGGTCCTAACAGTGGGTCTCGTATGAATGCACGGCAAATGTTTAGGCGAACAGAACATTTTTACAGAAAATTGTAACGTCTAATTAGTACGTAACATTTGTGTAGCTCAATAATTTTCCTAATTTATTCAATAATTTTACATGCAGTTTCTAATTTACTTCTGCAGTTATTTATTTTATTTCCAAATTCTCTGTTGACCTACTTCTTGATGGGAGGTGACAGATTGCTTACACGTGACATCTGCTGATACAGTGGCGAATAGCAGCGTGTAACTAATTTATTTAGAAACGTAAAGCACAAAGTCAAATACCGTGACGGAAGGAAACTTCCGAAACAATGATTAAATAAAATGTATTTTAAATATAAAACTTTCAATCAGTTGAGACAAATATATTCAGAGGTTTAGTGGAAAGTAGCCACTTAGAAGAACAACAAAAAGATGGGAGGGTACAATGGCTTTTAAAGGAATCGATCGTGTGGATGGAAGGTAGATGATCTTGCCCAGTGGTGGGCTGTGACATTAGCGGCGTGCAACCTTGTTGCTCTGTTACCAGATGATTAGTTTTATAACTTCTGTAGATGTTTCATCTGTCAACTTCAAACCAACAAGAAGTTCTTCACATTATTATTACAACTACACGTCATGTTGCTTTATCAATAAAAAGTAGTACGTACACATATTTGCCCTGTGATATTATCGAAATATATTTTGATTTCCAGCACGGATAGTTGATAAGCCTGCTGTAATTTGTATGCTATGAAAACAATATAATGCTTGGTTGGCAGAATGCGACAACAATTTAGGTACATCACGAAACTGCCTGGAAGTATTCCACTGTTTTTCACTCTGGCAGCAGTCTGTGTTAATAGAAGGAAAGGAATTACTTCACATTGAATATCGGTCACTCACATACAGATTTACTGACTGCATGTTGTGTGTGCAGTATAACTTCGAGTATTTGTGGAGGTAATAATTTGTTTTACCATAAAAACTTGTAAATGGGCTTCATCTGGTTGTCTCTTTCCGAAAGAGGGAGTGTATTGCAACAAGTGTGAAACAAGCTACTTCAACCTTATAGGACCATTGTCGAATTAAATTCGACAGCACTTTCCGCTGTACCAGGTCTAGTGTCGAGGTCAAGTCGACAAGGTATTTACAGTGGTTTACGGTGATTTTTCCTAAGCTGCTATTATTAGTGACTACTTTTGAAATTTAAATATTAGATTTTTTCTGTAAAATTATTTTGGACCAGACTATTGAAATTCACAAGAATAATTTGGACAGCAAAATTTAAGGACGCATTATCCTGCGATTGTTTGGATTTTGTCAAAGTTCCAAAATATTAGTAATAGTTGATATTTTCGTAATAATAATTTATTCATGTTATGTTGTGGAAGATAATTGTACAGAGGGACAACATATATTTTCATTGATTTTAAGAGCTCTGATATTCATCGTAGTGATACAAAGTTTTTTTCCTAGATTGTTGAAATATTGCCACAGCTGTAGCGATATTGCGTATAATTTTTAATGCCAATTGTTTACGCCCCTATTTTATTTGTAGGTTCCACAGGAATACTAAACAATGGAGACGTGTTTGTTAATTTTTGTACTGCTACAAATGATGGTATTGATCAGAAACGAACCCCTGACTTCGGAGAAATGGTACATGGCTGCGTGCTTGAGGTCCATCATACATGGAAACTCCATACCAGAAGAAACTCTACTGGTCTCATTTCCTAACAGCGGGTGTCACGGGAGTAAAACGTTGCCAAATTGTGACTATGTACAATTAGTGGACGTCGTCTTGGAAAACATACATCAAGACGAACTTTGGTCAATCCGTGTGTACCGGTCGGAAGATTTAACTCTCCAAATTACAGACGAGCAACTCACCATAAATCATAACTACATAATGTTCATGTGGCCAGAAGAGGTACATGGTGATGTCATTGGGACTTTAGTTTCCCAGCTAGAAAATCTGAGATCTGCAGCATCTTGGAACCCTCGAGCGCGATTCTTTGTCGTGCTAACTGAAAACGATACTAGACCCACTCAAGTGTTGGCCCTCATGATATTTCAGACAATGTGGGCCATAAACAGAATTGTTAACATCGTTATATTGGCTCCAAATTCTGATGTTTTACTACCCCATGGAGAAATTCGCATTTTAGATTTATATACGTGGTTCCCCTATGAAACAAGCAGTTGTGCGGAACCAAAACAGGTTGTTCTCATAGACCAATGTCTGCCTGATAACAACGGTCAGCCCTCCAGCAGCAAATCTCTGTTCCCCAACAAAATTCCTAACAATCTTCGGGGTTGTCCGATTAGGGTATCCGCCTCAGAGTTGATACCATACGTTATCTCGACAAACAGTTACAAGGATTCAGATGGAAATACTGTCTACAGCTACAGGGGGTTGGAAATAGAGTATCTTCTTCTTCTGGCTGAAGCAACAAACCTGACAGTTGTGTTCCTTCCGCCTTCAGAAGGCGGTTTGCAAGAGACACATTTTCATCAAATGGTGGAGGTGTCCAATGGAGTATCTGATGTTGCTATCGGCCACTTCCCACTGAATTCAGTTCTTATTCCTTTCGCAGAACCTACAGTAACAATTGTCTTTGATACCCTCAGATGGTATGTCCCATGCCCCAGGCCTGTATCTAGAATGGGGAAGGTTATGGGAGTGTTCACTGTATCTGTTTGGTTCAGCATAGCGCTGGTTTTCATTTTGGACTGTTCTTGTTTTCTGGCGGTCAGCTAATGTTCCCTACAGCAGCGCTATAGTAACGGAATCACAGACTTACAGACAAATACATTTCTGCCTTTATATAGTGTGGGCCATTTCACTGGGCGTTCCTGTTCATGAGATGCCAAGAACCTTAAAATTTAGGGTCATTTTTTTCTTTTTTCTTGTGCTATTGCTTTGTTATAGGCACTTTATTCCAAGCAACTTTCATTTCCTTCATTGTAAATCCAGGATATCACAATGCTATCAGCAACTTCGATGAGCTCGTAGAGACAGGGTTACCCTATGGCAAAATAGAAAATCTTGAAATGTTTATGCGTCTAACACACTATTATGAACAAGATAGGTTTAGAACGTATTTTGACTGTTCGGATCACCATAAATGTCTACAGCGTTTGTTTGTTGATGGTGATATCACAATGTTGTCTCCGATGGTTGACGTAATGTACGTTTTGTCGCATATCGGTATGTCGCAAAATAGGAAACTGCTCTGTACGTTGAACGATAATCTATTTCCTTTAGACATTTCCATGTACTTAACAAACGGACACCCTCTGTTGCATCTGTTCAACGTAGTCATCAGACGTTGCACAGAAGCGGGGCTTGTACTAAAATATTGGTCCGACATGTTATATTATATTCGTTTACAACACGTGGCTGAATCTAAAGAATCAAGCTGCGTAGTTTGTAATGACATGTATTTGTGTTTACACTTTCCCATTTAAAAATTGCTTTTGTCGTTCTCTTTTTGGGTTTTTTTCTGAGTGGCATTGTGTTTCTGAGCGAATTGGCCTGCCAGTCTCACTCAAAACCGCATAAAGTGACTATCACCGGACGTTTATGTTGATTAAGTGCATTTCTTTGTTACATACATGCGGCAGTTTGCTCGGGTTGCAGTTTGTGCTCCTGTTACTGTATATATTTCATCCTGCTACAGACGTGTGAGTCTGGTGTTGCACGTGTCACTCAACTTACGTCAACATTGGCATGGAAATGGCACAGAAGCTTATCCATTACAGGCAGGACATTCGTGCCGGATGGTGAAAACAGTTGATCCGTTGCGCAATTGCGTCACCGACAGTAAGAATATTCTTTCCAGAATGTAGTGAGATAAAGCAGGCTGTCCAATACAGTCGTCTGCGAGTTACGTGAACAAATCCTGATCAGGGTTTGAAACAAGCTATGCATCGCGTTGTTCACTGAGGCAATATACATACACACATGAATACATACAGTAAGTATATAAATATATAACGTGCTACCCAAAATTTCCCGAAATTTGAATGCGCGCGAGAACCGGTTTTATTACGGTCTAGTGGCGCCTTGTAGCGCTGCACGTATCCTTTCTAAACCACTGTGCGACGTGGCTTCGCGCTGACTGCACGCATTCTTTTGATCTACGCGTTTTCATAACGTCGTGTTTGTGTCGTTTTGCGATTTTACTTTTTGGTTGAAATGGTGGACGTGAAGGAGCAACGTGTTTGCATCAAGTTTTGCTTCAAAGTTGGCAAGAGTACGGCAGAAACTCACCGAATTCTTAAACAAGCATTTGGTGATGACGCTTTGGGTCAGACGCAAAACTACGACTGGTTTAACCGGTTTAAAAATGGCTGAACTTCAGTTGACGATAGTTCTGGGCGAACTTCAACCGGCACAACGCCAGAAAATGTTGCAAAAGTGCGTGAGGTCATCCGCGAGGACCGTAGGCAAACGATCCATAACGTTTGCAACATTGCGGAACTGTCATAGGGACAGCCCAGCGCATTTTGTCGGACAAACTCAACATGAGGCGGATTGCTGCAAACTGGGTGCTCCATCACGACAATGCGCCAGTGCACACCGCTTTGGCTGTGCAGCCGTTTTTGGCCTCCAAAAACATGAAGGTCATCCGCCACCCACCTTACTCGCCTGGTTTAGCCCCCTGTGACTTCTTGC
This sequence comes from Reticulitermes speratus, assembly GCA_021186555.1. NCBI lineage: Eukaryota > Metazoa > Arthropoda > Insecta > Blattodea > Rhinotermitidae > Reticulitermes > Reticulitermes speratus. The sequence goes on from JAJKFL010000001.1 coordinate 46,477,098, forward strand.
TCTTCCCCAAGATAAAAATCAAGTTGAACAGGCGAAGGTGCTGAAGACGCTGACACAAAACGTCTTCCAAGACAGCTTCCGATCGTGGCAGAACCATTGGGATCGTTGTGTGCTCTCACAAGCGGACTACTTTGAAGGGGACGGTGGCGATTAGGAATTTGAGTGTGCCTACTTTTTTTCTAATACATTTCCGGAACTCTTATATTCATATGCGTAACGTGAAGATACACACGTAAGTCTATTCTTAAAAGATTTACCTTCACTGTTTACTGCAGAGTACCGTATTTTTCAGGCTTATACAGCAGTGTTCTTCACTATTTATTTCGCCTTGCAACAGACATTATCCCCTATAAAAAAATTCGTGTTTCTAACTGTTTTAAATCTTTAGCATTTTCACTCACAACTCAACTGATATCTGTGCTTCATTCTCATTTTTTGGAGAGTTTGCAAAGTTGCCAAAAGCGACTTTTAGCTTCGTTATGCCTGCCTGTCTGTCTGTCTGTCTGTCTGTGTATCCGTCCGTCTATTTGTCTGTCCGTCCGCATGGAAAAACTTGGCTCCCACTTGAAGGATTTTCGTGAAGTTTGATATTTTATTATATATAAGTATATATATAATATATTATTATATATATAAGTATTTTTCGAAAATCTGTGGAGAAAATTTAAGTTTCATTAAAATCTGGCAAGAATAACGGGTACTTTACATGAAGACTTATGTACACTGATGATAGTATCTCCCTGAATTCTTCCTAGAATGAAAATGTATCAGACAAAATTTATAGTGAAAATCAAAACACACGTTTTCTGTTCAAGAACTCTTTTCCGAAAATCATGCCGTTTATGAGATATGTGGAAAAATATGGTGGAGTCACGAAGGCCACAGAATACAATATATTACTGTGCATGCGAATTGCATGCTGGATAACTAAGGCTGCAAACACACACTACAAATATATAATACTTACTGCTTTTTCACTGCAACAATGGTTACGCGAACGCGCTTCAATGTTCCATAATACATACTTTGCCTGTCTTGTTGACTATACTTACGGCTATTTAAACACAATTTGCTATTCTCTTTTAAACGCTTGGTCAACTGTACGCTTTAAAAACTAGTGACAACCATTCCTACAATTACTTTTCTTGACTCTGCTTTCGTCGCTAGGACCTACTTGACGGAAGGAGCTTCCGATTCTTCCGTCCGAGAGCGTGCTAAAAAAAACAAATTTCATATCACCGCGATAAGACAGTGAATTTCACCAGACTACTGAGTTTTCTGGAACATCATTTGACCATCTGTGTGGAAATATGAAGCGACAATGAGCAATTATTATTTTATGACTAAGATTTTGTTGAAGCAAAATTTATTACTTTCGTCCAAATGGGTAAACTATGGACTGCTTTCAGTACCATCTTATGGAGGAAACGTTAACTATGTTACACTTCAAATGTGAGAAAATTTGTAAATAGAAAATTTGCCTTTGTTCGGGCGGCGCCATAATAAGCAACATCAACAAAACTCAGTTCCTAACGATGTATGCACTAATGATGCAGCTTTCGGTTACGAGGCAAAAGAGCAAATGATTTCTCGATCTTCAGCGAGGCGATTTGTCAGAAAAATTCAACATTCGAATTTCGTCGATTCCAACATTCACAATACAAGAAAGGAGGGACGAGGGCACTTACAGAAGTAAAATACATGGAGGCACTTTGTTTCTGATCGTCTGCTTTTATTGAAAGGCGTTGTGTTGTGTGGAAAATTATTTACTTTTGGATAATTTCCACCAACACCAAAAAATATTTGCGTTTTATTTCATTCGATGTTCCCTGTCGAAATGTACCATGCATTTCAACGTATACGTATTAATGATTCAGTTAATCAAAGTTCAATAAATGTCAGCTCAACCCAGAACTCAATCTGAATCTTTCGTTGTCCCTGCGATCCCCTTGTTCCTTAGACTACCAGTATCTGCAGAGTTTTTGGGCAAAAATGGCTGTACTTTCTATATCTAGCACAGAAAATAGAAATAAATTGTGGCTGTACACGCTGATAGTGATAAATATGCACAATTGGTATTTAAAGTGTTCGGTATTCGATCCCGACTTCTGTCACAAATATCCAAGTTTTTTCCCGCCCAGTGCGCAACAGCCCTTAGTGGGCCAGGGCCTCCTCATTATCGAGGCTTCACGGTCACACTCACTTAGACACATCGCACTCGGTAGGAGTCCTCTGGACGAGTGATCAGCCCGACGCAGAGACCTCTACCTGACAACACACAACACTCACAAGAGACAGACATCAATGCCCCCGGTGGGATTCGAACCCACATCCCAACAAGCGAAAGGCCGCAGACCCAAATATCCAAGTAAAGGTGTTACTTTAATGAAAACCAACTACTTGCAGAACCGCACCTTGTCTATATTAAATGAGCGCATACAAAGCAAAGGTCTCGGTACTTCCGTGGTCAAACGTAGAGGCCAAAAAAAAATCTTCAGACAGCTCAACAATGCATAAAATAAAACGACGAACCGAATGAGATAGGTGAATTAAATTTTTAGGAATTTGTGCTGGCCTTCGTAGGAAGAAACGGTACTGTCACAATTACGAACATTCTGTACATGTCTTTAAAAAATTTTTTTCAGCCACGATAATTAGCACATTTAAAGTATATCTGCCATTGGTATGAACTTCCGCTCATTATTGACATCGTGTTTGTTACGGGCCATGATTAGTGGGTCCCTATCACCACGGCATGGCGCGTCCTCGGGTTGCGGATGGAGGAACGGCCTCCGGATATGGAGGGTAGCTGCGAATATGCAGTCGCGGACAGCCGACAAGGGGTGGTCCTCCAGCTTCGGGGTTGGGCGAGGTGCTAACAAATCCTCACCGTAAAAAATTACCATGTTACGAAACACTGTACAGAGCCTCGGACGTGGCCTGATTCTTTGGTACGACTTAGCGGTAATGAACCTTCGGGTTCCATAAAACGCGGGGAATTTCTTGACTAGTTGACGACCTGTCAGCTTCTCAAGAAGGACTCTGCTCCATGGAGTTAGTTAGTTTGTTACGGGAAATGGGAAAGTTTATAGTGCGATTTAGTGAAAAAGTGTAGGTAATTTGTTTAGCAATAGGGGCATGTTTTTCGAAACATTTTAAAAAATTGGGTCTAGTGGGATTCTGGTGGGTTTCCAGCGTTTACCTGGTGGAGATAATAAATAGGTGTTGGCAACACTGGAATCTTATGTGCAGTACTTTTGTGAAGTGGCATGGTTTACGTTACGTGGGAATGTAAACATCGGGAATAACAGGTACTGGTCTCCCGTACATCGCCATTCGGTTTATGATTTTCCTTTGAATTAACTTAATTGACTGCGTGCTAACTCACAGGCCCGGCGTTTTTTAAAGAAAAGATTCCTACCATTATGTTCGGTTAACTCTGACACCATTCTTTACATAATTAATAGAAGAAGAAAAACGTACGCTTACTTAATGCGGAACACGGCCACAGCAAACACGGTGAAATTTTGAATGACTGTCCTAACAGGGGTAGTCGGCCGTTGGTAACTCGCCGATCGTGGTCGCCTACATCTCGAAATTGGAATTCGTGCGAATATTATTTGTGGAGGGACACAGAAAGACGAGTTAGCGTGAACAGTCCAAGCGTCTAGCAGAAGTGAAGGATAATAAGAGTAACAGTTCAGGGCACCCCCCCCCCCCCCCCCGTCGTGTGTCGAGAAATATTTTTGGAAGGTTCGAGGCCTGCCTAGAAGCTGGCGGTGGGCACTACGAGATTCTCTGAAATAAGGTTAAGTTGAACTCCAAGGGGAAAAGCAGACTCTAAATTCCTGGCACATACAGGATACATACGTGATAAAGGTCCCCTGAGTTGCCATGCTGATGGACACGACTTCAGATGTACTGTGTAGTCTGAGACAGATTTAAATCGTCACTGAAAAGGGCACTCTCACTTTTGAGACCAAGGGTTACGCCGACTGTAAAAAACCTCTGGTCCAATTCCTTCACGTTGACAAACATTTATGTTAGCCACAACAGGACTCGCCGCGTAGAAGCTGTCGTAAGACTTTTTCGTATCTGATCTGAATCTCATTTATATTCTGCAATAACACACGTATGGGTGACTTCACGTGTATTGGCGCTAGACGTCACTTTGATTCGCGTCGCTGTTGTGAGTTTAAGATGTTGAAATTGTGGATTTTATTGGCGTCATTGAAATGTATCGTGTGTGTTACATTCAAATCGGCTGGTCTATGCGAGTTCTCACAGCAGCATGTTACCACGTGCGCGATCTGCCTAACGTTAGATTGGTTGCTAGCAGATTATTTAATGGCGCTAGATCAGCTGCAGTGGCCACTTAGAATCGAGTAATGTTAGAGTGTGATAACTTTCCGTTTCTTTAAATTGAAGGGCTGGAGAGCATGCGGTCGTAGCCTATTTCAAGGCGCTATTCTGGCATTCACCAGGAGTCACTGAATAAAACAACGAAAATTTAGGTAGAATCATTAATGGGCACCTCCCGAATGGAAATCAGAACCGTTCCTCCATGTACCAGTTCCAGTTCAGTGTGTTTGCTGCATATCGTGTTTCTCTGTAACTCCATTATTCGGTGAACAATAAGAATGTCAGAAACCCAGCGGCTATATTTGTAAGCCATGATCACGCTGTATGGTAACTAAAGAGGCAATATACAGTGATACCTCGGCTAACGAAGATAATTCGTTCCGGAATCACATTCGTTAGCCGAAATCTTCGTTAGCCGAAACGTGATTTCCCTTAGGTTTCTATAGAAAATCGTTTAATTCGTTCTGGATGCTGCCCACTATTTAAAGATAAGTTTTATGCAATTGTAAAAAGCACACTATAAAAGGGCAAAAACTCACCAAAGGCTGAGATGAACAGCTACCCAATTGGATGAAGGAGAATGGAAAGTAGAATGAAAAACTGACGATCTTTACACTGTTATACTGAAAATATATTATACACTTTATACTATTAAACTGAAAATATGTACACAACCCAGTCGGTTTGGTGGGTCTCCCCTATGTGATGTGGTCAGCTCGTTTCTTTGTCACACACATACAGACGAAAAAGATAAGCTCCTGGAATGGCCCGACCGTTCATGTTTGCTGCTTTATGTTAGCGCGACCATCCACTAAAACATTCGTTAGCCGAATCCATATTCGTTAGCCGAGTCCGAAAAACAGCGAAAAAAATCTTCGTTACCCGAAAAATTCGTTAGCAGTGTCACTCGTTAGCCGAGGTATCACTGTATCCATGTACAAAATGAGATAAAATCAAGTGTGAGCCAAAACGTATAACTGGGTTGCTAAATTATACTATATATTAGTCGTGCTCGACTGATACTGCTATTGATATCTGCGCTCTTCTGGGATATTACGCAGCGTAGAGTAGTAATTCTGTACCGACGTTTCGGGACAACCTATCGGTCCCATCTTCAAGGGTCAAGAGGTCCAATTGCTATTGTTCATGGTGCACAACGGGATGAATAACATAAAGATGAGTCTTCAGTAGGATGAAGTTACACGTTCCTTGAAGACTGTACAGCTTTTGCATTTCTTCGTTTATATTATATTAAACAAAGGGCGTAAATCAACTCCGTGCACCGTTAATGTGAAGGTATATTACTAAATGTATTGCTGTCGATCATAACGCACTTTACTGCTTGTATCACAATGCTACATGTTTCCGTCCTTCTCACGGACCATCATCGGACATATAAATACGTATCTAAAACACAAGTATGCATGCAAGTTGAATACTATTAATTCGCGAGCACACAAATTTTACAATCTTGTTTTCGATGCTACACAAAATAAAAAAAAGATTTATGAGCTTGCAAATTAACAGCATTCAACTTGCATACATACTTGTGTTTTACATATGTATTTATATGTCTGATGATGGTCCGTGAGAAGGCCGGAAACATGTAGCATTGTGATACAAGCAGTAAGGAGTGTTATGTTCGATGGTAATACATTTAGCAACATTGAATCACGACATAATGGGATGAACTCCATTAAAAAAAATGATGTAAAGGAAGTTGCAACTGCCACAGTAATGCAGGAACGAAGTGTTAAATGTGCTGTATTTATGATAAATTAATAGAATTAACATACATTTTTCCTTTCATTCCTAAGGACTCACAACACAAGCTCATTTACGAGAGTTTATTTTTCGTAGAAGAGCGTATGACTGTTACAGGCGGAATATGTTACTGACTTCGTGGGAATTGTAATTCTTAAAATTTGGAACTATAGGAACCAACCGGAGATCTCACTCAACATACAGGCGTTTCTTACGATTGCCTACTCAAAAATACGACGTCGGGAGGGTAGGGGGGGATTCAGGCACAACAGCAAGGGTATAGTACACCATGCGCCATCTTTAACATCATGTAATAGGGATTCGTGGATTAATACGGGATTTTCTGCACACCAATACCTGTTCTTCCGAGAGTTCACGTAGCCACTGAGATGAAATCAAGCTTCAACGCTAAATAGAAAGGGTGTGGGGTCTATTTCTCTATCACGCTCCCCATGAAGTTGCCAGCTTGCAAAGTTCAGTCTTGTTTCACGATGTGTCGTTAAAAAGTTTGTGTACCACAGTGGCGGGAGTTCTGTGCTGATGACGCATACTCGAAGTGCAAGTCGAGCGAGTGATTTTAATGGCGGTGTTTCCAATGTAGCTCCAGTTTTGTCCAGATTTTCCACAGCACGCGTCTTCTGAATGTTCTCTTACTGTCTAGAATTGAATCTGTTACTCAAAATCTTTTCATGTATTTGTGAATTGTCCTCTTTGGAACAGGTGCATAAAGAAACTTTCGTCTGAATTTACGGCACTTCTTGTAGGATATATATTCAGCACGTGTGTCATAAAGAAACACTCGATGTTCGAATACGTTTCCCATTGCCACCGAATTTTGTTCAGCTGATCCTATAATTTTTCGTTGACAGGCTGGCAACCCTGGTAGTCAAGGGTCTGTGCCATTTTTTTTACAATATTATGGTGAAGCCGACATTGCTACAGTGTCGCTACACGTGATTACATTTAAAATACTGCTTTTAATACACTTATCAAAGCAGTTAGTAGTACGGGTAGGTTCAAGAAGTTGTCTCGCAAACCACTCAGAAGAGCTTCGCGACCCGATTTTGGGTCTTGACCCATATGTTGAGAAACACTTACGTGGGAGGACTGCCGTGGGACTGGATCAGGCCTCGAAGTTGATGATGTGATGATTTTTCTTTAAATAATAAAAAATGAGTGCTGTGTTATAAGATAAATCGGGAAAATAGTCTGAGAACAGGTTTTCACCGCAGTGACTAAGTAGATTACCTGGGGTTGGAGGCCGTGGATTCTGGTACGTACAAGTGTACCAAGGTCTTGGGGGAACATTTTCATCTTACTCACATCCCAAAAAACAAGGCACAATGACGAATATAGTAACACCTGCATGATCTCCAACAGGCACAGCGAATCATCACGTGCTGTCGCCGCTGAATCATGAGTCATAACTTCACTCCAGCAACAGCAGTAGCAAACCGACACGATAATTCTCGTTCCTACGTTGCGCAATCGTCAGCATAGTTTGCACTGGGTTTAGCGTCGCAGATGGACGTGTTGCGCAAGGTAAGGTAACAGCTCTACGCTGTTAATGACGCACGCACAGCTCCGACCAGTCAGACTATAGTCTGCGACAAAAGTGGGTGGTGGTTAGAACGTCTATTTTTTAGAACCGCTGGGGTGGGGTGTGTGCTGCCACCCGCGTTACGATGCCTGCCCCGTAGCTGTTAGTAACAATGGAGCGACGGACTTATAACCTATGTTCGCTGTTATTTTATCGGCATTTCCAGATAAATCTCTGTAACCCTGTGCCACCAGATTATACTGTCAAAACTGGTTTAAAAACCTCCAGGAAACAGACCTGACCTCTCAAATGCCCCCGTGTAAAGAAATCATCCGTACAGCACAAAACGTTGAGATGCCGGGGGTGCTTTGGAACAGAGTCCAGAAGGTTCTACGCGGCGTCATACGGATCATTGACACATGCTCTGACAGGATGTTATGACGAATTTTACACAAGGCCGTGAACTTTCAAACGTGCAAGGTGAAGGTAGTGCAGGTGTTAACAAGAAAAAATTCAATCAGCCGCATAGACTTTTGTTGTGAACCTGTCGATTCGTGTGAACGAGAATAAAGTTCACAATCTGTTTGCGAGAGATGGAGACCGTTGTCATCTCTCCGGATTCGTGAACTAAGGAACTTTCAGCCATTGGGTACACGAAAACCTCCGTCAGCTGTGCCATAGACCATTAATTACACTGTTTGATTTGCTTCATAACCACGTATATTTAACATACTGCTAACAATGATCCCTTCAGAAATGTTTTCTGTGATGAGCTCAAAATCACTAATGCCCTTGGCGTTGTCTCCGGTGTCTCGTTCTCATAGCCCTTTTTCCCAAATCCGTCTTAATATTATCCGCCAATTGTCTTGGTCCTCAACTGCCTCAGAGGCAAGCCGATCAAAAATTTGTACTTGTGTATTCATCTTCCCTATCCGTCCCGTGCATCCTCAGCTAATGTCACTGTCCTAACATTACTAAATTGACCCTATGCATTACGAAGTTACTGTCATATAACATCTTAACTCTGTTGTTTATTTAATTTCTTTTAATGTTCAAATATTTTCTGCAGTCTTTTGAAATAGGCCTAGGCGTATTTGTGATAGTCTCTAAAACTTTTAAACAGTGTAAATCCGGCAATTTCAAATCAGTGATTCCTGTACCAGATATTATGAACTGGTTTCCGACGGTCATAAACGCGTATGTAATTGTATCCATACAATGGACGAAAGTGGAGTATTAAGAAATGTGCGGGCAATAAGGAGTGTCGTAATGTGTTTTTGTTCAGTGACGCATCACAGTGGAAGGTGTCGAAGCTGTATAAAGTTGCTACTGAAGTGCTACGACTGCTATCCCAGTGGACTTCTGTTATTTGGGACGATTGGGAAGTCATTTCGTTTGTTGTTGTGGGTAATGTGGCATGTCTGGCTTGTACGTAATACGGGGGCATTATATTACATGGCAAACCCAATCACAGTTTCCTCCGAACATTTTGCGTGGCGGCAAGTGACGCAGCTCTCACCGATATTCCAATTTGCTGGAAGTGGTTTCCACGCCTTTTAATTAATATATTGCAGTCAATATTATGTTTTTGTTCACCACAATTAAAGAAAGCGCTGTAAATTGTTTCCTTCACCTCTCAGGCACGCGTCCGTCACACGTAACAAACGCGTTGTTTATTCCATGTTGCCATATTCCTGGTTAAACTGACGACACTATATTCTGAATGCCTTGTTTAAGATGGCCAGAATGTATGGTCTCAGAAAAAGTGACACCATAATCTTAGTGCGACTCTTTTACTTGTGAGTTATGTCAAAATATAACATGTATATCAACAAACCTCACACAGAAGACGATCCGAAATGAAGCATTCAGAATGATATGCTGTGGTATGATGATACGATTTTTTTTATTAAGTACTATGTTGCGCTGTGATGGTATGGACATTACTTCAACTGAAATTAGCACATGGTAAATGAACGCATTCAAATGTACATAGAATATTTGCGTCGTGAGCTATTGCACGGGTTTGCGGAAAAAAGGCAAAGGTTCTTTTGTAATCGGTCAGATGATCAAAAACGGTGCCATAATAGTATGTGTAACGTAGTGCGAATTTATGGGCTAAGAAAGAAATGGGCCCAATGATTACAGCTGCACTCATAGCACACCACACACCAACCATAACATCATGCAATGTCACTCCGTGGATTAACACTAGAAACCTGTTATTTTGATAGTTCGAGTATCCGCTGAGCTGAAACGAATTTTCGCTGCTGATCAGAAATATTGTGGGATCGATTTCTCCGTCATGTATGCCAAGTGTTTGAAAATTTTTTTCATGTGTCATTCTCTCAGGTAGTCACGGCCTTTCCGCTAAGGACTGGTTTCGAACACAGGCCAGTCCATGTGGGATTTTTGGTGAACAAAGTGACACTTGGACAGGTTTTTCTCAAAGTACTTCGGTTTATCCCTGTCACCATTCCACCAATGCTTCGAGCTCATTAATTCATCACCGAAGCTATGTAATCTTAGCAACTGAGTGTCGTTAAACATGCGTGAAAGAAACATCTTAAAAATAATGAGAACGTGTGACATAGTAGGCAGTTTTAAAGTTCAGTGCATTATTCATAATTAAGGCGTTTAAGCAACCTCAAGTCTCTTTGTACTCAGTACTGAAATTTGTAAATTTAGATCGTTCGAAACACTGGAACCGTTACACGTGATTAAATTCATAGCAAAGGAGACTTGGATCCAATCCTTAACTGATATGACAATATAATTCTCTCCAGGGGCGTAGCTGGGGGGGGGGGGTGGTGCGGCCTCCCCAGGCAGCACAGTCCAAGGGGCAGCAAAATTAACACTTTAAATGAAAAAAATATTTTTGCGCTCAACAATTTTTAAAATATTGAGAAAATGAACAGTAAATTTAACAAACAGTTGTTAGTTTCTTAAAAGTTGAATACTTATGTTAGGGGTGGCTGTAATGATTATTCCGCCCGGGCGTAAAAAAACCTAGCTACGCCACTAATTCTGTACATCCATTTGGGGGGGGGGGGTTCTTCAAATCAATATAACGTAGTAGAAGATTTAAAAATTTCCACATCTGTTTTCATACCAGTCATACCCCATCAAACAATACAGAAACATAACAGCGTTTATAAACCTTGTGAGCTGCATGTCATTGGAAACGGATAAACAAAAATATCCAAATGCCATATAATAGGGTTTCACCATGTGGTAATATTTACAGACGAATGAATAGCTCATGTAACAGTTTGCTGTATTAACAAACACTTGTACACCTGGAAACACAACTTTTATTAGCAACAGATCTTGTTCACATTAAGTCTAGCGACATGTTTCGACATATTCAGTCAATCATCAGGCTATTCTATTAAAATATGAAAATATAGAATTGTGTAAACACGAAATATCATGCGTAACTTTACTGGGAATGAGATCCCGATTCCTTACAATATTGTTTACACTCCTGATGTCTTTATTTTAGCTTTATAAATCTTTTGTCTGTATTAACTTCCATAGAGTTTATCTCTTTGAAACTTCAAAACATTTGTAACTGGGTACAATGTAATGTTTTTTTTAAAGTTTGAATTGTGAAATATAACGCGAACTTGCGTGAATCTCAAAATGTACATGATTTCTCGTTAAATACCCATCTTTCAAAATATTCATAGGTTACATACAGGCTATATACATGATACACAATACAAATCACGCCTGCACAACATATTTTGCCATGTGATAGTAAAACAGTTAGCAAGTTTTTCTGGCGCTTTAACCACCTATCTTGAAATTCGTCAAGAAGACAACCCTAACTTTCCGTGCCTCTAAAAACTGGAACGGTCACCCCTTTGTACTACTACATTGTTACGTGTCGCAGTGCACAAATTCCTGCTTCTTGAATTACGAGGTACGTCAGGTGGTCCCGACGGGAATGCGACATGTGTTTAGCCACTTAGAAATGTCAGACAGGTCAGTACACAGCCCACGCGAGGATATTTCCCGAAGCATCACTTTGCTTTCCTGTCCGGAATCGATCCTCGTCTGAGAGCTGCTTCCTGTGCCATGGTCGAAATGCTTGGTCACTGTGCAAACTGCACACGTGTTGAATTCTGTATGTGCAGATAACAATTTGTTAATGGAATTTAATAAGAAATTTGATGTTGTGAAGATTTTTCAGTTGATCCATAAGTTTAGTTACAAGAGGCTTACTAAAAGACAAAGGAAGCCCAATTTGTTAAGGCGGCTTGACAATTAAAATAGCCTACACAGAACGTTTATTCGCTAGTCAAAATCACGCAACTCTCGTGAGGATCTTAATGTGTTTATTTCCACTGTTATGTAGTATTAACACAATAGACAAGGTATCTTTGTTGTGGACGTGAGGCACTCCATACGAGTTGCACCCAGCAATCTTGCATTTCTAGTAATTACACATTAATTACAAGGAAGCTGACTAGTCACTTCTGTTGAGTTAAGTGTGTGTAGAATTTTACCTCTACTCTTCCAAGGTTCGTTCATGACGGTACAAAGCACCATGCATAACTTTATGGTATACATTGATATCAAGTCTGTAAGTTCTGTCAGGACATTACTTTATCTCAGCAGCGTCGGTTGCTACTTCCTATCGGGTCATTTACCATTCATGTTGCCAACGCAAGGTACCGCCCACAATGCGCGGCGGTAGCGCCAGTAAGTGACTAACGATAGCTGTCAGATGCAATAATGGGCACTTGGTTTATAGTCGGATTTGTCGGGTTAGGTCACATTATGAAGATCGTGTAACTGAAAGCAGATGGTTCGTTCAGTTATAGTAACAGCTATGATCAGTGATGTTTTTGCAGGAAAAAAGTTGACGGTTCTCGCGTAGCAAAAGTGACGACCTCAAGCATCATTTCTGTGTACTTTACTGTACGTCGTTACAATGTGAAGGTGGCGGTACAGCGTACTATCGCACACGGCTAGAAAAATTGTTGCCACACGTTACGCAACAAAGAATCCCCCAATATCAGGCATCTTCCGCGTGCTCTGACGGTAACTCTGTATTCTGATCCAGTTTGCTTATCACCTTCAGTATTTCGCGTCACCTCACGTGACTTGAAAATATGTAGCGAAACGGGGGGACTCCCCAATGCCCCTCCCCCCCCCCCTCTTTCGAATAAACCAACTACATGAACGTTGATGGCCACTCCAAGATTTGTGCTGCTAGTGCGTCGTCTGTGTTTGGAGTAATGTGAGGTAAGTACTCGGTAAATAAGTGTCTTCCGAGTTGTGTGTGAAAGGGCCGGTTTAAGACATTTCTGAAACAAATGCAACAATTAATTTGGAAACACTGTGTAGGCCTGGTCCTGAACTGAGAGTGCAGACAGAGCGTCCGTATAAAATATAGCGCAAAATCTAAAATACAGGGAATCTTTTCGGCCCTCCCTCTCCCGAACTGTGGCGCCTCCCCACATCGACATACAGATTGCAGTAGCCTTGAACCGGCTCTGATTTGTGGAGACACGGGTTTATAAATGACATTTAGAATGAAAATGCTTGATGTAAACCCGCAAGTTATTTTTGAATTTAATGGAATACATCCGTTGTGTTCGTGCAGCCAAATCGTGTACTTTCCTTCGAACGTACCTACCTTTGTAATTCGGTACGACGGATAGTAAACGATTTATTTTTGAACTATCGTAAGATATATTTTTGTCTTAGATAAAATGTAGCAGCAGCAGCGTCATTATTAGTATTATTATTATTTATCACCTTTATACAGGGTATTTACAATTATATACCTGGGAAAAACCATGTGTGTAGGGTGTATAATGTTACAGATGTTACGTGGTTACAATACGTGTATACGGCGCACGTAATGTTACGGTCCATGAGAAACATTTTTTGCTTTGACATCAGTTCTTTTCGAAATAGGTGCGCAGTGCCAAATATGGCTGTTCTGTAACCCTTGATGTCATGCTTTCCAGGTATATTGTTAATGTATTTTCTGAATGGTGCTGAGATGGTTGCAGCTGCCCCAATTGTTGTTACTGGTATCACGTTTGTTTTTAGATTCAGCGTACGCTGTGTGTCTGTTGTAAGGTCGTTGTATGTTTAAATATTTTCGGCGTTTTTCTTGATCACATTTCTGTTGTGGTATGCTATTTCTGTCTCGAAGGAACCATGTAAATGGAAAAGTTTTTCCTCCTTTATTTTTGGAACGTAGTTCGCACATCATCGTTGACTGCGGAAAGAAACTGAATGACACAGCATTTGAGTACGTGGCAGTTAAGACACAGAAATTCTAAACGGAAAATAAAAGAAATGTAGTGGTATATAAGTTGATTTATGTGTACGATAAAAGTTACCTTATGCTGTAAAACTAATGGGCCTGTATAGGTACTTGTAGAGAGCAGGAAACTATTTTAAACCTAATATTATACAGAGGCGAGTGTGCTGCTTCAGTTAGTACCCTATGAAAAGCAAGAAATTCTGTACCAGATTTTAGTTTTATACATGTTCCAAGAATTCACAAGAGTCAAAATATAGACGACACTTAAGCGCGAAAATGATGACCCAGACAATAAATTCATACCTGTATGTTTGAGTGAAAGAGCCGAGGGGCAGCCATGCTTCCAGCCGACAGTATGTGTGACGTAGGCAACGTTCGCGAACTTTTGGTACAAAGTGCTGACAGAACCTATAGTGTGATTACAGTCCATGTCTAGGGTTAGGATAGGATGACATTTAGGGCACTTAATTTCACGCGCTAATGTCCACCCCACAGACCCCAGACAGATTCTCAAAGAACAGACCTGTTAGTAATCTGCCTTCCAAGACGAAATTGTGGCCCACCTCCGCCTTCATCGCGTGGGGTAGTTTCAAATTTTCGTGTTCTTTCGAACGTCCAAAAATTCCTGTGCTACATTCCAAAGTGTACTTTCCCTCGGTTCGTGAACGATGCGTATGTCTTACGCTGAACATGATGGCAATGTGGCTGGCCCCAGCTGTTTTGGAGTCTCCACCGAGTTGTATACAGACATGAATTTAGGACTACCTTAGCATTTTCGTACCGAAATGTGGCGTACGTTGCATTCGTTGACGCTTGTGACTTCTTGGAGCACGAATAAAATTGTCCATTTGTATAGAATAGGTCGATATAAAACCAAACAGGTTGCGGGCTATATCCGAAATCCAACATGGCTAGGTAACTCATTTTCTACAAACCAAAACCGGGACACTTAATAACATCTAGTTGGCCGGGGAATAGGGGGGGGGGGGGTTGAAGACAAAATTTTTAAACCCATCATGCAGTGAAAAGAAAACAATTATTAATATTACTACAACTAGATAACTCCGATATATATATATATAATATATGACAAATACAAAAAAAAATAATGCTCAAATTCAGAAGCTCTGTCCACTTGCCGATTTTTCTTTATATACCATTACTCATCGTTTGCAGTTTCAGTCCAGACGCGGTAGTCAGTATTCTACAAATATTCCTCTCCCTCTCATATTCCTTCCTCTTAGTGGCTGGCTGATGACCATCCTGCTTCTGTAAATGTTTTCTAACACTGTGGGGAGTCAAAATGTTCATACGCAGTTAGAAATATTGCATTTTTATGATCGGAAATTTCGCGTTCCGAACCGAATTTTGCGGGACACTGGGAGAGAACTCTTAATCCATAAAACGGGGACCAGTGGGGTCCCTAAACCTGACGCCTTGGGCCGCAGCATATAATGCCACATTTCCTCGTCGTTTGTTTGTAATGTTTCAGTCAAGGAAAACCAAAATACGTAAAGAACTCCTTACATGTAATTTTGCAGGATTTCTTGGCTGTACAGTATTATGCAATAAAAGTAAGTTCGTTTCTTTGAAAAGTTATTCAAACACCGACTGAGCCGAATAACATACGTTTATCAAAAACAAAATTTCTTAGACCAGGAAATTTATAGTCATTTAAAAATGGCAGAACTGAAACTAAGTGACTTGAAATGGTATAACTTGTTCGACAGTAAACTTCAATTGAGGCCTCGTGTGTCCTGTGTTTCCAGAGAGTATATAAACGTCTGGCTCCTATATATTGATGGCTTAGATGGCTTATATTTGCTTATACCTTTGGAAGACGTAGTGAAATGACAGACAGTAGGGTGAAGTCGAAATGTGCAAGACATTTTTTCTGATGTAAGTGTTTTATTATGATATAAGACGTAATTATGTATATTGAAAACAAAACAAAATGCATTAAAATATTTACATTATGAGTTCAAACGATTAACGTCACGTCATGACACTATATATAGAACGCCAAACTTGTGGTGTATTACATCACAATATATACATTTGGTCTACATTTATAAACTTGCCGTGTGACCTCAAAATGTGTAATTTTTACATCATGCAGCTTTCATGTGCATTTGTGCATAATTGACCCTAAATCAATGAAATACGGATTTTATGATCTTTTAAATTTCTCAGGCCCTTCTAAGTGTCAAGGAGACGGGATAGCTAGTCAGTATAAGGACGAGAGGGCTTGACGATCTGGGGTTCGTATCCCGGGACAGGTAACCGATTTTTCTCTCCAAAAACGTCCAGACTGGCTCTGGGGCCCACCCAAGACTCCTGTTCGGTGGGTACCGGGATCTCTCTCCCTGGAAATAAAGCGGCCGGGGCATGAGGCTGACAACTAATCTCCATCATGTGCAGAGATTAAGAATTAGTGGAGGTACAACTTTATTATCATCCTATGCCTCATGGTGTGTACAGGGACAACTTTACCTTACCATCTTTCAGAGACAAATCCCATTGAGAAGTATTGCCAATAATGCTGCCTGTTTTGGAGATGGAGAAGGGAGTTCTTCAGAAATTTAATTCTTTAACTGTGATGAAGAGGATGTGATAAACACTCCTTTACTGAGGAAGAAGTGTTTTGAGAAATTTTGTAAAAGGTAACTGGCACAGAATCTCAGCAATAAGAGATGTCAGGCAATGTGATATTGTATTGGACAGTTAATTATGTACACTTAATGGCTGATAAGTCACACACTAAATGCAGAAGGTGATATTTTCCTGTAATAGATTTTAAAGAACACTTTTTAGTGTGATGATGCTGAACTGCTTTCTTCTGTTAGTATTTCAAGAGATATAGCCCAGAATCATGTTTTGGAAAAATGGCGAGGTTTACTATACAAATGCACTCAGATGGGTAAAACAGGTTATAAGAATGCAAATACTAATGAAATTCAAATACATTTTGCACTTAACACAGTTGTAGAGTGTCTAAATAAGGTCCCAAGTCTGTGATTGTATTAGTATGCTGCTCTTGGAATGTGTATGTTCTCGACCTCACTAGGGACAGCTTTTCTGAACTCGAGAACTTACTTATATTTGGTGCACTGGTGGCATTGTTCAGATGCGCTGAGGTGATATGACTCTCTAAGCAACACTGTTTGAAGCTTCCATTAGAAGAATTCTTATATGTAGATGTGCAAATGGTGCCATTTACAGGCAAACGTCAAATGAAATGTGTACGAGGTAAACTGCATGGGGAATAAAACTATTCTTTGTGGCAGAAGTGGAATGGCATATGAGCTCCACCTTGGCAGGTGAACCACAATGGCAGTCTTGATGCTGTGGGGATACCATACCAGCAGCAGATGGTCAGTATGATTGCACAGACCACATGCCACATTTGGATGAAAAGAAAGAAGCCAAAATGTGTAAGCTTCCAGGCTGGAAAGGAAGGTCACACATTGAATGTCATGAATGCAATGTGCACCTTTTCTTCACTTGCAAGAAGAATAAGTTCATTGGATGTATAGAAAAGGAAACCAAAAAACCAGCTAAAACAGTAAATTATAATTGCGATATGTGTGAAGTAAAAGATGGATATAAATTATCATAATCGTGAGTATTCTGTGGTCATGTATAGTTATCTGTTACTGTGTAAACAATGTTGGGACTATATGTACGGTGTAATGTACAAGATGAAATTTAGGTAATTGATTTAAAAAAATATTTTTTTTTACATTTCCATGTTTCCTTTCATGTAAATAATTACTTTACCATAAAAAAGGGGGTCAGAAGGGCTTGAGGTGTGGTACTGTAGTGGCTCAAAACCCCTCCGTAGACATGGGAACAGAATTGGTGTGGCAAGATTTTGAAGTACTGTATGATGGTGGAAGCCTGGAAAATGGACCATACACTTGTATGAAAATTTATATACTATGTTTAGAACTTACATAATCTTGACTCTGCTGTTGTTAATCTAACAGCTCAATCACTGATAGCAAGGCAGAATATGTAGCCGAGAATATCCTGGTGTGAAAGGATACAAAAGCGTTTTGTCTGAGTGAAATACAGAAACATTACACAGCATTTCCTTGATGATGGTGCTGTACAACTCTGTGTGTGCATGTCGCATGGACAAATGAAGGAACAAGCTGCATGGAGTGGTGTCCTCCTTCAGAAGCTAAGAGTTCTGGGGCAAGTCGAGAAATTCTCCGCATTTTATGGTATGCAGAGGTTTCTTAAAGTGTTCACACGTGCTTGCCACTGGTTCATATCCTGAGCCAGCTGAATCCATTCTGTATTGTCCCATCCTATTTCCTCCAGATCTATTTTAATATTTTCCTGCAGTTACACCTAGGCCTTTAAGGAGTCACTTTCATTCAGTTTTTCCCACCAAAACCCTGTATGTATTTCCTGTTACTCTTCTCTTACATGCATGTCATATACGCCATCCATCTCATTGTCCTTGATTTAACGTCTTAATATTTATTGAGGAGTACAAATCATTAAACTCCTCATGCAGTTTTCTCCAGCCTCCTGTTACTGTACTTCCTCGTGCACAAATCTAACAATTCTCTCCAGCACCTTGTACTTGGAACACCCTGAGTCTCTGTTTTTCCTTTAGTGTGAGAGACCAAGTTCAACATCCCTAAAAACAGTGGGTAAAATTATATTTCTATATAATTTAATCCTTAGGCAGACAGGAAGACAAAGGGTTTTGAACTTGATGGTAGGAAGCAGTCCCAGGTTTTAATCTTCATTTCCACATAAATAAAATTGTGATTTTTTTTATTGTCATTTCCAAATGTTTTAACTTTTGGTATATTTCCAGAACATTTATTAGATACCATTATTTTGTGATTTTGTCCTGTATTGTAGTGACAGTACGTGTTTACTTTTCTCCGCATTTACTTCTAGACCATCATCGTTTATGAAGGACTAATACATTTCCTAAGTTGTTCCGTCAGAGTCAGTATCTGTTCCAGGCAGTGTCTGCATATCCTTCATACTGTTTCTGAATCACAAAAATCAATGAGCATTGGACCTCTCTGATTTCTCCCTCTCAGTCTATGTGGTCCAACAATGTTACAATGTGATTATCTCCAACCACACTGTTCCAGTCCTCCATTATGATGGTGCTTCTCTCACCTTTTCCATCCTCTTCAAAACTTTCTTCACCTATATCATACAATTCTTCCACTTCGTCATCTTCAGCCCCCAATGTTGGCATGTACATTTGCACCCAAAATACTTACCGGATCTGCCTTTAACTTCAGAGGAATGATTCTTTCATTACAGACAGTCTTCTTAACAACACTTCTCACTGTGCTTTTATGCACCACTCTTGCTATGCTCAGCCCCTTCACCTCTGGAATAATACACTGTATAATCACCACTTCTTATTTTTACCTTGTGCTTTTCACTGCACTTCACTGACACCGTGAACAGAGAAAATTAGATACATACAGTAAAACATGTTCATGTTGCTGAAAATGCCAATAAAAATCATAAAAAGTGCATCATTTAAAAATAGTGCCCCTGTACCAGAAAAAAGCAAGGAAAAGGATGGTCTCTTTTTATTGTTATGTTTAAGTTTTAATATAGTTAATTTTATTAATTTTGGTAATGAAACAGTATGAAACTTGATATATGACCTAACTGGGGGTAGTGCAATAGAATACAAATATGTGTGCGCATGCATGTGCAGACGCTGAAGTATGTTGAATTTATTGTATGTTCAGACATAGTGTATGCTCTTAATTGTGTATAAAGCAACATGCATAAATCCGAGATTTTAGGTTATTACACCCTCAAATGGTACATAGTTGACCAACGTTCTGAAGGATCATAGTGCCTTCATCTTTATGTAAGTGTAGTGTTTGTTGATTCCAGGTGAACAAACATGAGCACAATCCCACCTAATGTGAGTCAGCTTGATCCCTTCCTCCATCAGCTTAACAGGCAGAACATCACACTAAGAGAAGATGATGTGAAAGAGGCCAACGTCAGCCTGCAAGAGGTAAGTGATAAGGAAGGAAAGTAGTGATTACAATAAAACTGGGAGCAAAATAGTATGATAATACACCAAGGAACAGAACTGCAGTAAACTGTTAAGAACCCAAGTTTAGTCATTTGCACTCATTAGAGTTTCCTCTGAATTATCAGAATCTTAAGTGCACCAAAGTTTTGCTTGTATGCTGTGCATTTCATATGCTTTTATTAAATTACTATTACTTTTAAGTGGGAGAATGTGCCTCTGTGCATAGTATCTCCAGTTGTTAAGTGTTTGCAGAACTGGGTCTTTTCACAGGATTAGATCTGGCCACTTCAGAAATTGGGATCAACATACAGATTTGGATAAAACTCATATTCTACAATTCCTAACTAAAAATAGTCATGAATCTGATCTTCAAATATGGTATGAAAAGAAACAAATTTCTAAAATCTATAATACTAAATTTTTTTGATTAGTAATTGAAAATAATTTGTCCTGGGGATTTCATATTCATGAAATAATACCTAAACTCAATAAAACATGTTACATAATTAGATCTGTCAAACCTTTTATGTCTCTTGAAGTCCTAAGGACGATTTATTTTCCGTGGTCCATTCAATTATAACGTATGGTTTAATTTTTCAGGGTACCTCAGCCTATAGGAAGGTCATATTCAAGATTCAAAGAGAATAGCTAGAGTTGTTATGAATTCTAATAGCAAAGATTCATGTCGTGAATTATTCAAAGAATTATGTATCCTTCCTCTCCATTCCCAGTGCATATTCTCTGTACTACTGTTTGTTGTTAAGAATAGAGAATTATTCAAAACTAATTTTGATGTTCATAAATTTAATACAAGATTTAATTATGATTTACATCTCCCCACAGTGAAATTTACAATATTTCAAAAAGGAGTTTGTTATTCGGGTATCAAAATTTATAACCACCTTCTGTTACATCTTAAGCAATTTCCATATGACATTAATAAATTTAAGTCAGCTTTAAAAAGGTTTCTTCTTACAAATTCCTTCTACACCTTGGATGAATATTGTACTTGGAAATAAATAAGGATCTTGGTTCCAGTAATTAAGGATTTTATAGTCATTAATTACCATATAATTTATTCTGCTACAAGTTGTAAATTAAGTATTCATGATTTATAATAAGACATAGGTTCTCTGTTTCAGTTTCATGTAATAGCTAATCCCATGACTGGCTCTGTTGTAGCCTTTACACTTAGTTTTAAATTTTTGTACCTAGATAAATCCATGACATGTTCTGTATCTGTACCTTGGATTTATGGAATGTCAAATGAATGAATGAATGAATGAATGAATGAATGAATGAATGAATGAATGAATGAAAGATAATGAACCAGCAGTAGGCCAGAAGTAAATTACGTAAATGTGTATTTTGAAGCTGGGACAGCAGTATTAAGTTATTTGAAATTCATGGTATCAGAGTCAAATTTTTTTATTGATTGAATTGGCAGTCTGTGATAATAAAGTCTAATATAGATGGCTACCTTGTTATTTTCGGTAATCTGTTTTTTTTATTGGGAGGGGGTCCATGGCTTTCTCAAACTCTTGACTAATTAACCTGTAATGACTATATTGTGACCATATGTTGGCAGGTATTACTTGGTACAATGCTGAATGAAATAAAACTTGTTGATGAGACATTCCGAGAGGTGTATAGGCAACCACATTATGTTGGCAGCTATTATGAGAACCTGAGAGTTGGTGATCCATCTGAATTTGATATTAATCTGGAACTCCAGCTGCCAATAAGTGAATTACATGTAGAGGTTGGTTTTATCTCCATTATGCTAAAAATAAAAAGCAGTAACTATTATAATAAGATTATTGTTGTGGTGGTGCTGGTGCCGGAGGCGGCAGCAGTGGCAGTGGCAGTGGCAGTGGCAGTGGCAGTGACAGTGACAGTGACAGTGACAGTTTTGTTGCACCATAGCTGATTTTGACTCCATTTTGCTAAAATTAAACAATTAAAAACTGTTGTAATAAAATGATGGTGGTGGTGGCAGCGGCGGCAGTATTTTTGTCACACCATGTTAGTACAAGGTTGGTATGTTAGTACAAGGTTGTTATTTTATCTGACAGCTGTCATTTGTTGTTTTCCACCATTACTCTGACATGTTTCCAGTTGGCTGAGTCGAATATGTTAATACAATAAATGAGCCAACAGGAAGCGGCAGCTAGTAGTTGTCGGATAAAATGATAACCCCATATGTAGGGTATTCTGTTCATGAGCCAGGGCTGAACATCGTTTCATTCGTGTAATATATTTATGGGAAGTACAACACAACGGTCATCTTTATCTCTCACACACTTTTTCAACTATTCCTGGTTACATGTGGTCAAGTTC
This sequence comes from Reticulitermes speratus, assembly GCA_021186555.1. NCBI lineage: Eukaryota > Metazoa > Arthropoda > Insecta > Blattodea > Rhinotermitidae > Reticulitermes > Reticulitermes speratus. The sequence goes on from JAJKFL010000001.1 coordinate 46,499,442, forward strand.
TCATCACCCTCCCACCTTCTGATTTTGTCCCATATTAAATCAAAGTGCAGACCTAATTAAATAAAAATTGTTAACAGGTTACAGAACAAAGCAGGAGAGTGAATTCACTCCTCTTCCTCTGCTTGTAGTCACAAACGTAGGGTCCTGAAGAGACTCAGTGGAACTGTCAGTTTCATACCGCTCTTGTCTTGGCTGTTGGTAGTGGAATTCGCTTCCAGTTGATAGACACGTTGAACAGGTAGAGTTAATTCCCTGAAAAAGTCTTCACATTTACGACATGTACAGTTTCCGTCCCTGGGAACACAGCCGCCCTGCTACCAAAAGGCCAGTCTGTTCTCCAGTTGTTATTCCTGCCAACAAGCACGACCTCACCGACCTGCAACTGATGCTGTTCTTTATACTCACTGCATTGTCATACGAATTGGCCCAGGTATTCACATCTCAGGCTGTTCCTTGACTCCTCTCTCAAACATTGCTTATACCTCAATCTTTTGAGGAGATTGGTCTTGTCAATATAGTCCAGTTCTGGCACACCCACTCTCTGAATATCTTGCAGGTACATCACAGGCGTCAAGGAAGCTAAATCTTCTTAGTCTTCAGATAGATGTGCCAGAGATCTTGACCTGATGACCGCCTAACCATCAGTCAAGATGGTCATCATTTCCTCATAGTTCAAAGAAGCAAAACCAGGGGCACAACACAACTTTATCATCAGGGAATACATTCCCACCATCAACCCCACCAGCAGCAGAGGTTTCATTGAATTTGCTATTTCCAATCAGAAATTTGTACCATTCTGACTGTAGGTGACGTGATCTCCCATATCTTATGATGGATCTTCTGAATGCTTGTAGAAGCCAGAAGTAGACAAAGGCATCACCAATTCAAAATGTATATCCAGAAAATGGCGTGAAGATTACAGTCCGTGTCTTTTCCACATCGTAGTTGCAATGGGCCTGCCAAGTCAAGTGCATCTACCTCAAAACACAGAAGCATCCATTGGTCAGTCTTCAGGAAGAGGTACAGGTTCAGTTTACCTCATAACACACACCTTGAAAGAACATTGTGAACAGTATTCCTTCCCTCAAGGATCCAGAACTGTTCACACGGAATACATAACGAGATTTGTACCACTGCATGTGAAGCTCTCAAGTGTTCCTCCATGATCAACATATCAATCAGGTTATAATCAGAAGGTAACAAGATAAGACACTGGAAGTCTTCTTCATTGCTCTGTCTTGTTATCTTTATCTTGACCTGAAGTAAACCCCCTCTTCTTCCGCAAAAGTACACAAATACCTGATTTCGCTGTGCTGTTGAACATATCATTATGTACAGTTTTTAACTGTTTTATTTTTCTCAGCCCTTTGTAATTCTGGAGCAGACAATTTGGCTGAGGCTTCCAAAGCATCCAAGTCATCATTCTTACAACTCTGGTATATTTTGAGAAGTGTGACGTACCACTTTTCTTCTCCTTCCGAAGACATCTGTGTGTTGATAATTCCCTTTCTCTTCTCTTCATTGATTTATCATCAGTGGGGTAGGAGTGTAGGGTTACTCATTCTTGTTAAGTTTCAGCCATCGTGTCCCTCCGACCATCTGGGATCTTAATATTTGTGAGGCGTTGCATCCTGTAGAAGATTATACCAATGCCAGCAACATTGTTCCAGGACTCCGAGTCAGTCGGTGATTTTATCTCTCTCAGTAAATTGGCTACAAAGGTTTCCCACATCATCCCTCCGTGTCCCGCAAAGTGCCATAGTGGAATTGGTCCAGCAATAAGATGGTACTCTAGCTAAATTCAAGCTGTGTCTCACTGAGGCAGTCAGATGAGCTCCAATACAATAGACCAACAATTCCAGTCTTAGAATCATATTCTTTCAGCATGCACAAGCATCATGCTTATTCCCTGACCATCTGCAGACCTCAGAACCACTGCTGCTGCATAGGCCATCTTGCTAGCATCACAGAAGGTATGCAAGCTGCAAGTGTCCTGTGGTGAATGGTCTAGGAACTTTTACTTCTGACAGCATGACCAGTTTTCCTCTGCCACCTGTCACATTTCTTCTTCATGTTGTTGTACATTACTGTGTCCCACTTCATCTTCATCTGCCAACTTTCTTGTAACAGGAGTTTAGTAATGGTAAAGCAATCCCGTTACAGGACTGGACAGGCCCTTAGGATTCCAGGAGGTTGAGGCTCCCAAATTTCTAGACAATTGGCACATGAAGGTGGTAAGGTTGTCAGCCCTACGCACCGGCCGCCTTTACCCCGCAGGAAATTTTCCTGGTACTCATTTCTGTTAGAGGGTGAGTCAACCTCAGGATGATAGTGCGACCGAAAAGATTATGTCAATGAAAAATTCCAATGACACCATCGGGAATCAAACCCGCGACCCTCTGGCTTGTAGCACAGTGCCTCAACAAACTGGGCCACCGTGTGTCCCCAACAAGCATTTAGTAGTTTATGTAATGGGACAGGTAAACCCAATGGGATCAGATAAGCTGTGAGCACAAACTAGCACACTCCTTGTAACTATCTCACCAAAGCTCTTCAGATCTACCTCTGCATAAGGCCAACTTCTTGTTTATCCCATTAACAAACCCAACACTGAAGTTGTTTGGATTACTGCCTCCTTATTTGGATCCCAACAAGTGTTTACCCAGCCTGAAGATCCAGTTGAGCCATGGCTAATATCTGCCCTGCATTGTCAACAAAGCGAGCCATGGATAATGTCTTGCCTTGTCAACAAATTGATGTAACACCTTATCTGCCCCTGATGTCGCACAGTTGTCAAAGTATCAACTCTTTCTCAGTTTTTCTGCAGTTTCGCTGAATTCAGGACTAGTTCCAAGTGAAGATAATCACTGCACCCAACAAAAATGGACTGCAGTTACCTCCATACATCACCTGCCAAAAGTTTTTGTCTTTCTCTTAGCACCATCTTCCCACCACAAGAATCTCAAGGAGGCGTGGTCATGTTCTTAACAGGAGTCTAGGAAATCCCTTTTAGTCTGAAATGACTTTGTTCTTTTCACAAAACGTCTTTGGAACAATAGGGAGTACTTCCATGAGATTTTGCTGCTTTTCTACGTAGTTATTGATTGAGGGGGAATCCCTTGTTCTGCATGAAGCGTCAATAAACCGGTCTTATTTTAGTGGTCGAATTCTTTTTTGCAAACTCACTCTGTGCCCCAAGTACATACGGTGCAAAGTTTTTGGACTCTTCATTTGGAACTTTACGATTATGCCCTCTTGTAACCATTCATAGTGTAATATTCCTCAAACTTTTCCTTGATGATCCAGTTGGTAGAAATACATCTATTCTGGGGTAATTCCTTATTTTCTTTCAGATACTGAGGACTTTCAAACTAAGGAACTACCACTTCATATCCACTATCATCTGCAACCTTCACCGTCTGTTGAAAGTGACTGAGAGCAGCCAATTCCATTTCTTTTCTTGACTTGTATGACACTGGCTCATTTGTGCTAATGGCATCCAAATCCCAAAATTCAGTCTCAGAAGCACCCTGAACATACATTGCATTTACCATCAAAGCAGAACTGTCTATTTCTTCTTCACTCAGTAACTTGCCTATAACTGTCCAACCTTGTGTGGCCTTCATGGCTGCCAGACCAGACTTAAGTTTCTAAACGTTTCCCATAACCAATCGACCAGCTACATAACACCTATTAGCATTTGACATCCAGAGGTCCTTGCCTAAAGTCTGCAATCCAAATGGTTTTCTCCTTCATCTCTCAGTCATGGGCCATACTTCTATCTTTCACACAGATTATGTGGTAGGAAACATATAAGTCAGACTATGCACAGGTACCTCATACAGAGCATGATCTCGTTTGCTCATTTCCACACTTCAAAAAAGGGTGTGTACCATTGTTCCCATTCGTAAAGGTTTGTAGCTCATTTGTACCGCAGTCTTCTGCAGGATGTTTGATTTCCGAAGTTTTTTGTCAGTAAGAGCTCTCACTACAACCCTTCCCTTCCATCATATTCCAAGTTTACTAATAAAGTCTAAAGCAAAACTTCTTGGACAGTATTTGAGTATTCATGACAACAATGGCAGATTGTTTTTTTTTTCTTTCCTTTCTGCATCTCCTGCATCATCCATCTCCTTGTTTACATTCAAATTAGGACACATGAGAACAGCTTGTCTTGATTGCACAGATGGGGCAGTGGAGTTTAATGTTACAATTTTTGGCTTTGTAACCCTAACCTAAAACAAGAGAAACAGCATTTGTCTTTGGGGAACCTCCTCTCTTTATCTAACAAGCTTGTCTCTTGGGTTTGAAAGCATTCTTTGTTTTCATGGGCTTGCTCACAAAATATACATTCTGTTATCCTTTTGCTTTCCAGCTTGGACAAAAAAAAGATTGCTGTTGGAGTAACTTCAGTCTCAACTGCCTTCCTTGTTGGCTTTTCCCAGTTTCCTGGCATCAGACAATCCAAACCCAGCCTGGGCAAGTGATTCCTCACTTTCGCTTCATTCCTAAGAAAACCAAGCAGTTGCCTAAGCTTCCCAGAATGGGAAATAATTGGTTCAACATTGGAAGTTGCCTGGTTCCTGAACAATGCTCTCAAAATTTCCCCCAGAAGGCAAGACTCAATCATTGGAAACAAAATTGATGCGTACTTACCTCTGGTCATGCCAATAGACTTCAGAGCCCTTAACTGAGATTCTGATTTGTCATATAGAAGAGAGAGAGAGAATTTTTTTGACGTAAAACGTCTTACATTTCGGTACACACAGGTAGGTCACCTCGGCGCTAGCGGTGTCAGACTTTCGCGTTACCTACGTTTCTTCACAGTGCTCCGCACCTACTTCGACTAGAGCAGTGAACGATACATAGTTTGAAAGGTAAGGAATATGCCTACCCGCTAAAAAGAGAATCGTCGAAAAATCTTGAAATCTACCAAAATGGCGGCCATGTCAAAATCACCTACGATTTTCACACACTCACCATCTAACGTCTTACATTTCGGTACACATAGGTGGGTCACCTCGGCGCTGTTTTTTTACAGGTTCACGATGCCGAAACTAACGCACAAAAGCAAGAAAACTACCGAAAACGGAAGAAGGAGGCAGAGCCGGCGGCGTGGCTATCTTCGAGAGAAACGAGGCGCTCACCCGTGCCATCAAACACGAACTTCTCGGGCTCGATGACCAATGTTACCGCATGAGAGCCGCTTGCAGCAAAGGAGACGTGCTGCAGAAGTTGAGATCAACGGTATCACGACCTTACTGGTTTCTTCTTATATATCTCCCGGTACCAGTCCTGCTGACTTGAAATTCTTCCTACTACGATTTCTCATGGCATACACGCCCAAAGCAGCTAACTCGTTCAAAATCATCAAATAACTAAAACTACACTAGATGCCCGTCCTGCTGACCGGCGACTTCAACCTAGATACTCGTCCCGGCAAGAATTGCGAATGGTTCATCGAATTCATGAAAGAAGAACTCGGTCTAGAAATCCGCAACGATCCCGCGCAATCTACCACGCTCGGCGGCAGCCTGATAGATCACATCTTCACCAGGCGTCTCTCCCATCTCAAGAGCGTAAACTACGCGACCTACTTCTCATACCACAAGCCACGACTAACCATTACTGAGACATAAACACATACATATAACAACTTGTAAAAATTTCTGAAAAAATACAACCTCCAATACAGTTAACTTCTTTCTTTCTTTCTTTCTTTTGCCCTTCCCTCACTCAAGCAGCTAAAACATTTTAACACCCGCAAAAAAAACATCGCCAACATTCAACTTCACCCCAAACTTCACTAATTCTAATGTAGGCAGCTTCAGAGTTTTCTTGTTTGTAGATTGGAATGAAGAATTTTATTCTGATCTCTATCCAAAACCTCATTTATAACTGATACGTGCTGCCGTGTGACATACCTCATGTAGTGTATCACAGTAGTTTGCTACAATTGTGTGCTCCTTAATGTAGGTATCATCACTTTCATCTTCTGACAATTAATCCAGCACATTCATATCCATCGTTGAGAGTTCTGCTTTTAGTCTTTCCGACTTCATCACAAATATTTGTACTTATTCTCGATCAATTTCTTTGGCACTCAGAGACTCAAATGTCACATTACAGGTCTTTGAAAAAGATGCCTGAACTGCCTTGCTTTTACCAACTTGTCCATGGTCATAGCTTGCAATAGAATATTCAACCACACATCTCATTTTTCGGTAAACTACCGTCTTGGTTGCCACATGATGCCGAGGGACACTTATCTACTCGTAAACTAAATGTCAACTTTTCTCAAAGTTTATTCTCTCAGTTACCACTTTCAAATAATTCACCTGACAACACAGCAGTGATCTTGATCTGACATATAGGGCCTGCTGCTTTTCATTTGCTTGTGGTCACATGTGGTCAAGTTCTCAACAACAGCTTTGTAACAGCATATTGTCTATTTATCTTAAAGATTTTTTGGGTGTTTGTGTTGTAGATTCAAACTAAAGGGACAGAGCCAGGTTTTGCAAGGATCAGGGTGAACACCCAGTTCCACATACACACGTCTGAAGCCGTAAGAAGGTGAGCTTTACAGTTTGTATTAACCAGTGCACCGCCATACAGGGACGCAGCTGGGGAGGGTAAGTGGTGCGAAGTCCAAGTGGCAGCAAATTGGGTGGGAAAATGAGTCTTTTAAAATAAAATAAAATATTTTCTGCTCACAACAAATTTTTAATTACTAAGTCAAATAAAAGGAAATTCAATAAATAATCATGAGTTTTTAAAGTTTATAATTTGTGTTAGGAGTGACCATTGTGATTACTCACCCCAGGCACCAGGAAAACTATGCCACTGCTGCCATATAATGTGTCATATATATTCACTATTCCATTAGCAGCACTGACATCACTTTTATTTTTTGAGCTTCATGTTGTACTGGTTTTTTGTGCCATGTCATTAAAAGGTTGGTACATGCATTGAAACGGAACCTATACTGAATAAAAATACGGTAAATCCTCTCTTTACATTGAAATGCCAATGCTGTGAACTTCAGGCAAGTGACATTATATTTGTTGCAATGAAATTTCAGTATACTGAAGGAAGTTACACCTACTGTCATATTTATTATTTTGTTTTATGGTGACATGGTGGCTCATCTCATATTCCCACTGATAAATGTGAGTTAAGACAACATTGGTCATAATATGTGGTGCAGTGAAACAGTTTTGGGACTGACTGCAAGATAAAACTGCTGCTAGCATAAACAATTACTGCTAGGTGTAGAGTACAGTAGATTCTCCTGAGTCATTTCAAAGCTAGGAATAAGGCTGTAGCATATATGATTGTTGAGTTAATGTTTTGTCAAGTACAACTGGGCATGTGCGCACATGTTTCATGTGTGTTCATGTGCACACACGCTCCATTTGTGATGTGTCATACCTAGGAAATGTTAGGCTTGAAAGAACAGTTGTCTGCACAGGAGAAAAATGCTTTGAAAAATTTTCAAATGTTGAAAGTGGCTTTTATAGAACAGATAATTGGAATAATGCTTATTTTATATTGGTTTTCGAAGTTCAAAAGCTGTGAGACCTCAGTTGAAAGTGCCAGATGCTTATGACGTCCATCAGCAAGCAAAATAAAAATGGATTGAGTGCAGGAACTAAGTCTGTGAAAACAACAAAAGACTCACTATGCAAGAAATTTTTAACGTGTTGGGGAATTTCATTTGGGTCAGTTCATAGCATTTTGAGGCAATATGAATGCGCATTGGTTCCCTTGGTTTGCTTCCAAATTCATGTCCTGCATGCTGGGTTGGAATTTTTGGCTAAAAAATTAATCCATTCAATGCCCACTCTGACCAACAGGTTTAGTGCAATGTGACTTCTTGCTGTTTCTAAAACAAACTCAAGATGACATTAAGGGAAGAACACCACAATTCAAGCAGAATTGTACGACGCATTTGCCAAATTTGAAACATGCATTTCTTGAAATTCTGGGTGCACATTGATGAGATGGATTATTGTCATCATCATTAACAGAGACATAAATGTAGCAACTACTTTGTCACACCATATATGCAGTAAAATCAGTTGTATTAAGGCTTTCCAGCAAGACATCGCTGTTTCATACCTGTCAGTTAACAGCACATGCCAGTTGTCCTTCGGAAGACTGGCTCACACTTGCTATTCGTGCACGCAGCAAACCAGCTAATAACTAGACGTCTGCCATATTTTTTCACTGTTTCACTAATAAGACTGGTCTACATGAATTTTGCTGTTTCGATTTTGAAGCTTGATTTATATGAAGTGTTGTGTGCTGATTCCGGAAATGTTATTACTTTTGTTATATCACATACCATTTTTTTTGTAATTTTAGTAATTCTATAATAATACTTTAAAAAAATTGTTTCCAGTGCAATAATAGAACAGTAATATCATAGTCAAAAGACACATGAAATTAAGTAGTTATGGATTTGGCAACTTTGTTTTAATGTAGAAGACAGCTTATTTCATAGAGATGGCAGCACTTTTCACTGTGGTAATGGCTGTGACTAGATAGCAAGTACAACTAGTGCTGAGCAAGAAATTCCAATACATGTTAACAACAGTGATTTCCTGGCCAAATCTTGTGCTTTTGTGTATTTGTTGTGCCAGAAACAATGCAAAGAAGACAGTGTCTGAACAATCCAAATGTATTTTGTTATATCTGTGGGAATTTTGTGGTAAAAAAACAAAGACAGAACATAACCTCCTTTGTTAAAACTGCTTATCTTGCTTTCTTTGGAATTAAGCTAGGTGACCGGGACAAACCTTCGGCTCCTGCAGTGTTTATGTTGAGGATTTAAGAAACTGGACAAAGGGAAAGAAGAAGGCCCTGTGGTTTGGCATACCAATGGTATGGCATCAGCCAATAAACCATGTTGACGACTGCTATTTTTGTATATGTACACTGAAAGGCTTGAATACAAAAAATAAGAAAGCAATTACTTATCCCAATTTGCCTTCTGCCATAAGACCTGTGCCACATGGTCCTGATATACCAGTGCCTAATCCTTCTAAGCAACTTCATACACTGGAGGCTGAATCAAGTGCCACTCCCAATGAATCATCAGAGGATTCTGAATATGGTACCGACACACATGGCACACCTGAACCTTTCACCCAAACTGAACTGAATGATTTGGTAAGAGATTTAAATCTCCCTAAGGATGCTGCAGAACTTCTAGGCTCCAGACTGAAGGGAAAAAATATGCTAACTCCAGGAACATATGTAACATTTTATAGAAATCGAGAGAAAGATCTACTGCAGTATTTCACCCAAGAAGAATCTGTAGTGTATTGCAATGACATTCCAAATCTAGTAAATATGTTAGGTGTAGGTGTTGATTCAAGCAAGAGAAGTTTGAAAGGTGTGTTACTACATAATGGTAACCGTCTTGCTTCAGTCCCAGTTGCCCATTCAGTTCATCTTAAGGAAACCTATGAAAATCTTGAACAGCTACTACAGAAAATAAATTATAAGCAACATCATTGGATGGTTTGTGGTGACTTGAATGTTCTGTGCATGCTGCTAGGACAACAACAGGGTTACACAGTTAATCTGTGAATGGGACAGTCGAGCTCAAGATAAACACTGGACACAAAGACAGTGGACTCAAAGAGCTAGACTGATACCGGGCTGTAAGAACATACTGAGGAAGAGCTTAGTGGACCCTGGAAAAATTATCTTACCACCTTCACACACAAAATTTGGGTTTAATGAAGCAATTTGTTAAGGCCTGGATGGAAATGGAAATTGTTTTAATTACCTAAGCAACAAGTTTCCAGCACTTTCACAGACAAAAGTCAAGGAAGGCATCTTTGTAGGACCACAGATCAGGGCACTAACTAAAGACGAAATGTTTGAAAAGTCTATGACTCCTGCTGAAAGAGAAGCTTGGATTTCTTTTAATGAAGTGATTGATAAGTTCTTGGGAAATAATAAAGACACAAATTATGAGCAAGTTGTAAACAATATGCTAGAGAAATATAAAGTTTTAGGATGTAAAATGAGCCTGAAACTACATTTCTTGGACTACTGCTGGATGCTGAAACATGATGAATGTGACACAACACACAAAAGAAAATCTGGCAGAAGAAATTTTCAAAGCAAGCGACAAAGGTTCTATTGATTGAAATGCATAACATGAAACACAGACTCACATTTTAATGCAAAATCACATACGTTTCTATGACAGTATGATAGCAGTTTAAGTTATTCATGTTTTAGTAACTTTTAGTGTTACTTTTTGCTGTTTTTTTTGTGAAAAATTCAAATGTAATACAGTAACTGATGATTATTTTTATTCATAATGTTTAAATCCTATTAAAAATGTAAACTTGCTCATATTTTCTCCAAGTTATTTGAATTTTATGTTGTTCATATGTCATACATGCATTGCAACATTGCAGTTTCAGATATTTTGTTTTATATCTTTCTTTCAGAATTGTGAAATAATGTGATGTGATACAGCAAAATCGAAGTTATTTCTGTAATCAGCATGTGTCAGCATCATAACTCTTTACCACAGTGGGGGGTGAGGGATGAGTTCTAATTTCTTTTTTTGTTTTAATGTACACGTACGTATCTAAAGGATTCAGAATTTTTAGTTCTGATTCATTTCCTGCATGTCACATCTTCAACTGTTTGCCAAGAAACATAGCTTTATCATGGATAACTAATAGTTCGGGTTTGCAGAGGTAACATCATGGTCTCCTGCTTTAATGTGGAATTTATGTGAAATAAGTGCATGTTTTATGACCAAAATAATATATTCTCATATATTTTTTCCTTGCTTATGAATGAAATTGGACTTCTTGTACAGGAAAATTGAGTCCTGGCTTGAAGATGGTTACCTTTGCAGAGACAGAATCATTCAGTGGCTGCAAGGGATTGTAGACAAGGCGCTAAGAACTGTGAATTGGCCTCGGAATGTAACTGTAAGTAAGAATTGTGTTACTCTACTACAATAATTCTCTGACCTTTGATAATTTTTGGAGCGTATGCTTACTGGTGTATTGCGAGGCCTTTTCCAGAGCCAGAGTGCCTGGAGCAAGAAGGTAACTGCTTATATCTGCTTCTGAGGTTTAGAATGTATGGTACTTTAACATCACTACTTTCTAAACACACACGCACGCACACACACACACACGCACGAGGCTTGTTTCTTTGACACGGTCAACATTTGCTTCATTAGTTGCCTGTGATTTTGTGATATTATTTATATTTATAAATACAGTGAAACGTGTTTCCCCCACCTTAAACATTATAATAATTGCGTACTAAAATCTTCCATTTACAAGGATTTTCTGCCTAAAAAGCATGACAAGTTCTTGAAACAAGTTTTTACCCTTGCAGTATGGTTTTTCTATCAGAAACTTGATCAGTTCCCACAGACTCCGATTGATTGCGTTTCAGATGGGCAGTTATGAAATCACAGTCTCATTTCCAAAACTGATGTCCATGTTTGTTTCCACACATGCTGCATTTCATATGACGTGGCTTGCTTGTGATGTGTGTTGTATGTCATATTGGTGAGTGGCTAGTGTTCATGAAGCCTGTTAGTGTTCAAGGCCAGTTATTCTAATGAGGCATGTAACAGATTAAAGTTAAAGGCTGTCGTGTAGCATGCCAAGCAGGCACAAAGGGGAGGTAGAGGTATAGTGCAGCCCATGCTCGACCCTGGCACTAAAACAGGGTGGGTAGTTAGCACCACATCTCAGTTACTTTACACCCAGGAAAGACACCTGGTATGCATTGTACAGGAGATTGGCTGGAAATATGTGGGACAGTAAAAAAGAAAATCAATACTGGTATGTTCATTGATAAGGTTTTATATTCTGTGGCATTATTCCGTTGTGCAGTTAGATTCATTGTTCCAGGTGAGGGGAAACATCTCTGGACCTGCTGTTACCCTGAATGTTCGACAGAATACTAAGGAATTTGCAGTGGACCTTGTGCCTGTGTTCTCTTTTGGAACAGACAGATGGCCACCGCAGCCAACACGTCAATTGCGTGACCTTCCTGTGCAGATCAGTCCATATCTGGTAATGTAGTTACTACAACACACACCAAGAGGGAATCATCACCATTTGCAATGTATATTGAACTTTAATTTAGCTACTTAGCTACTGTGCTTCTGTTTGTGCAACTTGGTTAAAACTACCGTATATTCTCGAATCTAATGCGCATCCGAATCTAATGCGCACCCAGTTTTTGGCGACTTCTTAAACGAAAAAAAGTTAGTTCGCGATTCTAATCCGCACCTTTCCTTCAACCACCCCTTGCCCACGGGGCGACTGATTGAATAATATTGGATGTTACCAATGCGTTAAAATCTGACGCTACGCCTGTGGCCGATGAGTCATACCAATAGAGGTGGGGCCTTTCTCAACAGACGTGCGCAATCTCGTCTGAAGCCAGCTGAGCCTTAGTTGTTGAAACGTGGGAGGTGCTTGTTCCAATTTGTCGTGTACCGTAGTTATGGAAGAGGGACGCCTGAAATCTAAACGACTCTCATATACGGCAAAGTTCAAACGTGAAGTTATTTGGTGTGCAGAGGAGAATGGAAACCGCAAAGCCGCTGCAATTTTTGGAGTTGATGAAAGCAGCGTTCGACTATGGCAGAAACACAAGGCAGCGATGACATTGTATGGGAGGACGATGTTGAAGATAAAGATGATAGTGACTGGGTGGAGAGCACGGATAACGATTCAGTTATGAGTGATGACGGCGAGTCTGATGAATAATAAATTATAATAATAAATAATAGATTATTGTATTGTATTGTTCTTACGGCATGTACAGCAGCTCAATCATTTTTCCAAAATCCAGCTCTAGACCGCGAATCTAATCCGCACGCGAATCTAATACGCATCTGATTTTTTAGCCCTCTAAAACTGTAAAAAGGGTGCGCATTAGATTCGAGAATATACGGTATATTTCTGGCCTCACAGTCCTTAGAATATAATGTGTTACAAGAAAAGTACAGACACGGTGATTTCTAAACTGTGTCGTGTGAAACTTCTGTTTTTCGTGAGACATTCTCAGTGGTTTGTGGATTTCATTACAGTCACCACACCAAAAGCAGTATTGTATCACTTCTGAATCTGAAACTCATTCTGCCTCTAAGTAGTCCTCCTAAAGTTAGTAGACTGCTCACATGAGAAAGAAATGACTGACTTTTATGTCATTTTATGCTCTCCTTTTATGTACATATGACTCTTGCACTTATGTGATTAGGGGCAGCCCTTGACTTTTTGTACGTTTAACTTTTGTACATTACATATTGCTACCTATGAACTGCCATTTGCATAGCAAATCCAAATTGTACATTAGCTGATCAACTTGTGTGCTAACCATCAGTTAAATTTCAGTGGCAACATCATAGTCTACACAGCACTGTTTGTGCAGTTATTTACATTTTGCACAGCACTGTTTGTGCAGTTATTTACATTTTACGGGAAACAAAAATGAAAGTGCCGTTACTAATGATAAGAAGCATTCAGACTTGCAAACTTCACGTGATTGAGATAAAGATGGAAGTCATTAGGCATGCCACAGGCGGTGAATCTTTATCCTCAATCAGACACTTGCGGAGTTAAGCCAATTGACTCTTTACTTGTGAAGGAAAAGAGCAAAGTCAAAACATGTATGAAATGCTGGCTGTATTCTTCACAATGGGGGAAGGAATTGCTGTGTTGCCAGATGTCTTCCCTCTCCATTAAAGCTTACAGTAGTGTTGACCAAGTTGGTTGATTGTGGCTCTAGTTGTGAAGAATAATTGTTACAACTACCAGTGGTCCACAACCAGTACACCTACACACTGTTACATATGCTACTGTTTAGTGCAGGAGAATATCTGTAGTGCCTAGCAATTTATTTCGCGTATGTTATGTTTAGTGAGGTTTGCATAGCCTTAGTTACTAACCTGTTAATGAAATATTCTCTACTTTGACTTTAGTCCATGTTTAATGAGAATGTAAGTAGTTATTATGTATTCTTTTGTTCTGGAAAAAGCAAGCCTGAAAATGGGCCAATCCTGACCCCAAAAGTAGCATGTTAAATTTCAATACATGCAATGAAAGAAGTCCGTAAATTAATGTGTTCAGAGGTCAGTTTAAGCAAAGTGGCAGCCTTCTTAGTGGAAGAGTCCCATCATATCTGCATCCGAAGATGGCCAGACAAGGTCTTCGCAGTGTGAAGTGCATGCTCATCTTTTTCCTAGCATGATTGAAACAGTGAATCATGCATTTTTTTTTCCACAGGGACTAATTGTGAAGTAACATTCCTACTTTCCTATGCAAGCATTCTGTGATGTCTATGGGAAGGTGTGTGGTTAAATGACCTGAGAAGTTTGTTTCTGAACCATGACAATGCTTCTGCTTACTCTCCTTAAACTGTGCAGGACTGTTGACCAATAATGGCATGACTGTTGTTGCGCACCATACTTGCCAGGTTTAGCATACTGTGCGTGCAAAACAGTTTTGATTTAACGTCAACATACAACACGTCTAACCAGCACCATTGAGTGTAATTTTAATGCCATGAAAATGAAGATGCAGGTTTTTAAATTATGTATTGACGTAAAGTTTTTACATAAAGTACCAGGCTTTCTATTCATAAATGAGTGGATGTTTTCAGATACAGCCTTTTCCTGTCTAAGTTTCTCAAGGGACAAGTGTACAACAACTTCCTAATGTGTGAAGCCTGTTATCAGGGAAACATAGAAATTAGTTTAATTGTTTGGATCTAGTTTTGTATTTGGCCCAAAGCAGTTACTAAATAGTGTTTCACACATAAACATCACAGATGTATGTATATATTATCAGGGCAACATGTCCATATGTTGGTAAAGTGGGTGTTCGCTACAGAAGTACCATGAGCAGGGGTCTGATGTCTGTGATAGTTTTGAACTCGCCATTACTGTTGTGGTATTCAGCATACAAATAACATTCACATCCTACATTGTTTCCAATCAATTTTGACAAGTATATTTTAATTGGTGTGTAATTGTCCAGCTAATGGAGGGGCAGTTAAATATTTTTGGTCATTGTAATGTATGAAATGCTTTTCTTAATAGTCATCTGTGGTCTTCATTCAAGAAAGAATTCGTGGAACCACTTTTTTTTTTTAAATCAGTACTGTGATAGGCTTTCTTCTGCAAGCTGGCAGTTCATCACCCATGTTGAAACTGCTGTGTTCATGACTGTAGTTCATGAAGTGATGGGTGTAAAATTTACGCATTTTTAGTCTCTGCATTTTTTTTTCTTTGCTCTCTGCAGAAGTGGTGTGTTGTTCCAAAGTCTCCAAGGCAGGATTCAGTCTCCACAAACCAATGGAGGATGTCATTCTACATGCCTGAAAAAGAGATGATGAACAATTTGAACAATATGAAGCCAGTTATCAAACTGATGAAGGTATGTATGAACCTTCAAGTATTTGATGATTATGTCTGAAAATTTGCATTCATTCCTCTACATTTTGGTGTTGTTAGCACCTCATTCATGTATTTCTTGGATTCAGGTAGTCCTGAATTTGAATGTTGAGTATACAAATAACATTTGATAATGAGTTTTTATGTCAGCTGTCTCTGTTGCAGACAAAGGTTTTTCAGGTGACCAGCTGTATGAAGATGAGCTTTGTTTCTAACATTTTGGAGACTGTCTCCATTATCAGGGATTGGTGTGATAAGCAGCAGTCACATGTATACTTGATGGCTGCAAGAGAATATATATGACCACCATTCATCACACCAATCCGTGATGATGGAGACAGGGACAGTCTCCAGTACGTAGGAAACAATTTCCATCTTCGCACAGCTTATCATGCGGAGAAACTAATTTGCATATGTGCAGCAGGTAACCTGCACCACACAATGTACATGGTTTGTGTTATCTCGCTTTGCTGAGTGGGTAGGCATGTTTCTGGAGACTGCATATTTGTTAGCATGGAATTCAGTCAGAAACGTGGAAGTTCATCTGTCTGAGATATCGTTTTGGTTGTGGTTTTGGTGATGGTGTTGATTAAATGTCATTGAGAATGTGTGAGACTACAAACCTACAGTGATGCAATATTTTTGTAGCTTCTTCGAGACAATCAAAACTGGCCGAATCTATCAAGCTATTATATCAAGACTATATTTATGTGGGAGCATGTTAAACATGGTGCCTGGTACTACCTTCTGGCGAAATGGCCTGGGCTACTCTTCATGCATGTAAGTACTGCTTAAATTGGTGTAGAGGAATGATATCTTAATGCAACGAGTTTGAAATATGTTGTGATGGGAATATTTGGACCTAAGGGAGAGGAAGTTCCAGAAAAGGGAACAAAGCAAGCTTCACAAATTGTTACTTTGTCAAATTTAATGGAAGTTGAGACCAGTGTGGTACTACACATAGAGGACTTGGGTAGTATATACAACATTATGACTGGAAAACCTGAAGGGAAGGGCACTGGGGAGACCTAGGTGTTTGATGGGAGATAATGGTTTATTTTTTTTAGCTTTTATCAATACCTATAGGTCAGTGCCAGTATGGTACTTTGAAATAGGCTATGACTATCTCCATGCCAATCCTTTCCATATCACCATTCGTGTCATGTCTCGTATGTCATTGTATAACATGGAGTGGACACAGTGTTGGCAAAAAAGTAAGGATAAAGCATTCTAAAGATTACTGTCTTCTTGGATGTAATACCAAATAGTCGGTAGTAATTTAACAGATGTTCCTGCTGCTTCCACGTGTATTTTTCTGCTTGCAAGAAGGTCATACCCTGGAAGTTGGTAATCTTCGTGGTCACCACAGTGAGACCCTCAAATCTTGAATCAGTCAATTTGAAACAATCATTAATTCATGCTTCTATTTCAGATGCTTGGCAAACTGGAGGCTTCTCTGAAAAGCTGAAAACATCCATTCTTCTGGGATAGCGAAGTAATCTGATCAGCCACCTTAATCCTGCGAGAGATTCAGAACATTTGTGGCCGAGTAGACGAATCTGAAACGGCAACTTGACTGGCCCTTTCACAACCTGATAGGGATCTGCCATCCGTGATTGATAAGCTGTTCACATCGTAAGGCTTTGCTGTCTATATATTATTATCCATTGCTTTTGGTGGGGGGTTATTTTTTGGGTGTCAGTAACTACTACTGTCAAGAGGACTGCAAATGAGACTTAACTGAATGTTGATTTTAGGCTTCTGCCGCGATGTTCTCGCCCAGGTATCCCACTGGCCACTTTATGTGTCTTCCCCCCCCCCCCAGGCTGTTTTGATTCCTTCTTCTTCTGATTTATTTATCTATTTATTATTTGCTTGAGCACATCCAGTGGAAGTTTGTATCTCTTTATCATTGTTTTTTCAGTCACTTACCTAGTGTTAAGCTAATGTTTTAAATTACTTGAAATTTCATACTTTAAGTGATTGCAGGTGCCACTTAGACGCCCTTTTTTTACTTAATGTTTACAATGGTTCAAAATTTTACCCTACCCTTTTGGAAACTGTCGGCCTTCATGTGCGAATCAAAATTTCAGAGATTTTAAACTGTTTCATGTTAACTTACTTGCCCTTCCATAGATGCTCTTCAGTGGCTAATGCCATCAGTAGGGCTACTTGTATATTCAGTGGTAGGTCTGTTTTGATAATGATTTGTTATCAATGTAAATCGTGAACTCGACGTTGTAGTTCGGTCACTGTGACATTTTTAAATAAGTTATCTGTGTTCTGTCAGGGTATTGGATTTCTGTCCCCAGTACTTCTTTTATATTGTTTTACTACATATTTGTTTTGTTTCTTTAGTGTTTTGTCTTGTGTTTGTATGTTTTGTATTGTATTGGTGTGGTATATGATGTGGAATGACAGTGAAGAGGATGGGGATATTAGGAGTTAGTGTGAGGAAGACGAAGACGCTGACTGTGAGACAGTGACACTGATTGGTAAAGGTAGATAGAATCTGACATGCTCTGTCTATTAAGTGTGTGAAATTAATAATAAATATTTTTTCTTAGCGGACTTTATTTTTGGGAGGTCGCCTTAGATGTGGATAAATACATTTTCTCTTGGCAGACATGCTTTATTTGAGGGTTCAGATTAACGTTATCTTGGATTCGGGTGAACACAGTATTTAAAATGCTTGAATTTTTCAGCATTGTGCTTGAAGCCTCAGTTCTACATTATTTGTAAAGGAGCATTTAAAGTTAGCAATCACAACCATAAAAATCTACAGGCACTACCCAAATACATCAGAACTAGCATGCTGTGCATGCATTTCCCAGAATGTGTTATACTTCAGTGTCCTATAGCCCATTCTTTTCCTTATTTTACAAACAGTAATGTCAACCCAATCGGATTGTTTTCTTTTTGTCATTGTAAATATTGACTTCCGGTGTACTTGCTGGGATTCTTTTTGATATAACATATTGGTATAATGAAATCATGCGGGTGACAAAATATTAATCATTACAATGAAATTTCATTATACTGAAACAAATTAAAAATTTTAGAATGATAATTATGAAAGAGCAGAAAAACGAGGTAGCATTATTAAAGAATAAAATAAATTGAAGTTAGTTTCCAGCGTCAAGCTGCTCCAGTCTAATAAAACCCTACAGTACAGAACAAAAGTCTGTTCACGTCACCAGTCATTTGAAAGAGAAGTGACATCGTACACTACTTTCATGACAAAAACCCTTCCGTAAAATCGCAGCTATGAAATGAAGGGAATCTTTTAATACAATAAACATGAATGAATTTGGCAGAAATGTAAAACAGCAGTATGTGCTCATACTGTCTCCAGGGTTGAGTAGTGCTTGGACCACAAGACCACGATCGTGCTGTGACTACAGCCATGTTCTTAGAATTCTGAGTACCAACATTAAATACTGAAGAGTATTCCATTTTCCTTTACTTCGTTTAAGTAATATTTTTATGTATTCATGCAGATTGACATCAAAATATTTTAAAAACTTCTATCATTTTTATTCTTCTGTATAAAAGCAATCGTGCATTGACCAAACACCAGTGAGTGAGGCAGATAAAAATACTCGGAAATAAATACATTTCTATCAAGACGAAAACAGTGATTTGAGATTTCCTCCACGTACTTGTAGAGGAAGCAGGTTTTCTGGGTGTTTGCATTCTGTGGTTGGGTAATTTGTTCCTGAAGTTTTGAAGAAGCTTGTGAGTCGGTTCACGGACACCTAGCCCTGAAGATGAAGGTGATACGTCCCCTCAAAATGTCGGGAAGCAGTTACCCAACTACATGGCACAACAAGCCAGAAGACCTGCTTCCTCAATACGAAAACAGGTTTGGAACTAATGAAATCTTTCAGCACCATGTGATTTCCAGTGGGCAAAGCGGCAACCTTTCCGTTACACTAGTATCTTTTGCTGCACTGTTAAGTAAGCGACGAAGACAGTTTAGCTGTTGTTATTGTCACTTTACTCAAATTTCTATGTGCACTGTGGAGAACACTCCACACTGTCTTCTCTCATTATGTGAGTCGGTCACACATGCTTCAAGTGGCAAGGTTACCAGTGAATACTTGGCTGCTGTAGCCTTTTAGCAAATGAGCTACACAGATTGTGTATATAACATGAAGTAATAATTCTTGGGTGTCATTGCTGCCCTCCCGGTGGTATAGTGGCGCTTTAGTAGCTATACCGGAAAATTCACCACTGGGATTGTGTAAAGGATCGGGCTCGCTGCTCATGCAGTAATTGTCCATTCCAATGTAGACGGGGGAGAGCTGGTACAAATTACCAATCTCGGTAGTATCATTATTTTCGATTGTACAGATTAACCCTTTCTGACCAAGCCAAGTCATTCTGCAACTGAGAGTCGGCATTTCTGATTTAGTGTAAAGATTTTTAGTTGGCCTGCTGTTGCTTGGGGACCTGAACCCGCTGTCAGCAGCCCTGATCCATTCACCGGACTGTGTATCCCTAAACTACCTGTGTATCCCTAAACTACCTGTGTACACCTTTATCGATGTCTTCAATGTTCACAGTAGGAAATCTTTTTACATATGACAGAATAGCATTGGAATCTGTGCTTGTCTTTATTTTGTGCCTGAGAAATGTAGGCAGTATCAATGGATATGCTTTCATTGCATGGTGTTTAATTAAGCAGAGGGGAAAATTCACCTTTTTTTGTACATTATATTAGATAATGTTAGGGTCATAAGAGTTACCACATCAGAGGCATACGGTGATGAGTAAAAGCTATCCCATTACAGGCCTGGACGGGCCCTTAGGGCTCCAGGAAGTTGACATTCTCAGAATTTCTAGACATGAAGGTTGTAAGGTTGTCAGCCCTACGGGGTGATGAGTCGAGAGTATATATTTTTAAATTTTTTAAAATCTTATAAAAGGGGCCATTTGGAGGACTGACATGAGAAAGGGGCCATTTGGAAGACTGTGACATGGGCAAGGGGGGACAGTGTTAAAGTAGGCTGTGTAGAATACTGTTTGTACTGGTGATGCATATTGGATTCAGAACAGGTGCAATGAAACAGTGTTGTGACTGGTAATTAAATTTTATAACCATGTTGGACTCTTGTTTGCAGTACTCATGGATGAGGGATCAGTCTATCCCAAACGCTGTAGCTACACAGTACAGCATGAACACAGAAACACATACATCCATGCCATGAGTGGGTTTCAAACCCAGTATCCCAGTATCATAGCAGGAGAATACAGTACACTCCTTAGACCATGCACATTTCGCTTATACGTGTTCCATGTGTCAGTGTCCTTAGAGTGGTATAAAGTTGGTTAATTGTTTTTAACATATTTCTTGCAGACAAACAAAAACAAAGGTACCAGAATATAGACGAAACGATGAACATTCAAGCACTGAAGCAGGGGATTTACAACAGGCTGAGTCTACTAACTGGTCTGCAATAATGGGGGTGTGGCAGCAGGTGTGGGTTTTGTGCAGGAGCTGTGGGTGCTGTGGTTTTGGCTAGTATGGTACTGTCACGGAACCGAAACAATGATTAGTGAGTATTCTAATGCAAACCAGTGAGTAATAATACTGGATCCAGACATTGCCAATGGAATGCATTTAGTGTAGTATGATGTCCATGTGCATTTTGTGTTCTCTTTGTAAGCTCCATTTTTCTGTTTTCTGAATATAGTAAGCCACATTATAAATTTTTTAATCCTTTTGATTTACTAATTTAGTCATGCCCTCCATTATGATCAACTCACGTGACGACTGTTACTACATTGCCATTTGATTCTTGGTCATGGCAGGTCTGCCTGCTCTGGGGTCCACCCAGCCTCCCGTCAGTGAATGGAGCATCTTTTCCTGCAAGTACAGTATCGAGCATGAGCTGACCATTCACTTTTATCTAATTACTGCCTACATAAACCCTCATGGAACAGTACCTAGTTAAACATGTGGATAATTTTACCTTTATGTAGAAAATTCCATTCTTTTACAGGAGTTGTTAAGTTCTGTTCTGTTGTGGATAATGTGGGGCTGTGGTGTCATATGCCTGGTCAGCTGGTGTGGTGCATATGTTGTGAGGGAAAGAAAAGCTGTGGTCCTTTGTCTCAAGATGTCAAGCACCAAAAAATTGTATGTAGGGTGAGGAAAGGAGAACACAGTAAAGTTACCGTCTGTACTCATGTCCACTAGAATTTAAGCCCAGTGCATGATACATGCAAGTGATGAAGGCTGTAATTGGATACACATTTTACACAAGACTGTTAAAAGGCAAGGATTAATACCAGGGGTTTTTATTAATTTCTTTTTTGTTTTACTTTTAATTGTACATTACATCTAAGAAGGAACCCTTGGAGTTTTGTATTGTAATATTTATTGACACATGTAAGAATGCAGATGGGAAAACTGAACCCCACAACACATTAGGCTTGACATTTGAATCAGACCTAACACTGTATAGGTATGTAGTATGAATGACAAGCTCATAACAGCAATTTGGTATGTTAGGTAAGATGATTATGAATGCATATGGGCTCTAAAGTGTGCAAATGATAATAGGCTCAGTACCATAGTCAACAATGCAGATGTCACTGTTACTGTGATTCTGTGCTGCAAATTGTGCATGTCGTCAGCTCTGGCACACAGTGTTCTTCGACATAGCCTCACAGGTAAAAAGTGAGGGTGATAAGTTGATGCATCTTGGAGGACATGGACTGAGGCTGTCTGTGTGTATCCATGAATCTGAAAAATGGGCATGTGGCACACTTTTTACTGACACCCGTAATGCTAGAATTGGAAAGATTACACAGCACTGTTGACAAATGCTTCCTGTGTAGCTCTGCTTAGTTAAACAAAACATTTTGTGTTTTGGTGTTGCGAACTGCAGTTTGTAGCTTATTCAGGTCACTTATATGTTCTGTAAACACTTACAGTTGGTGGGGGGGGGGGGGTGGTTCTGTGTGTTGCATTATCTTGTTTTCATATTCTGAGGGCTCTTACGATGCGTGTGAATTGATACAGCATAAGCCTGAAAGAGTTTCCATAATGTGTCGTAGCATATGATACGTGTGTGTACAGCTCTTTGTCCCATATAGGTGATTGTTAAACAGGAGAGAACATGACACTGCATACTGTGACATCACTGCACTGCAGGGGTTTAAATATTAGCTAAATTTGTTAAATTCAGTGGCCTTCCATAGAGTATTTTTTTATTGTTGTATTATTATGTGCTACACACATGTCTGTTCATGTCTCCAGTTAATTGGTTTTCATCCCATGATTTTATTACAAGTTGATGAACCCCGTGTGTAGGTAGTATTGCTTGTGATTGATTTTTTTGTGTTTGTTATTTGTTGTAGAACTACCAGTAGCCATACTGTAGATCACACTACACAAAAATATTTTTAGATAGTTCTGTGTGTGTGTGTGTGTGTGTTACATCCACAAAAGTGTACGCAATTTTAAAAAGCTAATAAATTTCGGTTTTTCTCAATTATGCACTGGACTTAGAATATCTTATTAAATCTGTACAGGCATGGTACAAGTAAGTCAACATGGCGTTTTTGTATACACATACAGTATTTGTTAGATGGGAATAATAAGTGAGGAATTTTTCAAAAAAGAAAGTTCTCAAACTAGACTTCCAGATATGGAAAGTGTGTGTTTATTTAATCTTTATCCCAGGCATAGGAGATTTTAAATCTGCTGGTTCTGTGGGGCTGGTGGCTGGATTTTAACTTGAGGCTACCAATATTCATACAGTGCAACTACTGATGAAGTGGAACACAGTTGTCACTTCCCCGTCCCAGTAGTGACAACATGATCTGCTGCATATTGGTTCCTGTATCTGGGTATGGTTCAATACACTGTTGACTAGCATGTTTCCCGTAGGAATCATGTCAGCTCTGGTTCTCCTAGAAAGTGTTCACGAAGTCTGTCATAATTTCCCATATCACAGTTCAAGCACAGCAGTATCCATGGATGTAAAGTAGAATTCCT
The DNA here is from genome assembly GCA_021186555.1 of Reticulitermes speratus. Lineage (NCBI taxonomy): Eukaryota > Metazoa > Arthropoda > Insecta > Blattodea > Rhinotermitidae > Reticulitermes > Reticulitermes speratus. Next base: position 46,522,919 of record JAJKFL010000001.1, read on the forward strand.
TTAATCCAGCGCCAGCGCTCGTGGGACTGGGCAGGTGTTGGATTTTAAAATGGTCCAGATTATCAAACAGTACCTATAGTGACCTAAGTTCTTAGCGGTAATTTTTTGTTACTGTTTCTGTGCTTCGGCTGCACAACTAATCAGAGGAGTATTCCATTTGGAAATGTCTTTCAAATTTTGCAGCTAGCCCATGGAGAATATACACTTGTCAGTTATTTTCAACTCATAATAAAAGACTTATCCGTTTCAATTATCATAGTTTAGTCATGAGTTTTCCTTTGGAACGCATTGCTGTAAACCACTTAATACAACGCCTTGTCCAATTGTGCCAATTCAGGCTTTTTCATGTCACTTGAAAAGGTCTTTCACGCTTCCACTTGATGCCATAAATGACAGTAATTTGTCCCTTCCATTCCATTATATCATAGTTAATGCTATGCTGTACGAAGCCATAACCTGTCTATGGCTTTTGCCACTTTCACGCTGCCTAATTATTTCAGGTTTCTGAGCAGTCACTAGTGATGTGTGTTTCCTCTTGCCAGCAGTACCCTGTTTACTCATCTTAGGATATTTTGAAGCGATTAAAATAGCTTGCTGTGTTTAATAAGGTCCAGATAAGCGAAGGTAAAGTGACAGTGTCAGTACGAACATCAGAAATTAGAGACAGCTGCTAGGCATGCGACTGCTTTCTTCAAGTGTCCAATTATTGGTGGTATGGGATTATCAGGTGCCAAATTAAAAGGAATCCTGTTGTGTAATAAAGTCAGTTCTGTACAGTAGTGGTGCACTTCTGAACATGAAACCTGCTAAAATGTGCTCTGTGCTTACCAACAAAAAACTAGTTGAAATGGGGACAAGTCACTGGATCCAAAGTGATGAAGCTGCTTAAACTTTGGCCATTCAAGCCAGTGCGTGCATGCTTGAGTGAGTGAGTGAATGAGTGAGTGTGTGTAAATATGTACGTATGTATGTAACATTCTTACATGCATGAGTAAAGTAAAAGTAAAGTTCTCCCTGGAACAGGCCATGAAGGCCCAGAGGGGGAGTAGAGGTATAGCTCTACTCTTTCTTTAACCTCGGCGCAACATGGGGGTGGGTGGTCAATCCCACGTCCCGGCCGCTTTACCACAGGTAATGACCTGATACCCATTGTACAGGAGGCTGGGTGGGCCCCAGGGCCGGTCTGGACGGGTGCCGAAAATCTCGCTCCCACCGGGATTCGATCCCCTGACCGTCCAGCTCGTAGCGAGTCACTATACTGACTGAGCTATCCCGGCCCACCTACATGCATGAGTGCCTATATTAATTTATTCATACCATCCAATCCCACTCTCCGTCCCTCATTCCTTCTTTCCTTCCTTCCTCTGTGTTCATTTGTTCGTTCATTTATTCGTTGGTTAAAAATGCCTGGTATACATTGGATTGGTGGCTGGGTGAGTCTCTGACTCTCTCTGAATGTGGTGGCAAAGATGAAAATACGTCATTGTTGTGTGAATTAAACCCTGCTCATCCAGTTCATAGCCACACATTTGTACTATATGTATACTATTGTAGTTCCAATTTTTGCATAAGATATTCTCATAATCAGCATCACAGTATATAGCGCAGCTAAAACTGCATTAGTTTGTAATTCAAAATGCACAAGAAAAAAGACTTCTTCAATACTTGCTCATCACTTTAATGTCTGTGGCTACCATACATATGGGAAGGTGTATAGAGTAAACCTGGTATCTTCAGGTTTCTTTTATTACATCTCAAGTAGCAAGTGGAAAACATGCATTTCTTATATATAGTAATTATAAGAAGTTGTGGCACTGCTTACTGTTACTCTGTTCTGAAGATTACACATTTTAATTGTATGTAACACGTATGTGTGCAGCTTTAACACTATCTGGGGCCAGGTTATGGCTGAAGCTGGGCCATATCCCAGACCAGTCCATTTTGGATATGTGGTGGACAAAGTGGCACTGGGACAGATTTTCTCTGTGTACTTCTGTTTTGCCTTGTCTCTATTATTCTGCCACTCATCTACGACGTCTGTGCAAAAAGTATCCGACCTTGGGCCGGGAAAAGAAGTTCTGTATCTGGGTGGTTACAATACCTAATCCCCTTCAAAGTAGGCCCCTTGTGACTCCACACACTTAGCCCAGCGGTCCTTCCATCGCTGGAAGCAAGTCTGGAAGGCTTGTTTTGGAATGGTGTGCAGCTGCGCCGTCGTGTTCTGTATGATGTCCTCGCGGCTGTCAAAACGGGAGCCTTTTAGCGGTGTCTTCAATCTCGGGAACAGCCAGAAATCACAAGGAGCCATGTCAGGAGAGTAGGGAGCCTGGCGAACCTGCGGAATGCCGTGCTTAGCCAGGAAACCCTGGATCAGGTGTGATGAATGAGCTGGGGTATTGTCATGATGCAGCTGCCAGTTGCGTGCGTCCCACAGCTCCGGTCTCTTTCGCCGAACTGCATCACGAAGATGACGGAGGACTTCTTGGTAGTACTCCTTATTAACAGTTTGGCCTAGTGGTGCATACTCATGATGCACAACACCCCGGTAATCGAAAACAGTCAGTATCACCTTCACATTGCTCCGAACGTGTCTTGCTTTTTTGGGCCTCGGGGATGTTGGATGCTGCCATTGTGACGACTGGACGTTGGTTTCCGGGTCATATCCGTACACCCACGACTCGTCACCAGTGATCACAGTCTTCAGGAACTCAGGATCCCTGTTGGCGCACTCCAGCAAGTCCTACGCGACCTCAGGGCGGAGTTGTTGCTGCTCTGGCGAAAGCAGCTTGGGCACAAATTTTGCCGCCACTCTTCCATGCCCACATCCTCAGTTAAAATCGTGTTTGCGGAACCTCTGCTGATCCCAACCTCATCAGCAATTTCCCGGACGGTCAAACGACGGTCCTCCATGATCAATGTCCGCACTTTGTCAATGACATCAGCATTTCGGCTCATTGACGGTCTCCCGGAACGCTGGTCACTGTCTGCCGACATGCGGCCATCTTTAAAGCGGTTGAACCACTCTTTAATTTGAGTGACCCCCATTGCATCATCACCGAAAGCCTGCTGAATTTTGCGGATTGTTTCCGCTTGGGTATCCCCAAGTTTCTGACAAAACTTGATGCAGTATCGCTGCTCCAAACATTCTGTCATCTTGAGCGAAACGAGAATGCGACGAACACGTGTTACACCACTTCGCTATCTGGCAGCGACAGACGCATCCGGCGGTGTTGCGAGGCAGAAAAAAAATCACGCATACGCATGAAAGTCCCTTCTACCACTACGCCAGTTTCCCCACCCTTTCGCCATTACTTACCGCGGGAAAAAATATAGTCTGATACTTTTTGGACAGCCCTCATATACTCATTCGTTCATCTATTACCAACGCTGTATAGTCTTGGCAATTGGCAGCATTACTTGTCTGGTAGATGGATGTCAATCAAATGTTATCAGGTTTCCAAAGATAAAAGATTTCAGAGAATTGGTGACACAGGTGTGCACGTGGGTGTGCATGTGTATGTATTGCTTTAACACACGAGATTATTGTGTAATGAATCCATGTTTACATAAATATCAGCTGCTGTCAATGAGATATGGTATGTTTGTACAGGTTGTGTGATGAAATTTCCTTAGTAGTTTGTGCACTAAAATTTGTCTTGTGTTGTAGATTTGTTCAGTATCACATTGCACAATCACATATACTATTGGTTGAGCTGAGACAAGATATTCCTGGACTTGAAAATATTAAACTTGTGATTCTAACTGGTAATCACTAAACGTTACAGTTAATGGTTAGAACTTCCTCTTTGGCATGGGCCAGGTCCCTCAAGCGTTTGATAGCTTAGTACTGAAAATAGGCCATGACCACTTCCAAATATTTTTTGCCTTATTATTCATTGTCATTCTAGCATTCGGTGCTCTCGTTATGCTCAGTACTGTATTTGGGATGTGCTAGGTTTGAATCTCGGTTGGTGCTTGTTACTACAATTGTTACAAGTCTTGTTTCATGGCATGGAGATGCTGAGATAGGATCTTAATAAAAGAGAGAGGTCATGGTGCGCTTCATTTTGCCTTTTCTTCTGGTGGCAGTTTTTTGTTGTGCGAGATCATAAAGTTGTGTAATAAACAACATGTCATTGTGATTCTCGCAACCCGGTCGGGACTCGCAACATCGGTTTCCTGAACACCCGGTAAATACTTGCTATGATCCCGAACACGTTTTCTACGACCCTGCGAGCCCGACAAAGCCTGTAATTGAAGATTGTCTCCTTGCTACCTTTATTGTACATTCCCGGATATGGTTTCAACAAATATTCACTCATTGAAAATGCATCGTCACCTACAATTACGTGCGGCAGTGGTTTGTTCTTCCCAGGAAGTGGTTCGAGAGCGGGAAGATTCACATCACCTTTTACAATGTTCTTAAAAAAAGTTGTGTTACGGAAAACACCACTGTCACTTATTCTGCCTTGACAACCTATGTCCACCATTAAGAAGTTGTAGTCAGCGTCAACCAGGGCCATTAATACTATGCTAAAAGATCCTTTATAGTTGATGAAATCCGACGAACTGTTTGCAGGCTTTTGTATCACAATGTGCTTTCCATCTAGACTTCCAAGACAGTGAGGGAAATCCCATTTTTTCTTATAACCCTCAGCAACTAACTTCCAATCATCACAACATTTTGGTATCTGAAACAGAAAAGAATGTTTCCTACAATTAGTGATGATGTGCATTCAGATCTAGGTCATTTCTCGGTCGATCAATACAGTTATCTGATGACTTTCCATTGTTCATTGCAGGAAGATACCGACTCAGTTCATGATGACGAGGAGCGTAGATTAGAGGAATTAAATAGGCCTACTACCACAAGGAAACTTTCAGAACTCCGAATGGGGAAAGTCGTCCCAAGAGAAAACGTGGCTTGCAGACAATACGGGCTTCAAAACAGTGGACCAATGCATGAACGAGGCCCACAAGTATCTAAAAACTATTGCAGAAAAACCGAGGCCCGATCAAAGCTCCCTTTATGCAGATTTGCTGGCAACAAAACTAAGGACATTGGATGACACAACTAGACAATATGCTATGCTGTACATTGATAATTTTCTTTTCACGTTATCAACACAGAATATAACAACACACCTTCCACTTCAGTTAGATGTCTCTAATCACTCTGGTATTCCTCCTCTTCCACGCCCATTTCCAACCATTTCCAATTTCCAGAGAAACACTACCGAAAACTTGTTCCACCCAAAGCATTCACCATCCCCTCCCCTAGCGGCAGTGCATCATACAATTCAAGTAACACATTCACCAGTTTGCTCACCATACCTGCATGACGCATCAAATGCTTCACTTGTAAGTAACTGTGAGTCCGACCAAAGTGAGTTCCCAACACACATTCAGCAAAACACAAATTCCAATGTCCTTAGCAATTGATCAAATGTAAATGAAGAGGGAAGTTTAATTCAGTTGTGATAAGTTTCATAAGTTATTGTCTATTGTTTCATTATATTATTATTTTGTATTTCATTGAATCAAACAAGTAATTGAGTGTATGTTAATAAATAGTGCTTATATATAATTATCTTTATTTCATCCTTTCATTCCTTAATCAATGCCAGGCATACTTCTTCCACACATACAGATACTGACTCCTTTGATATCTTGAACAAATAGCTGAGACTTGTGAAACTCTCCTGTGGCCAGGAATGTCAGAGCAACAGCCAATGTCTGTTGGAGTGGTATGCAACGTCTTATGTTCGTATCTCTTTTAGCTCTTCTTAAAAATTCTAGTGTAAATGTGGGCATAAAATTGTACAATAAACTGCCTAATACGATAAAGGAATTAGAAAAGATACGGGAATTTAAAAAAAAGGTTAAAGTATTTTTATTGCAACATACTTTTTATTCTGTGGATGAATACATGTCCTACTAGGTTCCACTATTAGGTTTTTCTTTTTATGCTCAATTTTATTATTTTAATTACTTTGATTGTTTATATTACTGTACCATACATTGGTGTATAAGTTGGTATTGTTTAATCTTGATAAACTTTGTGTTATATTCTAATTCACAATGTATTCTATAATTTTGTTAATATTTTGTGACTGAAATTGATGAATGTTTTATTTGTATACTAATTTGACGTGTCTGGTGTCGTGTATGACTGGCTGGACTGAATAAAACTGCAAGCAGTGAATACTTTTCGCAGGATTTCAGGATACTAAAAAGCAAAAGTGCATCAGGAAAATAGCGATACTCCCATCAAGAATGCTTACAACGGTGTGCTTGTTTATAACAAACTACCTAGCGAAATTAAAAGTGTTAAGTCCATAATAAAATTCAAGAAGATACTTAGAAGTTTCCTACTTGAAAAGAGTTTTATTCGGTGGAAGAATTTATGGCAGTTAACTCTTAATTTGTAGGAACTGGGTTAAAGATGTATCTCTACGGTAATTGCCAGTGCTTTCTTTCTTATGTGTATTATGTTAATCAGGGCCCTGTGTGGTCCTGTACATGTATGTAATTATATCAGATTTACGTGTTTGTTTGCTTTTACTGTAATTTTTATACTGTTTACTCTGGACATGTCCAATATCATTCTGTAATGATTTCTAGGACGAAATAAACTGAACTATTCGTGGACCTGTTGTACTGAGTAGGTACTCAAAGTCCATGGCATTCATTCGACAAAAGTTCTCGAAATATCCAGATGGCTCCCGTGCTAAATCAGTCAACAAATTTACCTGCAATGAGAAAGAAGAACCGCTGTACCGAATTTTAAAATCCCAATGCCACCTTATCATATCAACTTACTGAAAGTTCTGCGAGACGGACTTTATTTTTATTTATTTATTTTCCATGTTAGGGTGGGGTGGTAGGGGCAGTCTGATAAAATAATAGAGTACTTACCTCGTCCTACTCTTTAACCAAGAAGTCATCCACTATCGTCTTCTTCTACGGTGCTGTTTCTTCTTTAAAAGTAACCCACACGCTAAAACTAAAGACGCCGCTGCAGCTCCTGCATCAGCATCATGATCCATGTTGAAGACTGCGGGTCGCAGCAGAACAACACGACTTCCACAAGCCGAGCCAAACCTACCCGAGCAAGGCAAGATTGTCTTTTCTGTTCCGATCTGTTGGCCGAGCAAGTGACGTCACGTCACTGGACGAGCCACGCGCCGTCTAATCCCGGCTTTATAACCACTCGTATCATTTAATTTCCTCTGCAACAGCCTTGGCTTTTCTTACCAATATGAGTGAGAAACGTCAATCTGCATCACCTAGTGCAATCCAAGTGAAAAATCGGCGAAAATCAATCAGTAATGAAGTGAAGTTAGACGTAATAAGCCGACTTGACAAAGGTGAACTAATTGCTGGTATATGCCGTAATGTTAGACTTGTTCATAGTAGCGTACATACAAATCGTGATAATGTAATGGCCCACCTTCATGTGTGTCTGCTGCGGAAGGTTGGCTGTGTTTTGATGTTTGTATTAAAATAGCGTGTGGCGCTGCTGGGGTTTATTTATTTATTTTGATAGTGCTCACAAGTTAGCTGCCAGATGGTTAGGCAGGAACAAGAGACAGACGTCATGGTGCTGCAGAATGAAGCTGACGTAATTTTGCTGGTGTTCAAGTCTTCAGTGCAGTAATTGTACAGTGTAAGGACCGGAGTTGCTGTTTATCTTCAAACCCGATAAGACAGCCATTTCTTGCAATTTACCAAGAGAAATTGCTCAGATTCCGCGAACTGTAGAGTATTGCTGTTTTCCTTCTTCACAAATTATGAGCAAAGGCATTTTGGCCCCGGAAATATTTCTGTTTTGGCTGACTGATAAATTGATAACAAAACATGGTATTTTGTTTTAAGTTATGCTGTTCGTCTCACAAATGATATGTTTACAGACAGGCCCTTAGTAGCGTCTCTAGGCTTAAATGCAGCAGCAGGCATGTGCATAGGTGGGATCGAGCAGCCATAACCTTTCCCAAGGAAAACTTTGTTAAAATTATAAGCTACAGTGTTGTATTCCTTTATGCCATTTGCCACGGTAAATTGCATGTACAACTTTAGTTTAGACAAAATGAGATTAAAAAAGGACAGACATTGTTCTTAAAAATCTCAGTAAAATGCTGCGGCCAGCGACCCATTGCACCGTGCACTTCCCCGATTCGTTTGATTTTTAGGATCATTTGTAACGAGGCCGACTGACAGCTTCAGATGCAGCTCAATCCAGCAAGCTCAGCACGTTACACTAATGCCGCTAGAATTAAAGAAAGTGCTGAGTCAGTAACTAAAGTGTCTGAGCAACAAGACTACCACAGTCCTATCCGAATGAACAGTATCAAAAAGCTATGGATGGTCTCTTACATTTTGTCAGTCCCCTAACCCCCAGGAAATACATGGTTTTAAATGGGAATTTTGTGTTCGATTTTCGTGATTTCGATTTGCGCGACGTTTTTCAGGAACGTAACCCTGGCGTAAAACTAGAACTACCTGTACTAAGTGTAGTAAACATCGTGTGAACACTAGAGCGTATTATTTTACGTTAGAGCTTAGCAATACAGAAAAATTCGTACTTCATACATGTCACTTTGTGTTCTCTTTGGCGATTATCTGCAGTAAAACAAGACAATAAACACCGTTAGTAAGATGGTGTAAATGTTCGTATGTGCTATTTTTGTGTGGTAGGGTCATCTTCTTCCAATGAAAGAATGAAGTTGTGCATACGTCATTCAAATGATTCTTCAAGAAGTGGGATGGAGGGGGCACGGACTGGATTGATGTGGCTCAGGATGAGGACAGATGGCGGGCTCTTGTGAATGCGATAATGAACCCTCGGGTTCTATAAAATGAGGGGAATTTGTTGAGTAACAGAGAACCTGCTGTTGGCTATCTCAAGAAGGGTTCTGCTCCATGAAGTGAGTACATATTTCATTCTCAACATAAGAAAACATTTGACAGTTACGTTCTCTGCCGTGATACCGCAATAAACCGACCGTAAAGTACTCGACGTATACGTGCACTTAAGCCGCGTGAGCTATTCGCCACTAGATAATCTATGCTGTTCGCACTCCTGGCCAAGTGGGTCGGGCGAGGAGGAAGCTTGGCGTCTTTTAACGACATCTTTTGATGGAACATACTTTGCACTTCGCATTTTTCACTACAGATGGCAGTAGTCCAGTCACTCAATTACAGACTTGATTTCAGGCTTCCGCCGCGGTGTTTAGGAGATCTGCTCGTAATCTGTGATCTGCTCTCTCTGAGATATTACGCGGCGTCGTGTGGCGATTGTTTACCGACGTTTCGGGACAACGTAACGGTCTCATCTTCACGGGTAAAGAGTCCAAGTCGGTGCTACCATGATCGGTGGCTGTTCGTACAATTTGAACGAAGGAAAGATCGAAGAAGTTCGATGATTGCGCATGTGCAGTCCGAATGCGTTGTCGTGTCGTTATCGTCTGCCTCTGCTTATCTGATCCTGTGCAGTGGTTGAATGGATCAAGAGATCGTGAACGAAGAGCGATGATTCTCGTGCACGGTGATCCCGGTACGTGAGGATAGTGAAGACTGGCCCGTTCGATTTGACACATCTTGCATAGGTTGTGCGTGGTTTATGACTTGTGGTCAGTCGCGATCATTGTGTTGCAGGAGGTGGGGACTGGTGAAGGTAATTTTTATTTTGGTTGTGTATAAATATTATTCCTCATATCCTCATATTATAAAGGTCTGTGTATTTTCTACTGTAAGATGAAAGTAGTAGAACTATCTAAACTTGATAATACAATTTAATTTTGTATTGTAAGCAGTTCCTGGTAGAATGGACACATTGTACAAGGCAGGTCCTGTAAATGTATTGGTGTTTATGAATGGTTGTTCTAAGAAAGGGGCGTTCAAGATCTTTTAGTAGTTGGCCACATTAGCAGCTGTTATATGTGTGCGGCCGCACAAATTTTTTGCTGATAATGGTGATGAAGTAGAGCCTCTTAGCTATTCAGTAATATGGATAATTAGCAGTAATACAAAAGCAGCACACAGGTGGTTAGGCGTTACGGCCGTCTAGTGCTTACTAGCTAATTGTTAGACAAAATTCTTTTATTGAAAGATGGGGGCATTTGCATTTGGCCAGCAGGCTGCATGTTGGCCTGGCCGGTTCTCCAGTTCTAGGATAACAATAGGCACAGATTAGAGCCAGCAGTAGTTGTTCGCTGGCTTATTCATATAAGTTCTCCAAAGATCTCTCCATCAATTATACCTGCTGTGTGAGAACTATAATATGAAAATTTCTATGAAGAAGACGAAGGTGATGGCTTTCTTAGGCGCCTATCACGTGAGGACAAACATTACAATCCATAACCACCCAATTGTACAGGTATCACACTTTAACTACTTGGGGTGTGATGTGAGCTACAAACCAGACAACGATATAAATATGAAGCTACATAAATTCCAGTATATCTGTGGGACGATACATAGAACACTTAAAAATAAAACTAGGAAAGACACTATGTTGAAATTTTATAAGACAATGGCCACACCTGTTTTAACGTATGGATGTGAATCCTGGGTACCCTCTCAGAAAGACAACAGCAGAATCCAAGCCACTGAAATGAAATTCTTATGCCGCGTGAAAGGAATTACAAAACTGGATCGAGTCAGGAATGAAGATGTAAGAAAAGAATTGGGAGTATATGCAATGAATGATAAGATAAAACAAAAAAGAACAGATTGAGACAACACATAGATAGAATGAACAATGAAAGATTAACTAAACAAATATGAGAATACAATCCACGAGGAAGACGAAGTGTAGGTCGCCCCTGTTGCAGATGGAGTGAACTTGGGGGCTGATGTATAGGTTTGGAACAGGCATTAATGCCTAATCCATTAAGGCAAGAAGAAGAAGAAGAAGAAGTAGTTGTTTGCTAAGACCATGATACTGTCTGATTCAGGGTGGACATGACTGATGACTTATGTTACTAGTCTCAGATTTTGTATTTTTAAGGGTAGGGTAAAAGGTATCCACTTTTAAAGGAAAAACTACTACAAGTCTTTGCACTGGTCAGTAACGTCTTTATGTTGAGGACTGGCAAGGTAAACCCCCTCAGCTGTCACATTCTTGAGAGTGAACAACACACAAAGTGCACTTAACTCTAATTGAAATGAATTTTGATATGAAGTTCTATAAATATGTACACTTTAATTTTATATTATGTAAGGGTGTATTGTTTAGACTGTCACATGGTTACATGAAGTTTGTGTTTTTACTGTATTGTTTGTTGTTAAATCATTTAAACCTGACATTTTACCACAGCATGTGCAAAATAAAATGACAGGTTGCCCACCCTACCAATCGCTATCTGTTGTGGCATTCCTTATCATGTTGATAAATCAGTCTGTAATACCTCAGCAGTGTAGTCTCACAACTCCACGTGCAGACTGCAATATCATAAGGAAAGACCAGGAGTAATGTAGGGTAGAAGAAATGATTGGTTTAATCAAATTGTTTTATATGCAGCTTTAAGTAACTGTGCTAGATGTAGACATCTGTACAATATTAGCCCTAATACTAGGTTATGGGCTGGACAACAGAGGAATGGAGGGTTGGTTCTTGGCAGGGGCAAGAGATTTTTCTCTTTTCCAAACATTAAGGCTGGCTCTGGGACCTACCCATCCTCTTATTCAATGGGTTCTACTGGTACAATGACGCTTTCCCAGGGTGGTGAAGCTGGTTGACCACTCATCTGCCAGTAGTGTTGTGGTTAAAAATGCGTGGAGCTCTTCCTCCATTTTCCCATATGCCTTTGTGGTGTGGTTCACAATTGAGCACAGGGACAGGTTTGCCTTGAATCATATAAATCATTTGAAAATGTAGTAGAATTTAATGCAATGAAACAACAATACTGATAACAAATAAAAATGACATTGATGATGAAGTTAAGAGAAGAATATATCCAGTAAATGTTTATTATATTTGGGCAAAAGACTGTTTTAGTTGTGTACTCGTATTTCTTCCAAAACAGTGAAGCTTAATATACAGTATATAGCGTGTTATGCAGTTATTGCTTATTGTTTTTATGGTTGTAGGTCATTGATTTCATACTGTCTGGGCATAACATAAACACAAGTATTGTTGCTGCTTGCCATATATGGGAATAATACTGGTATTCCTGGAAAACATTTTGTATGGCAAGCAAACTGATAACCTGTTGAGAAGTGGGGATTTTGGGAAGCTGGAAAAGATTTACCATGTATTTTTTAATGGATGCAGTTTATTTCATGTAACAACCCAACTGTATGTTGCAAGTAGCAGCAGCAGCACAGCATCGGTGGCAGTACTAGTATCAGTAATAATGATCATGCATGGTGGTGATAAGAGTTGCATGACGTTAACTGATTTAGGGCTATATAACCAGAAAATTGGGTGACAGCCTGAACTGTGTATAAGCAGACTGTGACTAAAGTAATAAAACAGCATGTAGTCAAAATATTCTGCAGATGTGTGTTCGATCACCCACAAACCGTACGATAAAGTAAAGGGACCAAGACAAATATTGACATCTAAGGGGTATTAGCTGAGAGGACAATGTAGCAGATAACAATGAGCTTTATAATTCCTTAAAGAGTTGAGTATTTTCAGTAAATACTGATTAAAGTTTTAAATACTGTTTGAGTGTTGTATTTTTCCAAAACCCTGAAGCTTAAAATATGTAAAATAAAATTGCTTCCCTGGGTATTTAAGGTTACTTAAATTAGGGTGATTGTAAGGGAATGAACACATAATGTGGCAGTCTATGGCTAGCTGGCGTTACCACAGTACCTTGCAATTCTTTTTTCTGTCACCTTTTATTGGTTGTTTTGAGGTGTTCTTGATGCAGCTGGTGTTTTAGGAATTGCTAGGATAAATTCTTGAGGATTGGAGATGAGTCGCTCAGTTGGCAGGATGAGATGTCTGTCAGTGAATATTAGTGTGTGACATCGCAACGAACAAACAAACCAGTGAACCTGTATATTACTGTAATAAATCACGTTGGCACATATAGACACACTAACACTCACTGTTTATTAAGAAATGGATATTGCAGTATCAAGACTGTATGACACAGTTAATGCAGTATGTGACACGGCACTTTGTGAATGATTGCACAGGTCAAAGACGCGTGTTCAAATCTCACATAAGCAACCTTTTCAGTTTCACGTTTCCCTATTGAACTACACTTGGTCACTTGTGGTAGTAAGGGTAATTTCAACTAATTATTTGTTACTAATAAGTCTGAACGTAGTAGTCAGAACACACTGGACTACAACTGACCCACAAGAATTCCGAAGATTGACTCCCTGCACACTCTTGTGCCCTGGCTTCCTTCGCTTTCCAAAACAAAGTCCCTACTGATTTAGAATTTTTCTTATTGGTTAAGCTATCAGTTTTACAGTTCCCATTGGCCCTGTGTATGTAATAAGTGTCCTTTGTGATTGGGTGACAAAGTCACTAATTACTAGGATCCTTGGGCTAGGTTGTGAAGACGCCTACACTTCTCTGTTATGAGCTAGCAAAGGTGTGGTGGCATCATCTACTTTGCTGGATGAAATAATGCTGCACTCAGCTGTCAAGTCTCAAATTTTTGGGTCTGAGCAGTTCCAGATTTCCTGTTAGCTGTGACAGCTGACAAATGACATTCCTGCCATTTGCCTGGTACAGCTATCCACTCCTTCATATGGTCTCCCTTAACTAGCCTGTAGTACCCAATGTCCCAACTTATTTTCTAATTTTACAATTAAAATTCTCCTTTCCTCATATCTCTACTTATTTAACCTATCTATTAGTGACTCATATTGTCTGCCTGGATTCAAACTCAAAACCAACGGTTACAATAACTTGAGTAAGGAAAGTATATGCAGAAAATTTGATGATGAAGTCTGCTAGAAACTGGCCATATGGACCAGTGGCGATTCCTGATTCAGAGATCAGTTCTAGCGTAACATTACACAGTGCCTTTGTGTACCATTCCACTAGACCTGATCTAGGGATCAGAATTCACCATGAATACAGACAGTGATTGACACTGAGATAGGAAGCTGTAATTTTGATAATGGACTTTGAATATAATGTCTTGGAACTGGATGCAGAATTATGTTTTGAACTCTCAGTGCATACAGGTTTTAATACCAGCAGGTTTTAATTGAGAAGCTGTTTGGATATGTGCAACATTTTGTATATTTTCATCATGTTTGCTTCTGAAATGAAATGCAGGGCTGTTGTTTTTAATTCTCACAGTTGCTAGTCATGACCCATTAGATCACTTATGTTATGCACAAAGTCCACTCGCTTGTTCATTCCATGCTGCTTATCAGAGACTTGGAGATATTGTGAGTTCTCTGAGTCATCTGCTGTTGCTATGTGGATTCCATTGGAGCATATTGCTTCTTCATATGATGTATAGCTATACATAATCCCTAAAAGATGTGTCATAAATTCAGATGAAAGTTTCTTGATGGACCGTTGCAAAGAGGAAAACAATTTACAATTATGTGAAAAGGTTTTGAGGAAGAACTAGGGAAGAACTGGAAAAAACTGGTGCTAGCTGGAGACATCCCCAATAAAACCACTGACTTGACTTGCACAGCAAATGGGTATGTTGGTATCATCAGCATGAAATTCCACACCACTTGTGTGGTTTACAAGCCCTGTGACATGGCTCATGAAGCAAGGCTGGATTTTATGAACTGGTGCCTTCATGTAGTACATGCTGGAGAAATAAACTCTGTACTCATTCTGTTGTGTGATGAAGCTTGGTTTTATCTCAACTACTGCATGAACTCTCAGAATAACAGGTACTTTTTTCTGCAGGAAATCCCATGTTAATAAATGAAGTACCATTATGTGATGTTAAGGTTGGTGTGTAGTGTGTTATGAGTGCAGCTAGAATTATTGTACCCATTTTTTTTACTGAGACCATAAATTGACAGCAGTATGTTACAGATATTCTGGTACCATTTTTAAGCACCCAGTAAGCCAGAACCTATGTGATTTTCAGCAAGTCAGTGCATTAGCTGACACTGCAAACAGTTCTGTGCTTTGTGTAGAGAAAGTTTCTGGTGACAGAGTAATAAGCAGGGAATTGTAGCCTCCTCTTTTGCCAGATCTGAATGTATGTGATTTTACTTGTTGGGCATACTAAAGGATGATATGTAATAATAATCCTTACAATGAAGACAATCTGAAAAAAAGCATTTAGGATTTAATGAGTTTTATCAGCATAGTAACTTTGACGTGCAATGAACCACGTGTTTGTTAGATGTGATGCTTGTCTAAAGCCAAAGGAAACCATTTCTGCACCTTCTTGAAATAGGTAAGTAAAAACCCAATATTAACTGTACTGCATGAACTAAAAATATACAGACCCTGACTCACAGCAAAATAGAACAGTGCTATGCTACCTGCCATCAAGTGAAACGGTCCAAGTGTAGGTTGTTGTGTGATACCATTTAAAAAAAAAATCCCTGTATGAGTACATAGGAACTACAAAAATGCAGAATTTACTTTCAGGTTAATGATGGTGTTTAGTGGAAACTGTAGTGAAGTATGTGCAACTTCTGGCATGAGAAGATATTGAAATATATAGACTTAATCCAAAATAATTTGTTTATATGGTGAAAAGTTTTAACTTGTTCCTGTGTCCATTTGTCAGGAACAGTAACTGATTTGAGTTAATTTTGTTGCAGCTGACTAAACCATGGATGATGACTTTGACATCCCATCTAATACAAAGGAGCTGGATAAATCCCTTCATAACATCCACAGTGACTTAATTAAACCAAAAAAGATGAGTCCAAAGCCAACAAAGAATACCTGAAAAAGGTAATGTGTGTTCACATGTAATTATCTTGGTTTCTATTTAACCTATTGCCTTACACATACTGTATATTGCTACGTGGTCACTAGAATTCTGAAATTGAAGGACCTTCTGTTAGGTGGCATAAACTGTACTCCATTTATAAAATGACAAGTAGTATGTTTAGTAGGCTGCTCCTTAATTGACATAAATGAATATGACTGAGTGGTAGGTCACTTAATTGAAAAACTGGTTAATTCAGAGAAATAATACATAATTAATTAGAAAATAACAGAAATGCAGCATGGGATGACAAGTCACTGGGATTTACAAATGATGATGATGATGGTGGTGATTATGATTTATCTGTTACAGATACATGTACAGATAAAGTGATAATAATGTCACTTATTCGATTAAAGTTATTATTTTTGCCTTTCTTAGGGCATTTGCAAAATTGCAAAAACAGCTGTTAACTTTGTCATGCCTGTCTGCCTGCCTGTCCGTCCACATGGAACAACGGGATCGATTTTTATGAAATTTGATATTTGAGAATTTTTCAAAGCTCTGTCAAGGAAATTCAAGTTTCATTAAAATCTGATAAGAATAATGGACACTTTACATGAAGACCTGTGTACATTTATGATAATATCTTGCTGAATTCTTCTTAGAATGTGAAATATTTCAGACAAAAGTTGTAGAGAAAATCAAAACACACATTTTTTGTTCAGTACATTTTTTCCCGAAAATTATACTGTTTATGAGATAATGTGGAAAAAGATGGTAGAGCCAGACAGGCCACACATGACATACAATGTTTCATAGAAAAGATGCGCGTTGCACACCGGATAATTAAGGCAAGAATACAGGCACACACACATAATATTTAATACTTATTGCTTCATAATTGATTAATTCTGTGTGATGTCGTAAAATGTTTTATGGCAGCACTTACAGAAACTGAGAAACTACGCAACGACTTATATGTCATTACGATCTGTTTCATCAAATTATATGTCTAAAGAAGGCCATGAGCAAATGAACATTCTATTGTTTCAATGCACAGTTTTTATGTAACATGTGAAAAATTGCAAATTAGTTGGAATATAATTTCTTTCAGCAGCTGGTATGTATAATGTGCATTGTTGCTGGTGACGTAAATTTACCATAAAAGCAATTTTGTAGAATACTCAATATCTTTATATAGTTGACAGTAGCATGTAACTCAACAGCAGCACACACAGAATGTGTTGTGTTTCCACTGCAAAATGGTTACATGAATGCTCCATAATGTTTTGTTATACAGACATTTCCGTCTTGTTTAAGTCAAGGTTGTTAAGCCAGAGAGCCACTAAGAGAGCATGGCTTAAAGGAGGTCCCCCTCTATAATTAAACATACCTTTTCCTAATGATTGTATAAAAGAAAGTACGAATTCTGATAATAAATGAGCCACTTTGGCTTGGAAAGTAAAATGTTTGTATAATTTTAAAATAGGTATTTGAGTGCAGTACTAAGTCTGTATAAGCTTAAAAAGATTTAGCATAGGAAGTAACAAAACACAACTTAAATTTAATAAAGCTGTCAACAAAAGTGTCATTTGTACAATTAAAAATTTTGAAAGACAAATTGTGAGATCTCACGTGGAGTATATTTGGCATTTGTGTCTTTATTTTCTTACGTGTAAGAAGTCCTTTATATGAGCCTGATGATGGTCCTCTGTGACTGAAACATGTAGCTTTGTGGTATATGATAAATGCCTAGTGGTGTTGACAGTATTGAATAATTGTTATATTGCATGTTTCACAATAAACACTGATTTTTTCTCCAAACATTATGGACAGATTGGTCTTTATAGTGGTCACTATTCTGGGAAGTATGAATTTTTATACAAAATTGAAATGAACTTCATTCTTTTAAATTGTGTTTGTATTGGTTGACCATTTCCTGAGTATGAACGAAGGGCTGGAATGCTTTGTTGTAGTTAGAAAAGGAATTGCCATAACCATGTTGAACAACCCCCCCCCCCTCCCCCAACCTTTTGTTTCAGTGGAAGCTATGGGAGTCAGCATATGAATTGGAAATAGCAGAGTCTTACTTGCAACTATTTACACGTCTCACGGTCATCCCTGGAGTAATGCAGACATATTTAACCCCTTAAATGTTTGACTTAAATGCTTACTGGCACATGATCTAAATGATCAACATCCTTTTTTGGAAGAGTGATGTGTCAGGCCCTTTAGGTGTGAAATCGTTGGATTTATTGGACACTAATGAGCTTCAAATGTCAGCAACACTGGCCCATGCATTGTTCTCCAGCAGGGAATGGCAGCCTGCTCGATACTGTGGTTCATCAATATGTCTGCCTGTTAGGTGTCATTGTTTGTATACCAGACTCAGATTACCTGCCAGTCATTTTCCATATTCTGCATCATGTTAGAGTTAAGGAATTATTTCAAATAATAAATTAAATAATAAATAATTTCAAAGCCTTGCCTCTGAATTAATTACATTAAGAATCCAAATTAACTTGGAAAAGCCATTGGAGTAGCCTGTCTCAATTTACAGCCTCTCTAGCCTCAGCATATAGGCTGGAAACAAGTAAAGTCACACTTGAAAACCTAAATAGCTGTCCACCTGGCCTAGGTTGTTTGTTAAAGCAGAAACGGGGGCCAAGAAAATTCTGATATGAAATGTTGGTTTCAGCATGTAAAACAGTTAACTGGGTCACTAAACCATCAGAAAGGCACTTGAATGGTTAGAAACAAAAATAGGAGTCTGTGTTATTGTTATCCCATTTAACGTATTATACATATTTTATTCAGAAGCCAACTACTTGCACATACAAACCATATATACATATGTCACACTGTCCTACATGTTGCGGTGGTCGACTGCCATCATCAGGGAATAACACCTAAAACATACATTTTTAAACCAAATGAAGCCATTGCTTGTGTAAGTATATAAGGTCAAATGTTATAACAGTATTATGCCTTATTGTAAAGTAAAAAATGTCAGAATAATAAGATGTTGGATTAAAATTTGCTACAAGTTCTTTCAGACCCCCTCAACATATATTGCATAAATTTTATTGTAATCTTGGTGTACGATGTACAGGGTGCGGCAAAACTCCCTCCCTAGTTTTGAAGGTGAATTAAAAAATAAGTACTCGAGATACAAAAAATTTATTTTCATATCCTAAACTTACAACATGGGAAGTTTTGTCTCATGTGATTTTGAAAATAATATCGGCCAAGTGGTGTCCGTCATTGTCCAAACATTGCTGCAAGGGACTTGTGAAGTTTCGCATAACTCTTTCGAGCATTTCTTGGGGTATACGGCGAATTTCTGTGCGGATTGCCTCCTTTAGGGTTTGCAGGTTCCTTGGACGATGTTTATAAACCTCGGCTTTGAGATAACCCCACAGAAAAAAGTCGCACGGGGTCAAATCTGGCGAGCGCGCGGGCCACGGAATATCGCCTCTCAGGGAGATCAAGCGTCCGGGAACATTTCCCTCGAAAACTGCATTGATGCTCGCGCTGTGTGGACCGTGGCCCCGTCCTGCTGATACCAGACATTCTCTAGACCAAGTTCTTCAAGAGCTGGGGCAAAATAATTCTGGAGCATGCTCATATACTGCTCAGAATTGACGGTAGCTGCCCGATTTCCCTCTTCAAAAAAGTAAGGCGCGATGATCCCCATTCGTGACACTGCGCACCAAACTGTGGCACGATCACTATGCAGAGGCTTCTGGTGGATTACCCTTGGGTTGTTTTCACTCCAATATCGAAAGTTTTGCTTATTTACACAGCCAGAAAGATGGAAATGTGCCTCGTCACTGAATAAAACAACCGCATCATGCGGTAAAGTTTCAATCATTCCACGGCAAAAGCGCGCTGCTCGTTCGTACACATTATGTTTACGACTGAAATTTTTTGTAAGGGAAACTTCCCATCCACCTGCCGCCATGGACGCCATCCCCACCCTTTTACGACCTCCACTCGCTTCACAATGCCCTATTGAAACTAGGGAGGGAGTTTTGCCGCACCCTGTATTTACACACTGTATGTTTAGGGGGTCTGAAGGAACTTGTAACAAATTTTAATCCAACATTTTATCATTCTGACTTTCTTCTTTACAATAAGCCATAACTTTGTTATACCATTTTAACTTATATACTCACACAAGCAATGGCTTTGTTAGATTTCAAAATACAAGTTTTAGATGTTACTCCCTGATGATGGTGGTCGACTGCCGAAATATGTAGGAT
Organism: Reticulitermes speratus; assembly: GCA_021186555.1. Lineage (NCBI taxonomy): Eukaryota > Metazoa > Arthropoda > Insecta > Blattodea > Rhinotermitidae > Reticulitermes > Reticulitermes speratus. Next base: position 46,543,029 of record JAJKFL010000001.1, read on the forward strand.
AGCATATCATATGTATATATGCTTTGTATGTGCAAGTAGTTGGCTTTTTAATAATATAAGGAATCTGTGAATTTTATATTGTTCGTACCGTGCATTGTCAATAATCAAATCACAACACTCAGACCAACAAAATGCACTATATTGTTCCCAGATATTTTATATTACAATATCTCGTTGATCACTCCTACATGTTTCGATCCCTTATGGGGTCAAAACATGTAGGAGTGATCAACAACATATTTTAATATAAAATATCTGGGAACAATATAATGCATTTTGTTGGACTGAGTACTGTGAAGGAATCTGTGAGTTTACACTTCAAGTCGTGTGGCATATTGTGAAGTACCCCTTGAAGAGAGATGGACCAAAGGCAGCAGCCACTTTCCATCGCCCCATAGACTTTAAATTTTACCTATTAGGTGAAGCCAATTGATTACTTAGTGTTTGGAAAAACAGTTCACCCTTCATGACCTGTGTGATGTAGACCGTGAAAGGTGGGTGGAGGCTAGAGTCCAAGCTCTGCTTGAAAGCATAGGCTACAGTCCTCCTAACAGAGTAAGACCTTGTGACATACCAAAACTAATAACATTTCTAAAACTTGTGAAAGGCCTGTGGAATTTATGACATTCCAAATGAATGCCTCAGGCAAATTAAAAAAGACTGTTTGGTACACTCACCGATTTGAATTAACCATTACTTGTGTCTATTGTTGCTCTTCTCCGAAACTGGAAATTTAAAGTTTTGGTTGAACGTGAAATGTCTGCATCCAGAGAAAACAAGCTGGCATACTGCAAGGTCATACCCTGTCTGCAAACTTGCACACTGTGTATATAAATGACACCCTCAAAACATCAGGTGTGTGTCTAGTCCTCTTTGCTGATGATGCTTGTTTATATGCCACAGAATGGAAAGAAGGTTATATTCTTAGAACAACACATCATTGGAGTTGCACTATGACCTCCAGAACATGAAGATAAGACCCACACCATCTGTTTCTGTCACTAGCATAGACATATTGGGCTGTCCATGTACTGAATGGATGAAACATCCCATTTGTAAACCACTTAAAATATCTCCTTGACAGAAAGATTAAATGAAGGATTCTTATAGAAATGATTAAACTGAAGGCTATCAGAACATTTATTAGAATCTACTACCTATTCAAAAGTGAGTGATTAAGTGCTAACATTAAATTACCCCTCCTTAAAGGACTCATTGGCTCTATGACTATGTCCACTCCACTTGGGAATTTGCAGCAGATACTTAACTTTTACGTTGCGGTGCCTGCAGATATGGTTCTCTGCATGGTTGGCAACTTTACAAATTCAAACTGACCTTCAATCTGCAAGTGGCTGTAAAAATTCTCTAAATGTACGATTTTGTCACAAAATTATGCAGGTAGCAAGCAGACATATTACAGAGTCACAAGAATGATATGTATGCAACATTGGACAAGGCAAAACCCAACACAGAAATTGTAAGAGGTTTAGACTTGGCAGTGGTGAAGCTTACAACCGTTGAAGTTGTAGCAAAGCTAAGTGGGATATGGCATAATCTGCTTTACTGGACTGACAGAGGCACTGTATATGTTGTATGCATGTACTACTGTAAATAGTATTTCATGTGCTTAGTCCTCTCATAATGTGATATGTTAAATGTGTATACTTGACAAGGTTCAAGATATTGGATACAAGAATCATCCTCAGGGAGGACGTGTCAGTTATGACTCCAGTGGTCATACTGTCTGCTTACGACTATCTGGTCATGAGCCCTGGTGGGTGAGGAAGCTTGATGTCTGGGTGACTGTTAGTTGCCGAGGGGATAGGACTTGGACTCATGTTTCAAAGGGTTAATTCTCCTTGATTTAGGATTATTTCTCAATTAAGGTTTGTTTGTCCAAAGTAATAACCTCAGTGTTGTTTTTCTCCATGTAAACTTTTCATCGGTTTGTTGCTGAATAAATTGTCCACCTAGAGAACCCTTAGATGGGGATTTCGCTGTGCATTAGTATATATTCCCATTTCTCCAAGTTCTGAGTCTACATTTTCGAAAGTTAGTGCAACAAGATACATTCATTGTTGAGCATGCATTTGTGATTGAGTTCCACCATGTATTCTATGTAAGGATGGTTCCTCAGGAAGTTGTCAGGGCGTTATGGGTTAAACTCCGCAATGATGGCTTTCAGAATAATGCCAATGTAAAAAATACTTCCATGTTAAAAATCTAAATTCAAAGTTAATTGTACCTCCAAATTATCATGAAAGCTGGAGATTTAGTCCACTAGGCTGAAAAGCAAGGATTTTGAATTATTTCTTGTTGGCTTGAAATAACTGTCATTTGAGTGAGTTTATTAATTTGTTTGATTATGTTTTACTTGAGAAGACAGTTTTACTTGTTTTTCAAATCTTTTTCAGTACTGATGGGGACAGCATGCCAGTGCAAGATTAGGAAAATATATTTGACATTGCTTTTGCTTGTGCATAGGACTCTCCTTAGTTCCTTGTGGGGACAGCTTGAAAATGTACAATATGCAATTATATTTTCTTGACACACCATGTGTAGGACTGTATTTTCAGAATGCACTTCTACAGAAACAAAATATCAGAATAGTGGATGTTGCATCTGCCATGAGTATTTTAATTGTGAAATATTAGTGCCAGCACGGAAAATTGAAGGAAGTGTAAATATTATTCTCTGTAATTCCATGTACAAAATTTTTACATTTTAACTTTTTAAGCTTCTTGATAAAGTACTGTATGAGAACATTCTTTTGTTTTCTTTTCGGTGCAAAAATGTGTTACAGGTTCTTTCTCTGCCAGAAGGGTTTTGCAGACAAAACAGTTCATAAAACATACTAATGTCTTTATATATCTTATGATTGGAAACATTTCTTATGTTTAACTTTTTCTACATTATATATGTATGGGCTGTGTGCATTGTGGCTGCCTTAGTTATTGTCTGTTCATTTACACAATATCTGGTGATCACAAGTTCAGTGTTGAGTTATTCCTGTCAACTGAAGCCAAACAAATATGGAAACATTCCACTGTAATTGTATTTTAGTCCATATTATTGTTGTGATACAAATACTGTACTGTGTGTGCATTGGCTCAGTTTGCAGGGGAAACGTTTCTTGCATGTTGCTCTGTCACTGTTTGCCGCATTTGGCATGTGCATTTTGAGTAATTTCTGATTTAATTGACTCCTACTCCGAAGATGGAAGCAGTAGAGTTCTTATTTATGAGATTATGTGGTGTCACATTCCAAAAGACTCTGGCCCAGTTTACAATAGCAAATACTGCTAATGTGAAACAACAAGTATATGGAGTCAATCTGTATGTATTATTGTAAACTTTTATAAGGTTACCATTCCTCATCACCTCTCAAACTTCTCCCTGTTTTAGAAGTAAATTGTTGTCCTGTTGGGTGTTCTACCGTTTTTACGTGTGTTTGCAAAATTGTTCATCATGTCTGTCTGACCGCCCATCCATCCGCCTGCATGGGACAACTCTACTGCCACTGGATGGATTTTAATGAAATTTGATATTTAAGTATTTTTTGAAAATCTGTCAAGAAAATTCAAGTTTCATTAAACTCTGACAAGAAAAACGAGTACTCTATGTGAAGACCTATGTACATTTATGATAATATCCCGCTAAATTCTTCTTAGAATGAGAAATGTTTTGGACAAAATTTGTAGAGAAAGTCAGAACACACATTTCATGTTCAGTAACCTTTTTTTCCGAAATCGTATTGTTTATGAGATAATGTGGAAAAATACGGTACAGCCAGACAGGCCACAGATGACAATATAACACAGCACATGCGCTTTGCGTGCTGGATAACTAAGGCTACCGACACACACGCAGAATATGTAATACTTATTGCTTTTCCACAGCAACAATGGTCTCTCAAATACACCTCAATATTACATTTTTACGTACATTGCCTGTCTTGTTTATATTGGAGGTACAGTTATATGGACTGGTGAAGAACACGTAAGAGGTTATTGCCTTTGTATTTGACATATTTATCATTGATTTATCTACTATTATTTAAATAGGATTCTCTATTGGTAATGAAACATATGTCAACTGTGCATTGGCCATTATTCAACAAACTAATATAAAATGGACATCAGTGTAATAAGATTACAGTCTTCTGGGGTGTGATGTCGTGCAGTGTATCTGCCTTAAAAGTGGAGGTGGCAGATTTGTCTGAAACATTGGTGCCATCAATCATACTACTTTGTGCCACATCCCCAAAGACTCTAATCATAGTACTAACTACCGAGAAACCTCAAACCTCATGAATTTAATATTTTATCCGTTGGAAATAATGAACATATATGAATATGTCTTCATAATTCAAATTTTGGATTAAAAATTCAGTTACTGTATAAGACATTAATTCATTATTTATTTTCTGTCTTTGCTACAGAATATCAAGAAATAAAATATCATTCTTACAAATTTTGTGTATTGATAGGACTGTTCTGTTATTAATAGTAAGCAGCTCAGGGTTATATATTGTAACCTAAATAATAATAGCCTTGTGACTTTTGTTGGCAGGTATTGGAACACATGGTGTCTGAAATGAAAGTGGATGAGGTATTCAAAGCAGTATATGGGCAGCTGTGCTTTCAAGGCAGTTCATATGAGAAACTTGTAGTTGGAAGTCCTGATGAATTTGACATCAATCTAGAGTTGCGGTTGCCTGTGGATTATGCTGAATTGAAGGTTTATATATTGTGTTATGTACTTGAGCAGTTTAACATTTCTGTAGTATTCAACTTAAACAGTATTGAACTCTGATGTGTCGAAGATATCTGCTTTATGTTTGTGAGGTTCCAGTATTTATCCCTCTAGAAGTTATGTTGTAGTTAGTGCAGTATGTGCACCATGTGTTACTCAACATGTGTCTAGATGGTAGTCCAGATCTTCCCACGTGTATTGCAATGTTTCCAGAGCCAAATTTTGGACTGCATTTCTGATTCTTTTAGCTCATTCTAGATTGGCTGATTCTAGGGAATAGGTTAAATCCTTGACATAACCCCAAAAGCAAAAAGCCAGCATTAAAGATCAGAGGACCTTGATGACTGAGCAGTGTATCCCAGTCTCCCAATCCGTCTGCCCAGAAACTTGAAGCTGTCACAGTGTTACCAAAATGGAAAGGTGCACCATCTAACTGGGGCCTTCTTTGGTTTGAGGCATACCGTGCATTTCTACATCATCTAAGAAGACTCTACTGGTTATGGTATTTTTCATGGAAAAATAAGGGACCCATCCCTTTATTTTTAATAGACCACGCCACACATTAATTTTGAGGCCATAGCTTCAGAAATTCATTTGTCACTTCTGAGTCCCCAGTTTTGACAGATGTGTCCGTTCACTTTTTCTGATATGTAAAAGTATTTCTTCATTAATAAATATGATTTTGTCCAAAAAGTGGTTATCTTCCAGTAGCCTTGCAGATTCATACTGTTATTGCCTGTCATCTGGGGTAATATGTTGCACTAATTGTAGTGATAAGCTATGAGTTGCAGTTTCTTGTTGAGAAGATCCGCACTGTGCACGTGTAAAGCTCCAGATTTTCCCACCTTCATAAATTTTTTGGACTGTACTGGAAACAAGCATGCAGATACATTGTATTCTTCTGAAGTAGTGCATTGTACCAGCTTCATCTTACCAACATTACAAGACTCCATGAAATAGTTGTACCATCATCTGTTGGCTTTATTGTCAGGTGGATTCACCCAGTGTATTTGCCTAAACTCAAGCTGAGCTGAAAATGTTGATACAAACTTACGGAACCACAAAACACACTGTGACTTCTGCTAGACTGTGACCATGTTTCCTCAGTGATAGCACTGGTAGGAGAGTGCCTAAGGGTGCAAAGGTAAAAGGTAAAGTTGTCCCTGTGCATGTAGTGAAGTGGAGATGTAGCTCCACTCATTATTAACCTCTGTGCTAGCTGGAGGCAAATGGTTAGATTCATACCCCAGCCGCTTTATGCAGGAGAAATGCCTCCTCACCCATTGCATAGCAGGCCAGGTGTGTCCAGAGCTGGTCTGGATACTTTGGGAGCAGAGACAAGTCTCTTTCCCCTTCTAAAATTGAACCATGGCCTAGTCAGTATACCAACTACACAGAAGTAGAGGGAAGTGTAACTTCGGGAGGTGGGGAAGACATTGTACTTAGGTCCATTGCTGTGCATGTACCAGTTAGTAAATAACTCATGCTTAAAACTCCAGCATTTATTTTTTCCTTTCTCTATTCCCTTTGGAAAGTGAAAATCTGCAGTTTAATTATTTCCCATTAAAAAAAAAACTCAGTATTCTGAAATTCATAAATATAGCATTTTATATCTTAAAGATACAGTTATTAGTAGATATTGACATGGCTGCTGACACAAATGACTCTTTTGTTTTACAGTTATGCAAGATAAAATGGCTTTACAAAAGTCTTTTAATTTCAACATGTACTGAAAGTGAATTAAATAACTGAAAATGTAAGGACAGATTTTAGACCAAACAGTCTTGACATGATGTTTGGAAGAATATTCTATCCGTTTTTTACTTTGTGCACTTTATTAGTCACACTAAGGGATGTTGTAATGTAAGCATTGTTTTACAGATTGAAACTTCGGAGGACATTCCAGGATTTGTAAGAATTAAATTGGGTACAGTCACTGGTAAGAAAGGTGAACAAGTTCAGAAGTGAGTACGTGTGTGTGTGTGTGTAATGTGCACCATGATAAAAGTTTGCTCCCTTGCTATAGGATGTTATCACATGAAATCTTATGCATTTTGTGCATACCTTTCACAGAAACCTTAAAATTAATGCATAATGGGAGATTATGTGTAGCTGCCTGCCTGCTACCTACCAGAACCACTGATTAGCTACTGATGAAGTTTGTTACTATGGCATTTATATACTAAATGTTATTCAGCAAGTTTAGTTTTCATTCATACAAGTGAATGTAGACTCTGTTTATATAAAACTTCAACTGATTAGCACTATTTTCTTAGAAACAGCTTCTCATACAACAGTTACTTTTATACAGCTCCTCATGCAGCAGTCAGTTTTATCAGTAACACCTTATCCTACATCAGTTTTCTGAGAACATCTCATCATGCAAGAAATTTGTAGGCCTGTGTAACAAAGGATAGAAAGTCTATTAAGATCTGAAGAATGTGTAACAAATTACAAGCAAAAGTAACTTCTCTCTCCATATAGTGTAAGTAGTTGTGCAACAATACATGTGTATTTGCAGTGTTGAAGAACTACGTATTGATGTCTGTTTCTCTTTGGTTGTTGAAGAAGCTACATACTTCTGTATTTAAATAGCAATTGAGTTTGATCATTCTTTAATTTTTAAAAAGTAATTGAATTTAATTTTATTCAGTACCTACATCTTAATTTTCATTAAAGATTTAAATATTGCATTATGTCACATCTAATTAAGTAGATAGGTTGATTCTATGAATCTGTAATTAGAATGTGAGGAATACTGTGGCAGTGATACCCTGTATCCAGACGAGTTTTCCTGTGTTTTGCACATGTTCTGTCTCCATCCAGAGAATTCCAGCAATTTGCAGGTTGTGTTACTTTTAATGGTTTAATAGTGGAGAAACACAGGAATGTGTACCAGACCTAAGGCAATGAGGAAACCACATACAAGATGAGAGTGATGTTCCTGTAGGTTTATGTCATAATATATATTCATTGCAAGTATTAGTGAGTCATTCTGTTGGAATGCTGAGTGGAACCTGAGACAGATAATGTGGTCCATAATTAGTAGTAACATGTCTTGCTAAGAATTTTTCAGTATTCACGTGTAATATACAGTTGGCAGGGAAGTAGGCCGTCTGTATTGTGTAACTAATGTGAAACAGCTGTTTGCTGTTGATATAGAGGTGTTCCACATAAGGTGTGCCAAACTTCGGGTGCAAAGTGATGACCAATGCAGTGTTGCCAACTGAGAATAACCAGTCGCTTTGCAACAAATCTGATCAGCCTAAGACCAATTGTAATGACATTATGTGCCTTGTACACTTATTTTGGACTGCCCCTCATAATAATAATAATAATAACACTGGTGGCGAACAAAAAAAATTTTTTTTGCTCCCTGTTATAAATTCATGGTGACATTGCTGAATCCAAATATGAGAACCCAATTGCCCTATGACCCACCAATGTTAAGGGAGAAGGGATCAAATTAAAAACTACATTTGCAATAAAAAAGTACTATATTGGTTTTTAATTACAATATACAGTGTCAGATAATGAACATTGTCTCTATATACGGTATCCTAACTACAAAAGATGTCATCACTATGTGTTCTTTTGCCACTTATATTCACCAGTTGGTGTCTCCTGTATAAGACTCCAGCAGTAAACAGCCAACATATTTGGACTGCATTTTCCACTATACCTCTTTTCCATTTGGGAAATGTCCTGATGGAACCTTTGGCCATGTTCATCAGAGATGGCTCCCATGTTTTCAGGAAAAAAAAATCCAAATGGAAAAGCAGAAAATGAAGTTTCAATAACATGTTACACCCCATAGCACTGTATGATGAAATTAGCTCCTGCACGATGTCACTGTTATTTTCCACTTTTTCATTGCATAGAAAGTTCCTGCAGATGTTTTCAAATGCCTCCCAGGCTCTTCTTTCTGTAGCATTTAATTTTGTACTAAAGTCATGGTCTTCTAATAGTTGTTTAATTTGAGGACCAACGAAAATTCCTTCCTTTTTCTTGGCCTCACTTATTTTGGGAAATTTCTGCCATAAATAGGCAAACTCTTTGCTTTTTTTATCCATCGCTTCCAAAATTATTTTTATCAAACTGAGCTTGATATGTAGTGGAGGTAAATACATTTTTGACTTATCCACTACAGCAGGATGTGACACATTCTTCTGACCTGCTTCTGAACCTAGTGGCTATTTTATTCTGTAATGGCAGTCCCTTGCTTGGCTGTCCCATTCACATAAAAAGCAGCAGAATTTAATGTATCCGCCTTGCAGCCCAGTCAGCACTGCTGTAACTTTTAGGTCGGCACATATATTCCACCTGTGTTCTTCATAGCACATTTTTGCAGCAAAACCTGAAGGTTCTTGTACATTTTTTTCATGCAAACTGCATGAGCCTTTGGGATAGAAGGATACTTATTTCCATTGTGGAGTAACACTGCCTTCTAACTGACCTTAGATGAAGCAATGAAAAGCATCCATTGCTCAGGGGTGTGTTGAATTTGCTGTTCTTCCATTAATTCGTGGATGTTATTGCAGTACACTAGATCACCATTCATTGAGTAATACGTCACTATGTTTGACTGCCTCTTTCTATAAAATGATAATTTTACACCTTTTTTCAAGAAGATTCCATTGCTTAAACCATGATCCAAGTAGCTGAGCCTTTGTTTTGGAGACGTCCAAATCTCGAACTAAATTGTTTAATTCTGCCAGAGTGATCAGATGTGGCTCTGAAGTATCGTGTATTAAAAAGTCTGGGTCTGCATTCGTGCTGGGTCCTGTCTCTTCTGGTGACACCTCTGCTGGTTCTGAATCTGTGTCAAGAGTATAAGATTCTGGTGGCTTGGGCACTGGCATTGTATCATCATATCATCATGAGGAACAGGTCTTAAAAGCAGATGGCATATTAGGATACTCTATTTTATGCTTGGAAAATTGGGAGAAAGGCTTGATCTTGGTCAAGCAAAAATAGCAGTCATTTAAGTGGTCTCAAGGCTCATACCACACCATCGAACAACAAAACACATTGATTTGTGAGTACCTTCCAACCAGCCTGCATTGATTTGTGGGTACCTTTCAACCAGCCTGCCAAAGTCCTTGAACATGAGTCGCAGCAAATCTTCGGCATCCAAACTTTATCTTGATCTCTTACCTTACAGACAAAATACAGTTCATGAGCTTTTCTCACGAGTTGTGACAGTGGCTTCCTTTGCGATTTTAATACCAGTTCACCGCAAATGTAGCAAAAGCTATTTGGCGTATTTTTGGCAAGAACGTGAAATGTTGCATGCAAGAAAAATACTTTTCAAACACTCAGGAAAACTGTACTTTTGCACTGATATAACACTCAGGATAGAGGATAGAATCAGGCTGAGGTTTTGACAGATGGGGCCGCGACAAATTATCACGCAACAATTTGTCACAGACATTTGATTACGCCTACAAATTATCACACTGACATTTGTCACAGTGACATTTGATCACACTGATGTTTTATCACAGCAGCATTTGATCAAACCAACAATCCTGCTGTTATTTTGACTAAATTTGGATACCTGGAACATATGAATATGTATGTGTGTGCATGTATGTTCTTGTGTGCTGCACGTACATGGGTATGTGCATGGGTGGGTGCAAGTGCATGTGTGTGCGTGTGCGTGTGTGACTGAAGACACCCTCGGCTCTCAATTTAGGAGTATTTAACATAAACGTGGGAGTTCACTATCTCTGTATAAAATGGATTAAAATGAATTCCAAGTTTGACTTTGAACTTCAAAACAAACGTTAGGCTCAAGTTTAAGTTTGAAAATTAGCATGCTCCACATTCCTCTGTACCATATACAGAGATTTTTCTCCAGAATGAGTAAAGTTACTCTTATATCCATTGACACTTTTTCAGGACTGCTGAGGATTGGATAGATGTCAATAGATATCTGTTAAGAGAAAAAATACTGAGCTGGCTTCAAAGTCTTGTTGATAAGGTTTTACCCAAGATTAAGTTGGAGTTTCTTAAAGAGGTAAGAGTTGTGCAGATCAAGCTATGTGTCAGAATCAGATTTTTATGAAGTGTGCGTATTTTATGGGTATCAGTCTGGGACTGAATTTATTATAGTTGAATTAAGCACACTGTATGAATATTAAAGGAGTAATTTAGTTGGCAACACTTATCAACTGAGCATGAAATAAAATTGATCCTTATTAGATATTCATCTTTGCAGATTAAGCGAGCTCGTAATGGACCTGCAGTCACTCTCAAGGTCAAAATTACACATGGTAGGGAACTTTCTGTTGATCTGGTTCCTTGTTTAGTGTTTGATGGGAAGAATTTGCCAGCAAATATCTGGAAACGTCTAGATGGGTTGCCTTTGGAAAATTTAGGATCTTTGGTATGTATCTGTTTTTTTTAAATTATCCACACTAGAAATAGCAGACTGTTGAAGTAAATATTTTTTCAGATTTGAGTTTCTGATGGTGGTGACTATGATGGTACTGTCTTCTTGAGTCTGATGCCTTCAGGGGTATCTGCTACCTCATATCATCTATCCTGATGATGGAGGCAGCAGGTTCCTCTAAATCACTGGTATGTCATCATACCTTAAAGGTATTTGTTTTTGTAATGTGTTCTGTTTAAGTTGGAAGTGAGCAATATGTAGCCTTAAGTCAGATATGTATACTGTTTAACCCTCAATGTAAGAAAATTTAAATTGGTTTGAATTATATGAAAGTGAAGGGGATGGGACTTTATATTCACAGAAGGCCACAGAAGACTGACTTCTACAGTTTTAATCAATTTTATTTTCAACAGTTTAACTAGGTCCTGTAATACCTGCAGAATATGAGGATGTGACTTACTTTACTTTCATAATTCAGCTTTATATCATCCTTGAAGCACTGAAGACAGATCCCAGCTTCTCCATTACTACAAGCACTGAACACATCTCACTTCATCTGTCTGTTGGCCTCTGTGTCACATTACAACATTTTTCATTAAGTGTGGTTTATTTCTAACAGAAATGGTCTGTAGTACCAAAGGGACCGAGAGAAATTGCAGGTTGTGAACAGTATGTCACTGATCAAAATGGAAGTGATGGAAGAGAATGGAGGATGTCATTTTATGAATATGAGAAGAGCCTGATGAATGGCCTGGATGGCATGAAACCTACCATCAAACTTCTCAAGGTACAGTATTTTATTTGCCGTGGGAAACAAGTCAGATGTACATTCCATATATTGGAGGTTACTCACTGCTCCAAGATTTGAAATGTGTTTCATCTTTGTTTATGCTTTTCTGTACTATTAGATGAAAGCTCCAGCTGTAATATATTTTATTCTATTCTGAAGAAGACGAAATTGGGCAAGTGCAACTACTTGTGTTATGTCAGTGGTGAATTCTGATCCAGGGGTCAGATCATGTGGTAGAGTATGATATGCATTCTTTGTACCCCTCCATTCCTTCCCCCCCAAAGAAATAAAAGTCAATCATCCAGCATTCTCGTAGGTAGTAGTAATAGTAATAATAATAATAATAATAATAATAATAATAACAGCAACAACAATAACAACAACAATAATGAGACAGAAATGTGATTAAGAAGAAAGCCGAGAAGATTCTAAAATATAAAGACCTCCCAATAGAAATATAGCAAATGTGGAATGTAAAAACAAAAGTGATACCATTAATAATAGGGGCAACTGGAACCATCTTAAAATCATTCAGGAAGTACCTGAGCCATATACCAGGAAAGCTCAAAATAAAGGAACTACAGAAAACAGTCATATTGGTTATTGCACACATACTTTGGAAAGTAGAAATGTAAAAGTACAAAAGATTTAACATGGGAAATAGCATTACATGTGCCATGAATTGTAAGTACAGAATAGCTGCATCACTATATACCCTAGAAACATGGTTTGTTTCAGGTATATAATTGTCAATGCCCTGCATAAAGGTGATAACAAATAATAATAATAATAAGTATAGAGCTGCAATGAATGTGGAACATGAAATGTATGCTTTACTGGTAATAACTGGGGCCACTGGAATCATAATGGAAGGTTTGAAGAAAAATGTAGAGGCCATACCAGGAAACATTTAGTGGATTCACTACAAAAGACAGCTGTACATAGAACATCACACATAATACAGAAAGTGCTGCAGTCTGAGACTTGAAGCCTGAGTGGTGGGGATCACTGTTGGTTCAAGAAGAGATGTACCAAGAACAAAAGGCCTGTGACAAGAGACAACAAAATAATAGTAGTAATTCAAGTTCATTTACATGCTGACTGAACAGACCAAGGGCCAATTACAGTAACGGCACAAATGTGTATTAAGGGGGAAAAGTCAACCACATACGATACACATAAGTAAGACTTAAAAAGAGAACATTAAGAACATTAGGAAGATGAAGCAACAAATACAGGTAAAGAAATCGTATAATATTATATGCATATTACAACTAAAAACAATACACAAAAGGAGTTACAACACAGAAATTAAAAAAAAACAGAAGAAATTGCAATAGTGTAGGATAATGCCTTGAAAGCTATTTAAAGAATAGAAGGGATTTATGAACAAATAGAATTTGACAGTGACTGGGTGGATAGCACGGATAACGATTCAGTTATGAGTGATGACGGCGAGTCTGATGAATAATAAATTATAATAATAAATAATAAAATAATAAATTATTGTATTGTATTGTTCTTACGGCACGTACAGCAGCTCTATCATTTTTCCAAAATCCAGCTCTCGACCGCGAATCTAATCCGCATCTGATTTTTTAGCCCTCTAAAACTGTAAAAAGGGTGCGGATTAGATTCGAGAATATACGGTATATATTTCACTACATGCATATGTATATATGACTAAGAAGTTGTAAATCATTGTGCAATGTTACAGTGTCTCTATATATATGTATATATATATTTTATTATAATTCATCATTATACTTATTTTACCTATTGTGCTTTGCATGTTTGTATGTGTAACTATTGTATGTATATCAACTGATGTGATTAGTCTAGACTTTAACTATAGTTAAATGGATGTCCTTGTGATCTTATTTGTGATTGTCCTGTGATTTGTTGTTTTTGACAAGTTTTATATTCAGTGCTGATGGCACACTTATGAATACTATGAAACGCAGATGCATGTATGTATGTATGTATTATACCAATAAGCAGATTGAAACCATCTAGAATTTCAGTTTTGATCCACACACTCTCCAGTTCCAGATCATATCTGTGTTTGCAGTTAGCAGAGTGATGTACAGTGATAAGAGCAACACCACTACATGATAAATTTGATTCAGAAAAATCCCTATCTGCATGAAAAACTTAGTACATGTCAGGAAGGAGATTGTGACTGCTGAATGAAACATTAAGCCATGTCTCATTAATGCAAACAATGTTATAATTTTGAGCGCAGACATTCTCATAACATTTTGTGCAATTGGTATGTAAGCCTCTTGCACTTTGATAACAAAATGTCAATGTGATCAAGACAGTTAATACTGGACATGACATAATGGTGTGAGTCAGTGGCACACTCATTGCCTGGCATATATTATGAGTCAGGGTCATTTCCCTCAAGTGCATCACTCTTGCTCACAGGACTTTATAGCATTAGATGTACCAGCAGTAGTGGGAGCTCCTGCATTGGTAATTTTGACAGGTGTGCTGGGAGAGTACACCTGAAGAGGAGTAAGCTTGCCATAGTGTAGGGCCATAAGAGAGCTACTAGGCCACACATCACTAGAGTGAATGAGAGGTAATTCATCTTCAACGACTGAGATATGAAAAGAAGCATAAGGGTTACATTTAGTTTCAAGCCTAGTACAGACTAATTTCCCAAGACTTAACTGTTTTATTGTTTGTTCCACATTATCAGCAGTCACCTCAGGGCTGAAGCATGGACAAAAAGGGTCAGTCATCTTTCCCTTTTTGTGTATTGTGGGAAGAGAGGCAGAGATCCTAGCTCCAATAAGAGGCTGATGACTATTCACAGCAGAGGCAATATGGCCAGACTTTTTTTTTATATGCAATCATCATGAATCCATCAGAGTTAACTTCAGTAGTAGAAACACTTTCAGGAACCTTAGTTGAAACCATGCGTGGGACGTAATCTGGAGGAGTAGTTGAAACCTTGGCTGGTAAACCAGTTGACACAGCATCATTGTAAGATAGGCTATTCATGACCTCAACAGCAGCAGCAGCAGCCATGCCACAGGCTGCAAATATAATGCACCAACACAAACGCTATAGTGCGGACACTGGCAGAACACATCCATTTGCAACCAACAACAACTCTTTCATTCTTTAGAAAACAGGGAATCTAAAACTCTTATGTGATATATTTTGGTAATTTTGAATGAAATTCTGCACTGTTGTTGTCCTTGTGTATACTCTACATTGGTTGTTTGGGGGGGGGGGGGGGGGGAGCAGGGTCATCCAACCTTTATTTATCTTAAGCTTTTCTGCTATTCTTCTTGAGAATGGAAGTCCTGAATCACATTTTTATCAGACCTGCACATGTCTCTTTTCAGAGGAAGGGTGATTGAAGAATAAAATAAATAAGACACTGTAAATGAGGGAGAAAAAAAATCAGAAATAAATATGTTCTTAACTGTACAAAGAGAGTGATTGTTGAGGAACCAAGTCTTCTATGTTTTTGTGCTGTGTGGTTGGGTAATTTCTTCCCATCGTTTCAAAGAAAGGTACCACCTTCATCTTCAGGGTTATGAGTCAATTCACAGACTCATAACCCTGAACTTTGAAGGTGGTATGTTCCTTCAAAATGCTGGGAAGCAGTTACCTAACCACACGATGTAACAACCTAGAAGACCTCGTTTCTGAATACGAAAACAAGTATGCAACTAATAAAATCCTTCAGTGCTGTGTCATTTCCAGTGGGTCATGCAACAAGCTTCATGCATGACCTCAACCATATCTTTTGCGTAGTCTTCTTCCTCTCTCTTGCTTATACAAGTGACCATACCTATGGCTGTGCTCTTGGTTGCATGCCTTGGAGGAGAGGGTGCTAGTTTCAATGGACAATGTTGAGAAAAAATATTGCCTTCTTCTTTTTCTATCTCTCTCACACACATTTCAAATGGCAAAGTATGGCAGGGAATACTCTGCATTCCCAGCCTTTCAGCAAATGCATTATACAAATTGAATATAACACACAGTAATTATTTTTAGAAAAAAGATTTATAAGTTTTCCCTCTTTTTTAATAGAGAAAGGAAATCATTTGTTCAATGCCATTGGTATGGCAGCACAATACTAACCACACCAGAGAATTCACTACTGTGTTATGTAACACATTTTCAGATAGCTGGTAGTTCTGTGAGGAGGATGAGAGGCATGGAACATGTAGCATGCATGGGAGAGTTGAGAAATGCATACAGATTTTTAGTTTCAAAACATGAAAGGAAGAGACCACTTTGGAGAATTGTACATAGAGTGGAAGATAATACTAAAATGGATTCTGGCAGAATAGGATGGGGTAATGTATACCACATACATGTGGCACAAGATTGTTTCAAGTGGCATGTTCTTATGGACACAGTAAGGAACTTTCAGTTCCATAAAATTGGGGCATTTTCTGAGGAACCAAGCAATGTAAGCTTTTAAGAAAAACGCTGGTTGGTGGAGGTGTAGCAATCTGCATCACAAATTTTATGTCTATGGGATACTGTAGTTAGCGTTTCACAGTGACACCATTTCTATTCTGTTTCATTATCAGCAAAAAACATTCATACAATAGTAATTTTCAAACTTTTGATCCTGAAGAACTTTTAAGGAAAAAGCACAGATCTCATGGATATGGATTAGAGACATTTGTTCTGCATGAAACAGTAGCATAATGTATCTTTTGAAGAATACAGATTTTGAAAACCACTGGCAGAGTTTGCAGATGTCTGGGTTGTGACATTACTTTTAACATTTAAATGATACTCCATGTTTCATCAGTTATTCCCATGTTCCAGTCTCTCTCTCTTTTTTTTTAACCTATTATTACATTCTCATCCCATCTAAACTTTGCACAGTATTTAATAAAAGAAGTGACCACTGTTCATATGTTTTGTTTTGTTAATGTTGTTACAGCTGTTACGAGATAAATGGCAACGGACCAGTGTGTCCAGTTACTACATCAAGACTGTGTTCTTATGGGAGATTTACAAGAAAGACACTCAAATTTGGCAGAAGAGAGACCGTGGTTATCTGTTCGTATATGTTAGTTCTAATTCCTTTAGTTTGCATTGTTGAAACTCTAGTATAAGTAAAACTAGAAACCCAGGTGCATAATAACCATCAATCACAGCTCCTATTGTGTGTTGTATGGTTTTAATGCAACATGTTTCGGCTTACAAAAAGCCATTATCAGGCAAATAAGACACAAAATAAATTATTATGTAAATTGCGTAGTACTATTTCACATTATTCATGTATATGGATGGGATCCCAACTTAAAAAAAATATTATAAATGCATATGATAAGCTGAAATCAGTAGTATAAAAATTATGCTGTATCCAATAAGTATGATAAAATAAGAAGTTTAAAAAAAATACAGCATTAAAATGGTTAGGATTAAGATAGTGTAGTAGTACTTCTGAATGTGAGTGGAAGGTTTCTTGTATAGTAGCGCCAGTGCATAGCGGCCTGCACTATAACAAATGGGGGTTTGCAGCTGTTTTATACATTTATGTACATAATTTCACGTAGAACAAAGGTCAGAATATGAGGAATAAAGAGTGATGAAATCTTAAACATTCCTTCAATAAAGAGCACACATTTTAAGGATTGTGAATATAAAATCTCCCCCCCCCCCCCCCCCCCCCAAGCCCAAATGTCTGCAAGAAAACTTGCACTCACATTCAGAAGTACAACAACAACAGTGGTGGGTGGTGGTGGTGGTGGTGGTGGTGGTGGTGGTGGTGGTGGCAGCAGCTGCTAGTACTACTGCTGCTGTTATATGATTATGTTATAGAGCAACATTTTTCTTGGCAAATGTATTACATAATTCTTTCTTAATTCATTCTTCAGCAGCACCACTAGGAGCAAATATCTTTACAATTGCCATCCTCTTACCATGACTGCCTTTCATCCTCCTCTTGTTCTTTCTGTCTTTCCTTCCTCCCTCCCTCCTCTCCCTGGTGCAGTTTGCTTCTTCTTAGTACCTATAAATAGTGGGAAGTATAGTTATTAATGAACTTCTTTCAGAAGGCTGAACAAATTGTGAATCTGATCATTGTTTGCTTGGCATCTCTTAGTGAGAATTATCTTACATTCCAGATGTTGAGGATGTTTGAGGAGCGTATGCTCAGTATGTGTATCCCATTCTTCTGGAATGAACGCCATAATCTTGTGAGTCACCTGGGCACTGATGATATGCAAAACCTGGGTAATTTCGTGAAGAACAGGAGGACTGACCTGGAGAAAGCCCTTAGGACACATCAGCATGATCCAGTCGAAGTGCTGAACAAAATGTTCAAATAGTAAGTTCTGTTGCAAGATTTTTAGTATTAACATATGCTTGCACTCTTGCACCCACGTATACAGTGAAGTCCTTTTAAGACTTTTTGGAAAAATTCCATGAATCAGGCTTATTAAGTGAGAAAGTAACTTATAAGGGTGTGCCTGAAAAGTTATTATGTTGTAATTCTGCATTAAAATTGACATTCCCTTTACTAGAAAATTATACCACATAAATTTTGCATTAAATTATTAATTTTAACCATCAAACCACATTGCAAGGCTTGTCTTCTTTAGTGATTTTAATACATTCTTGAATACAAGATTTTTTTTACAAGCAAAACTTGTAGATGGAGAGCTCACTCTTGCTGGAACTCTTCCATAAATGCTGATTCTGTGTTACTGTATTTTGCTGTTTTCACCTTTTTCCAGCTTAGTGGTTCACTTACAGACTGAGTACTCTGTCTCATATTTTAAGTTGACACAGAAATACCAAGTCCTTTGAGGAATATTTTAAGTAGCAGTCACTGTGTTCATACTATCCATTGTTCTTGCATTGAGAGAGCAGATGACATTTGCGATGTAGTAGCCATGCTGATCACATTTTAATAATTACCGGTAATGGCTGTACAGGGAGGAAAATGTACACAAACAGGCAATTTGAAGGGAACACAAAATGCATATAAATTTTGCATACATGTTACTGAAATAAAAGTAAAACTGTTACAGTCACAGGGTTCTCCATTAAACCCATGCTTATTCACATTTTCAATTGGATATGCACCATGATGTTGCATCATGCATTGTGAAGTGCATACATGGAAATAGATGGCAATACATTGAGAATATGATGTAACTTGCCAACAGAAGTTTCAACGGATTTACCTTGATTTCCTTACCTGTGCCTGAGGGCATTATTTCGTCTCTGTATATTGGTAAAAAATTAGATAAATGGGAAATCAAGATTATGATGCGAAAATGTATTAAATGGGTGAAAGTTTCACGTCATTTTTTTTCTTATTAGCCTGGAAAGCCTTTTAAGAGGGAAATGTTAAAAGGGAAAGGTGTATGTTAATCACACACAAAAGTTGAGGTACTAAATTATTCTAACATCTTAGACTGTAAGATGATAGACTAATTTAGGACCTGTCCTGTCTAAGACTTAGAGAGGATAATTTCATAAGTAGGGTCATCTTAGGCCAGTTTCACCGTTCTAAGCTGTCTCATGATGAAGGTCCTTTATGTGTTGTGTTAACCCTTCTCATGTGGAAATTTACCAAAATTTCTCTGAGCCGTGTTCATTTTTTCAGACAAAATTTTTTCCCTACGAATTTTTTCAGTTATATTGGTCAAGTACAGTAAAATTCCACCCTCTAGGATCATTCAGCAAAAATAGGACAAGTGTCAATGAGTGGCAGATTGTTGTATATGTTGTATGTGAGACTGATAGGGAGGAAGGTAGTTGCAGAGTGTCCGAAATAAGCAGTGGAAAGTCTGAGACATGGAATGTGTCATATCATGCAGGAGGGGTTAGGCAGATAGGTGCAGTGATGTCTGGCAGACCATCCTCTTTCATACTTTTGTGGATTTGTCTTCACCAGACTTGTCTTGAAGGATGTACTCTGGGTTGGGAGAGGGGTGATGACAAGTTCACCTTGAAGGACATAATTTTAATTCCATTAGTTGCATGCACAGGAATCTTCATGATATGAATTCACTGCTTGCATTCATTTTATATACATTAAAACTCATTTCTGGAAAAGAATTGTTTGTACCTTATTTATTTTAATATCTGAGCCATTTGAGTGGACTACTTATTGACATGTCTTGAAAACTTTTATGACATGGTGCGAATTACTTCAAGGTTTTGAATATTTTTTAGTTTCGTAAGTACGTTCACATGCAGTAAACAAAAGTTAGCTTTGACATGTCTGTCTGTATCTATCTGCATATATCAGGGTGACTCCCACTGGACAGATTTTCATGAAATTTCATATGTGATATTATCACTAAAATTTGTTCACACATTCTGATTTTGGTACAAATCAAACAAAAATAGCTGATACTTTACATGAAGACTTAAGTATATTTATGATCTCTCACCATAATGGTTTTTGTAACTGAGACAGACTGTTGGTTGTGATGTATGCACAGAAGCAAACGAAGGATGTGATTGATTCCAAATTCGGTGAAAAAATATGGAGAAAATGTCTCCCACATGAAAAACAAAGGAAAGTCGAGCTTGATTGTGAATCTGTTGCTAAGATATGGAAGAAACTACACCCATATAAAAAATAACAATTTTTAAGTCAACTTTAAGTCCATGGAAGGGTGCTTTCCAAATACTTGCATCTTTTGTGTTTTAAAAGCTATTCATGACTTTAAGATATAGGGAATGCAACAGAGTGGACTCAGCATCTTTTGTGTTCTTAATACTGTTCATTTCAGAGGTGAGAGAATACTGGCCCTTGTTGTGGTTTGGAGCTCACCTTAGGCTGTATAGTCCCAGTGATAGCTACTATCTTCATCACATGCCTGGTATTCAGAAGAAATAGAAACATGCCCTAAGGCCACTTCCATCTTCCTTTACTCTTGCCCATGTTTGCAGAGGCCAGGAAGATCGAGTCATTAAATGTAGGGTAGTTATGGCATTTACACGTCCAAATACACTGTGCTAAAGGAGGAAAATTGAGAGTGCTAACTTTATAACCTGGTCCAGGGAGTGTGACTAGCTGTTCCTAATGGCCCTACCAGAGTAGGTTCTCCCCATTCCACCTGAAGGTGGAGGCTGGTCCAGCCTCCAAAAAATTGTGGGGTTTTTTTTTAGCCTAGATGATGGACAGTGTCTGAAACACCAGTGACGCCTACAACCATATATAGTCATCCCTGTAGTTGAATTTAAAACTTTATAATTATTAAGAGAATTAAAGTGAGTTAGCATGCACGTGCCCAGTATAAGAATCTTTCTGTATTGATTGGTATCACATACTTTTTAACATCAGGGGTTAGATGATATAAAAACTATTTCACATTTAGCATTTCATGTTAAGTGGTTCAGGAACTGTGGCGTTTGCTTTCTGTCATTCCTCACTCTGAGGTAATAATGATTCCACTTCTTTCTGTGGAGGCAGTGACTCCCTCAGTCTCATTTTCTTGAGAAACGGATATGCTATGTGAAGAAGAGCTGTTATGGGTGTGTTGTATTGCCTCTTTCTTTTTCTCCCCTATTTCCCCCAATGCTATGTGACAAAGTCCTCAAAGAACAGGTATTGTAATGGTGCAGGAAAAATGTAATTTTCAAGAATTTTGTTGGTATATTCAAACTATCCTGTTCTAACCAACTGAAAACTAGCGACTGATAAAGGAAATCTGTGAGTTAATTTAGTAAAATGGTAGAACTACAAGCTGGATGTCCAAGGTTTGATTCTTGGCAGATGCATTGGATTCTTTTAGCGATGCTGCTGCCCACTATGCAGTGGGCACCAAAATGTTTTTATGAGTGAATGGAAGTAGACAGAGGATGTTGTTGTTTGGCTTATTCCATAGGTTGTTGCTGATTTCATAGGTTTTGTGGATCAGAGGCTTGATCCCGCATTCTTTTGTGGTGTTTCAAACAGGCTGAGGTTTCAAGTGCATCATTTTGAGCCCAGTTATAAAATTTCTTTAATATTATGGATAAAAAGTTTGTTTTTACTCCTTTTGTAGTCTTTGATTATTGTTCCAAGTAGTTATTATCTTTGATATCATATTCTTGTTATATTGAGATTTCTAATTTTTCAGATATTTGAATGATGTTCAAGTTTCTTCTCGTGCCTAGGACATAGGATCTGCCTCATATAATGCTGAGGCATATGTTCGAAAGTTGTTTATAGTTTAGTCATCCAGCAAAGGAGTTCAGAATAGTTTTAGATATGGTATTATGTATTTGATAGTTATATTAAACTGGTATAAAGCCCGTTGAATTTCAGCGGGTAGTGCTGGCTCTTAAGAAGTTATTTTTACACTTAATTTAATTTGCAGAACTATTTCTTCCATTCATTCTTCATTCAAAAATTTATAGAACATGTTGCAGGTTTGTTAAAAGTTTTAAGGTGATTCAAGTAGCAAGTGCCTGCACTGAATTATTAATTTTATTGTGTTAATTGTCGTGAAGTGTATTATATTTATTCACATTTTTCACCAGGAAGTGAATCAACATTCTTTCCTCCTCTGTTAGACCTAGTTCTGTGAGTGAATTTTTGGGTGCATATAATCTGTACTGTATTTCTAAATTATCGTTGTTTCTGAACTATTGGAAGGATGGAAGTAAGCAATGGACTAAAATAAACCCTCATATTTTACCTGAAATTGGTATGCTGGATTCCCCCCACCCCCACCAAGAAGTAGGTCAAAATAGGTCAAACCAACCTCTATGATTTGGTCATAAACAGGAAAATCTTACATCATTTTTCAGGAGCCTAAAGTCGAACCAAGTTCACTTATAGATTCAGTATAGTCTTCTCGGGCAATCAGTGCGTTAATGTTTAATCAACGTTTCGGGATGGCTCCATCCATCTCAGGCAAATGATTTACACACTGCTCTCTGTCCGTTTTTCTACTGCCGCGCAGGAGAATCAACTGTGAGTGCCAACATTAAGTCGTGGGCGGTCTGTTACTGTTGTGCTCTCAGCCTCGTGCGAGTCCTGTCGCTAGTACGGCTTCAAGCTCGGCATATGTAACCACCATCCCTGTTGATGTTGTCCGGATGTAATTTTATTTCAGTCGCTTCCTTTATTATGTGGTCCATGTATCCCTTTGTCCTGACTAATCTGCAGGTGTTGTTGAATTCTACCCTGTGGCCTGTTTCCAGGGCATGTGCTACTGCTGATTTATCTGGTTGACCCAGTCTGAGGTGTCGCCTGTGCTCTTTCCGCCTGGTCTCGATAGTTCTATATGTCTGGCCAATATACGTCTTACCGCATTCACATGGGATGCCATATATGCCGGGTATTTTTAATCCAGGATCATCCTTCACTGATCTGAGCATGTGGCAGGTTTTCTTTGCTGAGACGTGTATGGTTCTGATGTTGTACTTGGCTAGAAGTCTGCTGATTTTATTGGAAGTGGATTGTTGGTATGGCAGAAGTGCTGTTGCAGTTGGTTTTTCCTTATTTTCTTTTTGTTTTACTTTTGAGTTTAGGGCATGACTGATATCCCGTTCGCTGTAACCATTTTTTCTGAAGTTCTTTTTTAAATGCTGTAGCTCTTCTCCTAGGCTTTTCGTATCACAAATCGTCTTTGCCCGGTGTATCAGAGTTCGCAACACCCCATTTTTCTGTGCCGAGTGTTCTGATTTCGCAAGTAGATAGAGAGATCTGTGTGCGTAGGTTTTCTGTATACCGTGTGTCCTAGTGAACCATCCGGTTTCTTCTTTACAAGGACATCAAAAAATGCCAGTCTGTTATCTATCCCTATCTCCATTGTGAACTTGATGTTTGAGTGTAGACTGTTCAGATGTTGAAAGAAGAACTGCATGTAACCGGCAGTTCGGGTTCGAACCCCGAACATGTCGATTACGTGATGTAACTATTTATTTTCGGCATACAGATTGGGGTTTGATGAATACAACATCCGGCTTGAGAAATTAAGGAGAAAAGTAAATTTAGAAGAGACAGTGGCAACTATCGCTTCAGAAACAGTAGGGACATGTTGCGGTTAGAGCGTTCTAGCGCGCCGTTTGTAGTAGCCAATCAGACTTAAAGATTTAAAAAGTATTTCAGCCAATGTAGAGATAGGTATTGCATGAGTGGGGGAGATATGGTTGCGCAGACCGTGGACGCGGGAGTTTAGGTGTCTGGTAGAAGAAGAGGTACAAGACGGTTAGAATAGTGTTCAGGTGCCGTCCTCAATCGTAAATTGAAAGCAAAGTGTACTAGATTTGTTATGTTACAATTCTACCAATAAAGCCATATACATAGTTATTACTTGTTTAATTGGACTAACTGGTGAAGCGAGTGCTGGCACTGAGTTACCTCCACGCAATAATCCCAATGATGATGAGACCTCATGACACCGACACCGAGCTAGCCACGCTACCGAACTGAACGGTAACATGCAGTTCCTCCTCCCCATGGGGCCAGACTACAAAAGTGTCATCCATGTATCTGTACCATATGGAAGGTACAGATGGAACAGATGAACAGTGTGTTAAATCAGTTTTGCCTGAGGATGGTGACAGAGCCAGTCCCCGAAACGTTGTATTTAAACCAGTTAACGGTGCTGATCGCCCGAGAAGACTATATTGAATCATGTTGCCGCGAAAGTTTTAAAACTTATATTCACTTGTAGAAGTTTAAAAACACCATTATTGTCTCTGGACCTTCAGGGAGATCACCTACTGATCAAAACAAGCTTCCCAAAATATCAAAACCTAGTAATTTTATCATTGAAATACCAACTAAAGGCAAACATGCATACATCCATGTGCCATCAGCTTTCTATATAGTAGATTCAGGGTGTGATTAGAGAAGTAGATTAAAACTTGCTGCACTGGCTCCTGTTTCACTCTGAGGTACTGTGTACTTCAGCAGTTTGGATCTTCTATTCCACTTTTTATTACTCTGTTTCATATATTATTTCTAACTGTTGTAGGGTCCAGTGATGAAGACAAGATAGTAAATATGTTTGTTGTATTTTAAGATTCATGTACATAGATATGCTTATGGTGGACATGGTACAAGCTTGTGAGTTCTCAAGGCTAAAAACATGTGGAGTTCTTCATTCATATACTTGTGAGCATTCATAGCATGATACTAAAGCCAATGATAATCATGTGTAAGAACACTCTTTTATTTGTGAAACTGATAATGCTTTTTCTTGAAACAGCGAAAAACCATGTGTGGAGAACTGTATACAAGAAAACCCACCTCTGGAGAATTATACACAAAAAACTGAGTATGATGTACGATGTTTGGTAGAAGATGAAAAGGAGGAAGAAAGGCAGCCACTACTACAGAAAGAAAATGAAGGATCATGCTTCAACTGGAAGAGCCTTTTACTTCTGGGAATTGGTGCTGTGACCTTGATAGGAGGTATTGTGTTATGTGAAACACAGGGAAAACAGAAGGTCAATGAAACTGACAGTAACAATGATATAAATTGTGATCTTAAGACAATTTACCATTTGTTGTCCATTAACTATAAAATGCATTTCCTTTTCACCCATTCTGTACCATGTGTCCAAGCCTTTATTTAATCAGTTATGAATATTTTATTCCCTCACCTGCTTAATGGAACTCTGAAGATAACATATATGAAAATTGAGGTAAAACTGCGTCATTCCTTACATCCTTACATCTACCCTTGTTGACAGTTAAATTAATAATTCTTCAACCTTGATGTTGATCTGGTTCTTCATTACTAGCACCATGTGGAAGTGGGCTTTGTTCCCAGTGCTGTCAGGGAGTATGCTAGCTCAAAGTCAGTAGGGTTAGTAGATGGAAATTCAAGTCTCCTGTGATGTGATACTGTCTCATTGGGTGAATAATTCCTGTAAAGGTAAAGGTAAAGCAATCCCATTACAGGCCTTGACCGGCCCTTAGGGATCCAGGAGGTAGAGGCTTCCAGATTTTTTAGACAATCGGCACATGAAGGTGGTAAGGTTGTCAGCCCTACGCACCGGCCGCCTTTACCCCCCAGGAAAGATTCCTGGTACTCATTTCTGTTAGAGGCTGAGTCGACCCCAGGGCCATAGTGTGACCGGAACAATTATGTCAATGAAAAATTCCAGTGACACCATCAGGAATCGAACCCGCGACGTTCCGGTTTGTAGCGCAGTGCCTCAACCAACTGCGCCACCGCGTGCCCCTAATAATTCCTATAGTGCCTTCATCTTCAAGGTCTAACCTGAAGATGAAGGCACTATGATCCTTCAAAATATCAAACACTTCTCTCCCAGTTACATAGGATCACATCCCAGATGACTTGGATCTCCAGCAGCACCACTGTGGAACCTCAGCCTCGCTGGATTACTAGATATTTGGGTTATATTGGCAGATAGGTCCTCAGATGTAAGGAAAGGGGAGAGGAACTTGTACCCTGTTTTGGTCAACAGCAGTGGTGAACAGGGGATTTTTAAAAATGGCTCTTTTTAGGACTTGTGAGAACCTGAACTACTGGCACATGGCAATCCTGGTAATCCCAGGCAATCACCCATCCAAATGCTCACCCCACACACACACACACACACACACACACACACACAATGTGTTGCATAACTTTATCTGCTGGGTTTCAGTTGCCTAGGATGTGGCTGTGGGATTGTGTTTGAGATGGTAAGTGGGAACAGGAGTGGTAAGTTAAGTATCTGAGGAATGATGAATTACAAGGGAAGTTTGGCCTGAAAATCGGAATGAATAAAATCAGGAAGCTGTTGCTGCTGTTTCTTGTCGTGGAAGAAATATTTGCATTGTCATATGGCTGTGGTATCTTGTCTGTTGCTCAGGTGTGTTGATGTTCCTCCTCCAGACAGGGCATTACTGGTAGCCTGTTCCTCAATTCAAGTTGTGGTGTAGCTTGATCTTCATTTTATGAATGACTGCTACTGTAATGGGGTAGCTGTACCAGTTTGTTGTGTTGTATCTGGTGGTCCAGATTTGTTGAATACTCTACCATCATTGAGCATTCTGGATGATAAAGCTGGAGGTCTGTGGTGCGCCTTTGTGCAGTCTTCTATTTGGTCTGTCTACATGTACCAGTGCAGCTCCCACTGCATGGATTTTCCTGAAATTTGATACTGGGGACTTTTACAAAAATCTGTTGAGAAACTCCAAATTTGGTTAAAATCAGACAAAAATATTTGGCACTTTATGTGAAGAGCTGTGGTCTTCATATTGTTGGCAGGTGACATATGCAGTGCAACAATACAGAGAATGCTTGCTGTTCTTCCTTGGCAATGTTTTCAATATTTATTACTTTACTGACATTCACATGTATATGTGAACAATATAAAGGGAATGCATTGTTGCACTTCCATGGCAACAGTGGTTATGCAAACATTCCAAAGTGTTACATTATACCTACATTGCCTACCTTGTTTAAGTACCATGTTTTTATGCAATGAGAAATGGAGGAGCACTTATCAGGGCACATGGTATGAAGTGTTGTTTGTTCAAAAACAGCAGTTGACTCTGCACTAAGAGTAGTGAATTAAGTACAGAGTGTTTCAGGGTGAATCTGTCATCCTTTGGGAGAACGTTTGTTAGGTTAAAGTACGTCGATATAACCAAAAATACCTACATTCGATGTTGAATGGTTACAGAGATAATGGTGAGAGAAGTTTTAAAGAATGATAGCTGTTATACATTTATTGATTACCAATTACATGTTAAAACTATGAGGAATTTGTAATTCCTGAAATGTTAACACCTGCACTTAACATCTTATTAACATCTTTGTGACATAAAGACATTGATTAAGCAAGAAACACTTGCACTGTTTTCATAAAAATTGCCTTAGGGTTCCAAGTACTTTACTTAGCACACATGCTGTTGCATGGCTTGGCTTTGGTATTGGCTCAAGGATGGAGCTGCACAATGTCTGGATAACACATCATGCTAAACAGGTACAGTACATGAAACTGCAAGAAGACCACGTTTTTCTCAGATCCGTGCCTGCATAATCGTTCAAATTCAGATGTAGGTATTTTTGGTTATATCGATGTAATTTAACCTAGGGAACATTCTCCCGAAGTATGGAATTCAACGTAATGTTAAATTGTTAATGTTAAAAAACATCAAAATGATTGGTTGTCCTTATAGTTGTTATCTAGGGATCTTTAACACACTTCTGCCCTTCATAGGAAAATTTACTGGTAATTGGGTCCAATTCCTGGGTTTTGCTGATAAATATGTTCTTCCTTCTTGATTGTGTATGTTGCTCGTATTATTACACTCCATTGTGTTAGCAGTACCCAACTCTTCTTTTAAAATGTTTATGATTTCTATTACAGAATTCAATTCAGATATAACTTCATTCAGTTCTATTTTCAATTTTACACAACATTGGCACCTTAATTCACCATCATTCACTTTGTGTGTGTGTATGTGCATGCGAGAGAGAGAGAGAGAGAGAGAGAGCAACATCTTCGTTGTAACCTTTAGAGGTCGCCATATTGGCCAACTTTTTTATTTTTCAGGATCTTCTCAGCTTCTTTCTTAATCACATTTCTGTCTCCTGAAATTGCAACATGTATTAACATACATGTTGTTTTTCCATTATCACAAATAATGATGTCTGGTTTGTTGTTAGGGATGGTTATGTCGGTTTGCATTTGTTTCTACTAATTTTAGTACATGCTCATACCAGTGTTCATTGTCTAATTTTACCCCTATTGCTTTGCATATGTTAAAGTGTAGTTGAGCACACACTGTATCATGTCTCTTTATGTATTGTTCTTTTGCCAATATTGGGCATGCTGTTATAATGTGTTCTATTGTCTCGTCAAATTGTTAACAGTCTACATTTGCTATCTGTTTCTGTTTGTAATATTTTTATTGCTTGATATTTTGTTTGTAATGCCTGATCTTGTGCTGCTATTATTTCACATTTCAATATTTCAATTTACATTACCTTCTATACACTTATTTATTAGCAAATCGTGAGAGTGAACAACAATCTTGCACATACTGTCTGCCATGTTACCACAATTAACCTAATGGTGAAGAAAGAATAATAATTAATTTTTTTAACTTCATTTCATTTTATCTTATTGTTGCAATAGAATACTTTTATAGCAATTATAATCTGTATATTAGGGAAGTTTTATTACTTTTTAATGCAGTTGTTGTTTTATGTTAAATTTATTATATTGTGATATGATGTAAGTGACTAGTTCCATATCCGACAGGTCTCTGAGACCCTGTAATGGATTTATGGAATGTAATAAAGATGATGATGACCACACTGCCCGTCGCTAACTTTGCTTTCAAATTGTATTTATCTGTCTATGTCAGTTATTAAATTTTCCTAACTAATTTTAACTAATTTTCCTTTCTTGAATACAATCTTTGCACATTTGTCAAGTCCAAATTCCATATGGATATCATCACTAAAGGTCCTAACTACTTACATCTGTTTTTGGAGTTCTTCCTCTATTCTACCTATCAGTTTTAAATCATCCATGTGAAGTAAGTATGACACTTTTGCTTTTGTTGTATGTTCTTCATATTATTATTATTATTATTATTATTATTATTATTATTATTATGCTGTCTCTTGTCACAGGCCTTTTCTCCCTTGTACTTCTCTTGAACCAACGGTGATCCTCACCACTCAGGTTTCAAGTTTCACACTGCAATACTTTCTGTATTACATGTGATGTACCATGTATAGCTGTCTTTTGTAGTGAATCTATTGAGTGTTTTCCTGGTATGGCTTCTAAACTTTTCTTTAAACCTTTTGTTACTATTCTGGTGGCTCCAATTATTACTGGTATAATCATACATTTCATATTCCACATTCGTTGTATCTCTGTACATAAATTCTTGTATTTTAGTTTCTTTTCTGCTTCCTTTTGCGTGACACTTACGTCCGCTGGTATTGCCACATCAATCAGTATGCATGTTTTCTCTTTTTGTTTTTAATTATATCTGGCCTATATGCTGTAACTTCTCTGTCTGTATGTACCCCTTGATTCCATAACACTCTCACATCTTCATGTTCACGTACTGTTTTGGGTGTGTGTGTGTACCGTTTACCTGTCGTTTTGATGCCTAGTGCTTTGCATATTGAATAATGTAAATGTGCACCAACTTTATCGTGTCTCATTCTTCGCCAAAATGAGACATCCTGAGGTTAGGTGGACAATAGTTTCTTCATGTTGTTTACATAACTGGCATTTACTGTCTACTTCTTCCTTCAAAATTTTATTTTGAAAATAGTTTGTACTAATTGCTTTGTCTTATACTGCCATTATTGTACTTTCTGTTTCTCCCTTGATGTTTCCAAATTTTAACCAGCAATATGACTGTTCATTATCCACCACTTTCTCATCTAAGTTACGTGGGAATTGTCCATGCATCCTTTTCCCCTACCATCTTTCTTTTGTCTTCTCTGCAATGCTGTCCTTTATTTGGCTTGTTCCTTCTGTAATTCTCCCTTGAGACTTCTAGCTGTCTGTACCATTGCTGAGTTGGTGTTATTTTTGTGCATTCTAGCAACTTGTATTAGTGGATCTTCAGTGCTGTCTACATATTCCATCAGTTTTGTAATGTCTGTTACATAGGCTTCTTCTAACTGCATCAACCCCCATCCTCCTTGTTTTCTGGGAACATGCAAGCAATCTACATCTGCCCTTGGGTGATGCTGTCCATGGATGGTTAGAAGTTTTCTTGTTTTCCTATCCAGTTTTCACAGTTCTTCTTGGCGCCAATTAATAATTCCAATATATCTAAGTACTGGTACTGCCAATGCTCCAATTGCTTGTATTTCATTCTTTGCACTCAATTCTGAGTAAGACTAATCTCAATCTCCTCAAGTATTCTTTCTTCAACTTTTCTTTTTCATTTTTATGCTCTATGTCATGGCTCTCTTCTATCACTAAATACTTATACACTTTTCTTGGGTTCAGTTCTTTAATGTCCTTCTCAAATGTGCTTTCTACTAATTCTAACAAGAAGAAGAAGCAACAACAACAACAACACTAAAATACTTGTATTATCGGTCTCCAGTTGGGCCAAACGATGTATATATAGTTCCCCTTCTTTTGCCTTTTACTGAGCTTTCTCCAAATGTGGTACGTTCAGAATGACATACAGTAGAACCCTGTTGAGAAGTCTTTCAAGGGACCAGAGGATTAGGGACTCCTTAAGTGGGAAGACTTATTAAGAGGGAAGCTTATTAAAAGCAATAGGATTTCGGGACTTTAAAAATCAGACTTCTTACAGGGGAAAACTTCTTATGTGGGGACTTCTTATCCGGGTTCTACTGTATTTTAATCAGACAGAGGATGAAGTACAATTGCTTTGACTTAGTAGTAACATGACACATGTGAATACTGGAGTTTTACATATTATTTAGATGAACCTTGGGCATCACAGCTAGCTGTAGTCTGTCAGAAGACAAGGTGCTGTGTTGTTCTTAGATAGACAAGTTGCTGATATGAAAGTTTCCTTAGAAGATCTTCTTTATCCCATTGTATGCTAATAACGAGCTTCCTCTTGAGCACATTAAAATGCCAAAGCGCTATTTCAGGAGTCTGGGTCTACCTTTTACATTTTTCTTGTTTGAGCATTTAAGTAAAATTATTAAGTCTGTGAAGTATGTCACACTAGGTGTGTTTTCTGCAGTATGTTTTTTTCGTGTGACAATTCAGTATTTTAATGTTTTTACGTATTTTGTATGGGGCTTATTTTTTGGATGTCATCACAGAGCTGTGTGTATATCATGTTTTTAGTTTATTGATTTTGTAATAAACTTGTTTAATGAAACACCTCTGTGATTTGTTGCTATGGAAACGTAGATTCCAAAATCAACAAGCGTTTCTGACACGTGTGGATTAAGTGGTGCAGAAACTAAACAAGATAAAGAAAGAAAGACTGTGACTGCTTTACACTAATAACACAGTGCTTGCACAGAACTTTAAATGATGATGTGATTATACAGGGTTATTCAAAATGATTGTCGGGGTTTTAACAACTTGGCCACCTCGTTCTCCAGATGCAACCCATGTGATTTCTTTGTATGGGGTTACATCAAGGATCAGGTTTATGTTCCTCCTCTTCCCGCAAGTATCCCGGAACTGAAGGTACGAATCAGAACCGACATTGAAACGATCACCGCTGACATGCTAGAAAAAGTTTGGAACGAACTCGATTATCGTATTGATGTTTGTGGAATCACAAAGGGTGCACATATAGAGCACCTGTAAGGTATGTCACAAAAACTTGGAGTGTTGTTCTATTAAATAAAAAAATACATATACTGCTATCTCAAGTTTATTGTATATGACAAGTTGTTAAAACCCCGACAGTCATTTTGAATAACCCTGTATATATATACATCTAATTTGCTGATTACTACTGTAGCCGAACATTCGTTCGAGCCAGTTGGGCACCCTGCCCCTCTACGTTTGTAGGGAGAGAGGTTGGCGACGAAGGGAAGGGGAGTAAGAATAGAGGAAAGACCCAGCGACGGGCAACAGTTGGAGTTTAATAAGGTAATCGAGAGATCCTGGTTGTGGCCGGCTGATATATGCAGTGTTGCAACTGCATAAAGGTGGAAACTAATCTAGAGAATCTTCTTCGTTGTTGAGTGTGCACGAGACCAGCAACGATCGGCAACAGTAAAAGTGGCATCAACGTTGGGGCCGGATAAAGAACAAGGCCTTCAAATACCACGGCACCAAACCCAACCGACGGTCGCCGTTCCACCGAGGAACGAACAGGGGTACAAGTATCAGCCAGCCACCTGTGACTAGCTGCTGACAACCGCGAGCAGCCGCACGTCCGACCTCCCTGGCCAGCTTACATCGGCAGCAGAGCCTCCATCACGGGTCATCGGTCCCGCCGCACGGCGTACATCGTGCAGACTAATTCTACACAAAGTCACCGGGTATATACATTGTAAAAATTGTGTGTCTTTAGGTGTAAAGAATTGTAAAAAAAATATGGCTGAGCGGAATTTGAGAAACCGGACAGTTCCAGTTTCAGAGATTGATGAGAGTGAACATCAAGCAAATAGCTTAGGCGAAGGAGGTGAGGTCGGTGTTGAAGCGGAAACTTCAACTGATGAAACCGTAGCCGCAGTTGCTCCAACTCTGTTGGCAAGGCAAGATGGCAGCATGGAACTTAGTGCAGTCAAGGAATCAGAAAACGTAACAATGTCAACTAAGCAGTTACAGGTGTTATTGTTAGATAATGTAAGCAGTTTGAAAGCGGATGTTGCTACCTCAGTTGAGACATTAAATTCCAATTTTAAGGCTGAGAATGTTAAATTGGCGGCAGATATTACTTCTGAGTCTGACCTCACAATTAACGTCAAAATTCCGGGTAGAGAACCAGAAAGTAGCAGAGCAATGGACATCGAAATTTCAGGCCGAAACAGTTAAATTGAGAGAAGAATTATCGCAGAAAATTCAGAATGCGGTAACTAACATGTCGCAGGCTTTTTCCGCCTTGCGTAATGATACTGGGTAAGGAAGTGCAACAAGTCAAAGGGACAATAGAAGGTATAAGTGATGATTTGCATGAGAAAATTAATGCGAACATTGTAGATACCAGAAAAGGAACTGAAAGGGTTGCCCACGAAGTGAACGCTAGATCTAAGTCCCTAATAGAAGAGATGCAAAAATACAAAGGTGACACTGAGAGTAAGGTAATGAGCGTGAGGCAGGATTTCAGCAAGTTCAAGGAAGAGGTAACCGCAGATCACGCCAGATGGCAACTTGAAGCAGGGACAAGATATTGAGAAAGTTAGTGGTAGCATGAAGGTGATGGAGGACAGGGTTGCAGATTGTAAGGTAGTAGAAGGAAATAAGTCAGAACTCCATAAAGTAAATTCAGAAATTAACTCTTTGAAAGCACAGTTAGCGTCGGCCAGTGTGGTAACGAGTCAATCAGC
The DNA here is from genome assembly GCA_021186555.1 of Reticulitermes speratus. NCBI lineage: Eukaryota > Metazoa > Arthropoda > Insecta > Blattodea > Rhinotermitidae > Reticulitermes > Reticulitermes speratus. Next base: position 46,576,863 of record JAJKFL010000001.1, read on the forward strand.
TGATTGCAACGCCGGCGAGTTTGAAGCTGCTGGTGACCGAAATGATCAGCTTGACTTGAACCCCTTGGCCCAAACTAACCTTTCAGAGTCCTCTAGCCTAAGGATTGTAAATGGTAGTGAGTGATGGGAATTGTAATATGCATTGTGCTTCTGTGTCGCATGCCACACAAACAGCTGTTGCCGACCTCTCACAGGCACTTGACCGCCACTGCGCTCCAGTGCACTACCTAACTGCAAATGACGTGAAATTGCCTGACTTCAGTGAGTGTTCTAAAATAAACCCTATTTTCCATCTCAGACAGTTAGATGACTACTTTCGTCTGAAATCGGTTCATAGGGACCTGCAGTTACCTATTGCCATACGTTCGATCACAGACCCATTGGCGCATTCCTGGCTGATTTCAATATCCCACACATTGAAATGTTATGAAGATTTCAAGTCAGCATTTACCCGTTATTTCTGGAGTAGAAGGGCTAAGAGCCTAGCAAGGTGTTCTGTCTATACAGATAAATACTCGAAACAATCAGGCGATAAAATGTCCGCTCACTTTTTAAAGTATGCAGTACTAGCCACATCTAGAGCAGAGCAGTCCTGACCGTGAATTAATCAGCGCTCTGCATTCCACTTTCCTCTCATTATTCAGAGAATTTTGGCAACTGCTCCATTGCAAACTGTACAGGATGCAGTGGACATCTTAAAGAGACTGGAAATGATGGAGGACCACGACCCTGCTCCGAGACCAAACCCGGTCCCTCCGTCCAGAAGTGATCCCTCACGCTCCTTTCAGCCTCGGGGGAATGACAGGACAGAGGACACTAATCGCTTTGTGCGGCAGGCTTATTATTCACGAGCTTCTAATTTCACAAGGAACGGGCCTAACTCCCAAAACGTACATTGAGGAACAGGTCGAATTTTGGCAACCGCGCAAAAAGATACGGAGAGCCCTCACAGTTGTCACAGCCTGTGGCTCTACAGGACTTGAACCCTAACGCTCCTGCGTTCAGCCGAAATCCTCAGCAGGATGATAGTAATGACCATTACCGACAGGTTCATAGTAACGGGCGCCGCGACGACGCTTCGTTAAACTAGAACTGAGCGAGGCAGTGGGGGATACGTTGCTCGCATACGGAAACCGTGCCCCAGGTCAAAATTTATTGGGTGCTTTGATTAACCAAGATAAAGAGCCAGAAGATAAGATTATTCAATGCCAAGAGGGGGGAGACATAACCCGAATCGATGAAGTGGCCATATATTACTTAAATTATTTAGTATTGCCAACTAGTCCGCATGTCAAATTGATGTTTGCTGATAAGGAAGTTACCCCGTTGCCGACAGTGGGGCAGAAGTTTGCTTAATGTCTGAAAAGATATAAGAAGAATTGACATTAGCAGGATTGCCTACTTTGGAATTGTCAATTGAGGGAGCCATTTTGATTACCGCGTTGGGAACGGACTCCAGAAGAATTAAAAAGCAAGTGTTGCTGCATTTTACATTGGGAACTGACAGTTTTGAACAGAATTTCCTGGTTTGTTCGCAACTAATTGGGCCTGTAATTTTGGGTGCCAATTTATTTAACGAATATGGAATTGTACTTGATTTAAAGAACAATGTCTGTGCTATGAAATGGGAGGGGGATGAGGAAGCGCCCCTTTGACAGATTCCAGGAAGCGAATTCCGAAGCCACTAATTCAGGAGTTGCTAAAAACAGTGTTGTCCGGCATACAGACCACATACATGTGGCACCGCCGCTAGAGGATACGCCTAGTGCGAGTTGCTCCATACAGGAATAAGTACAGGACGTCTGCGGAGTTATGCGAGAAGTTTCAGATTATGATAATGCCCTTAGGGGAAATTACAAAGAAAGAGAAAGCATGAGTAAAGGTGATTTGTATTGTAAAATGCTGAAGAAAGGAAATGGGATGGGTAAACGAACCCTTATAGGTGAGGATGCGCTAAGCTTGAGTGATGATGATAATAATTCAATTCAATTCAATTCAATTCTGGTTTATTAATGTGCCGAGTCAACAGCCAGATGGCCAATTACAGAAACAACACAACATACAAACACAAATAACAACGGACAAATAACAAAACAAAATAAAACAAACACAACCAAAACAAATAAACAAACAAACAATAACTTACTTAGATAATTAATAAAAACACCTTAAAATAATGTAATAAATTATTACATCTCACTAAGTGTAACAAATTCTCTTCTAAAAACATCCATATTATTACAAATAGAATTTGCCGCGATAACACACCGGCCGGAGGGACAGTTCTTATAATATGAGCTAACATAAAACAAAGAAAAGTCTCGGAGGTTTCGAGTGGGAACTCGTAGACCAATAATGTCTAAGGTAGACGGACAGGATTTAGAACCTAATAAAACATTAATGACAAAAATTGCATCAAGTTGATGTCTTCTGTCATGTAAAGTACGTAAATTAAGTACTTGAAGAGCATTGGCATAACTATAACCATTGCTGTCGCGGGAAAGGAATCGATTATAACATAGAGCTACAAACTTCCTTTGAATGCGCTCAAGCTTTTTTGCATCGGTAGAAGTAATTGAATTCCATACAACAGATGCGTACTCTAATTTGGGTCTAACAAGTGAAAAATATAAAGTCAGTAAACAATCAAGAGTCGATAATGAAAAGGTAATATTACGAATAAGACCCAAAAGCTTGATGGATTGAGAAAAAATGTAATCAACATGGGAATGAAAATATAATTTGGAATCAATAAAGACTCCTAAATCCTTAATACAATCCGTACGCGTAATATAAGAATCCCCAAGTTTATATTTCAAAAAAAGGGTATTTGTTTTCCTAGAAAAGGTAATAGCTCGAGTTTTGCCAGTATTTAGAATCATAAAATTAGCAGTGCACCAACGTTGTATGGAATCAATATCTGATTGCAACTGAATAAAATCATTAGGTGATGTAATAGCACGAAAAATTTTTATATCATCTGCAAAAAGAAGAAATTTTAAATGTGTTATTACTTTACATGTATCGTCTATAAATACATTAAATGGCAAAGGCCCTAAAACAGAGCCTTGAGGAACACCCGCAAGTATTCTAAAAGGCGTCGAAAAAATACCAGAAATTTTCACACACGAAAATCTACCAGATAAATAGCTACAAAACCAGCTAACATAAGCACTTGAGAGTCCAAAGGAACTAAGTTTGTTTAAAAGTAAAGTATGTGACACAAGATCAAAAGCACTGCTAAAATCAAAATATATAGCATCAACTTGACGCTGAGACCTGACTAACGGGGTTATATAATCAAGATAATTTACCAAATTAGAGGTGGTAGACCTTGATTTTATAAACCCGTGTTGACAGCAATTAAGTTTAGGCTGAAGGTAATATGAAACGTGATTATATATAACTATTTCAAAAATTTTAGAAAAATTATTTAAAATTGAAATAGGGCGATAATTAGCAATTTTAGTACTGTTGCCTTTTTTAAGAATAGGTACAATAGCAGCTTTTTTCCAAAAAGAAGGAAACAACTGCTGAGACAAACTGAGATTAAAAATATGCTTCAATAAGGGTACCAAAATATCAGTACAGCCCTTAATAATAAAGCCTGGAATACCATCAAGCCCAGCAGATTTAGATGGCTTTAGCCGCTTAATAGCTTTACGTACGTCAGAGTCAGTAACCGAAAAAACAGATAAATTGTCTGTAGAAATATCATCAAAAGAAGTTTTAATATTAGACGGAACTTTAAAAGCAGTGTTATCATACACCAATTTAAAATGATTAGCAAAGGCTGCAGCGACTTGGTGCGGTTCCACTAAGTGTGTGCCATCCACCTCGAGTTGAAGAGAATTTGATTTATTTTTCCTAAAATTAGACACGTAATTCCAAAATTTCCTAGGATTGTTTTTTAAACTTTCGTCAATAGATTTGAGCCATCTAGATCTATCGAACTTAATAGCATTCTTTACAAGTTTCCTATAGTAGGAAAATTTACTATAGTGTACATAAGACTTATTCTTTTTGAAACGTTTGTGATAATAGTTCTTTTTCAAAATGTAATGCCGCAAAGTGCGAGAAAACCAAGAGGGAAATTTGGAACCTTTAATACAGCGTAGGGGAATTGATCTGTCAATGGCTTCATGAACAGCAGAGTTAAGGCTGGCCACAGCAGCATCAACAGAAGATTTGGAATACACACTTGACCAATCGTAAAAGTAAAGAAAATTATACAACGATAAATAATCGCCACTAGCGTATTTAAAGTACGATAGTTCATTAGTTTTATAACATATTTTGTCAATAAGAGGCAATTAAATTAACAGTGGCGGGTGATAAACGTCAGGTTTAACCAGGCTAGTATCGGGAGAAGTAATATAAAGGTCAGTAATATTAGAAAAAACAAGGTCAAGCATATTTCTACTGTGATCAGCATCAACACACTGTCCTAAACCAAGAAAACAAGTGGAGGTGTAAATAGCATCTCCCCTAAGTTTAGAATAAAACTGACAATTTTCACAAGGCAGGCCGCTTTCCCAATCAAAACCAGGGACATTGAAGTCACCTAAAAGAATAACACGATAATTTGTCGTGTCAAGTTTATTTTCTAAATGGGAAAAGTATTCACAAATAATATCTGGTTTAAGATCAGGCGAAAAGTAATGATTACCAATAAGTAAATTTGGACCATTACGAGTGGGAAATTCGACCCAAACACACTCATCAAAAAACTGTAAATCATGCCTGCGCTTGCATGCATTTAATTCAGGGGAAACAGCTATTAACACACCACCTCCCCTTTTCTTAGTCGCATGGATTCTGTCTGAACGGAAAACAACGAAACCATCAGGAAATAAATTTTGATCATAACACTGGTCGTTAAGCCACGTTTCTGTCAAACAAAAAATATTATTACCAAATAAAATAACATTATCAAAAAGCTCAGTAAATTTTGTCCTAAGTCCACGTACATTTTGATAAAAAATATCAATACTTGTATTGGACATGGCGTAACCACCAGCATTAAAACAATTAGATCGAGCCATTAACTAGACATAGGATCACCTTCCCCCACGGCTTTATTAACAACAGCAGACTGGACTGAGGGATCACTACTTATGGGATTTGTAATAGTAAAAATTTGCTCTGGAGTTAGACGTCCGTAATAGGGAGCAATAAGACAGCCATCAGGCCAGACACCGACATTATTAATAAGCGGAAAGTCTTCCTCTGCCACAGATACGTGGAAAGAGGCATATGTGTTAAATTTAGTTTTCAGCCTTGTGCAGACCAAAGATTTAAGCAAGAGCTGCTCTTTCAAAGAATTTTCTATGTCAGTGCACTTGACATCAGGTGAAAAACGCGAGACAAAAAGAGACTTGGTTTTCACGCGCCTTGCAATTATAGTAAAGAAGAGGAGTTTCTTACCCCTATCATAGGGGTCCTATGTTTTTTACTCGCAGCAGGTTTAGTATTAACAGGTGATGAGGCCCTCTGTTTGTCGCTGTGCTTGGAATTGACTGGCGGGGTTGCCATCCCTCCAACACGTCGCTTCTTGCTTGTGACAAGGACGTAATCACCATCGGCAGCCGCTGATGACCCAGTTACAGAAACGACTTGACTTGCGGCATCAACATTGCTGACGACAGCACCTTGTGGAGTGGAGTTGCAAACTCGTACATTCTTGGTATTGCTGACGGCGCTAGCCTGCAGTATATTTTGATTTCGTAAAACTATGTCTCTGTATGAAGACACTGACTGGGGAGGCACTGACCTCTCAACAATCTCCTTGTTACTGAAGACTTGAGTGGGCTGTGACTGATGACCCACATTACTAGCCTGAAAGGCATCTTGTAGATTTTTTAGCTGCTGCTTAAGAGATGCGTTATCATGTTTTAAATGATCCACCTCTCCACATAATTTGGTGACCATATCAGTCAACGATTTTATGAGGTCCAAAGTGCAGACTCCATTGAGACGTACAGTTTCCACCTGTACGCTGAGTGCCTCAAATTTGTCTGATTCAAAAACTGGAGGAATCACTAAGGACCTCTCAGGTGAAACAACCTTTCTGGAAACGTCAGATGCAGACGCTGAACGGGTCTTCACCGGAGTATCGTCGTTACGCTGTACACGCAACAACTTAACACACTCGGCGCACTTATAGGTCGAAACCCCAGAATCCATATAATACGCATACTCGGCGTCACTGATCTGCAGACAGGAAAGATGAAAGCGGATGGCACAAGGCCCACAGCACTTTAAAAACTTCTGCTTGCCATGGAATGCCTTGTTGCAAATCTTACAGACATCCTTGGACGCGGCCATAGCGGCCACGCTAACACGACTTCAAGCGTAGGTATGTTACACAACACACTAACACACACTACGGTTACAGTTACAGGAGCGCAGCACAAACACGTCCGTACACCATGAGAGCTGAGCTAGTAATAATAATAATAATAACGTTGACAGAAATTGCGAGGAGGACTGGATGTGATTATGATAATATGCAAAGCAGACAAATGAATGGGAATCGCGAAGACAGCCTTAAGCCTGTATCGCCTGACCTCGCCATATGACCGCGGATGGAGTGGCTACGCTGACAGTCCCACGGAAGGAGGAATCTCGCCGTTACACTCCCTTCATATTTGATTCAAGTTTGTATCAGTATACACGCACCCCATACGGGTTTAGAAATGCATTGTTCTCCCTTACGAGAGCACTGAAAATGGTGCTGGGGGAAGATACCTGTGGGTACGCGATTTCGTACGTTGGCGACTTAACTATTTGACAGTGGGTGGATGAACGTCTAAAATTGTGCGTACGCGCATATGTGCGTATATGTATGTTGTTTATTTGTAAATGTAAGTTCTATTGTGAAATTTGAAATAAATGTTTGAATAACTTGTCCTCAGTTGATAGATTTATGAGTATTACAGTCCGAATTGACATGGGGTAAGATACGTGACGATACAATACAGACTGTTAGATGCTTGAGAAACTTTAAAAAAAAAAGGTAGGTCACAGCGGTTGGGCGGACCTTCAGGACGAACCCTTATGACAAAGGCAGACCAACATGACCACCCGGGTTAGGGACACTTTGTTCGGCCCAGGACTGACAAAGTATAATGAATGAATGATGCATGTAGTTGCAGAAACAAATGTACTTCAATTCTGAGTAAAAAAAAAAATCGCTACAAGATGATTACCAATAGAGTAAGATGCTGATAGCTATAGGACTTACACGAGACAATACTGTTGTGAATTCTCAGTAGAGTTGTATTTAAAAGAAAATTTGCATAAACATTCAAGAACATAAATCTTTACAATTGTAAAAGAAAGGGATAAGAAGATTATGTATGTTTGAGATTGCTTGATCAATATATGTGTTGCTGGTATTTGTAGTTTAGAGTTCGCTGAATTTGTATTTTTTGTAGTAGTCGGCTACAACGTGGCAAGATGCAACCCTGAATAGTTTTCAAACTCGAAAACCCTTCAAGTCACATCTTGGGGGGGGGGGGGGGGGGGATGATTGTAGCCGAATTTTCGTTCGAGCCAGTTGGGCACCCCCACCCCTCTACGTTTGTAGGGAGATGTCTCGTGGTCATGTCTCGTATGTCATTGTATAACCCATGGAGTGGACACAGTGTTGGCAAAAACGTAAGGATAAAGCATTCTAAAGATTACTGTCTTCTTGGATGTAATACCAAATAGTCTGATAGTAGGCCTAATTGACAGATGTTCCTGAGGAAACTGCTGCTTCCACGTGTATTTTTCTGCTTGCAAGAAGGTTATACCCTGGAAGTTAGTAATCTTCGTGGTCACCACAGTGAGACCCTCATCAAATCTTGCATCAGTAAATTTGAAACAATCATTATTTCATGCTTGTATTTCAGATACTTGGCAAACTGGAGGGTTATCTGCAAGCTGAAAACATCCCATTCTTCTGGGATGAGCGAAGTAATCTGATCAGCCACCTTCGTCTTGCAGAGATTCAAAACATTCGTGGCCGAGTGACGCATCTGAAACGGCAACTTGAACGGGCCCTTCACGACCTGATATGGATCTGCCATTCGTGGTTGATATGCTGTTCACATCGTAAGGCTTTGCTGAGCTATATATTTATTATCCATTGCTTTTGGTGTGTTGAATTTCTTTTTTTGCATTTTGTCAGTAACTATGCCTCTCAAGAGGACTGCAAATGAGACTTAACTGAATGTGTCCGGCATTGACCTCGGATTATCCTTATTTGTTTAAGAAAATTGCTGTCTCACAGTAATGTGGAGAGACAGAGGTCATAAAACTTCTAAAAGTGATACATCTCATAAGTTTATTCAGTACAGCCAACCTATGCCAAAATTCCAAATTTAGTTCATTGCACTGCGTAAGTATTAGAAGACTGCTGTGTTTTGGAATTGACACCATGTAATTTGGTTATTGTCATTGTTGTGGAGGAACCTGGTGCCTCCATTATCAGTACAGAAGAATGGAGGCAACAGGTACTGTGAAATGCTGTTAATGAACTACCAGGCTATATGACGCCACATTCCAGGATACAGCAAAAAAGCAACAGCAGGTTGCGACTGCATTTAGATTGCATTGAAAGGGGGGTTTCGTGGGTTTTGTTTAGTGTTTTAATGTGTTGCTCTGTTAAAACATGATTTTGAAAATCAACTCTTCACTGTTGCTGCAGAAGCTGTAGAATCCTTTATATCATAGCAAATGTGGTACAGATGGGCATGACCAAATATAAATGTGTTGTTAGGATATGGAGGAAGCTTAATAGTGTATGCTGTGGAAAGACATACCATATTTACTCGAATGCAAGGCGAGGTTTTTTTTCTTAAATTTGGCGCTTAAATATGTGAGTCGTCTTAAATTCGCGTATGACAACCAAACCGGATCGCTCTGAACCGGAGCATGTGGAGCCAAACCAAGTCCCGCGTCGCCAAATCGTCATGTATAAACAAAAGAGAGAACAGAGCACAACTGAAGTTAAGGGGAGGTTACACGTGGGAGTAAACTGTCGCGAGTCCAGTCGAGAGTATCTAGCGACGACGTTTAGACGCGAGAGTAAGTCTTGGCAATTGGCAGCATTACTTGTCTGGTAGATGGAGTCAATCAAATGTTATCAGGTTTCCAAAGATAAAAGATTTCAGAGAATTGGTGATACATGTGTGTGTTGCTTTTCTTGTTGGATGATTCATACATAAACTTAAAATTTTTCCTTCTTCCGTGTACATTGGCAGTTTAACACAGGAGATTATTGTGTAATGAATCCATGTTTACTTAAATATCAGCTGCTGTTAATGAGGTATGGTGTGTTTGTACAGGTTGTCTGTGTGATGAAATTTCCGTAGTGGCTTGTGCACTGAAATTTGTCTTGTGATGTGGATTTGTTCAATACGACATGGCACAGTCACATATACTATTGGTTTTGCTGAGACAAGATATTCCTGTAATTGAAAAGATAAAACTTGTTGTGATTCTCACTAGTGATCACTAAACGTTACAGTTAGTGGTTAGAACTTCCTCTTTGGATGGGCCAGGTCCCTCAAGCTTTTGATAGCTTAGTACTGAAAATAGGCCGTGGCACCGGCCGCCTTTACCCCCCAGGAAGTATTCCTGGTACTAATTTCTGTTAGACCCCAGGGCCACAGTGCCGCCGGAAGGATTAAGTCAATGAAAAATTCCAATGATCCATCGGGAATCGAGCCCGCGACCTTCCGGCTTGTAGCGCAGTGCCTCAACCAACTGCGCCACCGTGTACTCCTTTAATTAATATGTCCGGTTTATTGTCATGAATTTCATGTCGTAAGTGAAGTAAAAAAATATTGTGTGAACACTCGAGCGTGTTATTTTATATTAAGAGTTTAGCAATACTGCACAATTCGTACTTCATAAAAGAGTGTCGCTTTGTGTTCTCTTTTGACGTAACATATATAGTATATATATTATATATTCCTGGCGCAACAGCCCCTAGTGGGCCAGACCCTCATTATCGAGGCTTCACGATCACACTCAGGCACAACACACTCAGTAGGACTCCTCTGGACGAGTGATCAGCCCGACGCAGAGACTTCTACCTGATAATACACAAAACTCTTTTGCGATTATATGCAGTTAAAAAAACCAGAAAACACTGTCAGTGAAGTGGTTTAAATGTTCGTATGTTATTTTTCTGTGGTACAATCAAATTTTCCCATTGAAATAAGTTACACATCATTCTCAACATGTGGGAAATTGTTGACGCTTTAGCTTGCCGTACTTGATGCTTCAATAAATGAAGCGTGAAGTACCCATAGACGTATACCGAGTACATAAGCTACGTGAGCTGAAATAATCTGAACCGAAGGAAGGAAGAGTGAAGAAGTTCGACGATCGCGCATGCGCAATCCGACTTTGATGGCTGTGTCGTGCCGTGATTTCTAGATTGTCTGAGTGCAACCAGAGCACGTCAAGGAAGAGGGATGGTTCTCGTGTGCGGAGAACCGGTACATGAGAACATTGAAGACCCGTTCGATTATACACGTCGTGCGTGGTGTGTCAGTCTCTGTAAGTTCTGTTGCAGGAGGGGGCGGATTTTGGAAGGTAATTTTTATGTTGGTTAAATGTGTTTCGTCTACTGTAAGATGAAAATAGTAGAACTGTGTATATAAACTAGAGAAGGCAGTTTAATTTTGCATTGCAAGTAGTTTCTGGTAGAGAATGGACTCGCTGTACAACGCGGGTCCTGTAAATGTACCATTATTTGTGAATGGTAGTTGTGGGACAGGGGCGTACAAGTTCTTTGAGTAGTTGGCCACATTATCAGCTGTTCTTAAGTGTGCTGGCCTCGCGAATTTTTTTTATTGATAATGGTGGTGGAATAGATCGTGTTAACTATTCAGTAATATGGATATTTTAACAGCAATACAAAAGCGACAGGCAGGTATTTAGGCCTTACCGGCTCGCTAGCTTATGCGCTCTATCTACCGTGCTTCTTAGATACAATTTTCATGTTGCAAGCCCTGGTGGGTGGGGGGTCGCATTTGACCCGCAGGTCCCCGGTTTTCTGGTGTTAGGATAGCAGTAGGCACGGATCAGAGCCAGCAGTAGGTGTTTCCGTTGACGACTGGCAAAATAAACCCTCAAGCAGCCGTGCAAAATTGGGTTGAAACAAAAATTCGGAAAGTCACATTTCAGTAAGCAACACATGACGTTCACTTACTTCGACTGAAATGAGTTTTGATACAAAGTTGTATAAAAATGCACACTTTAATTTTATATTGTGTAAGGGTGTATTTATTCTAGATTCTCACCCTGTTACATGAAGTCCGGGCTCTTTTGGGATATTACGCAGCGTCGAGTGGTAATTCTTTACCGACGTTTCGGGGCAATCTATCGGTTCCATCTTCAAGGGTCAAGAAGTCCAAGATTTGGACTTCTTAACCCGTGAAGATGGGACCGATACATTGTCCCGAAACGTCGGTAATGGATTACCACTCGACGTTGCGTAATATCCCATAAGAGCGCAGATCTTATCAACATCGTTTATGGCGGAAGCTTGAAATCACAGACTGTTACATGAAATTTCCGTTTTTACTATATTGCTTGTCATTAGGTCATTTCAACCTGAGAGCTCACAGCATGTGTAAAATAAAACGGCTGTTTGCCCATCCTACCAACCACTATCGGTTGTGGCATTCCTTATCATGTTGACAAATCGGTCTGTAATACTTCAGCAGTGTAATCTCACAATTCTACATGCATAATGCAATACCATAAGGAAAGACCAGGAGTAATGTAATGTGGAGGAAGTGATTGTTTTAAATCAGGTTGTTTTATATACTGCTGATGTCACTTTGCTAGATATAGGTGCCTGTACCAGAAAAATAATGTATGAACCTCATATTAGACCTAATGCTGGGGTATGGGTTGGACAACAGTAGAATTGTGGGTTTGTTCTTATCAGGGGCAAGACATTTTTCTCTTTTCTGAACATCAAGGCTGGCTTTGGGGCCCACCCACCCTCCTATTCAAAGGGTGTGGCAGCCCTTTCACAGGTGGGTGCAGTTGGGCCACTCCCTTTAGTGTAGTATTGGGGTTTAAAATGTTTAGAGCTCTGTCTCCACTTCCCCAAATGTCTTCATGATGTGTTCAAGCATGGTGACAGGTTTATCTTGAATGTTACAAATTATTTGAAAATGTAGCAGAATTTAAAAATGAGTACAATGAAACAACACTACTGGTAACAAATAAAATGGAACTCAGGATATAAGATGATGACAATGAATACATCCAGTAAATGCTAATTACTGTTCGGTTAAAAGGCTGTTTTACTTGTGTATTTCTTCCAAAACTCTGAAGTTTAAAATATACAGTACAGTATATAGCATGGAATAAGGTTACTGTTTATTGTTTTTTTGGTTGTAAGTCATTGATTTCATACTGTCTAGGCATAACATAAATACAAGTATTGTTGCTGCTTGCCGTAGATGGGAATAATACTGGTATTCCTGGAAAACATGTTGTATGGCAAGCAGAGTTGAGAATCTATGAAGTAGTAGGGTTTGGGTAGTTTGGAAAATATTTTATCAGAGACTTGGAGACATTGTGAGTTTATTAGTCATCTGCAGTAGCTGTGTGGGTTGCATTGGAGCATCTCATGTCTTTGTATGATATATAGCTAAATATAATTCCTACAAGATGCATCATAAATTCAGATGAAATTTTCCTGATGCTCTTGTTGCAAAGATGACAACAATTTACAATTATGTGGAAGGATTTTGAGGAAGGGGTTCCAATTTAGACAGTAACAGAACACACAAAAGATGGTGTGCTAAGGAAAAACTGGAAAAATTGGTGCTAGATTGTAGACATCTCCAGGGAAATCATTGGCTCGACTTGCACAGTAAATGGACATGTCAGCATCATCAGCATAAAATGCAACAAAACTAATGTGATTTACAAGTTGTATAACATGGATCATGTACCAAGGCTAAATTATGTGAACTGGTGCTTTCATGCAGTGCATGCTGGAGAAATAAACTACACGCTCAATTCTGTTTAGTGATAAAACTTGTTTCATCTCGGTAACTACATGAACTCTCAGAATAACAGGTATTTTGTGTACAGAAAATCCCACATTAATCCGTGAAGTGACATTATGTGTTGTTTAAGGTTGATGTAGGGTATGTTGTGGTACAGTTGGTTGAGGCACTGTGCTACAAGCTGGAAGGTCACTAGTTTGATTTCCAATGGGATCATTGGGATTTTTCAATGACTTAATCATTCTGGCCGCACTGTTACCCTGGGGTCGACTCAGCCTCTAAGAGAAATGAGTACCAGGGGTGTGGAGTGTAAAGCTGGCCAGTGTGTAGGGCTAACAACCTTGCCATCTTGAAGTGCCAATTGTCTAGAAATTCTGGGAGCCTCTACCTCTTGGAGCCCTAATAGCCTGTCCACGCCAGTATAGGGATTGCTTTACCCTAAGGTTGGTGTGTGGTGTGTTATGAGTGCAGCTAGAATTATAGTACAGCTTAACCATTTTTTTTTTACTGAGACCATAAATTGACACCCATATGTTACACATACTCAGACATCTGATTTTGAGAGAACCTATGTGATTTTCAGCAAGACAGTGCATCAGCTCACACTGCAAACAGTTCTGTGCTTTGTGTAGAGAAAGTTTCTGGTGACAGAATAATAAGCAGAGAATTGTGGCCTCCTTGTTTGCCAGATCTGAATCCATATGATTTTTACTTGTGAGGCTTAGTAAAGGATGATGTGTAATAATAATCCTCACAATGAAGATGGTCTGTAAAAAAGCATTTAGTATGTCATCCATTTCATCAGCATAACTTTGACATGCAATGAACCACGTGTTTATTAGATGTGATGCTTCTCTGCAAGCCAACGGAAACCATTTCCATGCCTTCTTGGAATAATGTGAGTAGAAACCCAATATTAACTGTAATGCATGAACTAAAAATACACGGACCCTGACTGATGACAGACTGGAATAGTGGTGATCACTGTGCTACCTGCCATCAAGTGAAACAGTCTAAGTGTAGATTGCTGCGTAATGCTATTTAAAAGATACCCCTGTATGACTACGTAGGAACTATATAAAATGCCGAATTTCCTTCAACTTTAATCGTGGTATCTGGTGCAAATTGTAGTGAAGTATGTGCAGCTTCTAGTATGAGAAGATATGGAAATATATAGACTTCAATTCAAAATAATTTGTATGTGTGGTCAAAAGTTCTGACTTATTCCTTTGCCCATACATCAGGAACAGTAACCAATTTCAGTTAATTTTGTTGCAGGTGTTAAAGCATGGATGATGACTTTCACATCCCATCTAATACAAAGGAGCTGGATAATGCCCTTCATGACATCCACAGTAACTTAATTAAACCGAATAAAGATGTGTCCACAGCTAACAAAGCATGCCTCAAAAAGGTGATGTATGTTCATATGAAATTATCTTAGTCTCTACTTAGCCTGTTGCCTTATACATACTGTGTATTGTTTTGTGGCCATTAAAGTCTGAAATTGAAGGACCTTCTGTTGGCTGGCATAAACTGTATTCCATTTAAAAAATGACAAGTAGTGTGTTCAGTAGACTGCTCTGTATTTGACATAAATACATAAATATGACTGAGTAATAGGGCACATAATTGAAAAACTGGTTAATTAAGAGAAATATTAATGGATAGAAATTAATGTAAATGCAGCATAAGACAAAAAGTTACTGGAATTTACAAGTAGTAGTAATAGTAGTAGTAGTAGTAGTAGTAGTAGTAGTAGTAGTAGTAGTAGTAGTAGTAGTGTAGTAGTACTTAATAATAATGTATTATTATTATTATTCAATTATCAATGATTGAAGTGCTAGTTTAACTGCGCAGAGGTCATTACAAAACTAGCACAAAATAATCACAACACAAATTACATAATTAAATACATGGAAACACAACACAGCTATCAACAACAGCAACAATAATAATAAGCTATAGATACGCCTTGCAGTAATAACGTTTAAATGTCCATGATCATAATGTAGCTTATTTTTGCATTTGTAGCGCGTTTGCTAGTTGCAAAAGCGCCTGTTGGCTTCATCATGTCCGTTTCTTCGTCTGTCTGCTGTCACGCTGTCAATGTGGCTCCCACTGGACGGATTTCCGTGAAATTTCATATTGGTAACTTTTATGAAAATCTGTCAAGAAAATCCAAATTTGGTTATAATTGGACAGAAATGTCGGGCACTTACATGTGAAGACCTAAGTATGTTTTATTGTTGCTGGTGACATTAAATCGTCATGAAAGCTCTCAGGCTGTTAGGATATCCAAGGAAGTATAAACTTTATGTGAAGACGCCACAATGTTACGTTATACGTACATTGCTTATCTTGTTTGAAATCAAGGTTGTTAAGTGAGGGAGCCAGTTAAAAGAGTATGGGTTAAAAAAAACACTGTACAATTAAGTATATCTGTTCTTAATGTTTGCATAAAAGAAAGTACAAATTCTGATAATACAGAGCAACTTTGGCTTGGAAAATAAAATATTTCTACAATTTATATAATAGATATTTGATTGCAGTTAATGTACATTAGTGCTGTGGTGAAGATTTGGAACATTTATTCCCCTGTGTTCTTGTGGACAGTCACTTCCACGTAATAGACTAAAATCCTGACACAACTTCTTACATATGAGTGGTAACTGCGTCCCACCTGCTGTAACATGAAGAGACTCTGTGATTTGCTTGCAGTGCATTGCATAATTTTCACAATAAACATATTATTTCTCCAAAGAGCATGAACAGGTCTTTATAATGACCACAGGCAGACCGAGTTCTCTGTGATGTATGAACTGAATTTTTGTACAGAATTGAGATGAACTTGACTCTTCCATATTACGACTTATCAGACCGACCACTTCTCGAAAATGAAGGGCAGCACTGCTTGTTGCAGTTAGAAAAGGAATTCCCCTAACCATGTTGGACAGCCTCCCCTTATTTCAAAGGAAGCTGTGGAGGTCAGCATACAGACTGTAAATATCAGTGTTACCTGCAACTGTTTACAGATCTCCAGCCCATTCCTGGAATAATGCAGACATATTGAGCTCTAAAACATTCATACAAATTCTTACAGGCACATAATCTGAATGCTAGTCACCCCTTTTGGAACAGTGCGGTGTCAAGTCATTCTGTGAAATTAGTGGATTTACGAGTATTGGACACTAATGATTTTCAAATGCCAGCAACAATATCCCATGCATTGTTCTCCAGCAGAGAATGGTAGCAGGTGTGCATGCAGAATTTTTCATTGTGGGGGGGAGGCTGACCCTCAGGCTATATATAATTTATGTTTAATTTTAAAAATTATGTTATAAAAATCGTGTCAGAAGCATAACTGTAACATAACACTGTTTGAAACTACATTTATATACATACAAATATAATTACTTGTTTCATGACTCACTCATCTAATTTAAATCATAATGTCTAATGTTCTTGGTTTTTGAATTTCTTTTAAGACATCCTAAGTTTCTTTCCTTATTTTCAAAATTCTAATATACTAGTCATCAGCAGATTTCAGTGGCTGATTTTGGCTGAAGGGTAAATCGCGTAAAACCTTTAATATCATTGTGTCTGAAAAATCTTGTTTTTTTTTAAATTTTGATTTGGGGATGGGGCTAAAGCCCGACAGCCCCCACCCCTCGGGGGCCTCCCTGAATGGTAGCATGCTGGATACTTGGTTCTTCAAAATGTCTACCTGTTAAATGTCATTGTTTATGTCCTGGACTCTGATTATGTACCAGTCATTTTCCACATACTCGATTTAGTGATTTGGATGGACTATGTTGAATCGGACCTGAGGGATATGTGCGTAAAAAGATGGAGAACAGAACAGAATGGGCATTTCTTGTGAGGGAAGCCAAGGCCAAACTTAAAGGGCTATAGTACTACAGAAGAAGATGAAGGAGGAGGAGAAGAAGAAGGAGGAGGATAAGAATTAGAAGAAGAAGAAGGAGGAGGAAGAGGAGAATTAGAAGAATAAGGAGAAGAAGAGGGATAAGAAGAAGGAAGGGGAGGCATGTTTTTTCTATAGGAGAAGAATTAAAAGAATAAGGAGAAGAAGAAGGAGAAGTAGAAGGAGAAGAAGAAGGAGGAAGAGGAGGCATGGTTTTTCTATTGAAAATAAAATTTCGGCCAGCAAGTCTAATTGTGCTGTTCTGGTTGTAACTTGGAAGCATTTAAGAAATGCTGCTGTTTGTGTGAGGTTTGGATTCCCCCAGTGTGTTTGTGCCTCTGTCTACTACACACAAATTGCTACCTACTCTGAAGTGGCATTCAGGTCTTTGTCAGTAAACCAATGTAATCCTGACCGATGCTATACACAGTTCCATTTACTGACCCGCTCAACCTCCAAACTTGGGCAGCCTTCCATCCAGACCCCCCTTCCCCACACTTCTTCTGGCCCAATACACTTCTTAACATTATCTTTCACTCCTGATAAACAATAGACAGTGGAATGGTGCGGTCATGCTGAACAAAATTAAATAAAATCATGAAGAATATTTTCCATTAAAGCCTTGTCCTAGCTTTCCATTTCTGCATTTGTTAAAGGTGGTTTCATGTTTCTTACATGAGGCCATCGAGACTGTAAAAGTTGCCCACTGAAGACATGTTTCTGTTTTATCCAGATTCCCTTTAAGACAGGTTTAACTGTACTAGTGTATTGTTATGTCTTATGAAAACAAACATCTGCTATGTTGAACTTTTTGTACATTATATATTTATGGGCTGTGTGCATTGCTGCTGCCTTAGTTATTGTCTATTCTTTTACATGGTATCTTGTGATCACGAGTTCAGTGTTGAGTTATTCCTGTCAACTAAAAACCAATCAAGTAAGGAAACATTCCACTGTAATTTTATCTTAGTCCATATTATTGTTGTGACAAAAGTACTGTGCTGACTGTGCATTAGCTGAGTTTGCAGGGATAGCACTTTTTCCATATTGCTCTTTGGTACTGTATGCTCCATTTGACATGTGTATTAGGAGTAATTTTCTGATTGACTTGACTCTACAACTCTGAAGGTGAAGGCAGCTTGGTTCTTATTTACCAGACTACATGGTATCACATTCCACAAAATGTTGGCTCAGTTTGTGGTAACAGATACTGCTAACATGAAGCAACAAGTGTGTGGTGTGTAGGAGTACATAATATTGTAAACTTGCCTGAGGTTACCATGCCTGTCAAACTTCTCTCTGTTTTGGAAATAAATTGTTTTCGTGTTGGATGTTTCTCCATTTTTTATATTTGAGAGTGTGTTGTATGAACTGGTAAAGAACACACAAGAGGTTATTTCCTCTGTATTTGACGTTATATTCCAATGCTTCAACTACCAATATTTAAATAGAATTCCCTATTGACAGTGAAACATATGTCATTTAGCTGTACATTGGCCATTATTCAACAAACTAACATAAAATGGACATCATTGTAATAATATTACAGTCTTCTGGGGTGTGACATTATGCAGCTTATCTGCCTTAAAAGTTGAGGTGGCAGATTTGTCTGAAACATTGGTGCCATGAACCATACTACTTTGTGTCAGATCCCTGAAGGCTGTAATCATAGTACTAAAAACCGTGAAACCTCAAACCTCATGAATTTAATATTTTTTCTTATAAAACTAATGAACATATGTTAGTATGTTCTCACCTTCAAAATCCACATATTATGGAAGACAGTTCATTATTTAATTTCTGTCTTTTGTATAGAATGTCATAGCTGAGTGTTACATACTTTGTATACTGATGGTACTCTTTTGTTAATAATAGTATGCAGCTCAGGGGTTATATATTGTAACCTAAATAACAGCCTTGTGACTTTTGTTGGTAGGTTTTGGAACACATGGTGTCTGGTATGAAAAAAGATGCGGTATTCAAAGCATTGTATGGGGAACTGTGGTTTCAGGGCAGCTCATATGAGAAACTTAGAGTTGCACATGTTGATGAATTTGACATTAATCTAGAGTTGCAGTTGCCAGTGGATTATGCTGAATTGAAGGTTTGTATATTGTGTTATGTACTTCAGCAGTGTAATATTTCCCATCAGTCACAAGTGTACTTGACAATGCAACTTGTATTGAACTCTGACATGTGGAAGACATCTGCTTTTTGCTCATGGAAGTCCCAGTTCAAATTGGTCAGTCAACTGAGGCATCAGATAATTAGTACTGGTTACAGTTTGTTCATGGGAAAAAAAAGGGACCAATATACTTGTTCGTATTGGACCATGCCACACATTAATTCCAATTTTGAGGCTGTAGCTTGAGATATTCATTGGTCACTTCTGAGCCTCAAATTTGACTGTTGTGTGTATTCTGTTATTCTGATACATGGAAAACTGCTACACTGCTAAAGATGATGTTGGCCAAAAATTGTTGTCCACTTTCAGCCTTTCACACAGCAGTCTTGAAAATTCATACTGATTTTGCCTGTTATCTGGAGTGATGTGTTGCACTAATTGTAGCTTGTAAGCTATGAGGTGCAGTTTCTTGTGAGGAAAATCCTGTACTGTGCACATGTAAAGTATCAAACTTCCCCATCTTAGTAACTTTTTGGGACTTCTAAGGAAACTGTACTGTATTCACACATGGTCTCAATCTCATGTATTGGTTTGTACCAGCTTCATCTTACCAATGCTATAAGTCTCCATGAAACTGTTGTACCATCATAAGTGGATTTATTGTCAGATGTATTCGCCAAGTGTACATGTTTGAATGCAAGTTAGCTGAAACTACTGATTGAAACCTAGTGAACCACAAACTACACTGTGTTTGCTGTTGGACTGTGACCATGTTTCCTCAATGACAATGCTGGTGGGAGTGTGCCTAAGGAGGTAAACATAAAACATAAAAAGTAAAGTTGTCCCTGTGGACGCTGTGATGGTATACAGGCAGATCTTGTTTTATGCCAGGGTTACGTTCCTGAAAAATGTCGCGCAAATCAAAGTCATGCAAATCGAACACAAAATTCCCATTTAAAACAGTGTTTTTCCTGGGGGTTAGGGAACTGACAACCGCACCTTATATAGTGTATGATTATACCACTAGTGGACATACAGACGTGTAGAGTATATATGTAATGTATATACAGTATATATACATTTCTATACAGTGTACATATATTTCTATACAATATTTTTATTTCTAATGCAATAAAAATGAAGCTCACATCCATAGAGTTCGGTACAGTTCATTTGGATAGGACTGTGGTAGTCTTGCTACACAAACAAAACTTCAGTTCATGACTTAGCACTTTCTTTAATTCCATCAGCATTATCACAAATTGTGTGTACGTTACTATGATCGAGTCTAACATTATGGTATACATCAACAATTCGTTCACCTTTTTCGAAGTCGGCTTATTACATCTGATTTCTCTTCAATACCGATTACTTTTGCCGAATTTTCACTTGTATTGCACTAGGTGATGCAGATTTACGTTTCTCACTCATATTGGTAAGTCACGCCAATGCTGTTGAAGAGGAAATTAAATGAGCCGCATGGTTATGTCACCAACGTAATCAATCCTTACACGTGACTGATTGAATGACAGTGACGTCACTTTTTGCTAGCCTCCTACAGAAGATAAGGGCAGCCACAGATCGTCTATGCCAAATCGCCTTAAAGCAAAATCGTGCAAAACGAAATCGCGTAAAACGAGATCTGCCTGTATAGTTAAATGGAGGTATAGTTGCACTCATTCTTAACCTCGGTAATAGATGGAGGTGAATAGTTAGCTTCATGTCTCGGCCGCTTTATCCATGGGGAATGCCCTCACCCCAGTAGCCATTGAATAGGAGAGCATGTGGGCTCCAGAGCTGCTCTGGGTGCTTTGGGAGTACAGAAAAGTCTCTTTCTCATGCTAAAATAGAAAGATGATTTATTGGTTACCCAGCCTATGGCCTAGTCCATATAATGACTGTGCACAAGAAGAAGGAATAGTAACTTTGGGAGGTGTGGAAAACATTGCAGTTGGTTTCATTGCTGTATGTCTAGCAGGTAGTAAGTAATTCATGCTTTAAAATCTGGAATTTGTTTTTTGGCCTTCCTATGTCGACGTTGGAAAGATGTAAATATGCAATTCATTTGTTT
The DNA here is from genome assembly GCA_021186555.1 of Reticulitermes speratus. Classification (NCBI taxonomy): domain Eukaryota; kingdom Metazoa; phylum Arthropoda; class Insecta; order Blattodea; family Rhinotermitidae; genus Reticulitermes; species Reticulitermes speratus. Next base: position 46,598,018 of record JAJKFL010000001.1, read on the forward strand.
TACATTAAATGAAATCAGTATTCTGAAATTCATAGATACAGCATTTCATATGTTAAAGATAGAATTAGTATTAGATATTGACATGGCCACTAGCACAAGTGACACCTTTGTTTATAATTGTGCAAAATTAAATAGTTTTACAAACATCTTATAATATCAATGTACAGTATAATGAAAGTTAATCTAAAAAATTGAACACGTAAGAACTTTTTTTTTTACCAAATAACCTGGAAATGTTATTTGAAAGAATATTCTGTCCATTTTCTACTTTGTGCACTTGATGAGCACACTAAAGCATGTTGTAATGAAAGCACTGTTTTACAGATTGAAACTGAGGAATCTACTCCAGGATTTGCAAGAATTAAATTGGGTGCAGTCACTGGTGAGAAAGGTGAACAAGTTCAAAAGTGAGTATGTAATTCGCACCTTGATAAAAGTTTATTCTCTGATATAGGATGTTGGCACATGAAGTCTTAGACATTGTTATATATTATTTTCACAAAACACTTGAAGTTAATGCATAATGGGAGATTATGTGTATCTGCCTGCCTGCCTGCCTGTCAGCTGACAGTCACCGGAACCACTGATTAGCTTTTAGTGAAGTTGGGGGTTTACACTCAGCTTTATTAAGCAGGGTTATTTTCATTGATATGTGTCAATGTGTACCCCATTTACATGAAACTGCAACTAATGTATACCATTTTCTTAGAAACAACTTCTCATACAACAGTTTCTTGTAAGCATCTCCTCATGCAGCAGGCAGTTTTATTGGTAATACCTAATCATGCATCAATTAGTTTTCTTAGAACAGCTCACCATGCAACAAATTTTAGGTCTACCTAACATAACCTAGAGATTTCATGAAGATCTGAAGAATATGTAACAAATTACAAGGAAAGTGATTTGTATCTGCTGTGTTACAGAAATTCTGTATTGTGCACTTTTCTAAATATTTGAAGACAGTTTTCCAATTAAATATGAAAATGCAGTAGAATTCCTTTAATGTGGAATCTGATACTCAGGAAATCCTGATATTTTGTCAGTTTAGGGTGCCGGGTAGAAGGAATGACTGGATTACGCAGGGAATAGAACTACAGTAGAACCTCGCTTAACCGAAACTGGGGTTAACCGAAACGCCTGTGAGGCGCTGCGATTCCCAGGACTGAATTGAATTGAAATTGAATCGACTGCCTGCCGCGAGACACCTCTGAGCCTCTCCCCGTCAGTTTGTAGCGAAAAGTTGACGGGTGCGGACAAGTGGCAAATTGACATGTGTGTGCTTCTTACAGTGCAGTTTTAAAATTTCATTTAACAGTGATTCCAAACAATGTCGGCTAAACGAAAACGTGTTGTAATAACAATTGAATAGAAATTGGAGGCTGTGAGACGAATTAAAAATGGCGAGATCTTGCGAAATGTCGCGGCGGTTTTCGGTGTTGGCATATCAACGGTTTCAGATTGGGTAAAATCAAAATCGAAACTCGAAGAACATTCGTCTAAAATGCCGAATGAAGGGACATTGCAGCCCCCCCCCCCAAAAAAACCCCCGTTGTGAAAAAAAAATTTCCAACTAAAACATCAGATTTTTTTTGTAGAAATATTTAGTGTTGTATTGCATCTGTAAATATCATACACTTTCTTGTGCCATAAATTTTATTAACATAAGACGTGTTTCTAAATAAATGTTATTTTTATTGCACCTTATCATGTCAAGCCCGAATTTCTGAATTATCTGAAATATTGCTTATCCGAAATCGGGCCCGCCCCCTTTATTTCGGATAATCGATGTTCTACTGTATCTTGTAAACAAACAAGGGAGTCTCTACATTCTCAGAAGAAATAGTAATGATCCGAAATAAAAAGCAATTTAGATAAAGCATTGTAAAGCCCTGAATAAATTTTGAAAGAAACTAAAAGTCAACATTACAGTATACTTATGTCAAAATTTGATAGTGAAATAAGAACAACATGGATCACTGTAAAAAAGACAGGTAAAGTGCATTCAATGAAACCGATGCCCTCCTCTCTTATAAACAACAAAAAATTAAAGGACCCAGAAAACGTGACTGTTGCTTGCAATCATTTCTTTTAACAGTTGCTGAAAATTTAAATTTGCATCAAGTGGGCAAAGAAGAAACTACACTGTTTTTAAAAGAATAATTTCCTGGAAATGTTCCTGGTCTTAAAAATGATTGCAACCACTGAAATGGAGATAAAAAGTATAATAAATTTTCTGATGATGAAAAACAAGTAAAATTTTGAAAACTTGCACATCTCATATTAGTCTCCTATTTAGCTGTATTTGTACTCATTGTACACACCTGTTTTCCCTGACCGTCTAAGTATCTCCATAGAAATAAAACCACTGTCTAAAAAAAAAGGAGACAAAACTTGTGTAAAAAATTACAGGCTTATTTCACATTTAACTGCTTTTTATAAAATACTTGAAATGGTTATGCATACTATGTTATGAAAACAATTACATATGACTAACATATTTGTTCCAGAACAGTTTGGTTTCAGAAAAGAGATATCTACTGAAAATGCTGTCTACAAGCTAACAGATGGTGTATTCCAGTCTTAACCAAACACAGGCATGTTGGACGAATTTTTTTGCTATTTGACCAGTGCTTTTGACTCTGTAAATCATGAAATGTAGCTCCTTAAATTAAATGTTATGACATTCAAGGGACTCATGCAAATTAATTCAGATCTTAACAGATTTGAAACAAAAAGTTGAAATAAAATCGTATATTGATGCCCAGAATTTTTTCACAGACAGGGGACAAAAAACACGGAGTACCCCAAGGGTTAATTCTAGGACCCTTACTTTTCATTATATTCTTACGTGACCTTCCTCCAAGAATAAATAACTTCCCAGAACCGATAATATTCACTGATGATACTAGTTCATAATTTCTAGTAAAAATGTTGATGATTTCTCTATATTGTCACACATAGTTCTGTCTGATAGGAGTAAATGGTTTACTGCCGATAGGTGACCCTAAATCTGCATGAAACAAATATAATAAAATTTATAATGAATAATTCTCCACAATATCCATTAAGTATTGGGTATGTTGAAAAATGTATAGAAGAGTCTGTAAATGCAAAATTCCTTGGTTTTCAAATTGATAACCAGCTGAAGTGGAAGAATTATATTGATCAAATTAATCGTGAGTTATGTGTAGCATTTGTCTATTCAGGTCTGCGTTTCACAGCAGCAGCAGCAGCACTGACACTCAGAAAAATCTGTTTGGCCTGGTTCTATATACATGCAGTCATTTTTTGGGGGTAATTTTTCTTACAGTAAAAAGACACTCACTCTAGAAAAGAAAATTGGTGCCAAACCTACAAATTCAGGTAGAGATTGTACAGCTTCCATGTGAATACATATTTTCATTGATGAACTACATTGTAAGTAGCCAAGAAACATTTCTAACAGATTCAGCTATACATAGTATTAATACAAGGAATAATTACCGTCTTCATAGTACAATTGTAAACTTTTCATGTTTTCAGAAAAGTACACTATGCTGTTGTCAAAATGTTCAACAGTGTACCATGCAAACTCACAAGTCTGATGAATGAAAAGCTCATTTTAAATTGGATTATTATTATTATTATTATTTATTTATTTATTTATTTGTATTCATTGATCCTTCAATGGTACACAACCGTTGGATATAGAATTTGTCATTAAAAACTTCACTCAGAAAATGTTACATTGGGTTTGTCATAAAGTAATACTACAGATAGTTAGAAAAATATTGATATAAATCCAGCCTAGTCATTACCATAATATAACATGCATTTTATTAATGTATAACATGGTTTATAATTAGAATATTGGAAAGAGGAATCTAAATTAATCACAATTACAAATGATTGTGTTAATAAACATTTATTTAGAACTACCTTAAACCACTGATCATTACAGGATGAATTCCTAATCTCAATGGGGAGACTATTAAACACCTTGATGCCAGAGTGGTAGGGTCCCTTTTGACAAATCTTTAAATGCATAGAAGGTTGGAAAAAATTTGTATTGTTTCTGGTATTAAATCTATGTACCTCAAAGTTAATTTTGAATAAATTTTTATTGTTTACCATTAATACAGCTATAGAGTACATATATTGTGAAGCTAGAAGTAAAATGTGTAAGGTCTTAAAAAATGCTGTACAAGAATCTCTAGGTCTAACATCCATTATTATCCTAATAATTCTCTTTTTTAGCCTAAATACCCTTACACTGAAAGCATAATTCCCCAAAAGACCAGTCCATATGTTAAAATGGAATGAAAATGAGCGTGGTAAACCATTTTCAATGATTCAAGTGATAATGTTGATCTTAGGATCCTAAGTACAAAGCAAGCCTGATCAATTTAGGAATAATCATTTCAATATGTTCACTCCAAGACATAGTACTATCAATCAGCAATCCCAGAAGCTTCAGTTTTGTTGTATTTTGTACTAATTTATTTCTATTATTGATATTCATAGCCATAGAAGTTTGATGTGTAGTTTGGAATTGTATATAATACGTTTTACTGTAATTTAGAGAAAGTAGGTTTGCATTGAACCTCTTGTTTATTTTAACAAGTATCTGGTTTAAATTCTGTTCTAATTCAGTAACATTAGGGCTACTTACTATCACACTCGTGCCATCTGCAAATAAAATTGTTTTCGAGTTGTTCATTAAATTATCAAAGTTAGTTATCTTAGGTAAATCATTAATATAAACCAAAAAGAGCAAGGGACCAAGAATGGAGCCCTGTGGTACACCATGTTTAATTAAACCCCATTTAGAGGTTTTGTTATGAGAAAACTGATTACTGAGTGCCACTCTTTGATATCTATTTTCCAAATAAGAATTAATTTAAACATGTTATCTCTTATTCCGTAAAATTGTAGTTTAGATAGTAAAATTTCATGATTGACACAGTCGAATGCCTTCTCTAAATAAAAAAAAAAAAATGCCACCAACTTTAGTTTTGTTATTTAAAGCTTGTAATATTTCATTAATTAAATTATATAAGGCTGTCATTGTAGAAGATTTTGGACGAAAACCAAACTGTTCATTTGCCAAAATGTCGTTGGCAAGTATATGATTAATTAATCTCTTAAAAATTATCTTCTCCACAACCTTGGAGAACGCAGTCAAGATTGAGATTGGCCTATAATTACTAAGATTGTCTCTGTCCCCTTTTTTGTATATGGGCATAACAATAGAGTATTTTAAACAAGATGGAAATTTCCCAGATGAAATTGCTTTGTTGAAATCCCATCATAACCATGCAAGTTCTTTGATTTTAAGGAGTAAATTATTTTTTCAGTCTCAATCATTGATATATTGTTAAACTTTATTCTAGGGAAGGAACTTTTAAAAGTGTTAAGTAAATACTTTATTGGACTTTTAGGTTCATTAGAATTTTGTATGGTATTTCTGGATATGTTGTCAGAAATCTCATTAACTGTCGTTAAAAAATGATTATTGAAAGCATCAGGATTATGTTTACACGTGTTATTTAACTGCTCACTCCTTCCTTTATTACCAGTCTCAGCTTTTATGATGTTCCATACAGTTTTAGCTTTATTATGTGATTTCACGATTAGTTCATTATATTTATGTCTTTTAGCTTCCTTAATCATATTAGACAATATCTTGCAGTACTTAGTATAGAATTGTTTTAAATTAGTACTATTATTAACCTTAGTCAATAAGTAAAGAGCCTTTTCCTTTGACAGGAAACTCTTATTCTGGTGGTTATCCAAGATTTAGTTGGTGATCTATCATAAAATTTCCTTTTAGGAAAACAAGCATAGAATATTTGTAAATATCTATTTAAAAAAGATTTAAATATTGTATCAACATCATCCTTTTTATCATTAAAATTATCTTCCCACAATTCAAAACTTAACCTAATTTTGAATTCATTAATTATCGTGTTATTTATTTTCCTTATAGTATAGTGTTATTACTTATTTTATTACTATTGAAATTAACGAAATGAATTGATAACAATTGGGCGTCATGGTCTGCCAACCAATTAATCATTGGGGAAATAGTATAGTTTTGAAATTTGTTCAAGTTCAAGAAGATATTATCAATCATAGTGCTAGACCTAGTGTTAGTTCTTGTAGGAACAAGACACTTAAATACACTCCTTTTATTCTCTTGATGAATGTCTAATGTTCAAAAGTGACTCATAATCAAATTTTCAGCTAGATATAATAAATCTGGTATAACATTCAGTATTTTATGTGAAATACTTACAATACTGTTTACTGTATGTTGGGTATTTTTATGATGTATTCCACATCCTGTTGCCACTTGTACTAACTTTTGAATCCATGGAATCATGGACTGTGTAACGTATGTGCATGTGTTTGTGCACAGTCTGAAAGACACACTTTAACTCTCATTTTAATAGTATATGAACATGAACCTGGGAATTCACTGCCTTTGTATAAAGTGGATTAAAATAAATTACAGGTTTGGTTTTGAAGTTCAAAACTATCCTTAAGCTGAAGCTGAAGTTAAAAAATTAGCATGTTCCATATTCCTCAGTTCCATTGCACTAAGATTTTTCTTCTGAATGTATAGAATATAACTGTTCTCATATGCAATTACACCTTTTCAGGACTGTCCAGGAATGGATAGATGGAGGTGGATATCTGTTAAGAGACAAAATACTGAGCTGGATTAATTGTCTTGTGTGTACGGTGCTTGTGACTGAGATGGAGTTTAAAGTGGTGAGGGAGTATGCAGATCAAACTAGGAATCAGATTGTTATTAAATGTACATATTTATTGCTGTCAGTCTGGGACTGAATTTATTAGAGTTGAGTGGAGCATACATGCAGTAAGAATATTAAAGAAGCAGTATAGTTGGCAACACTTAACTGAGCAAGAAATAAAATTTTTCTTTAATAGGTATTGATCTTTACAGAGTATTGTAAAAAACAGTGAACCTGCAATCACTCTTATGGTCAGAACAACACATGATGAGTCATTTTTTATTGATCTGGTTCCCTGTTTGATGTTGGATGGGAAGAATTTGCCAGCGAGTGTCCAGAAACATCTTGATGCATTGCCTAAGAGCATTCATGGACCTTTGGTAAATGAGGTAAAATTTTTGGGTATAACACTGGATAACATTATATTTTGGAAAAAACATATTGATACAATTACAGGTAAACTAAATAAAGCCTGTTACATAATTAGGAAATCTAAACAGTACTTATCAAATGATGCCTTAAAAATGGTGTACTTTGCCTTCTTTCATTCAGTAATGTCTTATGGTTTGATTTTCTGGGAAAATTCAACTCATAGTAAGTGTGTTTTTAAATTGCAGAAAAGAGCTGTTCGATTAATAATGGGAGCTGGGAACAGAGATTCATGTAGAAAAATTTTTAAATTGTTGAAAATACTACCATTGTCCTCTCAATATATATATTATTTGGTGATGTTCGTAGTTAATAATAAGAATCTATTTGTAGAAAATTCAGAACTGTATGCAACAAAAGCAAGGAATAGTTTGAACTTACATCTCCCTTTATCTAATTTGACAGTTTTTCAGAAGGGTCCGCAGTATTTTGGAATTAAGATCTGTAATAGTCTTCCAGGCAATATAAAACAGTTGTCGGGGAACAAAAATCAATTTAAGAAAGTATTACTACAGTTTCTTCATTCACATTCATTTTATGATATAGGTGAATTTTTTAATTATGGGGACAAAGAAATTCATTAACTGGATTCTACCAATAAATTTATTACTTAGTAAATATTTTTAGATCATTATAATTACATCTGATCAATCAATATGTATTATGGGTCAATTGGGAATTGCTAAGGTACATTCTATTTCATTTTTTGATACATCAATAGACTTCATAATTATGTGATGATTATATAAGATTATATAGCTATGATGAATGATCAAAAGTATGTACACATTTCTCATTCTAATTGTAAATGTACTTTTAAGACAATTTCATGTTAGGTATCTGAATGTGACTTGTGATTATTATTTTTTATTATAAATTTTGTTACTAAAGTTTTAATGTTGGTATTTTTAATGTTTGTAACGCTCAGTTCTACTTTCTTTGTATTCATATTTTATATTGTGACACTGGACTATTGTCTATATCCTGATGGGTTTTGTGACATGTAAATAAATGATGATGATGATGGTATGTATCAGGTTTTGCAATTATCCACGCCAATTAAGCAGCAGACTGATGAACTAAATATGTTTTGAGATTTGAGTATATTAAGGTAACTGTCTTGTGGAATGTGATTCCTTGTAGTCTGATAATAACAATGATTCTGAGGGACCTGCTGCCTCTAATCATCTGTCTTAATGATGGAGGCAACAGGTTCCTTTAAAACTGTGGTATGTCATCATACCTTAGTGGCATTTGTTATCATAAGATATTGTGTTTAATTTGGAAGTAAGCTGTACATAGCCATAAGGAAAGATATATTGTTTAACCGCCAGTGTCAGAAAATTTAGATTGGTTTGAATGAGCTGATAATGAAGGAGATGGGACCTTGTATTCACAAAGGGCCACAAAAGACTGGTGTGTACATTTTTAATGACATTTATTTCCCAATGTGTAGCTGAGTTCTGTAATACCTGCAGAATATGAGGATGTGATGTACACTACCTTTATAATTCAGCTTTATGTCATCCTTGAAGCACTGAAGAGAGATCCCAGCTTCTCCATTACTATGAGCACTGAACACATTTCACTTCATCTGTCTGTTGGGGTCGCTGTTTGACATTCACTTTATTTTGCATTAAATGTGACTTTTTCCTGATAGAAATGGTCTGTAATTCCAAAGGGACCAAGAGAAATTGCAGGTTGTGAACAATTTGTCATTGGTGAAAATGGAAATGATGGAAGAGAATGGAGAATGTCATTTTATGAATATGAGAGGAAGCTGATGACTGGCCTGGATGGTATGAAACCTACCATCAAACTTCTGAAGGTACTATATTAATTTTATTTGTTGTGGGAAATAAGTCAGATGTAAATACCATATATTGGAGGTTACGTGGTACTCAGAAGATTTGCACTCTGTTTTGTCTTTGCTTCTGGTTTTTCTATACTAGCAGATGGATGCTTCAGCTGTAATATGTTTTATTCTTTATGTTATTTTCACCGTACATTTTTATTGTATATAGTCTTATTCCGACAAATGTACACTTTATTATCTTCTATTTAATACATGCTTATGTCAATAAATAGTCAACATGTTTCGATACAGTTCGAAACATTTTGACTATTTATTGACATAAGCATGTATTAAATAGAAGATAATAAAGTGTACATTTGTCGGAATAAGACTATATGTTTTATTCTGTTCTAAAGAAGAAGCGTTATTGTACAGTACAACTACTTGTGTTACATAACATATTTTCATATATTGGCTGGTAGTTCTGTCAGGACGATGAGATGCATGAGGCATGTAGAATGCGTGGGAGAGATGAGAAATGCGTACAGATTTTTAGTTTCACATCATGAAGGGAGGAGACCATTTTGAAGAACTTTACATAGATGGGAGGATAATACTAAATGGATCTTTTTGAAGGAGGTTGGGACAATGTATACTAAATTTATGCAGCTCAAGATTTTATCCAGTGGCATGCCCTAATGGACGCTGTGAGGAACTTTCAGTTCCAGAAAAAAATCTGACATTTCCTGATCAGCTGAGCAACTATAAGCTTCTAAGAATAACACTCTTTGGTGGAGCTGTTGTTATCTGCATCAGCAAATTTTACATCTATGGGATACTGTAGATTAGCCTTTCACAGTAACACCATTTCTGTTTTGTCTTTATTAGCAATGTCAAACATTTTACTTTAGCAATTCTCAAACTTTTGTTCATGCAGAATTCTTTTAAGGAAAAAAGCATGAATCTCATGGATATAAATTAGAGACATTTATTCTGCATGGAACAGTAACATACTTTAGCTCTTGAAGAATACAGATTTCAAAACCACTGGCAGAGTTTACAGATGTCTGGACTGTGACATTACTTTCAACATTTCAATGATATTCAGTGTTTCATCAGTTTAATCCCTTGCTCCAGTTTTCTTTTTTTGTTGAACCTGTTACTACATTCTCATCCAGTGTAACCTTTACACATTATATACCGGTAATAACAGAAGAGACCACAATTAACAAGTTTTATCTTGTTAATATTGTTACAGCTGTTACGAGATATAGGGCAACACACCATTCTGGCCAGTTACTACATCAAGACTGTGTTCTTATGGGAGATTGACAACAACAACATTCAAATGTGGCATAAGAAAGACCATGGTTATCTGTTTGTATATGTTAGTTTTAATTTCTTTAGTTTGCCATGTTGAAACTGTAGTATAAGTCAAAATTCTTTATGTTATGGTTATACCGTAGAACTCCTTTAATCTGGCACCCATGGGACTGGAAAGGTGTTGGATTATCAAATATTTTGGATTGTTAGACAGTACCTATACTGACCCAAGTTCCTACAGGTAATTTTTTGTTACTGCTCCTATACTTGGGTTGTACAACTAATCAGAGGAGTATTCCATTTGGATAGTCCAGTTTCATTGGCATTGCAAATCTGGGTTGGCAAAAATTTATGCTCTTCCACAAGATAGTGGAATAATTCACTATACAATACTGCAGTTTCATTACCAGCAGGCAGCACTTCACCACTAATATCCAGCTTTCTAATGCCATGGTATTCTTTAAAATCTCACAGCCAGCTGTCAGGCAATGTCAACTTGTCAGTTATTTTCATTTCATCGTGAAAAGGCTTATCTTTTTCAATTATCCTTAGCCCAGTCGTGGATTGTCCTTCAGAATGCATTGCTGTAAACCACTTATACAGCACCTTGTCCAACTGCTCTAATGTAGGCTGCTTCAATATCTTTTATTTGAAGTCCATTCACAATTTCACTTAATGCCATAAACACTGTAATTGGTTATTCTGTTTCTTTATATCATAGATGGTTGACAATACAATGTTGTGTGAAGCCATAACTACACTTTGGCTTTTGCCACTTTCAACCCTCCTAATTATTTCAAGTTTCTGAGGAACTGTTAGTGATATGTATTTTCTCTTGCCAGCAGTACCTTGTTTACTCATGGGTTCAATAAAGTTCAGACAACCCAGGATAAAAGCATAGAATCAGTATGTTTACCAGATGTTATCAATTACCTTCCGGTCTTGGGACTGTTTTCCTCAACTGCCAAATTGTCAGGATTTCCAGAGTGTTAGTAACTGGATTAAAGGAATTCTACTGTATATTGTTTTTGGAGCTACCTTGCAATAGGATAATCATCTTATTTCCACTAAGATACTGTAGCTTTCTAGCTTGAATACAACAAATCACAGACTGTTTATGTGTGGGATTAAGTATGGGTGTCATGTTATAACTGATTGATCCCATGTCAGGGTTTGGTGAGATGCTTGTTGGGAGACTACTTTTAAAGTTTAAAATGGAAATATGCTTACTAATTCTGCAACAACAAATTCTTATCCTCCTTCTTCCATAAGCTTTACAACCCCGTGTGGGTTTTGGCTTTCTCGACCAGGTCATTCCAAGCCTTCGTACTCAGCTCCAGTTCTTTCCAATTATTCACATTCATCACCTTCAAATCGTTACACACATCGTACAACCATCTTATTGTTGGTCTTACTGCTACTACTACTACTACTACTACTAATTATTATTATTATTATTATTATTATTATAAGAATAAGACTACCACCATCACCACCACTATCAATGAGTTTCTCTGTCATTCTGCAGGAATACCAGAATGAGCAAATAGTTTCACAGTCATCCATCATCTTACCATAACTGCCTTCTCATCCTTTTCATGCTCTTTGTTTTTTCTATTTTTTCCCTCTTTCTTGTCTCTTTCCTTCTTCCTCCTCCTCCTCTTCCTGGAGCAATTTGCTTCTCATTACCTTAAATAATAGGAAATAATCGTTTTATTGAACTCCTTTATTGAAAGCTAAACAAATAGTGCATCTGGTCATTGTTTGCTTGGCATGTGGGGGTGATAGATTTTTTACATTCCAGATGTTGAAGATTTTTGAGGGGTATCTGTACAGCAAGTTTATCCCATTCTTCTGGGATGAACGCCATAATCATATAAGTCACCTGACACCCAGGTGTATGGAAAAAGTGGGTAATTACCTGCAGGAGAGGAGAATTGACCTGGAGCAAGCCCTTCGGACCCACGAGCATGATCCAATCAAAGTGCTGTACGAAATGTTCAAATAGTGAGTTCTCTTGCAGGATTTGTTGCATAAACAAATGCATGCACCCATACAGTCACATGTGCAGTGAAATCCTCTTAAGAAATTTTTGGAAAAATTTCACAAATTTAGGTCAGTAAGTAGGAAAATGGCTTAAAAAGATATGCCCAAAAAGTAAGTAGTTTGTTATGCTGTATTGAAGTTGACATTCCATTTACTAGGAAATTATTCCATATAAATGTTGCATTAAACATTTTGTTTTAACCATCAAACCAAATTTAATGGCTTATCTTCTTTGGTTATTTTAACATTCTTGAACACAACAAAAGATTTTTATACAAACACAACTGGTAGATGAAGAGCCCATTCTTGCTGGAACTATTCCAAAGTACTGATTTCTATCTAATATGTTTTGCTGTTTTCGCCTTTTTCCAGCTCAGCAGTTCACTTACGGACTTTGTACTCTGTCTTGTGTTTTAAGTTCACATAGAAATGCTATGTTCTTAAGTGATTTTTTTGTGAGGAAAATTTTAAGTAGCATCCATTGGTTTATGATATCTGTCTTTTCTTGAACTGAGAGCAGCTTACATTTTTGATGTAGTATTCATATCACCCATTTAATAACTAATGGCTCTACAGGACCAAAATATACAGCAGAAACAAATAATATGAAGCAAACACAAAATGTATATAAATTTTTCACACAGAATATTTCAAATTATTGAAGTTAATGTACAACAGTTACAGTCACAACACGCTCCATTCGACCCCTGATTATTCACGTAGTAGGTTGGATACATGTCATGATGTTGCATCACACAGTGTGAAGTGCAGTGGGAGCATTGCATCATTTCCTGCCAGACATTTCCACAGATTAACATTGAGTTTGTAATCTATGCCTTTGATCTGTGATGGAAACATTCTTGGAGATTAATATTTATGAACCCGGGGGCATTATTTTATCACTGCATGTCGGTAAAAAATTTAACAAGTAGGAAATTGTTTTAAGATTTGGTGCAAAAACTTATTAAATGGGTTAAAATCTTATTGCATCATGAATTTTTTTTGCTTCTTAGGTGGGAAACATATTAAAAGGGCAAGGTATATGTTAATCATATGGAAAAGTTTAGGTGCTTAATTATCCTAAAGTCTTAGACTCTATGTTAGAAAAATTTAGTACCTATCCTGTCTATGATGTAGAGATGATAACATCTTAAGTAGGATCACCTAAGGTGGGTTTCACTGTACTAAATGATTTCTTGGTGAACTTTCTTTATCTGCCATGTTAACCTTTCTCATGTACCAAAATTTTTCTAAACCATGTTCATTTTGTTCAGAGAAAACTGTGTTGCTTCAGATAAGCCACCCTCTAGGATCAAGCAACCAAAACAAGAGCAGTGTAAATGCATGGCAGATTGTTGTGTGTGTTGTACATGAGACTGAGAGGTAGGAAGGTAGTTGCAGAGTGTCAGAAAAAACAAGCAGTGCAAGTCTGAGACATGGAATGTGTCATGTCACACAGTAATGGTTAGGCATATGTGCAGAGTTACCGGTATATCTGACTGACCAGCCTCCTTTGTACTTGTGTGGCTTGGTCTTCACAGCACTTGTCTTCAAGGATATACTGTTTTTGGTGACATGTGTGGAAACACAAGTGTAAGTTCACATAGAAGGCACAATTTTAATTCCATTATTGGCACGCACAGGAAACTTCATGATACAAATTTATTGCTTTCAGTTATTTCATTTAGATGAAGACCCATTTGGAAAAGAACTGTTTGTACCACATTTATTTTAATATCTGAGGCACTGGAATGGAATACTTAGTGACATATCTTGAAAACTTAATAACATAATGTGAATTTAATTCAGGTTTTCAATATTTTTTTTAGTTTTGTCTTAGGTACATTTGCATGTCATAAGAAATCATTAGCTTTGTTATGTCTGTCTGTCCGTCCATGCCCATGTAGGAGGGCGACTCCCACTTTACAGATTTTCATGAAATTTAATATTTTAGATTACCAGTAAAATGTGTTCACACATGCGGTACAGAACTACCACTCAGCATGGTGTAAGATCCCAGAACAGCGCAGATCTCGTTCACACATGCTGATTTTGGGGAAAATCAGACAATAACAGACACTTTACATGAAGACTTACATAACTTATGATCTTTCACCATGAGTGGTTTTCATAATTGAGATGGACTGTGTTCTTTGTGAGGTCTTCACTGAGACAAACAATAGAAAGTTGCGACTGATTCCATATTTGGTGCCAAGATATGGAGGAAACATCACTTGTGCAAGACAAAGTAAAGTTTTAATTGACTGTAAATCTGTTGTTAAGCAGCAGAGAAAATTTATGTTTTGTGTTGTGTAGGGTGCATTCCAAATACAGTACTTGCATTTTTTGTTTTCTTAACACTATTCATGAATTTAAAATACAGGGAAAATAACAGAGTGAATGCAGCATATTTTGTGTTCTTAAAAGTATTCACTAATTTAAAATACAGGGAAAATAACAGAGTGTATGCACTGGTAGTATTATACTCTGCAGACATTTCCAGTCTAGTTAATGCCCTTTTTGTGTACTTCATATATTTTTAAAAACCACTACTATTGCAGTTGTATGTCCCATTTTGGCAATGGGAACATGACCATGGTGCTGTTCAAATTAGGACCTTAAATTTCTATAAAAATGTGATGTTTAGGGAATGGATTTTCTTCTAGATTTCATTGCAGCTTATGAAAATTTGTTGCTGGGCATAAAGTGTGTTATTTATTCAATTATTCATTTATTTTACATTCCATAGATCTTTGTAGGTAAAAAAAACCTGACAGATGTGCAATTAGTCTCCATATACATATAATAAACGATATAAAATATATATGCCTAGAAAGCATGTCATATTAAAACAATAACAATATTTATTAATAGTAGTGGTAATCACATGTAAAATATAATACTAGTTGTCAGGGGTATAATAAACCAAAATCTTGAATTTTTGTTGTAGTTAAAATATTATTCCAATGAATAAAACGATTAATAGTGATTGTGCATCTAGTTGGTCTTGGTTTTTTGATATATACGAGATGCACGGTGAAAATAATATTGAATAAAACGAATTTAAAAGAAGGAACCTCTTTAAAGCAGATCTAAATTATTTTGTGTCATGAACTAAGTTTTTTATGCTAGGAGGAAGACTATTAAAAACCTTGATCCAAAGTAATATGATCCTTTTTGGAATGTTGTTAGATTATATGATGGATAATGGAGATTATTGGTGTATCTTGTGTTGATGCCATGAATCTCAGAGTTAGATTTAAATTGTTCTATGTTTTTAGCCATGAATAACAAAAGGGAAGATATATACTGTGATTGGAGGGGAAAAATCTTCAAATTCCTAAACAATTCCCTGCAAGAGTCTCTACCTCTAGCATTAGTGATAATTCTAATTATCCTTTTTTGAAGCCTAAAAATGTGGATACTGTGGGGAGAATTGCCCCAGAAAATTATACCGCAAGTCATAACAGAATGAACATAGGAGAAATAAATCATTCTTAATGTTTCCTGAGATATATAAGGTTTAACAGCCCTGATTACATAACAGGCTGAGCTTAATTTAGACATAAGCCAATCAATGTGACTTTTCCAAGACAATATATTATCAATAATTAATCCAAGAAATTTGGTACTTGTGGAATTAGCGATCTTCTTGTTATCATAGCACAATATTTATATTAATTGCAGAGCTATTTTTAGTCATAAATTGTATGTAATATGTTTTATCAAAATTTAATGTTACTATATTAGCTTCAAAACAGTCATTTATATTTTCAAATATATTAATAATATTGTTTTTATAATCTCAAGGGCTGGGATTGAGGACAATTATACTAGTGTCATCGGCAAAGAGAACCGGTTTGGATTTATTAATTATAATGTTTGATGAACTCTTTCCACATACTTTTTCTGAGGTCAGAAAATACCAGGCTCTTATTGTGGTTTGGAGTCCACAATAGGCTGTACGTCCCCACTGATAGCTATATCTTCATCACTTTCTTGTTATTCAGAGGAAATAGATACATGCCCTAAGGCCACTTCCTTCTCCCTTGACTTCTCCTGCCTTTGCAAACATGGCAACCATGTTTGCAAAGGCCAGGAAGTTACAGGATCATTACATGTAAGCTAGTTATAACATTTTTACATCCAAATAGCCTGTGCCATAGGAGAAAGTAGAGTGTGTTAACTTTTAACTTGGTCCAGAGATTGAGAGTAGCTCTTTCTAATGGGCCTACCAGAGTATGTTCTCCCTGTTCCACCTGAAGATGGAAGCAGGTCCAGCCTCCTAAACATGTTTTTCCGGAATTCCACCGATGGCTATGACCCTATGCCATTGTAAGAATCCTTTACAGTTGAATTTAAAGCTTGGTAATTATGAACAAAAACTAAAATGGATTAGTATATGCATGCCCAATGTAAGAATCCTTCTGTATCGATTGGTATCGCCTACCTTTTATTGTAAGGGGTTAGACAGTATAAAAATTATTTCAGTTCACCATATTTCAATTCAGCAGTTCATAATAAATGGTTTAGGAACAGTGGCAATTACTGTGGGTCATTCCTAACTTGGAGGTTACTAATGGTTCTTCTTCCTGTGGAGGCACTAAGTGCCTTATTCTCATTTTCTTGAGATACAGGTATCCAAAATGATGGGGAACTATTGTTAGTGTGTTTGTATATCTGTTTTATTTTCTCAATGCTGTTGTGACAGAGTACTTGAAGTGCAGCTCTTGAATTATAATAATATAGAAAAATGTAATTTTTAAGAATTTTGTGAATGCATTCAAACTGTTTTATTCTAAATAACTGAAAACTAGTGACTGATAAAGGAAGTCTGTGACTTCATTATTAGAATGGTGGAACTACAAGCTGCATGATCAAAGATTGATTCTTGGCAAAAGCACTGGTTCCTCCACTTTCACTATACAGTGGGTACCAAAACATTTTTATAAGTGGATGGAAGTGTACAGAGGATGTTGTTATTTTGCTTATTCCAGAGGTTATGTAGATCAAAGCTGTGATCCCACATTCCCTTATGATATTTTCAAGAAGCTGAGGTTTTTCTGTACATCATCTACAGTCTACTTGTAAAATGTTCAAGAAAGGCATCTTGCATATTACTATGGGCACACATTGAAATATGTATGGTTCCTGCCATTATTGTCATGCAGTCTGTCTGTCTCTGTTTACTAGTCATTTTAGGATAGTATGTTAGTCTTTCCTTATCTCCTTTCTATGTTATGAACTTCCAAAGAGTGCAGTTTCTTAACTAGGAATAGGAAAACTTGCAGCCACTTTTAGCCACTCTACTGGCATTAGTGATACATTGAATGCTGTAGTTTGCAAGAATCCACTGGAAATTAATTCTTATTTTTTCTCAGTTTTAAGAGTTGTTATAAAACATGTTTTAAATGTTTTTGCTAATGGGTACTTGTAATTTGTTGGATATTGGATAGGTCTCCAGCTGTCTGTAGGTTTTCACAGGTTTTAAAGCCTCATTAATATGTAGTTATAACCGTGCTGAGAAGTGAGGAATGGAATTAGGAATTAATGTCATGAGTTTTTCAGTATGGTTTATTGACTGCATTTTGTACCATGTCTCATACTACTGCATGTGTGAAAAATGTCGGATTTGAATACGATTCAGGGTTTTGAAACACATTTATAGGTGTTCAGAATGTTAGTGTGTACTGTATTTTACTCAGTTCTAGAGTTTTAACTTAAATTGAATACTCCTTATTTCTTATATTTCTTTAATATTATGCACAAGAATTTTTTTTTTCTGAGTCATTGATTATTGTTTCAAGTTGTTATTAGGTTTGATCTTATATGTATTTATGTTATAGTGAGGTTTTTAATTTGTTCAGATATTTGGAAGTTTATTCTGGTATCTAGGACTTGAGATCTGCCTGATATGATGCTAAGGCCTATGTTCCAAAGATATTTATAATTCTGGTTGTCTGGCAAAGGAATTCAGATTGATCATAGGTATGGTGTCATGTATTTGATATTTATATTAAACTAGTATAAAGCTTATAGAGTTTCAATGGGCAATGTTGGCACTTAAGAAGTTTGCTTTTGTGCATATTTCATTTGCACAAATATTTCTTCCATTGAAGAATTTATAGAACATATTGAAGAATTATTAAAAGTTTTAAGGTGCCTGAAGCAGTAACTATTTCCCTACAAATCCATATTTCATAAAGATGTGCCTGCGCTGCATTGTCAGTTTTATTATTTATGTAATTATCATTAAATGTATTATATGCATTCAAATTTTGCACCAGGAAGCGAATAAATATTCTTTCCTTCTCTTGTAGATCCAGTTCTCTGAGCAAGTTTCTGAGGTGCAAGTGATCCACATTTTGGAATTATCAATATGGCTGAACTATTCAATGGATTGAACCTTGTTTTTTCTCCTAAAATTGTTGTGCTGGATTTTTTTTTCTTCCTGCAAGAAAAGTCTGAAGCTCAGAATAGGTCCAACGATTTGGTCAAAAAGAAGAAATCTTACATCACTTCTTGACAAGCCTGACGCTGAAACCAGTTCACTTACATAAAGTTTAAAAGCACCATTGTGCTCAGTGGATCTTTAGGAATCACCTACTGTTTTAAATAACCTCCCCAGAATACCAGAACATATTTCTGTAATATCATGTTAGTGTTATATGCTACATGACATAGCAACCAAGACAAACATCCATATTCCATCAGCTTGTATATATTTTAGACTAATGGGACAATTAGAAAAGTACAGTAGAACCCGGATAAGAAGTCCCCACATAAGAAGTTTTCCCCTGTAAGAAGTCTGATTTTTAAAGTCCCGAAATCCTATTGCTTTTAATAAGCTTCCCTCTTAATAAGTCTTCCCGCTTAAGGAGTCCCTAATCCTCTGGTCCCTTGAAATACTTTTTAACAGGGTTCTACTGTATATTAAAAGTTGCTGCATTTGCTCCCTGTTTCACTCTGAGGTAGTCTTTATTGCAGACGTTTGTATCTTCTCTTTCACTTCTTATTACTGTGTTTCGTATATTCTTATTTTTAACCAATGTAGTGTCCAGTGTTGAAGATGAGCTAGTAAAGATGTTTGTTGCATTGCAACAGTCATGTAAAGAGATATGCATATGGTTGGACATGGTACAAACTGGTCAGTTTTCATGGCTAAGAGCACTTGGAGTTTTCCATTGGTGCCCCATGAGTTTTCACAGCATGATACTAAAGCACAATGATAATCGTGCATAAAAGCATTGTTCTCATTTGTGAAATTGATAATTTTTTTCTTTAAACAGTGAAAAACCACATCTGGAGAATTGCATACATGTATCTCAGTATGATGTACGATGCTTGGAGGAGGAAGAAAGGCAGCCACTACTACAGAAAGAAAATGAAGGATCATGCTTCAACTGGAAGAGTCTTTTACTTCTTGGAGTTGGTTCTGTGACCGTGATAGGAGGTATTGTGTTATATGAAACACAGGGTAAGACAGAAGGTCAATGAAACTGACAATAACAATGATATAAATTATGATGTTAAGAAAATGTACCATTTATTGTCCCATAAGTATAAAATGCATTTCTTTTTTACCCATTGTGTACCATATCTCCCAGCACTCAACTTTTATTTATTCAGTTATGAATATTTTATTTCCTGACCTGGTTATTGGAACTCCGAAGATTAAAGTTATGAAAACTGAGTCAATCCTGACATGGAACCTGTAACCTTGTTGACATTTAAATTAATTATGCTTCAACCTTGATGTTGATATGGTTTTTCAGTGCTGGCACCACGTGGATGCATGCTGTGTTTCTAGGGCTTATGGGGAATTTGCTGCCTCCAAGTGAGCAGGGTTAGTAGGTGAAGGTTCAAGTCTTCTGGAATGTGATGCTATGTCACTGGGCAAGTAGTCCCAGACATCTTATACGCTGAAGATGAAGGCACTATGGTTGTTTGAAATATTGAAAACTACTCTCCCAACGACACAGCTCCGCATCACAGAAGATTTGAATCTTAGCAACACCACTGTAAGAACCTCAATCTTACAGGGTTAGTAGATATTTGGGTTTTATAGGCAGGCGGTTCTCAGAGGCAAGGAAAGAGAAGACGAGATAGGGCCCTGTATTGTTCAACTGGAATAGTTAACAAGGAATTTTGAATAATGCCTTTTTTCAGGGCTATTGTGCAGACCAAAATCACTGGCACATGTTAATCCCAAGCAATCACCCATCCAGATGCTCAACACACATACACAAATTTGCATAATTTTTCAATATAGTTTTCTCGGGCGCACAGCCGCGTCAATTCGTTTGAATACAACGTTTTGGGGACTAGCTCCGTCCCCATCCTCAGGCAAAACTGATTTGCCTGAGGATGGGGATGGAGCTAGTCCCCGAAATGTTGTATTCAAACGAATTGACGCGGCTGTGCGCCCGAGAAAACTATATTGAATCATGTCGCCGCGAAAGTTTTAAAACTTGCATAATTTTATCTGCTGTGTCTGAGTTGCCTTGGATGTGACTGTGGGATTTTGTTTGATGGTAGGTGCGAACAGGAGTGCTAAGGTAAGAATCTGAGGAATGATGAATTGTAAAGGAAGTTTGGCCTGAAAATGGGAATGAATGAAATCAGGAAGCTGTTGCTGCTCTTTCTGGCCTTGGAAGGATTCTTTGCATTGTCATGTAACTGTATCTTATCTGTTGCTGAAGTGTGTTGATGATCCTGTTACTGCATCTTTTTTAGTTAAAGTACTTATTTCTTTATTAGCTAAGAGTGTGATATTTTCCATTCTGGATCCTGGCATCACAGTACCACTAACCTCAAAATCTTTACCAAGGTAATCAGATACCTCTTTTGCACAGCCTCTCATGACTATCTCCTATCATAATTATTTTCCTCTTAGTTCTGATAGGGTATTTATAGTTACTATTATTTAATATTGCATTATTTACCCCGCTATGCTTTTGTGATAATCCTAGATCATTTTGGAAGTTATCTAGAACAGTGTATCGATTTATGCATGTGGGTATCGAAAGAGGTTGCTCAGAGTTTACTTTTTTGATGATTTTTGTCGATACTGTTTCCCATTCATTTGATTTATCCTCCGATAAGCTGAACTTCATATCTCGTCTCACAGTCTCTTCACTTGTACTTACAGTATTACAATCACTCTTGAGGTTGGAGTCTTCTTGTCAGAGCTGAATAATTTTTTTTTTGCTGAATTAAGTTCTGGAAAGAACTTTTCCAATTCTTGTTTATACATGATGCAGCATTTACACTCGGTTTCACTGTTAGCACTAATTTTATCATCAATTCCCAGGTCTCTGGACTCAAGAGTTTGAGCACCTGGTTCCTGCCCTCATAGTGTCGCAAAGTCTGACGTTCCTGAACTAGCCCGGGAACTGGAGGGTCGGACCACTGTGGCACAACAACCGAGACAGACGTAGGTTAGGGTGTAGGCTATGTCTTGTTACAGTCAGCGCGATATTTCAACTCCGTCCCTCCTTACTCCACTAACGGTTCTCGGTCTGTGTATTAACTCCATGGACACTCGAGACAGACTTAGGTTAGGGTGTACGTTATGTCTCTGTTACATCGGTGTGCGTATTAACCACACAACCACTCAAGACTAACTTAGGGTGTAGGCTATGTCTCTGTTCTGTATATTAACAACATGGCCACTCGAGACAAACTTAGGTTAGGGTGTAGACTATGTCTGTGTTACAGTCGGCGCGATATTTCAACCCCGTCGTCCTTACTCCACTAACGGTTCTCGATCTGTGTATTAACTCCATGGCCACTCGAGACAGACTTAGGTTAGGGTGTACGTTATGTCTCTGTTATATCGGTGTGCGTATTAACCACACAACCACTCGAGACAAACTTAGGTTAGGGTGTAGGCTATGTGTCTGTTCTGTATATTAACTACATGGCCACTTGAGACAAACTTAGGTTACGGTGTAGGCTATGTCTCTGTTCTGTACATTATCTACATGGACACTCGAGACAAACTTAGGTTAGGTTGTAGTCTATGTCTCTGTTACAGTCGGCGCGATATTTTAACTCCGTCCTCCTTACTCCACTAACGGTTCTCGGTCTGTGTATTAACTCCATGGCCACTCGAGACAGACTTAGGTTAGGGTGTACGTTATGTCTCTGTTACATCGGTGTGCGTATTAACCACACAACCACTCGAGACAAACTTAGGGTGTAGGCTATGTCTCTGTTCTGTATATTAACAACATGGCCACTCGAGACAAACTTAGGTTAGGGTGTAGACTATGTCTGTGTTACAGTCGGCGCGATATTTCAACCCCGTCGTCCTTACTCCACTAACGGTTCTCGATCTGTGTATTAACTCCATGGCCACTCGAGACAGACTTAGGTTAGGGTGTACGTTATGTCTCTGTTATATCGGTGTGCGTATTAACCACACCACTCCAGACAAACTTTGGTTACGGTGTAGGCTATATCTCTGTATATGAACTACATGGCCACTCGAGACAAACTTAGGTTAGGGTGTAGGCTATGTCTCTGTTCTGTATATTAACTACATGGCCACACGAGACAAACTTGGATTAGGGTGTGGGCTATGTCTCTGTTACAGTCGGCGCGATATTCGACCCTCGTCCTGGACGGACTGGCGCCCATACAAACACTATGGAGGCAACCTGGAAACATGTTAACGTTTTCCTCAACGCGTTGTTCGCAGCTCTTTGTCGCGCCAGTGCTATTCAACCCTTCGTTATCTTGCTTCTCGTCCACCCACATATGGACTGGTCGCTCCGGACTGCGCACGCATTACCGCACGGAACAGCTACTCCACTTCTTTCGATTTCCCTTACCACACACCAGGGGGCAGAAACTGGGATTGGGGAAGGGGAAGCATGCAATCGCGACATCTTACCGTAGTGCACATCATACTCGTCAACAACGACAACTACAATATCTACTATTAATCATAACAGATGTCGCACAAAGTCGGAAGAAGTTACCATGCCACGTGATATTTTGGACCAATCACAAAGAAGCGCCAACCTTTTATTGTGACCTGTGATTGTAACGGCTCGTGCCTCCAATAGATTGGTGCAAGAATAATTTGAATTGATTATTTATTCTCTTTCGTCTGTGGATTTTGCTTTCAGCGTCTAGATAGTATCGTTGTGTGTTGATTACATCGTGTGTTATGTATTCTCCAGCACAGATTACTACAGATTCTCCAGCGTCTGTGGAACGGTAAGATTTGAATTTATGAAAGCTTAGCTTAATCCTACATGATGGGCCGTGTAATTTTGAGATGTACGTACTGTATCGCGTTGTATTCTGTTTCTTTCAGCAAAATGGCCAGGCGGAACAAGTGCCACGCGGCAAGATGTACATCGACGCACAAAGACGGTGTACGATTCTTCAGATTTCCTACGAATACGATACGGTATGTCACATGCAATATCGTAATATACGCAGATCTCATTTAATATAGTACGTATGTGTAAAAAGGAAATGTGAAAATGTCAATTGCAGTCCAGTGGACTGTGCAGGGTTACACGGCGTTACAATAAAGAAGACCAGTCAGATGTGCACTGTGCATTCCTAATAGGAAATGTGTAAGTCATTAATACTAGGAGAATGCAATTTAAATGTATCCCATTAACATTAAATTCCCAAACATATGTAATGTAATGTACTTTCATTTTTTCTTTCCAGAGCCAAAGTATGGGCGGAGAACGTCGAGCAGCCATGCAGTATCGACTCTGCAAAAATGCTGTACAAATATTTTTTGTGCAGCAAACATTTTGCAGAGAGCGATTTCTGCACTTCTGAAAGGGTACGCCTGAACAAAGTGGCAGTTCCACATGGCTCAGATTCATTTTCACATTCAATCCCACAACCTTCGGAATCTTCCTATTATAACCCTTCTCTGAACTCCTTGCCCACAAATTTAACCCCTGAAGATAACCTCCATGTCCTACCACCCACCAGAACCTACGGCAAGGCGTCTGTGTCCTCCACTAAAACTACTATGCCTGTCCATGCAGACAGTCCTTCAACTTCTCATCAAATCCCTGGGTTCCAAACACCACCACCAGCAGGCAGAACTTTAGCAGTGAAAGAAACCTCTTGTTCCTTGAGCCCTGTAAATCCTAATGCTTGTGATGGAGAACTCAGATGTATCAATCATCAAAGTTCTTCCTCAAAGCCTAGAGCAAGGCATTCTCTACTAAAAGAACTTAATTTGGCAACAGTTGCAGAATTGACACATAGAAAAAGGAAAATGTATGAACATATTCTGAAGCAGGGGAGTGTGCTATGTAAATTGAAAAAGCAATGCAAGGCAAAAAAGTTGAAAGATGTCTGTGATCTGGATAGGGATCCAGTGATGCAGAAGCTTGCATCTTCTTTGTCTGTAGAGGCTGCCAGGTTATTGGCAGGAGTTATTCAGAACAGTAGGCAGAAGCCCAAGGGCAGGAGGTGGAATTTTGAAGACAAAGTGTTGGCTCTGGCCCTACTGAAACGCAGTCCCAAATCCTACATCCTTCTGCAGACGCTCTTCCCCCTTCCATCTAGACGAACATTGCAGTCTGTCCTTAATACTGTTCACTTCATGGCAGGCATTAATGCCCATGTGTTTGGTGCACTCAAACACTCTGCGCAGACAATGTCTGATAAAGATCGTTATTGTATTCTGATGTTTGATGAAATGTCAATCAGAGAAAACTTGTGCTTTAAGCAGAAATTGGGCTGCATAGAGGGTTTTGAGGACTTTGGAAGCCAGGGCAGGACAAGCAACATTGCAAATCATGCTCTGGTTTTCATGGTCAGTGGCCTGCATCAAAAGTGGAAGCAACCAGTGGCTTACTACTTTAGTCGCGGAAGCACTAAGGCTGAGATGCTTGCGCAATTTTTGAAGGAGGTTCTTGACGCTTGTCAGAATGCTGGACTGCAAGTTGTTGCCACTGTCTGTGACATGGGTGCCAACAATGTCAAGGCCTTGAAATTGTTGGGTGCTTCTGAAACAGAAGCATTCTTCAAGTTTCATAATTAAAGAAATTGCGACAGTATTTGATCCTCCACACCTCCTGAAATGTACCCGAAACCTGTTCCATAAGTATGATGTGCAGTTGAAGTCTGAGCCTCTGGACAAACAGCTTCCTGTTATAGCTAGGTGGGAACACATTTTGTGATGTGTACAAGTTTGACAAACCGCATCCACTCCGACAACTGTATAAGCTTACAGACACACACCTGAACCCTGTGGGGCAGAATGCAATGAAGGTGAAGCTGGCTGCACAAGTGTTGAGCCACACTGTAGCAGCAAGTCTGTATAGCCTCGTATGTACAGGTAAGAAATGTTTCATTGCATTCAGTTATTTGTAATGCACTGTTTTTAAGGCATTGGTTACATGAAGACAATTTTTCCAACTTCTCCCCAAAATGTACTTGTGATCAGCCGAAAAAAAAGAACTTTATTTCTCCCAGTTTCTGTGCACTGATTACTGTGTTATTCTAATATTAATGTAACAAGGCCCTAGCTTTATTATTTTACTGATTCTTTTAGGAATGTTGAGCAGCACATACCTGGCTACTGTCACCTTCATTGGGGAAGTTGATAAGCTCTTTGACAGTTTGAACGTGGTGCGGTGTATGATTTTGTGGAACATCAAAAAGTACAAAGATACAGTGAACAGTGTGGTTTCAACATTCTGTCATTTTAACTATATTTTATACTCACGATTTTACTTATATATGATTTTATAAACAGTACACAAAAAATTTTACGAATTTCAATAATAGGCAGACCCAGCATTTGAGAAGCACTATTAGAAAGCCCCTGATGATGGCTCGTGGAGAGCCGAAACATATGTAGGGTTCGACTATAATAAAGGGCCGATTGCACCTTTTTAGTGATTTCTGCATTTGTTGGTGTATTCCTGAATATACACTGTTTGATGTTATACATCAATCACTTTTTTCATTCATCCTGTAGATGAAAATACAGTGATATAGGATGTGAATCTGTATTATACATAACAAAAGTACAGCTGTGTTTATTGTATATACAACATATACCTTTGCTTGTATAGTCATAATAGATAGATAGATTGATTGATAGCTAGATAGATAGATAGATATAATAAAGACTATTTCTTGTGTTACGTGTATGTACATGTTTATTTACAGTGCAGTTAGACTTTTCTATTACTTATAAGATTGTCTTTTGAATGTATAACAAATACACTGTTAATATCTTTAGATGACTGAAACTCTTTCTACACGATTCTAAATGTTTTAACCCTGCAGTATACCTTACAGCCCGTTTTTGAAAGATAAAAAATTTTTAGTTTCTTTATATCTTGTCCTACATTCAATATTGATGTGTTTGAAGTGGAAGTTAAAAGTGTGAACATTAACATACTCTGCAGCTGAGTAGATTTCAGTGCAGGGATAATAAATACATATGAATGAAATATCTATGATATGACCTATTGTACAGGACATTATTTCATGCTGCTGCTGAACCATGTCAAGCGAAAATTATCTGTATGACAGTGGAGAGAGGGAGGGGGGGGATATTGAGGGCCGAATAGTAGTCAACCTTACCGACTGGGATATTGCTACCGATTGCTACTAACACCTTGTGGTACTTGTGCACTGCGCATAGATGGCAGGACAATAGACTCCGCCCCCACGTTTCCGACCAATAGCATTGAAGTTACCGATCTGGTAGTAGTAATCTGTGCCACACACAGCCTTCTCGCCGCACTCTGCCTTCGTACCAACTGAAACTTTTCCTGTTGCGATGGAGCGAAACTACGGCAGAGCCCAATCGTTGTTTTAATGAAACACAATTTATACAACTAATGCTCAAATCACCATCCAAACATTGGGTTAAAATACTAGCGTTATCTTTCACAACCTCAAGCTACGTCCGCCTTGTTGGACTCAAATTCAGGGAAGAATATATGACAAAGAGTGTTGGGTACAGGTTGCTGAAGAGAACATTTGAACTATGAACGGGGAAGCAACAGGAGGCTGTAAAAAATGAGCATCATGATTTATCTTGGCAAATGTCATTGGGATGAATAAATAATGGAGGATGAGGTGTGTGGGTTATGTAGCATGCATGGGAGGGACTAGAAACTTATGCTGTGGTGGGAAAACCCGAAGGATAGATGCCACTTGTGAGACTTAATTGTAAATGGGAGGATAATATTAAAAAGGATTTTGAAGAAATAGGGTGGGAGGGTTTGGAATGGTTTCACATTACTCAGGTTAGGGAAGAGTGCTAGGCTTTGTGAATATGGTAATAAACCTTCAGGTTGCATAAAATTCAAAGACTTTAATAGCTAAGCAACTGGTATAGGATTGTATTTGGTGTTATATATTAGCTTACCACCAGTGAGAATTATTTTACATGTGATATGTCATTCTGAAATTAAAAGAGATGTTGTACTACTACTACTACTACTACTACTACTACTACTACTACTACTACTACTGCTGCTACTACTATGCTGCGCTGCTACTACTACTACTATTACTACTGCTACTACACTATACTGCTATTGCTAGTAATAACAACAACAAGAGCAACACTGAAACACTTGTGCTGTGGCTCTCAAGTTGGATCAAACATAGTAATTTCCCCTTGTTTTACCTTTTACTGGGCCTTCTTAAAAATGTGTTATGTTCAGAATGTCATATTTCAATTTAACAGAGGATAAAGTAGAATTGTTTTGCCATAGTAACAACTTGACACATGTGAATACTGAGTTTTTGCATATTATTTATATGAACCTGGGGCTTCACAGCTAGCAGTAGTCTGTCAGGAGACAAGATGCCATATTGTTCTTAGGTAAACAAGTTGCTAATATGAATGTTTCATTAACAGAGCTTCTTTAACCCATTTCATGCTAATAACGAACTTCCTCTTGAGCACAATAGAATGCCAAAGAGCTACTTCAGGAGTCTGGGTCTACCTTTTACATTTTTCTTTTTTGAGCATTTGTATAGGTTTGTTAAGTCTATGAAGTATGTCACACTAGGTCTTAAGGGCTTAATATGCCATATATAAATAGCTGCACTGCATAGACGATTCATATCAGGTACTTATTTGCAACTTCATATAACAAATTATTGCTTCTGGAAAGGAGAATCTTAAATAATTTTAATAAAAAATTGGTTTTAGACTGGTGATTTAAAACAACTTACTGAACCATATGTTTTCTGCAGTATGTCTTTCTTCTGTGGCAATTCAATATTTTAATGTTTTTATGTATTCTGTATAGGGCTTTGTTTCTTTTGATGTCATTAAATTTATTCATGAATATGTAATATATATTGTACATTTTGGAACTGTGTATATATCATGGTTTTAGTTTATTGATTTTGTGGTAAACTTATGTAATAAATCGTGTCTGTGGTTTGTTGCTATGGAAACGTAGATTCCAAAATCAACAAGCGTTTCTGACATGTGTGGATGAAGTGGTGTAGAAACTAAACAAGACAAAGAAAGAAAGACTGTGGCTGCTTTACAATAATAACACAGTGTTTGTAAAGAAATTTAAATGATAATGTGATCATATATATATATATATATAGTGCTTATTATTACATAATATATTAAACATTTTGTGAATAGGCAACAATAGCTGTAGGATGATGGGGTTAAAGTTCTAATCTCATAATGTATTAAAAGTTACAGACCATTAAACATATATATTTTCCATGCAAAGAAGTGTCAAGTAGATTATCATAAACAGAAAATGTAATTTAATGAACCCTTTACAAGAGTACACAAACACTCACACACACGCGCGCGTGCGCGTGCACGCACGCACACACAGACGCAAACCTATTTGGGGAACTCCTTATTTCAATGTACTACAGTCAGAGAAAAAATTCCGAGTTGTATTATGTGATTTTACTTCAACTTTCTGTCTTCTCTTAGTTAAATAGGACTTGAACCAATCTTCAGATATTCATTGCATTCCATATGGATGTAATTTAGCTAACAAAATTTCATGATTTGTGCAATCAAAAGCCTTTGCCAAATCACAGAAAATTCTTCCAACATGCATTTTTTGGTTAATAGATTTAAATACACTACCTGTTTGTCACTTATGTCAAATTATGTTGATTTTTCTCACAATAAAAGGACTCTAAATCATAAATGTTGACCAGGCATATAGTGAAAAACAATACAGAGTACATAGTCTGCTGACTCACTTGTTTTAAATCTTACTTTCAGTAATTAAGGATTCAGTCATGTAACTGAGTTATCAGACTGAGGGACATTGATACATAAAACGGTTTTCTTTGCTCAGTGTTGCTGTTAAATTAAGTCTAAGAAACTAGAATGTGATGGGCTTGTAATAAAGCAGAGAATCATCAAGTGCTACATGTTTTATGCTCTTCTTTTCTTGGGCTACCTCTGGGTGGGGGAGGGCAAAATTATATTTTCTTGTAAATTTTAAATGGTCCATAACCGTGCATTGAGCTAATAGATATGGTAGCTAAAACCAACAAATGCATTATTAAAATGTAATATTTTACATCTGTGCATTGGTTCACAAATTTTTTATCTCGATGTATCCATCCTTTGTAATGCACCTCCCTGAGGATGACCACATGAGTGGCTGAAACATGTACAAGGCATACTGTGTTTGTAATATATTTTCATACACTAATGTGCATTTGTTGGTTTTTAGCTACCATATATATTTTCTTGTAGTTGCAAGATGTGATTTCCACATAGCCATATTATGCACTGGCTTGAAATATTTTTGGGTTTATGCATTAAAGTGTTTTTTGAAATTCAGATTGTTGCATTTCAGTTTTTCAGGAATATTGTCTGATGTTTGCAGTACATTATCAGATGTAGAAGCATGAAAGTGCATATGTGTGGTAACTTCATGGCAGTTCTGTGATGAAAGTGAATACAGCAAATATTTGGCAGGTGGGCTGGCATGTTCTTCTTTATGTTGAGACTTATATGTCTGTTACTTGCAGCAGAATCATTCATTTGCCAGTTGAATAGCTTGTGTAGTAGGTCTTGGAAGAAAACGCACATATTGTGGTAGGTTTTGAAGTGGGGAATGTATAACCTTGAGCATGGGGCTATGCTGGTAATCAAGCTTTGCCAGTGATTGGGAAAACATTCCAGATGCTTTGGAGAGGGTCTGGAAAATGGATGGTGGCCATTTTCAAGGTGTCGTGAGTGGTTTCCAAGGTTCAAGGTTAGTCATGAGTTACTTGAAGATGACCAACTATGCTAGATGTCTTGCAGGCTGTCTTGCAGCCCACTGCAAACAATGAAGAGGTTGAGGTGCTATGTGCACATTAACATATGAACGCATATCCTGACATTTCCCAGAGTCAACACTAGTAACGAAAACTGGAAGTAGTAATACTTTCTGCCACTAGGTGCTGTGGTACAGTTATCTTCTGAGTCCGTCCGGTAACTTTGCGGCAATAACTCCATGCATTTTCTCTCAGCGGGTGTTTATTACTATGCATGTTAAGTCTGATCCATGGCTTTCTAATGGCTGTTTTGAGGGAATGACACTTTTTCATTATGTTTTGCTTCAAAATTGGGGAAATAGCATCAGATGTTCATGAAATTTTCAGAACATCTTTTGGTGACAGTGTTATAGGAAGAACACAGAATTTTGAGTGTTTTTTTCGATTGAAATGTGGGAACACTTTGATTGAAGTCTGTGAGCATTCAGTTCATTGCTCCATGTGTTGCACAGATAAAAATGTGGAGAAAGTTTGTGAAATCGTTAACTAAGATCAAAGATGTATCATTTTGGAGATCGCTGGCAGGTTAGATTTTTTGTATGGAACATATCTGTGAATTGTGAGGGAGGGTGTGTACATGTGGCGCTGATCCCTGTGAAGTTTGTGCCTCTGTTCATGCACACTGCTTTGCCAGTGCAGGCCTCTAAAAACATCGCTATGATTCCCCATCCTTAATCACCTGATTTGGTCCTTCATGGCACCTCTTGTTTCTGAGAACAAAATTGCAGCTATGAGAGCATTGTTTCCAGGATGTCCCTGAAATTCATGAAGAGTCACTGACTGTCCCACACATGGGTCCAAAAATTCAGTTCCAGCTGTGCTTCCAGCAGTGGCAGAAACAATGGATAGATTGCAGAAACTTGGAAGATGACTACTTAGGAGGAGACAGCAATGACCAGTAAGAAGGCAAGCATATAATTTGTTACCAACTCAGTCCAGGAACTTTCGGATGTGTCCTTGTATAGTCCTGAAGACATCACCTCTTCCATTACCTCTGCAATTTTAATTACTTGTGGTACCAGTATTCATATCTGGTAACATTTTGGAAATGACTGCTGCACCACTAGATCATTCCAAATCTTAATCTAGCCATGACAAATCTGGGGCAGCTTGGGCAGGAGGGAGCTCATCTGTCAAAATGCCTGGTGATTACAGTACGTAGTGGAGAGGTTCTAACATTGTATGAGGAGAACAGCGTGAGCAAGATGCAGAAAAGAGAAAAGAGAAAGATTTTGCACTGACCATCATCAGACAGTCAAGACAGTTGCTGATAAAGTTGAATTTCAGTTGATAATTGTGACACCATCCTCAGAAAGGATCGGAAGATATTTTGAGCCTGCCACAAAGTACCAAGAATGGTTTTGCAGGAACAGTGTGAGTGTTGTGCTCCTCAGTTCTGTAGATAATGAATTTCCTACAGAGCTCATCGTAGGTAATGAGTTCTGTTTTGTGCTGCATGATCCTAAAGTAAATGACACTCCTCTGTGTGGAATTCATCATTGTTGAGAGCTATGAATACTGGCCAGATTTTATGACAAGGAAGTCGATTTTGAAGTATTTTTTGACAGACATTGTGTCATGCATTACAGCTTCATTCCTGAGCGTACTATGGCCAGCAAGAAAGGTACATGGAGGTACTTGCCAATATGCAGGAGGCAGATTTTCTGAAGAATTCTGAAGATTGGGTGCTTGTGCATTTTTCTCTCTCGGCATCTCAGTTGCTGCTTGTCGGCAGAAACTTGCCAAATATGGGATTGTGGTGCTTCTCCTTCCACCTCACATTCTGCAATTTTTAGTTCTAAATATAGGATCAGCCAAGTGGTTGTCACATCGAGGATGTAGCAAAGGTTCAGTTGACTTCAAAGATCATATTGTCAGATGTGTGCACATGAAGGATTTGAGAAACATTTCAGACAGGTGTCTGAATAATGGTACAGGTTGGTAGCTACTAACAGGCAACACTTTTGGGTGTTTGCTTCTGAGGGTTTCTTTTTATAACAGAATTCGAAATATGGCTCCTGTCTTGGAACTTTCTGAAGCCATCATTCACAGCCATAGAATTGGTATATATATATATATATATGTACATACACGAAATTTTCCTTGTGTGTAACATTTTTCACAAGCAGGAAGTCCCATTCTGCATCTGAGGGAAGAGTAATATAAGGATAGGCAAAATGGCGAAGGACAAAAAAGGTGGAAAGAAAGGAGGGAAGAAGAAAGCAGAGCCAGAAGAGACAGATACGATGACAGAGGTGGAAAAGGAGCTGTTCCAAATCCAGATTACTGATTTGCAACAGAAGGTTGAAAGGCATGTATAAACACATTATTTAAGAATATGTGTACATATTAATCTCCAATAGGACATATCCTCTTAATGGCAGATGGTGGGTCGTGCCAGATATGTGGCAGTGGTTTGAATCTTTTGAACAGGGGCCTACTCTTCAGTTCTTGGGTACCTTAGTAGAGGGATCCGTGACCTCTGGGGTTATCAATACTGAAAAATCAATAGCATTATCTTCTCACACCTGGCAGAACAAGAGTCCATTAAAACCTCAAATTATATTTAATAACAGAGATGTTAATTATTCAAGTGAAACAAAATTTCTGGGTCCACACGTAACTGAATGTTTAAAATGGGAAGCTCATATCAGATATCTGATTATCAAGTTGAACAAAAGTATCTATGTACTTCAGTCTTTCAAATATACCACAAGTACAAATATTTGGAGGAGTATGTATTTTGCTCATTTTCATTCATATATAAGGTATGGTATTATTTTTGGGGGGAAAAATGGGGAAAGCAAAAAAATTTTTAAGCTTCAAAAAAGAGTGATACAAATAATTAGCAATGTGAGCAGAACGACATCGTGTAGGGAGCTGTTTAAAAGATGGAATATACTTACAGTCCCGTGTATATATATCATGGAAATCTTGTGTTATATGAAAGTAAATTTAGGAGAGTATGAACAAAATTCAAGAAAAGATTTTCATATTCAGTACTGGAGAACAGAAGTATGTAAAAATAGTGTTAAAAACTTAGGAAAGAGATTGTATAATAAATTGCCAAACCATATTAAATGTATAGAAGACATCCAACATTTTAAAAGGAAGCTGAAATTGTTTTTACTGCAGAAGTCCTTTTATTCAGTAGAAGAATATTGTTTGTATAAAAGTAGGTGATATAGATTTGACAGATTGGATAAGCATTTTGTAAAATAATTGTAAAAAACCTAAAATGGTTTACAATTTATATATGTGTATGTAAGGGTAAATACATTTTATATAAGACATATGTGAGAATTCACATATAGCTTTTAGAATAAAATACAAATATTGATGTATCCTGTACAAGCTGTTATCAAAGGGATGAAATAAGTTGAAACTGAAACATGGAGAAATTTGTGTGGAAGTTTATAGATAACAGCCATTTCCAGATTGCCTGACTGTACAATTATGATGCACTAGGACCGTTGTATGACTCAAAAACAACAAGCAAAACTAGGTACATTAACGTGGTTACAGTAGTTGCAGTCATCATTGTGTCAATAAAATTCAACTAATTGAGAACTTGTGTATGGAATGTAAAGTATTACACATATATGTGAGAGATGATCCATTTACATATTGGCCCTGGGTTTAGTTCACATTTGTGTAACTGAGACTTAATGATGGTGAGTTATAATTACAAGAAGACGTGTTGTTTTTAGGATGAAGACACGATGCTTGGAACTGGAAATGAGCAATGAAGAATACCAGAAGAAGTATGAACGACTGGATGAAGACAGAGCAGACATTATTGCCTACCTGAAGAGGATACTGCAAGAGAGGGAAGATGATATCATGGAGTTGAGAGAACGGTTAGCAGGAGTCCAGAAGGTACATGGTAACTCTTTTCTGTATAATGACCCATGGTTTGTCTCTCTTTATTGAATACATTCATTATTAGAATTATGACACTAAAGTAAATTTTCAGTGCATTTGCATCCTTGTTGAGAACCTATAAAGATCATCCCGTTGGTTTAACGATATGCATAGAACATTCCAATTTTGGTTAAATTTATAAAAAGTAATGGACACTTTACATGAGGACCTACAAGTATTTCTGTTTTGAAAAAAAGTTGCAGAGAAGAATGTAGCACATATTTTTTGTTCAATGAACTTTTTCTGTAAGCTTTATGATTTCCAAAAATAATTAAATTTTTATACTGTGCATACATTGTATACAGAGTTAGTGGAAATGAATTACACAACTACAAAAAGGGGAGACAAGACGCCTGTAAACTTTTAATGTGTTCTGCTGGATGTCAACATATTTCAAGCATGGGTGGGTGGAAGTGCTAAATAGCAAGATACCATTGCCAGTGGAAAAATCATCGTTTGTGGTCTGCTATCATGAAACTGTATCACCTACAGCCATGCAGTAAATTTTTGGAGCTTAAAGGGGGAAAATAAATTTAAAAAACCAGTTTTAGGCTTGATCAACAAATGGTGTAAACAGTATGCGGAGACTGGGTGCATTTGCAAGGGCAAGAGTACTTGATGTCCCAGCATAGATGAAGCAGCAGTGGAAAGGGTGTGGTGAGCCTGCTTTGAGAGTCCAAGCAAATGAACGAACAGGGCCAGTAGAGAGCCTGCATTGCCTCAAAACTTGTTTGGTGTTTTCTAGAGAAACAACTTTCAATACCTCCCTACAAACAACAATTGCTGCAATCTTTGAAGCCTGATGACATGGGTGAGAGGTACAAAATTTGTTGCAACCTCCAAGAAATGATTGATATTTTTGATACTACATTGAACAGATTGGTGTACAGCATTGAAACCATATTCAAATATTTGTGGTAAGGTCACACACCACAGCATCTGCATATGGGGTCTCCAAACGCACATAATTTTATACAGCATGAACAGGACATTCAGAAACTTAACATTTTCTGTGCAATATCTGTGGAAAAAGTGTATGGCCCATTCTTTTCTGCTGAAAGTACCATGATAGGTGTAGCCTATCTTGATAAGTTGACTATTGGCTGCTACCCCAGCTAGTACAAGATAGGAATTTCAACTTCATTTTACAGCAGGATGGGGCTCTGTGCACTTTAATCTGCAGGCATGGTAGTTTCTGAATGAGAGTTCTCAACACTGTTGGAATGGCTGATCTATGGACAGAGGCCTGACTTTGCTATGAATGCCACCAGTATCACCCAACCTCACTCCCGTGGATTTCTTCTTTGGGTTTATGAAATGTGCTTTGTATGTACCAACATTATGAAGAGGTATGGAACAGTTGCAAGAATGTATCACCATTACTGCTGCCCAAATTGACAAGGAGGTGCTGCAAAATGTGTGGGCAGAGATGGGGTATGGGGTTTATATATTCAGTCACTCATGGTGCACTAACTGAAGGATTACGACATAGTACCGAAATTTGAACAATGTTACTACATTTCTGATACAGTTTTTGCTGCTGCATCCTGTATGGCAGCATGACAATAAATTATTAAATTAGCACAATTCGTTTTGACTAACTTTCTATTTAACAGTCAGCAGTGGTCTTTTAGACACATACAAAGATTACCGAAGCCTTCACTATAACTCTTACTTTATTAACCTTTTAAACTCCGTTTCTTTAAAGGTAATTGAACAAAAGTGAGTAATAGTGCCAGAATTGTTACAGTACACATACAGTCCCTAACTTGTTATTTTCAATGGACAATGAAAAAGAAAGCACCTTAAATGGAAAGAAAATAAGTAGTTAAGAATTTTAAAATCACTGACACACACAGGCATGTTTGCACACAGTGGTAGTAGTAGTAGTAGTAGTAGTAGCAGTAGCACTAGCACTAGCACTAGCAGTTGTGCAAAATTGTACAAAAGGATTCCTGTTTGGCTGGCAATATATTTCTTTTGGGGAACTCAATAACAGAAATATCCACATTCTTGCACTTTGTATTTTCTGTACAGACCCTGGAGCAAGAGAGAGTGATGTACAAGGAGAAGATTGAGAACTTAGAACATGATTTCAAAGTCATGCATGAGCAATTGACCTCTGAAATCAAACTGCTGAGTGAGTAACCTCTGTCTGAAATAAGTAAAAGTTAGTTTGGTTAAATTTTTCAGTAATTGTGCCAGGAGAGAAGTACATTGCAGATGAAGGAATTTGTATTTGATAAGAAGGATGGTAGCAAATGTGAATCATATGTAGCTATAATTGGCTGTCTGTGGGCAGTGGTTCAGAAATAACAGAAAAAATCAGAATGGAACATTGTTTTAGGGCTGTAAAATTTGGAACATGGAATATTTGAAATTATGGACTGTTTTCAGGGAGGTATGCAATAAATAAATAAATAATGAGTGAGTGAGTGAGTGAGTGAATGAGTGAGTGAGTAAGTAAGTAAGTAAGTAAGTAAGTAAGTAAGTAAGTAAGTAAGTAAGTAAGTAAGTAAGTAAGTAAGTAAGAAAGAAGTCCCAGTACTGTTGCTTTTAGATAATTGTTTTTATGTGCCATGTCTGATACATTTGTAATCGAATTGAGTATAGTGTACTGCTTTCTCATCTACAGCTGGTAAGCTTAACGCACTGGAGGAATTCCGTCTTCAGCGTGATGACCTAATGAAGAAATTTAAGGTACAAGAAGAAGAGATAGCAGAGCAAGAATTAAGGCACAAACAGACACTTTATGAAGTGGAGCGAAAGTTCATTACTGGGAAAGACAAGTATGTTCATGAATTGCAAAAATAATTTGGATTCAGTCTTGTGTCATTTAACTGTCTTATCTATTGTGTGTTGTTTTCTATTATTCATAACACTTTAATATAACTTGTGGTGGTCGATTTGAATTACATGATTATTGTCAGCCTACCAGAAGATTCATTGATCAGAAACTTGATACATTGCATATTACAGGCTTAAGAAAGAAATGGAT
Source organism: Reticulitermes speratus (assembly GCA_021186555.1). Lineage (NCBI taxonomy): Eukaryota > Metazoa > Arthropoda > Insecta > Blattodea > Rhinotermitidae > Reticulitermes > Reticulitermes speratus. The sequence continues at coordinate 46,635,567 of JAJKFL010000001.1, forward strand.
GCAAGGCTCCTTAAGTTGTCGATGGATTTTCAAGATGCTACACATGTGCGTATTGCTGCAACCACGCACCGCACAATAAGAGAGAACATTGCTATTAACAATGAGGTAATTGTTACATCTAGTCTTAGAATTACGATAGTCATGAAACAAGTATGAACTACAGTGGACACCACATTAAATGTTTGTTGATTAATGGATTTTCTGTGTTTAGCATTGAATTTGTATGGTCAGAATCCCATGATATATTTGATCAATTATTTGGCAGTGCTTATCAGAATTCCTAGTTAGGTTAATCCCCAGAATTGAAGTAACTCTAGACCCATTAAACAATTATCTAGCAATTGATGGGATTTTCAGTGTGAGAAACCTTACTTTTATGCTTCTTGCATCTTTGTAGGGTGACATATAGGCATCTTTAAAATTCTTATCTAATTTAATTGTAACATTTGCAGCAGGGTTACAATGCAAGTTATCACAATTATTACTTATACAGCATGTTATATTCTTAGTTAGAGAAGATGCTGGCGACACAGAGGAATCTAAGAAAGGAAAATGAAATGATGAAAAGGAGAGATAGGGAGTTGAAACTTGAAGTCCAGTTGCGTGAAGAGGAAAGGGATATTGTACTAGCTAAGAACATGGCACAATGTGAGGTAAATATTGTACAATTGTAGTTGGACTACTTAATACTATGCCATTAAATGAAGATTTCTTTTATCCCAGTGAACTGTGACCATTAAGGTATACAGGCAATCAGAGAAAATTGTGATTGTAGATTCTTCATTACAACCATGTCTCCTATGGAATTGTATTGTATTGTATTTTATTCATTCTTCTTGAGAAAATTTGTATATGGCATGTCAATACAATCTCTGTAAATACACTGTAGCTGGGGGGGGGGAAGGCAAGTTGTGTGGCCGCCCCAGACACAAGAGTCCAGGGACCAGCAAAGTGGGCAGGAAAATGAGTACTTTAAATGAAAACATTTGATTTTCTGCATGATACAATTTTTAAGATATTGAGAAAATTAACAGGAAATTCAATAAGTAATCGTGAGTTTTTTTAAAAGTTTGCAATTTCTGTTAGGGGCAGCCATGATGATGACTTGCCCTGGGCATCAAAAAACCTAGCTATGCCACTGTATACACATGTTTATATGATTCATCCTACTTGTTGCTACAGTATTATGTAAAAAGAATGGAACATATTAACAAATTTATTGATTTCCCAACTTACTAATTGTCTTACAATACCTCATTATTCACTTTATTTAGATGTAGTACTGGTGAATTTTACCCTCTAACAGAAATGAGTACCAGGAATATTTCCTGGGGCGTAAAGGTGGCCGGTGCGTAGGGCTGACAACCTTACCACCTTCATGTGCCGATTGTCTAGAAATCTGGGAGCCTCAACCTCCTGGAACCCTAAGGGCCTGTTCAGGCCTGTAATGGGATAGCTTTACCCTTTTGCTTTTACTGGTGAATTTTTGTACCACACTTGAATATACAGAAATCTGCCGCCACTGTCAGTTTCCAGTTCTCTAAAATAAGACCTCATTTTATATACAATTACATTTTCCATGTTAAAACTGCATAAGACAAATAGTCTTCTACTGAGTATGAAGTCTGTTGCAATAAAAACTATTTTAGTTTCCTTCTGAAAAGTTGTGTATTCTTTAAATTGTTGTGTAGGTCCTATTATTACTTTCGTATGAAATTGTGCTGTGAGGCAATGCTTGTTCTAGGAAAAAAATGCTTGACCCTTTCAAAAATTAAGTTTTTTTTTTCTTACAGCTTGTGGTCCCTCTTTGAAATACCACTGGCTTTGTAAGTGTCACCATGGCGTAACTTGGGGTGTGCAAGGGGGGTAAATGCCCCTCCAGTACTTTTTCTTTCTTGCTAACTTGACTTGTTTGTAAATCAAAGTTTCTAATAACCATGGTTGATTTTGCTTCTGTAGTTTTATTAGCAAAGGTACGCTTGTGGTTGTCACCATCTTAAGTCCCAAAAAGAAGAGTTATGCAGTTTTCTTGTGACAAATATATATACCAGAACCCATTATAGGAATAGCATGGAGTTGTATGGGATGTCACTGTGATTTATCCTCCAGCAAGCATTAATAGTTTGACATGATTTCTGATTCAGTTGATCAGCCGTATGTCTGCAGAATATGATGATATGGAAAGGAATACTGGAAAACTGAAGAATTCTGCACAACATGCTGTAGAGCTGCAGCAAGAAATGGAAGAGACCAGGAAGCTTCTGGACAAAGCAGTGAAGCAGATTGCCATACTAGAAGAGAAATTGCAAGCAACAGAATATGAGAGGAATGGATCCATTTCTAAGTTACTGGAATCAAATGTACAGACTTACAAGCTACAAAAAACTCTCTATGCTGCTGTTAAATCTGTCAAGGAAGCTTTAGAGGTGAAATATATGTATTGCTAATTGTTAATAACCCTGATATAATGAAGTCCACAAATTTGTATGCCCTAAATTTTTCTGCATCAAGACTTTCTCAATGTATATGATGTGCTCATTCTTGTAATTTTCTGCCTTTTCTTCCTATTCTTAAACACCAGTAGAGAATATTAGATATGGTGTCTAAATAATGATGTCAGAACGGGATGAAAATGGACGCATAGAAAAGAGCAAATTATACTTTTTATTACTCAAGTAGCTGAGTGTACAAGAAATTGTGTATATTTTATTGCAGTGTTGCTAATAAATAGCTTCTGACTGTTGTATATGCTGCCTGTAGTTCCTTTCACTCAAAATGTATGTAAGGACTGAAAGGAAAGGATACAGATTTGGTGTTCATATATTACCAATTAGCTGTGGACCATCTACAGTGCAGTGGTGTTGCAAACATTGATGATCATTTGGCATGTTCATATGACATATTTGCAGGTTTCATTTGGTTCCCAAAATAAACGGTGATTATTTTCCTGCAACTTTTCGGACTGGTAACTGCTGGTAATGTAGAAAGAGTTTGTATATTTGGAGACAGGACTAGGAATGGAGGTAATCATGGGCAGATACTTTTTACCTAGTTCCAGAGATTTTTTCTTTTAAGAAGTTGCTTCCAATGTTTAAAGCCATTCCAAACAATGAGACCTGAAAATTGTTGCAATTTTTGTGAACCTCCATTGTAATACCTTAGGTCCCTTTATTATAGTTCTCATTCAGTAGGATTTTCAATGGATTGTAGAACATGTGCGTAGTTGTAAATAGCAATTCCCATGACTGTTTGGAGGTAGAAACAAATTTTAAAATATAATGCAGGGGAAGTTTATACTGTACAGGTGTAAACAAACTATAGAGAAAAAAAGATTGAGAACTGAATGTGTTGAAACAATTACATTATTTTATTGGCTCCTAGAAGTTAATTCATTTGGAATTGACAAAGCTTGCATAACAAGATAGAGTTACTGTTATGTTAAGAGTGAATGTCAAAGAAATGGGTACAGTCAAACACTGATATAGCACCACTGTTTTTTTCACTGCTATTTGTGACAGTACATCGAGGATGGCAGTAAATCGAAATAGTGTAACTTTTTAAAATCATAAAATTTACTTAAAATGATAAAAAGATGTTAATTACAGAATAGCATTACAATACAAACATACATACATATTTATTCATTTTCCATAGATCCATACAGAGCACAATCAAAGGATGTGGAAATAGTCATAGTAAAATAGAATAGATAAAAAAAAAGTACAAACGTACATGTAGTCAAACAAATAAGTCCTATTAAAAATAACATTATACAACAAACTATATACATAAAATCCAGTGCTTAAAACCCATTAAATAACAGCTAAATCAGTACATTTCACGAATGTCTCACATGTGATATAATATATATATATATATATATTATATATAATCATAGTCAAATATTACAATGAATTCTCAAATAATTTTTATACAACTACTTCATCACAAAATAACAATATCTTTATTTTTACCATGATCAAAATATTCTTGCAAGGTATAAAATGAATGACAATATAAGAAATCCTTCAGAGCTAATTTAAAACATTTAAAATCATTGTGTAATTGCTTTAATTGAAAAGGAAGACTATTAAATAATTTTATACCCATATAGTATGTTCCCTTCTGATATACTGATAAATGAGCTGAGGGTTGATAAAGATTAAGATTAATAATAGGAATTTAAATTCAAAATCAAAACAACATTTACTACAGTGGTAGTGTATAGTGCTAACAAATGATCTTCATTCCACTGGTATAAAATATTTCTCAGTTTTTATTTGAACTTCCTTCTCCCTAACTTTAGAAATAGCAATATTCAGAGAATATGTTCTTGTAGTCCCTGTTCTGTTCAAAATATTGGGAAATTTTTTCAACACTTATTTGAGCCTTCATAGCAGTATTTTTTGGGCAGAATTCTGCTTTTTCTGTGCCATTTCTCCGTTTTACATGGTTTGATCGTCTGAGATGCTGTTTGAAGTGGCATAACCATCAGCTGCTGTATGTGAGGTCCACAACACCTATCTGATGTCCAGTTCACTTTACCTTTTCTTTAATAACTTCATATGTTGCTCTACCTTGTTTAGCATTTAACTGCCCTGTATACTATGTATATTGCTAATGCTTCCTCCAGTTTTTCATATTTTTCATCTTTCAGTTTCTTTTATGTTAGCACTAAGTACATTGACCCATCTGTTCCCTTCGCTAAATATATCACCAATACAAGAGTAACTGATGAGTTTGTTTTGTAATAAGGAAAAGTGGTTGGCTAAATTTTGCTGAAAGGCTGCAGGAAATTGGTCTCTATAAGCACAGACGTCTTTCTTTTCACTAACACTTAATACTGTCCCATACATCATTAATAACATAAAGGGTTAGAGTAATTAGAAACTATACTGTAATATTACGTTTTTCTGATGATGACTTAACAGCCAACTTATCACCTGGGTATATTGTATGATTTTGAAATTCTACACTGTTTTCTATAATTACAAATAGGAAACCAGTTGTCAGTACTCTCAGAAGAAAAACGGAGTTGTAAGTTCTATTGTGACTTGAGTGTGTGCAACTGATAACTGATTGTTTGAAAACATCTTGCAGGATTTGAGAAGAAAGTTATTTACTAGAATTCTTGGAAGCATTTTGAAAGTTTTCAAACCCCTTTAATAATTTTAGATGGTCAGTCAAAAGTAAAAGAGAATTAGCAATCCATAGAAGCTACTTTTAACAACACACACTACAATTCTGACAGTAGTTGTACTGTTTACTGTATACTGTACCTTGTAAAAGAATGTACAGGACCACTTAAGTTGTGTTCAGTGTTACATATTGTTCCTTACAATGTTTATTGTTTAGTGACTTGGTGCTGTATCAGACATTTTAAGTGCTTGTGGGCACATATGTATCACCTAATACTTTGGCAGATGGTGGCTAGGGGGTTGTGGCTATATCAAGGTTTCCGCAGGTTTAATGTAGTAAGGAATTTCTGTTCACAGACTTCATGGGTGCTAAGTGAGTGTGGTGCTATATAGGCAGGTGCCATATCAGGGTGTGACTGTGTGTGAAAAAAACAACACAGCAATAAAATGTGGCATGTGAATAGTTTGTAAAATTAAACATAATTGAGCAGTTTCCTTTACTTATAGGTTCAGACACATCCTAATTCTGATGATGCTTTCAACTTGAGTCGCAGAGATAACCTTCTTAACAACTTATTACAGCTGCTCAACACAGCTGACCTTTCAGACTTTGAAGAACAAAAGGAAAAGTATGTTTTCTTAATTACAGAGAGCCTACAATTAAGGATGTTATATGTTACTCCTCCAATATATGATGTAAATGCAGGGGCATAGCTAGTGGGGGTGAGTGGTGCAGCAGCCCCAGGCGACAGAGTCCAGGGAGCCCAAAATTAATATTTTAAATGAAAAAAATTTGATTTTCTGCACTCAACAAGTTTTAGATTGGAAATTAACATGGGCACTGAGGCAAGTGTTATGAGTCATAGACAGTGGTCGAGCAGTACCTATGAGAAATGTATTCTGTTGGAACAATGAGTGTTGATTTGCAGTACTTCTGTGAAGTTTGAATCATGGAATAAATTTCACAGAAAATTTTTTAAAAAAGCCTGTGGCAATAGGGCACATAAAAGAACAATATGCAGAAAAGTGGAGAACTTTCAAGTAACAGATTCAGTGCTGGACAAAGAGACAACATGAAAATGTTATGTTTTAACTGAAGAGAAATGGATGGTATTGGTGCTCGAAAGGAAACAGGTGGAAGCAAGTCATTGTGGTGTTTGTCTGTTCACAGTGGAGTGACACAGTGCTGAGCTTTTTCTTGTAGGCTGGGAAGCTAGGAGCCAGTATTCTAGGTGGTTTCAAGAATCAGGAGCCAGTGGATTTCTTGATCTAGAACTTGTGTTTTTCTTAGATGAGGCATGGTTTACATTGAAAAGGAATGTGAACAACCAGAATAACAGATACTGGTGTTTAGAAAATCCCCATTCTGTTCGTGAAGTTTCTTTTGCTTGACGTCAAAGCACATAAAATATTATGGTATACATTTTTTGAAGAAACAATGAATTCCCATAGCTACATTCAATTAATTCTTACACCCTTCTTAGAGAATTAACAGAAGAAGAACAAGTGTATGCTTACTTCATGTAGAACAATGCAATGGCCCATACGGAAAACGTCTGAATGGCTGCCTTAAAAGAAGTACTCATTGAATGGCAGATAACTCATGCAATGTGATTTTTTTTGGTGTGACTATTGTTTGTGGGTGACACTGAAATATAGAGTTTATGTAAACAGTCCACCTTCTTTGCATGAATTGAAAGATAATATTTGAAGAGAAATTGCTAATATTTGTAGACAAGAGCTCCATCCTGTGTTGAGAAATATTTTCAGAAGGTGTGAGGCATACTCAGAAGCTGGAGGTCGCCACTTCAAGATTCTAATATATATAAAAAAAAAGGTAAATTAAAACATTCCTGGTGGATGCAGACTTCCTATGTGATAAAGTTCGCATGACAGCTGCCATTCTCAGTGACATGATTAATTGGGCACTGTATTATTATATGGGACCATGTTTTTTTTAGAGGAATTGAATGTAATTAAAATTGTGATATAACCTCTGTTTAAAGTATGCCATTCATTTTGCCATACATTCATAATCACAAAGTACTTTTCCAAAGAATGACCCACATTGGGAAAAATCCTGTAATTTTTATCAACTTCTGTAAGAAAGGCATTGATATGAATGTGCAAAAATTTGCAATACATGTACTTTAAAAACGTTTTCACTTTATTTGTACTTTGGACCCCTAACTATGACATGATCACAAGCTGCATCCTTATTGAGTTTACAGCTATTTCAAGAGTAGCAGCCCGTGAAGTTTGTAATCTGTTATTAATTCTGGACAGGCTGTAGATAAATGAAAATAGTTGATCTAATGAACACAGTCTTTAACATTTTGTCCTTTTGTTCAGGTTGATGTCACTGAAGGAGACTTCAGTATTATATGTGACTGGAGATTTGGGTCTTGCACCCAGGAGCTCTTCAGAGTTACATGTAGAATCGCATCATGCAGCTGGATCCAACATATCAATGGAATGATTAAAGGAATGGGTGGAGGGCTGTAATCCCTAAAGAAATCTTCAGTGTTGATATCTAATTGTGCTTTGTGATAAGTGTTTTCAGTAAAATACACCAAGTTTTTTTTTCAGTTGGCACAACACTAACCCTTATTAGAGTAAAATCATTTACATTTTGTGCTACTTACAACATGTTTCGACCTTTCTTGAACAGCATCCGGTAAGAACCTTCTATCAAAAAGCGAAGGCAGACAGTACTTTTAATGCCGATTATTAATTTTGATCTTTCAGTGTTTATGTATGGTTTGGTAGTCATCAGTAATTATTAATTAATATTTGATTAATGATAGAAATTTTAAATTTCAGTAAGTTTTTCTTTTGAATCCTTTAACTATTTCCTGTCATTGAATTTTTAAGAACATTCACAAAGGCACAAAAAGCGCCTAACAAGATAGGCAGTGTACATATACTGTAATACTGGTGTGTTTGGATCTTTACTCTCCTTAATACATATATCAATCAAGTCATTTACCTTGACTGAAGATCTGAACATGCCACAGTGCAAGTTTTGTCAAAAATTATGTGGTTATATTTAGTGGTTGCACATGGGATGTTGGGGCAAATAAAACTACAGAAGGGCTAAGGCAAACTCAAATTTTGTGAGAAAGAATGATCATACCAATATTGTCTTACTGTGTGTACCTTACAAATGTGATCTAAAAAGTTGGTCATGTGTTAATAATGAGGTTACAGTATTTAACCGCAAATTGACTAAAAGTATGAAGTGTTATGAGTATGTAACAGTATTAAATCATGATTTTAAATGTGAATTTTATACAAGACATGGCCTTCATTTAAACAACTAAGGTAAAGATTGTCTCTCTCTAAGAGTATAGCATCAATTTGTTCTAGGATATTGTATATGGAAATAAGGCCAATACATCTGTCTTGGAAAGAAAAGTACAATCATTCTGACAATAAGGGGAAATATGATCAGTATGCTGTGAAATAAATAAAAGACTCTATATGTAAGTCAAATAGAGTAACAAAATCAATGAAATTGATAAGTGATTATTTTTATGGTAAGGGAACAACAAAAGAATGAGAGCATAAATTTTAATAATTCTGGGCAGGATGGTGATGATATCAGTAAGATTCCGGCTACAACTGAGGTTCTTGCTCTTACTAGTAAACAACAACATAATATTAGGTTGTTAAAACAAATATGTAACTATAAAGGTTTTACGGTTTACCAGCAGAATATTTGTGGATTAGTTAATAAGGTAAATGGACTTATTACCTTTTTGTATCCTACATTACCCCATGTGTATTACCGAGCATCATTTAAAGCACCCCCAAATTGAATATTTGTCCGTTGAAAACTGTAACCTTGGTGCTAGTTTTTGTAGGGCATCTTCTGCTATGGGTGGTGTTTGTATATATCTACATAAATCTTTAGAATTTGACTCTGTCAGTATTAATGAATTGTGCAGACACAAAGACATAGAGACTTGTGCATTGAAGGTTGAATTTTATGAACAAAAATATGCATTTTAGCACTTTATAGATCTCCTTATGTAACTTTCATCTTTTTGTCACTCAATTAGAAACCATTTTGACAAAAACTATATAAACCTAATCTACAATTACCATTGGTTGAATGAGTGAATATTACTACAAATTATAGTTTGTGGAGATATTAATATCAACTATATGGTTGATAATAATAATAATAATAAATTACTGAATTTGATGTTCAATTCCTTTAATTTACATAGTGTGGTATATTTTCCTACGAGAACTAATACTAGGTCTAGCACTATGATTGATAATATCTTCTTGAACTTGACCAAATTTCAAAACTATACTATTTCCCCAATGATTAATTGGTTGGCAGACCATGATGCCCAATTTTTATCAATTCATTTCGCTAATTTTAATAGTAATAAAATAAGTAATAATGCTATTACTATAAGGTAAATAAATAACATGACAATTAATGAATTCAAAATTAGGTTAAGTTTTGAATTGTGGGAAGATATTTTTAATGATAAAAAGGATGATGTTGATACAATATTTAATTATTTTTTAAATAGATATTTACAAATATTCTATGCTTGTTTTCCTAAAAGGAAATTTTATGATAGATCACCAACTAAATCTTGCATAACCACCGGAATAAGGGTTTCCTGTCCAAGGAAAAGGGATCTTTACTTATTGACTAAGGTGAATAATAGTACTAATTTAAAACAGTTCTACCCTAAGTACTGCAAGATATTGTCTAATGTGATTAAAGAAGCTAAAAGACATAAATATAATGAACTAATCATGAAATCACATAATACAGTTAAAACTATATGGAATATTATAAAAACTGAGACTGGTAATAAAGGAAGGGGTGAGCAGTTAAATAACATGTGTAAACATAATCCTGATGCTTTCAATAATCATTTTTTAATCCCTAATGTCCAATATGGAGTTTCACAATAATTGGTCAAGGATTGTGGAAATTACATGTAGATACTCACTTACAGCCCTAAGTAAAATACAGCTTTTCACTGCATGGATTTCCATCAAGCTCATGACTACTTAACACCATTACATGTAATTCTTCAGTACTTAATATGTAACATAAATTGAAAAAGAAATGTTGAAATTACGGGTAGAAATTCTTTTAGGCCCTTAGGCAAAGCATGGCTTTTAGTGCATGCTTCCACAAAACTCAACTTCTGTACAGCAATGTGGGTAGACCTCCAGCATTGAATATCATCTAACTTAGTCAAGAAATCTGGAAATTATTGGTAGAAAATATTTGAGGACCTTGAGTAAAGTGTGACTTTTACAAAGTGGATTTTCATGAACTCACTATTGCCAAACAGCATAAAGTGTAGCTCTCCAATACTTAATTTCATAGTCTCTGGATTATTATAACACCTGTGATAAGTCACCACATTTCATTTGATTTATGCAAGGGTTATAAATCTGAATATCACTCATGTTACTGCTCTGTTGTCCTAATTCCCAGATACCAGATCGATTTCAGCAATGCTCAGTTCAGTGAATTCTTATAATATGGAATTGTTAGCTTCATTTAAGACTTCAGTTACTTCAAATAAGATCACACTGAATGCATTCCAGAAATGCGACACTCTTCACTTCTGGACAATGGCAGCAAATTCCTTCCTGCAGTGAGAAAGATGGTGTAAGAATACAACATATGGGTGGGACTGGATGGTGATAAACTGGTAAGCATTGAATAATATTCTGACACACCTGTATTTCATAGGAGTCAAACTGTAATAGTAATCTATCTGAAATACTGACATGACAGATAAGTGTGATATACAGTACTCGTAATTTATGTATATACGTGTGGGTTATTATACAAAACTGGAATGATAAAAAAATAACCACCATACAAGGTTTCATTTCATTTTATGCTTAATGAACATTGCAGTGTGATGGTTGGAACTGCTGTTATGGTAGTGATCAGATGATTTGCTAGCTGAGCCTCCTAACACTACATAGTTGCAGCCAGCATGGCATGGTCACTGCTAGGCTACCTTGGAACAGCCAGGCAGTGTTATACCTCTTTCAAAAACATTTACTCTGTAGGGATAATACTCACAGCTTCAGTCACTGTGGACATTTTGGGAGCAGATAGAAACCACTTGGTGGTGCTTCCCCCCTTATCAGCTTGCCTCTTCAAACCTGCACCAAGGAGGAGGAACCTAGTCATTACTATACACATTTGGGTGTTGCAATGTTTGTCAAGCTCTCCAAGTCTTAACTACAACCAATTCATCATTCATCCACCATTACAGGCAGGGCCTTACACAAGGGTTCCGTTCCTGAAACTTTTATGTAACCCGAAATATACGTAGTCGGAACTGACCCTACTCCCACTTACTTATCACACCTCATTGGTTAGGTATATGTTTTTACTTTGTCAGTGTAAATGCTTAAACTGTCACTTCTATCAGTTTTTTCATATGAAACACAAATTCATTTAATAATTAATAATATTATTATATATAATATTCATAAGAATTTTTTATGTAAGGTGCATATTATGTAACCCAGAAACTGCCTGCATTTGATTACTGTGTAACCCATTCAGTTGCTAAAGTGTATTAAATAAATAGGGTACCTATCAGTTTGTTATTTGTACGTGCAGGATGATCACAAGTCATGAGATTACAAACATTTATTGTTAACAAAGTAATAGCCACACAAAATTAAATGCACCCTGTTGTAAAGAGCAACTCCATTTGTTTTCATACTCCATGTATGTTCAGTCTGTGCTGCGTTTACCTGCACACCTGAAGAAGATATTTGACCATGTCAAACATTTGGAAATAAAGACTGTTCAGTGTCTGCAATCAGTTTGTATTGAATCCCTTAGGTTGTTTGGGGTTATAGGCATTGGCAGAACATTAAACTTCACCTTTCACAAAGTCCACAGGAAGAAGGTGGGTGAGAAGGGCTAGATTTAGAGATTGGGGAGGCAAGGATGTGGACCCTCATTGGCCAAACCATCGCTTAGGCAACTGCCTATTCATGAATGTTGTCACCTCACTGTGGATGTGTGGTGATGCTCTGTCATGTTGAAAAACGACACTTGTTTGTTTTCACGAAGCTCAGGCATTAATCACAACTTGGTCTTGATAGCTTATTCTGTTGTTTCGCACAAAGTTGAATATCATCCTAATGTTCAGAGTGGTGTGTGCTGAATTTTTGTGTGCCTGTTATATTCTTACCAATAACTTTTGTAATCACTCTGTATATCTCCCAAATGTATTGCATTTGAGAAAAGTACTCTTGGAAGCAGCACTAGTCATAATGCATTCAAAGCTACTGACTCCCCACATATGTTAAGAATTAAGGGAAAGGTATGACCAGTGTTTGGACATGTCCTTCACCTTTGGTTTATTTGTATCACCAAGTTTTCACAGATTAGGTCCAACTCTGTCTTGAGGTAGAAAGCAGGGTGAAGGAATGTAATACTGGTGAGTCCATTAGAAAAAGTCAAGAGTCAGCCCTGTCACAGGGTCACTGGCCCTGGGTTTCAGCTGCTTATTACTGGCCTCATATTGCAACAGAAAGCTAAACAGACCAGATCAAATTATTGTTTTCTGCATTCATACAAAATGTAGGATAATACATTTCTAATGACATTTCACAGGAACATGCTGCCTCCATCTTCAAGGTGAAACTGAATTAGGTTCAGGTGAATGCTACATGATTGACAGGAGGAACTGTCGACTGTGTAAGGAGGTTGCAAGGACTTTGGCCAATCAGAGCTACAGCAAAGGAAGAAGGGGATGAATTTCGCACTGAGCTAATGGGAATCGAGAGTTCATGGTGAGACAAATGGTTGTTTTAAGGCCCACAAATGGTGAGAAATGTGAAAGTAGTGTGATAGTCCCCTTTCCTAGCTCTGATTGGACACAATCCTTGCAATCTTCTTACATAACTGGCATATATCTTTCTCCCATTCACTTCAGCATATACCTGAACCAAATCTGATGACCCTGAGGATGGAGGCAGTATGTTCCTCTGAACCATCAGAACAAACTTAGTATCCTACACATCATTAGAACCCACCAACATTTTAACAACAACCACTGTGAAATGCTGAAAACTCGGACCAAGTCAAATTTAAACTGGAGGGCTAAGAACACAAAAATGATAAGCCACTGATAAACAACATGTAGAAAGTTCTTGATATTACTAAGGCACAAATAACATACATATTACTTCATTCACATACTTTATTCAAAATTCACAACATATTATATGATCAATAACCTTTTGCTTCCCATCCCATTTTATGGCTCTTTCTCTCATAACGCTTGACTTTTGCTCTCCTTGTTCTGAAACAGATAAACACATTCAATATATATGCTCCCAAAAACATGTGATAACAAAAACGTGGTCAGATTATGCACAAACAAACGTAAAGTTTTTATGGCACAAAAGTACAAATTTCTGCCAGGCTTTCGTAGACAAAAGGTCATGCTGGGCATAGAACCCCAGCTGTCAATTCATGTCTACTTATGTTACTGCCTCACTTACCATATCTCATTGAACAACAACACTACAGAAATACATCCATATGAAACATACCTTTGCCTGACTGTTGGTTCAATTATATTTCTCCTCTGAAAACTCTTGTATCTGTCTTCAAGAATGTTCCCTTCAGGCTTGATGCCTCGTAAAATGCCATTTATTTCTTCACCTAAATTAAATTCCAGAGCTAGGGGTTCAAATTTCCTTTTGCTTAATTGCTTTGGTTCCTTTACCTTAATAGCTCTTATTTTCTCCCGTTTTTCTCGGAGTTTTGCCAGTTTCTTATCCCTGGCCTCTATTTCCTGGTTCAGGAATTTCAGTCTAGAATATAAGAGCAACTCTGGTCAATACCTATGCAAACTACAAAAGACTTGGAACACATGGATGTCTTGTCCAAAGCAGTCGTGATTTATGCAGTCTTACTTATAAGTAATTAATAATTAAATCTCACTATATGTGTAAAAATTAAAATAATGTACAGTTTGTTCATACAGGGTCAAAAAACACAAAATTGACTGCTAACTCTATTGGTCTTCATTTGCATGAATCTTTGTTTATGCATACACTCCAGGAATGCAACCCATTTATAAATCATGACTGTACTGTTTGTCTCATATGGCACAAAACATAAAATGCAAGATTTAAGGTTCTGACAGCAGTGTTGCTGAAGATTTGTTGTTATGTCTTGTAGACTGGTAAACAGTTACCCACATTTGAAAGGATCATAGTGCCTTCATATTCAGGGTCAATCAGTGCAAGAATACCTTGGACTGATTGACCCTGAAAATAAAGGCCCTATGATCACATCACATCATGGTGCATGCAGGGTCCCTGAAACACGCCCGTCAAATGTTGAGATAAATAAGATTTATTCCTTTCAAGGTAACTATCCTGTCATCTGTGATAACTGACCACAAGATATCACATATGAAATTCTATGCCAGGAAAGTTATATTCTGATCTAAACTAGCAGTATACTGAATACAGTACATAAAGACCACATCTGGTTAAATATGGAGCATTAAACATAAAAAATCTTTCCTCAGAATTCATATATAAATTAGATCTGGGAACCAAGATAACATTAACCCCATATAAAACCTCCTTACCTATACATATCAGAAAGCTTCTTCTTCTCTAAGTGACTCTCTTTCTGGTGCAGTTGTTCCTTCTTGGCTTCCTTAATCTTCCTTCTCTTTTGTAATGTCTTCTTTACATTTTTAACTGGAGGGTTTATAGCCCTGTATTCACTATCAGTTTCACTTTCTTCCTGTATATCATGTTTTGTTTTATTTTCACATGCTTCAGGAAGACCCTGTGACATTTCTTCCATCCTCATACTCTACCATGGAGGAAAAAGCAATATTAATTATAATTTCTTGTTTATTATAATGTTATTAATGACATGATAGCAGACACCACCACTATACTTATCAGAATTTGAAAGTACTGTTTAGAATTGGCTAAAGGATGACTTGCATACTAGAAGTATCCATTCTTCACCCAGAAAATGACTGCTTTCCTTGTACTATTACACTTATTAGAGTATCTAAAACTGTAAGTATGAGAATTATAATTTACTCCTGTAATTGCAGAAAATACTAGGGTTAAAACCTTAAATTGCATCCCAAAAGTCTACTGCAACAGTATGGAGTAAGTTTCATATTATGTCTGTTTCAAGTTAATTAATTTTAGCTTTCAGTTATTCCTTCTTTTTGTTCCTGAAATGTATGCTAGCTTCACATCTTACATTGTTCAAATTATCTACATTACTTTGGTTTGGATTCTGTAACCACTGCATTTTAGCCTGCTTCCTTTGATCTAAAAATTTTGAACATTCTTCATCAAACCATGGTTTATGCTGCTTCTTTTCATACAGCCCTAGACTCTCTTTAGCTGAGATTTTGATACTCTCTTTAATGTTTTCCCAAGCCCTATTTATGTCCTCACTAACATTTAAGTTCTCCAAAGCTGCAAACCTGTTTGAGATCTTTATCTGATACTGTTTCCTAACCTCTTGTTCACTTAGCTTTTTGAGATTAAATCTCTCCACATCAAACTTCTGTGCTGATTGTTTAATTACTGACAGTCTTTCCCTAACTTTTGCAACCACCAGATAGTGATCAGCATCACAGTCAGCTCCCCTGAAAGATCATACATCGAGTATACTTTAATGCCATCTCCTATCTATCAATACGTGATCGATCTGATTATGAGTTCTTCCATCAGGAGAGGTCCAGGTATATTTATGAATATTTCGGTGTGGGAACATAGTGCTCTTAACAGCCAGACTTTTTGATGTGGCAAAGTTTACAACTCTAACACCATTATCATTACTATCCTCATGTAAACTCTCATTCCCGATCGTCGGTTTGAAAGTATCCTCCCTCCCCAATTTTGCATTAAAGTCTTTTGTACTACTTCAAAATTAAACTCAATGCTATGATTTTGTGTGTAGAATACTCTTTCTGCCCCCCATAATAACAAGGATGATTGGCACTTTAATAGGCCTTCTTACTTCCATTTATATGGCCAAATTCAGCTGTATAAGAGGATGAAAATATAAACCAAGAAATATCAGACCAAAGTTAATTTCTGCATTCCTTTCTAAATGGGCACACTTCTTTTCTGTTGTATGACAAATATGGATACCTCCTTTTCATCTTCTGTAACACGTGAAAACATTTTGGAAGTAACACGCTTCAAATGCTTCTCTTCTTTGATGAGCTCCAATTCTTTGTTGGCCACTTCTTGCAACAAATTCTGATGATCTGTGTAAGTTGGATTGTAAGACATACCTAAATGACACCGAAAAAGAAAGTACATACAGTATGATTTATACTTACAGCAAGACCTCTAAATAATGGCTTAACATGGCTAATACTGTTGCTGAGGAAACTTAAACCATTTTCCTTCCTAGGGTTGCACAAGTTTTCCGATAATCTAGGTGCCACCCCAAAATTCTAAGGTGCCAGAAGGATGACAGTAAGTAAGAGCTATGGTGAGCACCCACAAACACTACGTGCCACAGCAGAAAATTTAGTTGCTTGGGCGACCTGGCACCCAGGATTTGTGTATCTGACTTAAACATGGAATGTACATCAGACTACAACAATTCTCTGTACTTTAAACCAGATGCATATGCAGTACTGCACACATACTTTTAATTATATGTCTGTTTTTTCATATAAGTCAGCAGTCTAAATTTGAAATTAATCGTCTGACAAACATAAGTCATGATCTTTTCCGACATGAACACACATCATCTATGTTTCATTCTGAAATATGTTATTCTGCCACTGGTGAATAGTTTAAATTCATTTGTATTATCTTTCTATTAAATTACTGTCAAATTCTCAATACTTGTTTCTTTAATATTATAGTGTCTTATTCCTATTGGGGCACGCGGTGGCGCAGTTGGTTGAGGCACTGAGCTACAATCCAGAACGTCGCGGGTTCGATTCCCGATGGTGTCACTGGAATTTTTCATTGACATAATCGTTTCGGCCGCACTATGGCCCTGGGGTCGACTCAGCCTCCAACAGAAATGAGTACCAGGAATCTTTCCTGGGGGGTAAAGGCGGCCGGTGCGTAGGGTTGACAACCTCACCACCTTCATGTGCCGATTGTCTAGAAATCTGGGAGCCTCAACCTCCTGGAACCCTAAGGGCCGGTAATGGGATTGCTTTTCCTTATTCCTATTAGGAGGAACACAGGAACAGCCACTATCCTTTATGAGGAACATGCAATGTTTTGGTTGCTTCTGTAAATTTGTCAATAAAGAACATACCAGGATGGGGTGTTTCCACCGCAGAGATTTCATATGGTTTTGTCAGGAATTTGTCTGGCATTTTCTTCTTCAGTTGTCCAGTATTCTTTAATAAGTGATACTTAGCAGTCGGAGTCAACCATTCAAAATGAGGATCCTCTGTATTTTCATTATCAGTATCTGCAACACAAGCTCAACTCAAATCTTTTAGAATAAAACTAATTAATGCATTTTGTTGTAAATCATCATTTGAAAAATTGGGGGAGGAGGGGGGTTATATTATAATCATGCACCATTAAATGCATTCTCTACAGGTATTTTCCTGAACCTGAAGTTTCTGAAGGGAGGTCATCATGCATGTGGGGTTCTTATATTCGGGTAAATATGGTGTATACTGAAAACAACATTCTAAGGCTGGTACAGGCATCCTACTGTGTGGTGCATAAGCACTAAAGGGCAGTACTTATATATTATATATTTTATTAACTAAACAAAATTTGCTCTTGTTGAGAGGCATACACAATGTTCAGTTTCTGGTAGTATAGCAAAAATGATTTTATTAAGAAAGTAAGGTTCAAACTACTTTAGGCAATGAATTTCAAGAAAATCCCAACATTGTAGAATGCAGTGTCATTTTTGTACTTCTTACTGGGTTTTCAGAATGTCACCAATTCCTGAGCATAAATTTGACACACAGTACAAAACAGTATTTGAACCAAGGAGATACAATGCTTTTTGCAATTATGTTTATTTTTCTTCTATGTAACTCTACCAGACAGTGAGATTTCTTACCTTTTGGTAAAGGTGCTGATTATGGTATGTTTCTCCTTGTACAATGACAGGATTTAACATGATTCTGTTTGTGTATTTTGTGGTTTTACTAGTTTCTTTAATTTGTGCCACCATACTCAAAAATATTTATCTTTCACTTCAGAATTTCATGAGCAATGCAAGTTCATATTCACATTCAATTTAATATTAACATCCTAAAAAATGTAATTTAAAATCAAGCATGAAATACAATAGGACAAATTTTGTGAGAAAATTCATTGTTTATATTTGCAATGAAATATAAATACCTTCCCATAAATCAGCATTGAATTCTCCCTTTTTTGGTCTGCTATTTTTCTTTGCCCTTGCTAGAGCTCGGTTTTTGCGTGCAATAATTTCCTTCTTCTTGAGAATACCTCGCTCTTTTCTCTCTGCTTCAAGTTTCTTAACCAGTGGGTGCTTTCGTTCCTCTGGTGTTCGTACTCGGTTTCTGTAAGCATTCATGTAGCCATATTAAATTGGGCATTGCAATAATAATAATAATATAATAATAATAATAATAATCACTAAATAAAATGCTACCTCTTTTTGATTGGATCTGGCACTGCGGAACGTTCGTCAAGAATGGCAAAACATTTAACAGGCTTCAGTAGCTTCTTTGTACGTTCGGTGAAAATAACTTTCTGCTGTATATCTGCTTCTTTGTCGATTTCGAATAACTCTTCATCTTTTCGGTCAGCAAATGGAGTTCTGAAATCAGACATGTGAGAAATAAGGTTATGTGATATCATCTACCCTAAGAATACTTTGTCATCATTAATCACGTAACATACCCAAGGCGTTCTTCAAGTCTCTTCTCATCCAGAAAAGAATCTACATCTTTGGTGTCTGTATGTTTCCTCCACGACTTCTTATTCTTCTTAGAAACACGTTTCTTCTTGCTACAATCTCCCTGCTGTAACACCATCATGCGCAAGGAACGAGACGAAACGAAAGAAGTGAACCGGCAGTGACGTTATAGAACAACAGCGGTGTTGTGCGGTAATACTGGAAACTGAGAACTAAGCGCTGGATTGAGCGCTAAATTCGATTGAAAAATAAACTTGTACAGTAAACAACGTGGTGCCTTGTCGCATTTGCTAAGGTATATTACCTATGTACGAGCTTTTTGACAAAAAGTGAAAATAAAGAAGCACCAGTGTTATCAGATTTTCTACACTCATTGTTTACAAGATGCAAACCGTAAATAAGTCTAATACCTGGCGGCACTCTTAATTTAGTTTGAGGATAAACAAAAATAAAAACGTATACTTCAGGTTGAAGTAGTCATATTCAGGGGCTTGTCTAGGGTGGGGGCGATTGGTGCCGCCGCCCAGGGCAGCAGAATCCAAGGGATGACAAATGAATATCTTAAATAAAAACTTCGATTCTCTGCGCTAAAGAGATTGTAAATAGTTGAGCCAAACAGATGGAAGTTCAATGAATAATTGTGATTTTTTAAATTTTATAATTTATGTTAGGGAAGGCTATTGTGATTATTCGTCCCGGGTGCCAAAAAGCCTAGCTACGCCACTGGTCATATTTTAAAAATTTGTCTTTTGTGATTTTGCATTCTTTATTGGTCCGTGTGTTTATTTATTACATATATTATTGAAACAGTGAATTCATAAGGAACGGCTGAGTGTTTCTTACTTGAAATGAAAACATAAACAATTCTGATATAGAGTCTTGATGAGTTATGGATTTGCTGTGTTACTGGATTAAAGATACTTAAAAGTTATTTTGTAGGTTTCTGCACCGTTTCTTGATGTCTGTAATGTGATATAATTAATAAGCTCCCATATTAATTTAAAAGTAGCTTAGAATGTGGTAAGTTAAGTAACAGTTGACCAGCTCTCTGTAAACATTACAGATATGAAGGATGATACCTTCTTCATTTTGAAGACCCTGTGTGAAGATCAGGGGAGGGTACATGTTAAGAACGATGACCCATGATTATATAAATAACAACAACGTGTTAAATATAGGAGTCTGTTAGGTAAGATCTAGAAAGTAATATTATTGAGGAAACTCATACATTTTTTTGCTGAAAGTTCTTGCTGGAATAAATATTGTTTTATGTTCTTGTAGCTGCATGTAAAGTTTTATCTGAAAAGATCTTTTAATTTTTCACCATAATTAAAACTTAAGCCGATCCCAGTGGCCACGCGGTCTAAGGCGTGGGTCTGCGGCCGTGGGTTCGAATCCCCCCGGTTGCATGGATGTCTGTCTCTTGTGAGTGTTATGTGTTGTCAGGTAGAGGTCTTTGCGTCGGGCTGATCACTCGTCCAGAGTTGTCCTGCTGTGTGTGGTGTGTCTGAGTGTGATCGTGAAGCCTCAATAATGAGGAGGCACTGGCCAACCAGGGGCTGTTGTGCCATGGAAAAAAAAAATTAAAACTTAAAAATCATGGAATACCATTGTAATCAAGAATTCCTGCGTAATATTTTTTCATCTGTAATTTTCAGGCCTGGATTTGTGCTGGGACAAGAGGGCTTGAACCTGTGGCTTTGTTTATGTTGGTGATGTCAATGTTTTTTATTAATTCTCTTCAGTATTATTGACATTAAATGAACTCTGTAATTGACATAGTGCCAATCCCAGTGGCCGTGCGGTCTAAGGAGTGGGTCTGCAGCCGCTTGCTTACTAGGATCGTGGGTTTGAATCCCACCGGGGGCATGGATGTCTGTCTCTTGTGAGTTGTGTGTTGTCAGGTAGAGGTCTCTGCGACGGGCTGGTCACTCGTCCAGAGGAGTCCTACCGAGTGTGGTGTTTGCAAAGTGTGTCATCATGAAACCTCGAAATGAGGAGGCCAAGGCACCCGAAAAGGGGCTGTTGAGCCATAGGAAAAAAAAAATTACATAGAATTTTTCAGTGATTGGTAAGTCTGTCATAAATAAACATTTTAGAAACATGGAATGCAGGTGGTCAGATTATAACTAAAGCTGAAGCTGGTGTGTAATATTTTAAATACCGTATATTCTCGAATCTAATCCGCACTTTTTTTACAGTTTTAGAGAGCTAAAAAATCAGATGCGGATTAGATTCGCGGTCTAGAGCTGGATTTTGGAAAAATGATTGAGCTGCTGTACAATATAACAATAACGTAATTAACGTAATTAATAAACAACGTAAGAACAATACAATACAATAATCTATTATTTTATTATTTATTATTATAATTTATTATTCATCAGACTCGCCGTCATCACTCATAATTCGAGGAATGTTCAAAGATCTGGCCTTCTTTATCGCCTCCTCGCGAGTAGATCATAACTCACAAACAGTCCAGTCTTGCGTCTCTCTTGAAAATACGTGAAGACTGCATCATCAATTTCAGGAAATCGTCCTTTCTTGGGTCCAGTGAATTTCCTTCGTGACGCCTCACACCCGCTGATCGCTGCCTTGTGTTTCCGCCATAGTCGAACGTTGCTTTCATCAACTCCAAAAATTGCAGCGGCTTTGCGGTTTCCATTCTCCTCTGCGCACCGAATAACTTCACGTTTGAACTTTGCCGTATATGAGAGTCGTTTAGATTTCAGGTGTCCCTCTTCCATAACTACGGTACACGACAAATTGGAACAAGCACCTCCCACGTTTCAACAACTAAAGATCAGCTGGCTTCAGACGAGATTGCGCACGTCTGTTGAGAAAGGCCCCGCCTCTATCGGTATGACTCATCGGCCACAGGCGTAGCGTCGGATTTTAACGCATTGGTAACATCCAATATTATTCAGTCAGTCGCCCCGTGGGCAAGGGGTGGTTGAAGGAAAGGTGCGGATTAGAATCGCGAACTAACTTTTTTCGTTTAAGAAGTCGCCAAAAACTGGGTGCGGATTAGATTTGGGTGCGGATTAGATTCGAGAATATACGGTAGTTACTTTTCATAAGTAGAAATCCATATTAAAATATGTGATGAAGGTTTAAATGTTCAGTTTGCACTAATTAAAGGCAGGAGAATTGGGAATTTAAAAGAAAATAACTCTTTATTGTTTTCACAGATAATCAGTATGCACACTGGTACATCGAGTGCACAGGAATATATACACGACTACGAAGACAACAAAACCAACAGCAACAACATGATGACAACACACACACACACACACACACACACACACATACACACAAATAGGTCCATTACATACAAATGTGCAGTTTTATTTGAGCAGTCATTGTAACCAAGGCAACCAAAGTGGATATCAGTGACAGAGCTGAAATCATGCAGTAAAGTATGTAAATATGTAAACTGAGCATCATGATTGATAATGTCACTTCAGTTGGTCACACAACTACAGTGTGTTCAGATCACAAATCAAACGAAATTGGCAAAGGTTTAAAGCTTTATTCTACATTTATACCTTTGAAAAGTGTTTATTTAACCAACAAACATCATCATCATCATCATCATCATCATGTCACAGGGTAAAGCCATCCAAGCTCTTTCCACCTTCATGGATGTTAACTTAAAATCTCCATAATTAACATTTACAGTTGTAATTAACTGCCTCCAGGAAAAACATATTTCTTGAGAACCTCACAGCCAGCTGGTAAAGAAATTATCATATTGTTTTTGTAACCCACAGGTTTATTATGGCATTCATAAGAGCCTGCCACTGGATCCTATCCTGGACCTGCTGAGTCCACTCCCGGTATCCTTAAATTTCAGTTAAATATCATCATCTATCTTTCTAGTGGTTTTCTCCATTCAGGTCCTCCACACACAATTTTAAAAGTATATATAAATTCCCCACATCATCGTTCATCATCATCATTTATTATAACATTCCACAAATCCATAAAATGTCATATGTTGGATACAGAACGTGTCAACAGAAAGACGTACACACCATCAACAAACACACTAGAAATCAGCGTAATAAGTAAAATTGTTAAAAATTAATAATAAACATATATGGAAACAAATTAGTCATTTGTTCCAAGTCAGGTACAAGATAGTGTTAACGTCCATAATAACAGAGCAATTTGGTTCAGAGTACGAAGACCTATAGGGTCTCTAAAATATAGCTATAGACAAATACACTATATGCCAAAGGGAAAGAGATAGTCAAATGTCCTCAACAATAAGGCTTGTGAGCAGTACAAAACAGTATAACAATTTAATAAAATAAGATGTAACATTATAATATAAAAAACATAAAAATACAGAATGAATGAATGATTTATACAATTAGGGTGACTATAAAGACAAATTATTTCTTCAATATATCTGACAGTTCCACCTGCCTACCTTGCCCATCTCATCCTCCTTGATTTGGACACCCTAAATCTAGGGAAGAATACAAATTATATACCTCCTTGTTATGTAATTCTGTTCATATTCCTGTTATTCTTTGCATCTTAGGGCCAAGTATGGCAAGCAGCACTCCCAGAATTTTCAGTAGTCCTGTAACTTATTCATGAATGTAATTTTGATTTGTTACTGCAATTCCAAAATGGATGGAATTATTTATAATTAATGTGCATAAAAGTAAATCAATTATTGCAGTTGATGAAATTGTAGAGTAGGCAGTAACTTCATTCCTTTTGTGAAACTGAAGTGTTTTCACGATTCTTAATCTTACTTCAGTTCATGTTACGTGTATAAAATTGGCATAATTAGTGGCTTAATATATTTCAGATGCAAATTTGCTTTTACTTATACTTATTTTTTATAATTGTTACAGTACTTTCTGCACATTTTGCACACCAATTTCGGTTTTACTGGTTAATCAATGAATTTTTGATGTCCATTGAAATACTGTACATGCGACACAGGCATGCCATCTGCTGTTGGGAGGAGCAGTGCAACAGTATATCACATTATGTGGAAAAGCAATTCATAGTTTTTGCTTCTACTGTAGTGCCTATATTATTTTGAATTTGTGAAAATAAAAACCATTCTCAGAAAATAACACAAGTATGCACGTGAATACGTAAAATACATATGATAATGAAGAGTTCTGTCCAATTGAACTATGCTTAAAACTGAGAAATTAACTAAAAATAATTCTATCAGATTTATGGTAACCTTTTATAGATGTTACTGTGAGTACTGTTACACAAATTGCAAAAAATTAATACATAATGGGAGGTCTGTCTGTCAGTCCATATGTTTAATCTCATAAAAATAATATATGGATATCAACAAAATTTGGTATTAAGGCCATATACAAATAGTGGGTAAATTTCAATATAGTTTTCTCGGGCGCACAGCCGCGTCAATTCGTTTGAATAAAACGTTTCGGGGACTAGCTCCGTCCCCATCCTCAGGCAAAACTGGGTAAATTTAATTGTTACCAAGTTGTGGTTGATAATATTTTCCAAAAAATGTCTTGTTGTACAAGAAATGAGTACATTAAGTAAAAGTATATACAAATACTACTTGGGAAGCAAAGTGTAATTAATGGGCAATATGTGGGCAGAATATAAGGCATGTGTTTTGTATCTCACCGAACATAAAACATTAAGTTGGTGTTCAAAGAAAATGCTAGAATTTTCCCCTTCTGTTCTGAATACATGCATCAGTCATCTTGGCCATATTTCTGAGACACATCATTGCAGGATGGAGGTGAGTGCTGTAGTCATTCTGGTATTCCGGCAACGTTACACACAGCGAGAGAGCTTGTAGTGCCCACTGAGTAGGACATTGTGAACACCAGAATCACTTTGAGATGTCATGGTGAAGTGAGCAATTCCTGTCCCTGCAGGGGATGGAATCCAATTCGCCAGTCCCATAGACAGGCACTTTAATGACTAAGCTGCTCTATGCTAAATAGAAATAAATAAATACAAATCTAACTGTAGAAACTGCTTACTGTAATGTAATGGGATGTACAGTATTGTAATGTTTCTATTCTCAGTGATATAGATGTGGATTCCTAATGATTTCACCTTCTACTGTGGATTCTTAGCCACATTCCATTAGCTGGGGAAGTGATCCAAGTTTGAGGGTTGAGTTGTGGAGAACCCTTTGTCTTCGGGCATGGGCTGAATTCGTAGTGAAGCAACAGTGCGGCTAGGCCTACCTTAACCTGTAGTAGGCCATATCTGAACCCTGGAAGAGAGAACTAAATGAACACATTTAGAATGATCAACTCATATTGTGAGGTTTGATGATCTTTCGGTTGCTATAAAAGGCCGAGAATTTCTTGACCAGCTCACTATATGCGAGATTATGGTGAAGGACTCTGCACCACAGAATTATTTTGTCAGTTGGAGTTTACCTTGAAACTCGTTGATTTTAGATACAAGTGTAATATTACATTGCAGAAGCCACAGTGCATAGAATCATAAATGCTTATGTTCATTTCACATGCATAGAAGAATGTCTGGTTTTAAATTTTGTTGTTGTGAACATTTTAATTAAAGTAACGAAATTAATGTACCACGAGCCATTACTGAGAATATAAAATGTTCACAAGTTTTCTCAGTATATACGAGAGTTGAACGTCTTATAATACCACACTTTAAATCACATATAAGTCAATTAGTCCTCGGTTACAGAACTAATCATATAAAAACAAAGTTAAACATGTATCCACTTTATTGAGTGGTGTCACTTCAGACTTGTTTTTGGTAAGTACCCGGTTCGAATCCTTGGCATCTATTGTACATCCTGTCCACTTTTCTTCATTCACTCCAATGGAATGTTGGGATAATCTCTTCAATTTCCCATTATCCCTTCCTTTCACATCATTAATTCACCATTAATTACCTTATTAACTCATGCTATGCTAATCCTTAGCCGATCCCAGTGGCCGCGCGGTCTAAGGCGTCGGTCTGAGGCCGCTCGCTTGATGGGATTGTGGGTTCGAATCCCGCCGGTGGCATGGATGTCTGTCTCTTGCGAGTGTTGTGTGTTGTCAGGTACAGGTCTCTGCGACGGGCCGATCCCTCGTCCAGAGGAGTACTACCGAGTGTGGTGTGTCTAAAGTGTGTGATCGTGAAACCTCAAAACATGAGGCGGCCTAGGCCCCCAAGGGGCTCTCGAGCCATTGAAAAAAAAATGCTAATCCTTGTAGTCGAAACAATGTCGTTAAATTATACAAAAACCTAAGAGTGCATTCTGTTCTCATGTTTTACCGTCAAATCGAATGGCTGTGGTGCGTGTGTACGTGCATCAGGTGCTCCTGCTTACCAGTTTGCCAGGCAAAAGTAGTCAATGGGTTCAGGCTTGTTTCCATTGATAACAGTAAACAAAACTCCAGTTACGTAGTCTCATAATTCAGGGCACTGAATGAGAGTAACTGTGTATTGACTGATATGTGAGAGATGTCTGGCCCTATAAATGGAAGTCGGCGATCTTCACTGCAGCGCAGGAATTGTTTGGCATTGAAGTATATCAGGCTTTCCTTTCATTTAAAAATTGCGTGACTGGAATATAGGTAGCCCTCGATTTGCGCCGGTTCAATTTGCGCCGATTCAGAATAACGCAGATTTTGAAACCAGGAGGTCAAAAAGTGAAAAAAATATATTTTAGTATAATTTATAACGTTTTACAATTTCTCTCGTACTACTTCTTATAGTAAATCGTAATTCTTACATCGCTGATTTTTAATAAAAATTATAAATACAGTTATCTCTGCAATTACGTATATTTCGTTAACGCGAATTTGCTCTAATGAGATCGATTAATCGGTAAAAGCTGCTTGTAAAATGTAAGCTTTTGCATATGCGAATTTGCTCTTATGCGATTTCATTTCCGGCGCTTTAACCTATCAAAGGACAAATTTAATCTCTGCGGAGGTGCAACCAGTGGAGAACGTCATAGATGACGTAAGAAGACTAGCACAAGAGGTGGGCTTGGACGCAGTGACAGACGAAGATGTAACAGAACTTTTGGCAAACCATAGGCAGCCTCTTTCCAATGAAAACTTAGAAGAATTGGCCGCACAACTGGGCCAAAAGGAAGAGGAGAAAAGAGAGGAAGAATAACTTCCTCTACGTGAAATGAAGACAAGCGATCTCCAGCGCATCCTCTCAGACATAGATAAACTCACTGATGAGCTCTGCGAGTTTGACCACGACTGGGAGCGGAGTGCTACAGCGAAGAGGAGCGTTATGGCATCCGTGAGGCCTTATCATGAAATTTTGATAGAAAGAAAGAAGAAATCACGACAGTACAAACTGCATGCTTTCTTTAAAAAACGTGACGATCCTCAACCAGGGACTTCGTCAGAGAACTAACGCTGCTTCATTACGCCATTGCCGGTCGTCAGTGTACAAAATACATTTTTTAAATTCCCTTTATTATATTTACGTTATTTCAGAACTTTAAATGTAATGCCATTATAGTATTACTCGTCAATGTTTGGGTGCCGGGAACGCATGTCATTGACTTCCCATTGATTTACATTATAAAATCTTTTCAATTTACGCGGATTCCGGTTACGCCGGTTCGTCCAGGAACGCATCCCCGACGTAAATCGAGAGCTACCTGTATATGAGATATTTTTGATCCATAACGAGTTTTCGATTGGAAGATAGAGGTTTATGGCTTGATAATTTGCCTTTTACCTTAGAAATACAGAAGGTATTTTATGGACGTATGGATGCTTGTTATTTAATAGTACTGTTTACCGTAATTTTGCAATCTGACATTGAAATAATATCGTGTTACTAAAGTGAATCAATCCAGTTAGAGGAATTAGTATATTATCTATGCATTCTGTATTAGTTTTGTGTCATTCGCACTAGATTCGATACCAGCATATTCGTTTAGATGTGGACACGGTGCTCAGTTCTCTCCTCGGATAATATCCAGTTTTCAAGCGAGTATCTCGAGGTTTTTATAATCGATTGTAATGTATTTCCTGTAGTGTCGCTTCCCTTTTGGAGGTTGCATCGATACAGACCTTCGATCATCCTGGTGAAATTAAGCTGTGTGTTTTGTGACAGAAAAACATTTTTCCAGACTACGTTTAAACTGGTTTCAGTGTATAGTGGAAATACAATTGTGTTACCGCAATGGCAGCTGTAACAACATTAACGCTAGTGTGTGCGGAAGATAATAAAATGGGGCCATACTGAATGCAAGTCAGTCACTCATCACTTACCTATACAGACACGGGGTCCCTCGCCGAAAGGGAGGTAAGTGAATTGTTGCCTTGAGCTCTTATTTAAGTCCGTGAATCTCTCGGGGTCGAATCTTTCTGGATCTGGATAATAACTCGGATCATGATGTATTGCATATACTGGAATCAGAACCTTGGTACCCTCGTCTAGTTGTACTGACGTACCGGGGATTTTGTATGGTTTCTTGCAGACTCGAAATATATTGGCCTCTAGTGGATATTTCCGCAGTGTTTCTGAAACACAGGCCTTATTTAGAGTGACCTTGTCAACATAACAGTTTTGTGCGTAGAAGAGTTAACTTATAGGTTATGTAGGGGTTGCGTTAGTCCTAAGTTATATTTATAAAAGTGTTTTAAGTAAATTTTTTACTTTTGAGGCGTTTTATACTCAGCAGAGCAAGGTGTAGTACGGTAAATATAATAGAGTAATAATGCAAAATAATATATATTATATAATGCAGACTATATGTAAAGTAGTGTAGTGCAGTGCTGTACCTTGTGTTGAAGTGAAGTGTAATGCAGGAGTGTAAATTTACACTATGTTGAATTACTTTCTTCTCAAGTGTTTTTGTCTTTTGTGTTTTGAGTTGTCTTAAATTTTGTCTCTTTTACTGTCACGAAGTTTTGGAGACAAATGCGTCTGCTCTTGTATTTATATTAACGGCCTACGAAAACGGCTTTTGCTCAGAGGTTAGATCGATGTAGTAGATGTTATGTTTGGGTCGTATAGGACAGGGAGTGGTGACGTCATTAAAACACGAGCTAAAGATATGCCTCTTCGACAAATACAAAAGTAGTTTTCCGTGTTGGAAAGTAATGAATTACTTAGTAACAATGGTTTAGATACTTGTTGTGGTATGCAAGGTAATTACAAGTAATCATTTGCAACTTTAGCAATATTATATTGGTGTGTAATTGGCCAAATAAAAGGACATTAAATTTTACATGCCTTGAAATTCGTAAATATACTTTTTCCTCTGTGTCATGTCAATAAGACAGTTCTCTTCTTTATTATAAAGTGTCTTTATCCATAGTGTTTTAATCGAACTTAAAAATTTCCTCGAAGATTCGGTTGGGATCCACTACACAAATCTGTACACTACAGGATACCGAATGAGATAGTTGGTGTTAATTTGTTTTAAACTTCTTAGCTCACAAAAAAGGAAGAACAGAAATCTAGGGAATTTGATAAGACGACGCTGAAAATTTTGAATCAAAGAGAGGAAATAAGATTAGCGAAAATTTCATAATGAAGAATTCCATAGTTTTTACTCTTCGCCAAATGTTAGAATGGCCAAAGTAAGGAGGATAAAATGGGTAGGTACATAGCATGCATGAGAAATGCGAGAAATGCATACTTAATTTTAGCCGGTAACCTTGAAGCGAACAAACCACATAGGATATCTAGAAGTATAAGGTAGGGCATCAGTACAATGAACGTATAATATTAGTATGTGTACCGAATTTAGCTGGGGGCACGCGGTGGCGCAGTTGATTGAGGTACTGCGCTACAAGGTCGCGGGTTCTATTCCCGATAGGGTCATTGGAATTTTTCATTGACTTCATCCTTCCGGCCGCACTATGGCCCTGGGGTCGACTCAGCCTCTAACAGAAATGAGTAACAGTGCTAGTTCCTGGCGGGTAAAGGCGGCCGGTGCGTAGGGCTAACAACCTTATCACTTTCATAAGCCGATTGTCTGGAAAACTGGGAGCCTTAACTTCCTGGAACCCTAGGGGTCTGTCCAGGCCTGTATAAGGATAGCTTTAGCTTTATTGAATTTAGCTGGCTCACAGTAGGTTCAAGGGAAGGGCTGTTGTGATCGTGGTTATGAACCTTCGGTTTACGTAAAGAGTGGGGTATTTCTTGACTAGTTGTCCGACCTGTGCTTACTGAGGAGGGACTCTGCTCAGCGAAGTTTCACCTGTGATGATCAATATAGACCTAATAGAAAAGTAACTGTCGATTACTATAGACCTTATCGTCAGGCACCGCGCTGAGATGAATAAGTAAAGACCTATATAAGGAGAGTTTTCCATTCATTTTAGATTGAGCCATTTAAGGTTCATTTAATGAGAGTTAAACCTCCAACAGTCCTGGAAAGTAAATCAAATACACCAAAGGAATATTAGGTAATGCAACCAATTTCTTCCTCATGATCTCTCATAAATTAAGCTGTCTGATCCGTTCAGATTAAGAGTTAATTATAAATATATGACTCTGTGATGTCATTTATTAGGCTTCTTGGACGGAAGATCGGCCCTCCCCACACTTCTGCCTTTGCGGTTAATACAAGGCGATTCGGACAAAGGAATGTATTCATGCTGGAGCGGATTTCAATCATGTGGTCCAGTATTCCTTCCATGCAAGACCCAAAATGAAATAAATTCGTAGTACGAAAATAAGAAATATTTATAAACCAGCTGATGTGGAATGCTGCATTAAGCTTTAGACCTGCATGTATAATTCTGATATTGCTAATTTTATAATAAAGTTACATTGCGTTTATTTACTAAAATAATTATGCCATTGAATTTGTACTTGACAACTGTGATTTTTTTGAAACCATGGTCCTTAGAAAGGTGACTGTTCTTTACATAGCGGGTTTTATGGGATTGGATGTGTAATAAATCTGCCAAAATGAAAGAGATTATATTTAGGTTACATCCTTTGCGTATAGAGTCAAGAAAAGTATATATTTTTAGTCAGGATAAAATGACTAGTTGAGTCTCCTTTACGCACATTCCTGAATATAAAATGTTTGTATTGGCAGCTGACAGGTAATGTGATTGTCACATTAAAAGGCTGAGAGTTTAGTGACCAAGCTGGAAGATTTAATCGAGTTTATGAATTCTCACTATGACGGAAGGCGTATAATGAAATAGGGCCACAAAATTCATAACCTAGACTTGTCTTCTACCCCTAATTTGCAATTTTGAATTGCTTATGACCAATGAACTTGGAAATAATACAACTTACCGAAATATTAGCCGAAGAAAGTCGTGTAATATGTGTCAAATTCTTACCGACAGTGGAAGCAAATGTAACATATCTGTGTAATTGAAATATATGCGTCTGATAAGAAATAAATACATAAATTTATACTTATGGCGTGTCCAGACAGACGATGGGGAATAGAGGTACAGCTCTACTCTTCTTTTTAACCTAGGCGCTAGATGGGGGTGGGTGATCAACGCCACGCCCCGGCCGTTTTATCCTCGGGAAAAAGACCCGGCACCCATTGTATAAGAGGCTGGATGGACTCCAGAGCCGGTCTGGACGGGTGTGGAAAATCCCGCCCCACCAGGATTCGATCCCCGAACCGTCCAGCCCGTAGCGATAAATGAATATTAATATCAAATATGTCATTAGAAATTATTTGTGCATTACCGTGGTGTGCCTCACGTTAAAGTGAATAACCTTCTCCCATGTTTGACGGGTTAGCTCCTCGTCATGCGAAACATAGGTTGCGAATTTTTACACGAGCCTGCAAAAACATTATAGGCAGCTTTTTTATACATTTCTTATTATTCGTTAAATCAGAACTATTTTAGTATTCTGTTAAGTCGGTACCCGTTCCGTACTGCACAAGTTTAATACAAACCTGAATCTTACTCCTTAAAAGCCAAGAATTGTGCCTAGTTCATAGTAGAGCAACCTTTTATTGTGCAAGGGTCATTTGAAAGTCTGAAACCCTGCGCAAGGCGCAAACCAATATTTAACATTAAAAGTCTTACATTTACAGGGAAAATTCATTTTATACCAAGCGTTTAAAAGGCTAAAATTACTACTATTTATTAGCCAAATTAATGTAGCAATTATATTCAAAATTTTAGGGCTTAAATTATTTTTGAAGAATTGAAGAACGTCGTTGAGAAGCTTGCCCTCTTTTATTGTATCTGGTGTATTTTTAAGAAATACAGGGAATTCCATTCTATAAAATTATGACTGAAATACAGTTGCATTAATTATTTTAGAATTTAATCGAAATTGAAAAAGCAAGAAAGACGGTGGAGCTCACCATTCCGTATTTTTCTCACTCTTCCGGCTGTATAATGTTTCCAATATACGATGTCTTCCATGCAACATGCACAATCCTCTTTAAAATTAATTATATTTTTTTAATATATTTAACTTTGCGTACGAAGTTCACAAAATTACTAAAAATTTCCTTCATTCTGGTGGGGGACCATGAGTTAAATGTGTTCGAAAACTCGCGGGCAGCAGACCTAACGTTTGCGGGCCACAAAGGACTTGCGGGCCGCGGCTTATCACTGACATAGTTCACGTATCTATTTGTTTTGTAGCCTTTACTCAACTAACTGTAATGCAGCTGCAGTACCCCATCTATAAGTTCCACAATTATTGTCATTTTTCAAGATCACCCGATCTATATTCGGGAAGGGTCGGATTCGAATCTCGGCAGGCACAGAGATTACTTTAACATAGTTTTTTATTGTTTTTTTTTATTCCCTCTAGGCAAATTTCGGGACAGAAGCTTAAAGTGGACTACGACCGCTTCCACATTATTTCCAGCTCGTTATTTACTAATATCGAATCATTCGATGCTAAGTAGTCTGTCATTGGTAGCGTAGTTAAATAAACCACACATGCAACCACTGACGGCCTAACCATTGGTTAAGGAGAATCTCTTTTTCTCAAGGGTGAAGTGGGCTTAGCGTGAAGCCAACTAGTCACAACTAGCGACGATGCGTGACGGTTAACTACGCTTCCTCATACATACGTATGCATGGCGTGGAACATGGGCAGAAGGGCAAATCTGTTTTACACGTGTGCATATTTCTTGTGTGCAGGTATAAAAGACATGCCGGATAACTAAGGCAAAAATACAGATACGCCCTTAATAATATTTAATAGCTTATTACTTATTAATTCCGTCTGATTCCATAAAATGTTTTACGGTAGCTCTTACAAACACTGAGAAACTACGCAATCACTTATCTGTCTTAAGATTTTACATCTAAAGAAGGCCATGAAGAAATGAACATTCTTTTATTTCGGCGCAGCACCGGGCGCTTTGGATGAAGACCTACGTATGTTTTATTGTTGTTAGCGACTAAAATTGGCCATAAATACATTGTTATGCGACAATCAAATTTGACACTGACATGTAGCTCAACAACACAGAGTGCATTGTTGCTTTTCCACTGCAAAACGTTTATGCAGACGCCCCAAAGTGTTGTTATACTTCTATTGCGTATCTGGTTAAATAATCATGTGACACATACGCACCTGATACAACCCTGTCCAACAGCTTCAAGCAAGTACTATTTCGTACGTCAGTTTACCACCATGTTCCTCCTTCGCTGCTTCAATCTCCGTTCGAAGTTCGGACTGAAGCTCTGGTTGGAGGGCCAGCTCGTTTAGACAAAAGCTCATCGTGGTGGACGCTTTCTCACTGCCCGCTCGGAGAAACATAGCAGCTTGGGCAGTCAGTACCACTTCATCGAAACCTATATGTAACATGTATTTAATGAGAAATTATCACTTTCTTTAACACCCACATGCAGCATAATCAATCAGAAGTGAATGTCACATTTTGTGGGTATGTCTATTTTCTAATTAAGGGCGGAAGCTCGATACAATTATCAACCGTAATGCTTTATGCTCAGTAAGATGGAACATCCCTCAGAAATGACAAGTGTTCGGACGCCGAAGTAATGCCTAGGACATATTTTCTTTTCACAGTTCCTAAGACAGAAAATAAAAGACGAAGGGTGACAGTATTCAAATACACCAGTTTATACCATGGTAGATGACAAAGTACTCAGTCGCACCATGGTATAAGCACCTACCGACAACACAAGGATAACCTCCTTCAAAATGAAGATGACATATTTATGTAGACGTTTGCAATAATGGATAGATATTCACACGAAATGCAAAATATTTATAAGAAAAGTATTTGTAATTATTTTATATTTTAAATACTTTAACAATTTTAATGGAAGACATTGTATTTTTGACTCCAGTTACGCTCATCTTTAACAGAATGTACCATTATTTTATTCCTTTGTTACCGGACCTCCATGAGTATAGCCATGTGGAGCCCGAAACGTGTAGGAGGCACGTAGTAAAGTGACAATTGTATTTTTTGTTGTTGATTGTGCAATTGTTGAATTAAATGCTGCATAATCAGTCTATTGCACGATGTATGGAAAATATAAAATTGTTTTAACTACTACGACATAATCACTTCCGCACTTTCTTGTCTTGTCTATAAAAATTAACCGTTTTGTGCACTGAATTCTATTCTGTTAATCATCTCGAAAAAAAATATTTTCCCTTTTATCGAATTAATTACATAGATCATATGCTTCTTTTAAAAATTAAATAAATTATTTAACGCTTCCCTCATATGTTTATTTTTATCAAATTAGGAAATGTTAATGGTATGGTTGACTTTTTTAAATTTTACGTCTTCACAAAGCTGAAAATTTCTTTAAGACTTAATATTCTATGTGCTTTTAAAAACATTTGTTCGGTATCTTACACTACATAGAGTCGTTAGTAAAATTATTGATAAATGATGGATTAGAAAGGATTTGCAAGGACGTGTTTATGAGCTAATCGAGGCACGATTACCACATTCGCCTGGAGAGAATGAGTAATTACGAAAACCCTGAATCTGCATATCATGTTTCCAAACCGAAATTCGAATTGGACCGAATACAAGTATGAAACGTTACCACCAGAACAATTTTCTCAGTTAAAGGGTTAAAATTTACCTATATTGCGTTAGACACTTTGTTACTGTGTAAAAAGAAGGCTCTAGTTCTTACCTTCATCTCTGATATTTGCTGACGTCTCGTGACTTATTTGTTGGTACAATTGAGGATCTTCATTTTTGCTCTCCTCTTCATTTGTTTTGTTTCTGGCGAGCATCAACAAATGCATTACATCTTTCTTCATAACATGGTTTTCATCCCTATAGTCCACAATCTTCTTAATCACCATTTTGAAGAATGCTGTGACGTCACGAGGAAAAGTTAGTATTTGGAAAATTTTTGGCAGAGTTGGAGAAATTGATTCCAAAATGTCAATCAATGTACTGCCATTAGCGTGTATGATACGATGACCCATTTTCTTGAATTCTGAGTCTTTATCTTCCATCGCATTTACCTCCACGCCGAAAGCGCAAGAACCAGTAGCGTCCATCGTAAAATTCACCAACTTGTCATACATGTCTATTATCTCATTATTCTTTGCATGTTCGTGCAGGTGTTCAATAAGTTTCTCGGAGTAATGATCAATGTGTTGATACACGACTTTCAGTTTACCTGGCGTAAATGCTGGCGTCAGTTTTGTCCTGATGTATCTCCACTCTTCTCCCTCGAGATTGAATAAGTGATACGTAAGTGGATCCCCTTTTAAATCTGGATGATTACCTTTACCAGGAAAATAAGCAAAATCCTTTACAAGTATCTGCTTTATAAGTTCGGGATCACGAATCAGAAGTACAGGAGTTCGAGCCTGGTGTATACCTCCATATCTTTCTCCATCGAACTTGTTGTACAAGTCCCGGAATACTTCAGCCGGTGAACGTTTATGTAAGGCGAAGTTCTTGGTGTTACCGAGGAGTGGTAATGGTTTCAGCGACTTCACACCAATTTTCTTCCAATAATGAAACGTTGAAGTTGAGTACCAGTAGAGAATCAACACTGCGGTCCCTACTAGGCCAAGTAGAGCGGAGACAGTTGTTCCAAACGACACCTCCATGCTAATGACACAAAATCCTCTCTGTAGCCTTCAAGCGCGATGCAGCTTGGCTAACGGCCAGCAACTAAATGACATTTTATCCATCGACGCTGCTGATATATAAAATATACGAGTGCTGAGACCAGGCAAGTCATGTTCGTAATCAGCTATGCTTCGTCATTCATTGACCGCTTCCAGCATACCGCGTGGGACAAGTGTGGAAGATTCGCGCATAAGTGTCACATATTCTCGAAGCAGGTGTCCTGTTTATTCACGTGATGAGGCAGCACTTTCCATACTGCTTTTAGAAAGTCGCTGTCATCTCATGTAGTTGTGTATCTTCGTCACATCCACGTGGGTTATCTCAACAAACAATATTCCTGTGAGAGTTACATATTATTTTTATGTAATTTTCAATCCAGATTTTTACTACGAGGTTTATAAATAGGATAATAGTGATCGTCATTACGGGCGCTATTTAATTCACGTTAAGGCTAATTTCCCCTCTACATCGGAGTCTTCTGAATTAACTACTACCAGGCTTCACAATCGACAGTTTAAATGCGTTTCTTGCTATCCTCATGCATGTTACAAGTCATACCTAAATGTCCTTTTAATACTGAACAATTTTAAGTCATTCTACTTAGGTTGTGTATTTTTGTCGACTCTTTTAACGTTTGTCACCCTAGGGTATAATATATTGCGTTCAAAAAATCCCAACATGTATTTATCTTTAAAGCGGCACTGCTATGCTGGCTGCGTTTCAGTTCAGAGTCTTTTGTTCCGTCTCCTATGTGAGAAGGCAAATATTAAAATGTACATAAATGTTTCTACGTGCTGTTATGCTGAGAAGAAAATTTGGGCATGAGGAGGAAGAGTATACGGAACGCTGGGAGTCTCATAATGAGGGAGTTTCATAATTTTTATGCTTTAAAATATTATTAGGAAAATAAAATCAAGGATAAATTTGGCAGCGCACGTAGGAGTGCGATAAGTACGACAAATTCACTAAAACCTCTTCCTTAGAACGTGCTTATGGGTCTCAGAGTAAACATCCACTATTTTTCTGAAGCTGCAACCCGCTGATCGCATCCCATCAATTTGGACTTAGACTCCGTAAGGTGCTGCAAATCAGAGTAATTTGTTTTGTACAGAATTCCTCTATGCCTTCCTTAGGTAGAATGAGTCGAGTCTAAACGATCGGATTTGCAGCATCTTATTGAGTCACACTCATTTCGGTTAGTTTTTAAGCAGCCTTAAACATAATTTACTTCACTGACTGCGCATTCAACGAAGATCGATGTCTTTCCGTGGAAGTTTCTACGAAGTTCTACCGAATTTTTGGGTATTATTTATTTGTGATTCTCCTCTAAAATTGCTCTATAATGTATAGTGACTAATTTAGGGCTGAATGTCGTTGTTTCGGACAGGGCCTTTAATACTCGGGAGATTGAAACTTGGATTCTGTCTCTGTCTGCGGCACTTGGGATGTCCACCTCAAGTTGGTTGCTAATTTCCCCAGGTAACTGCGTGGACCGAAGAGGTGCGGTCGGCACGCACACACTGTCCTTCGAATTTTACACCAACTTGTATAACTCTCTTGCTTCTGGTGAGTGGTAAATTGGCTGGAACAGGGACGTTCTTCTTGAGTAATGGAGTAGTCTACAAATTTCGTGCCTGAGGCTTGTGTGTTGTCATAAATTAGTTCATGGCCATTGTCTCGAAAACTGAGCTCCACAGAAGGGAATACAACACAAAGTGTTCTGTCAAAAATGTTGCAGATTTTGTTGCATATTTTCAATTAAGGGGTAGGCCTACTTATTAAAGAAGACTAGAAAGTTTGTCTCAAAAGAGCCTACATTTATATCTCTCAGACGCAATCGGTGCTACTGTGTATGCGTGGTCTTACCTCATTTTCCTAATACCTGTTTATTCCAGACATAGCATATAGGCCGTTGAACCATTCATATGTCCACACTATATTATTATAAATTTTGTTAAATATTAATATATCACTCGAGAATAATATATAGAATAAGACTGTAAATTTTGACAAGAAGTACATTTTGAGTCTTCTAAAAGGGAATAATTCTTTTGACAAGACATTTTTGATGAAACGTTGAATAAGTGTGAATTTATGCACATATAAATTTGTATGTTGGACTGGTAGATATTAAAATTGTTTTTACCTAAAATGTTTAGTGTAGAACTCCCACATAAATATTTATTTCAATTATAATGAGATACAGAATGCGGAGGGACGGAGACGAGACCTCCCCCCCCCCCCGTTTTGTTTTCATTTATCCGCTTGTGCCTTGAGCTCCGAACACAACTGCAGGCTTTTTTGTAAAGGAGTTACGACCGTTGTTGAATTTTGACCAAGATTATATTTGCCAGATAAATTAATTATACAGTATATTATTACATAACTTCAAGCTTCAGTCATTCACAGTAATAAGTTTAGCGAACAGACTGTCACACACTTCTGAAGAACTTTACTAAAACTGAAGTCGGATTTTGAAACTGTTACTTTAAAAGATGTGTCGATAAGAGGCTTTCATATATTCCTGTTTTAGCACATGTTAATCGTTTATGTGTTTGAAGGTAAAATATAAAACTTCCAAATTTGTTTTTTTTTATTTTTCACACAATCTTTTCTGTTATCTTTAAAGGCCACATATTCTCAATCCACAATTTTTACAGAGCTTTTACTATGCTTTATGCAGCAGAGGAAGTAAATTTATGCATAACCTGTGACCGAATAAGTCTGTCTAACAATGAAGTCTGATGGCCTATTTTCTTGAAAGAATATTTGTTGCCGCAATTCATAATTATTCGTACAGCTTATTCGAGATTAATAACCCTGTAACTGATATGGACTGCTTAACTAATCTACGAATTAAGCAATAGATAATACATACGCATTTATTGAGATTGCTAGCTAACTTCCTTTTGTAAAGCCGCTTTTTTTCCCCAGTGCATTTTAGGTGAATCGTTTTCGTCGAAAACACAGAGAGTTTCTTTGTGCCATTACGTTAAATGCCTACAGAAGTATGAAAACATTTGTCTACACTTTTGTGTCGTAGTGATATATTTCAGAACTTGTGCCATTGCATTTGCCGATTACACAGTACATTTATGTTGAAAAGTTTTGTCATTCCCCACATATTCCAGAACTATTCCCTTCATCTATTACGTTTGCTGTACAAGTTTTATAATGTTTGTTAGTTTAATTTAAGGCGCCATAATTTACCATGAGGAAAGGAGACAGCTTCTGATATTAATGTTAATATATTTGTAACATATAGGCATAGAATAATTGGCACGGTCCTATTTTTAGCCCGCTGTCCTTATTTGAATAAATAAAAGTCTTATGGTATCATTATCTTCTTGTGTGTGTGTGTCTGTGTGTGTATGATGCTCCTAACAGCTTTTGAACAAGATGACCGGTTTACATAAACACTTTCATAAATGCTATATTACTACAGTCAAATCAACCTCCTTAAAATATCAACATAGCCTTTTAGAAATTTTGTGTATAAGTTTACTTTGACTTGTTAAAATTGAAATGCACACTGACGGAGTGAAACTATTGTATGATTTTTCAATTAAAATTAGATAATAATTAGATAAATTTCGTTGTGTTGCTAATTTAATGATTCTCAATGCTAGTGAAGATTTTCTAGTTAGAAAATCTCTCTGTTTTTTAAATCATAATATGGCAATTCTTATATTATTAGTAGTGACTGCATCAAGGACATGGGACTTTTTATTGATTCTGAATTATATTTTCATTTTCAAGTGAATTACCTTTTTCCCCAGTTAATTAAGATTAAAATTTGTTTTACACATAAGACAGATAATAAATCCTTACAAAATGCGGAAGATTTAAAATATTTGGGAACAACCCTAACTTATGAAAATTACCATCATGAAGAAATTAAGAACAGAATGAACTTGCATCCTGTCATTCGGTGCAGAGTCTTTCTCTTCCACATTGCTATCTGAAAATGCAAAAGTTAAAATATACAGCACTATAATTTTGCTTGTTGTTTTGTGTAGGTGTGAAACTTGGTCTCTCATACTGAGGGAAAAACGTAGGCTGGGGGTGTTTGAGAATAGGGTGCTGAGGAAGACATTTGAGCGTAAGAGGGACGAGGTAAGAGAGGACTGGAGAAGGTTGTATAATGAGAAGTTTTACGATCTTTACTACTCATTATATATTATTAGGTTGACCAAGTCAAGAAGAATGAAAGATGCAGGGCATGTGGCACGTATGGGGGAGAGATTTGCTTGCAGGGTTTTGGTGAGGAAACCTGAGAGAAAGTGGCCACTTGAAAGACCTAGGCGTAGATCGGAGGATAAAATTAAAATTGATCTTCAAGAAGTGGGATGCGGGGCATGGACTGGATTGATCAGGCTCAGAATAGGGACAGGTGGTCGGCTCTTGTGAGTGCGGTAATGAATTTGTGCTCCATAAAATGTGGAGAATTTCTAATCTATCTGAGGACTTATTAGCTTCTCTCCTATCTCTGATCCATGGAGTTAGTAAGTTCACTCAGATTCTGGATCTGATTTTTGATGTTACTTTTGTTATTTCGATTCCAGATACTTTATTGATTTTATAGTTTTCAATTGTTAGATCTAAATTAGAGTAGGCATCTGTAGTTTGAAATTCATTTATCTCTGCTGGTGCTAAAAAAAACTCGCAAGTATTAAGGGGAAATTTCTAACTTTTAGGTAAACTGTCGTTTTACCATAGAGTACGGTAATGGCTCTGTTTGTGCTAATGTTCTTCAGTTCCTTAATTTACGCACTTTACGTGAGAGAAGATTTCACATTGACGCCATAGTCGTTGTAATTGTCTTTGTGGGTTTTAAGTTTTATTCACATTCTATGGATATTAGAGTTCTTGTAGTTCAGTCCCGTAACCTCCAAGATTTCCTTTGTTTCGTTTTAGCCCATTATTTAAAAAATTCCGTCCTATAGGCGGGCTATTGCTACAACTTTCGTTAGTAGTGATCCAGATGTTATCAGAAAGAACACTATCACAGCGAGTCAGATTTTATAGTCAATTATTATTTTACGTTTATGTCCTAGCATATAATATATGTAAATCATACGTGTTTCTTTTTGTTTCTGTTGCTTATGTATCCTGTTTACTGATTTTTGTTATTTGTGTACCTATGTTTATGCTCTTTCTGTTATTG
Organism: Reticulitermes speratus; assembly: GCA_021186555.1. Lineage (NCBI taxonomy): Eukaryota > Metazoa > Arthropoda > Insecta > Blattodea > Rhinotermitidae > Reticulitermes > Reticulitermes speratus. Next base: position 46,676,816 of record JAJKFL010000001.1, read on the forward strand.
GCTACTTGGCTGTTGACTCAGAATGTTAATAAATAAGAATTGCATAATAATAATAATTATTATTATTATTATTATTGTCATCCCAAGACCGTAATGGCTATAGCTGTGCTAAAGCAGTTCAGTTCCTTTGCATGACAGAAGATATCAACTTGACGCTATAATATTTACTACTTTGGGGTGGGGGGGGGGGAGTTAAATCATCTATGAACACTCCAAGTCTTTTATTTCCCATTCAGAAAATCTGAGACTTTCCTTTGTTTTATGTTAGGACATTCATTAGAAACTCGTTTCGCCAAGTGTGCCATTGCGGAAAACCTAGTATGTAGAGATACTGAAATTTTCAGAAAGCGAATAATTACGTACACTGAGCCCGACTTAATATTGGTTTCGTAGTCTTATTATAATTTTTATGCATCATATACATTGTCTTTATGTTCTTGTTTTTGTTTGTTCTTGCTTTATATGTGTCTAGTGCTAGTGCCTCTTTGCCATTTTGTGTATATTTTTGTGCTCTTCCTGCTACTGGTCACTTGGACGTTGACTCAGCACGTTAATAAAAAAGAAATCAACTTCACGGAATTTAAATAAATTATTATCGTTATTGTACACTTTACCCTTTAACATAACCCACATGTTAAAATTCTATAGAATTGGGTACAGATCTCCCACCAAAAACACTTTTTAAACAAAGCATAGAATTGTTTGCAGTGTCATTGGTTGCACTGTCTTGCTAAGAACGCCACAGATGCTATCGTAATCGGAAACGTGCTCAAAAAATGGTGTCATAATATGTGTTATATATCGGTGTGAATTTATGGTATCAGAAAAGAAAATGGGTCCAATAATCCACACGAACATGAACATCAAGAATGGAACTTGGTGGATTAACAGGGGAAAATGTTACCCTAAGAGTTTACATAACTGCTGAGATGAAACCAAGTCTTCCTCGTACACGGGACGTGTGTGGGTTCTGTTTCTTCGGCATGCACACCATTAAGGTACCAGTTCACACAATTCAACCTTCTTCACCATCTTTGTCGTAGAAATTCTGAACCATAGTTGTCATATATGGATGCAAATGCAGCAAATATTTTGCATTTATTTCCGATACCTCAAACATGCCCGTTTACTGTGCAAGCCGATCCATTGATTTTGTTCAAGATTGTTCGATGCAGCAACAATTTATTTTACTCTTTCGTCAGTAATTAGGTGACTTCTGCGTGTTCTGTTAATGCATAGAATGGATCCCTTTGCTGGAAACCTTTTCACTTAATGTAAAATGTTTTCCTATCTGGGACTGGCCCATCACTCAAATTTATTATAAATTTGCTACGAAACTTCTTGTAGGAATTATATTTAGCCTTCATATCATACAAAAATATGTGATGCTCCAGTGGAATCCACATATCAACTGCAAAGTGTCAGATAAGCAGCGTGGGAACGTGCCATTAAGTGGAAATGTGTTACAACATCAACAGCCTGACTGGTGGTTGTGTGCATAGAAATAATTAGCCTGTGTGGCAACCGGATCGCTTAGTATAGCAGCAATGCCCTACATTTTTTCAATTGAACAAATTACTGTGAAATATTTCTCTGGTGCCTGGTAAGAAAGGCTGAATGATATTTTATTAATATTTACTCATACAACCTAAGAGTATAAATAAAAATCATCTTTATCTTTTTAATTGTATTAATGATGTAAGTATGGTCTTTATACAATTAAAGTTACAATCATGGTACCTAAGTCTTAGGCCATAAATAACAACATATCATTGCTATGAGGTTGGTTAAGAATTTAAGCTCCTTGTAATGGTTACTGACATGGGTGGTAAGCCCTTCTTGCTGAGCACAAAGACCTAAACATATATTTTATAAGGATCATTACCATAATTTCCTGTTGTAGTAGTAACAAATTGTTAAATGAATACGTGTGCTAGTGATATATTGCAATTATAATAGACTGATATTTATACCAAATGTTTGCGACTCGAACCTACCAGATGTTCTGGTAGGTTCCTTGTGGATTTACTTACAATTCATGGGCACCATCCTAACGTATTTGATACTAACAACTTTTGCAGATCAAATAGTGCCATTAAATAACTCGAGAATGAATTACAGACCCCTACGCATATAACGAAGTTGTAGGTTATTATATTAAAAGGCCACGATCAGTTTTCTCATTACATCAACATTTATTCTTCATACAACATGCAGTAAATAATCTCAAAGAATATAACCCAAGAAGTTGATATACCATCCTCAAGAAACGAAGAAAAAATTACTGTAACTTATGTGGCAGTGAGAACAAGAATGCAAGTAGTCTTTTCCTATTTTAAGGAAAGCTGCTGTTGTAGTATTTTACTCGTGAAAGCGAGAAAAATTTGCCAGGTTAGCTCCTGGGCTAGATTAACTAAACCTTTCTCTAATCAAAGAGACGACGAAATTACGATATAAATAAACGAATTAACGGAAAGGGATATGCTATGGGCGAATTTCCAAAACATATAAAATAATTTTATCTTTATGTCTGTGTCCCCAATAGCTACAGAACTGGCGGAGGCGTAAATATGTTTGCATCAAAGCTTTCCACGTGCCTCTTTCGCTACGGCTGATCGCCACAGGTTTTACAGTTTGATGATCAAAATATTTGTTTTACTCGTAAAGCGATGGAAATGACAGTGATGACAGAAAAATTATATAATATTAGGGTATATATTAAGCTGGAATGGACAGGAAGCTATGGCGTTATGTTGTTATTTACGTTTCGCAAAATTGTATATCTCTTGGGGCATGTAGCCTTTTTTGTACATCTAGTTTAATAAATATCGTTCTTAAATTTTAATTAAGTTTGACAGACAAAAAGACTTTTTAAAATGTATCAGTAACTTTGCAAAAGGGAAAATATGTTGTATAATATTATTAGAACTAAAATATGAATAAACTTTGAGGAACTCTTAGACATATTTCGGATAAAAATTGTGGCTTTTAATGGAGTTAGCATTTCATTTTATGCACAGTTTCTTTATTATGACGTGTTGATTTGGAAGTAGTGCGCATCGAACTTCGAATTTAGATAAATGTGACTCAAAATGTGCATATAATGGGCTTTAATCTTGAATTATTTTGGTGTTAGACGATAATGTTTATCATTACTGATGGTTTGTGTAAACCTAATGCAATTTTCTTAAAGTAAATTTCTCAAAATTCTGAAAATTAAAGTTGTAGGCACTTGTTTATGGAAGGTGATGCCTCCTCATCCCACTTCTTGAAGATCAATTTTAATATTATCCTCCCATCTACGCTTAGATCTTCCAAGTGGTTTCTTCCCCTTAGGTCTCCCCACCAAAAGCCTTTATGAGCCCTTTCTCTCTCCCACATGCCCCGTCCATGTCAGTCTTCTTGATTTGATCACCCGAATAATATTTCATGAGGAGTACAGATCATAAAGCTCCTCAAGAATACACTATTTTAGGATTTAATTACAGTAACTATAAAGTTGCCCTCCCTAATTTCTGTGAATTAGAATAACAAAGAAACTAGTAAAGTATTATTTTAAAGTGTTTTGTGTTCCAGAATTCTTTATTTTTACTTTTTTAGTATGCCTGTAAGAATTTTCCTAAGGTTGAAGACATTTATTTCCAGCATCTTCGTTGTCATCTGCTGTATCTTGCGATCAGGGCAACTGTTGTGTTTATTTATTGAAAGTGTTGTTCCCATTTTTTTACTCATGTCGCATGTTTCTTTAAGTACTTTGTATTGGAAATTGTTTAAATTTTCTCCTGTGTAGACACTTCTGTGATCTCACTCAGCGAATCCGAATGATCAAGTTTATATTTCGCTTTATATAATCCATAATATATGTATATTATATTTGCTTCCTCAAGTATCAAAAGTACTTGAATTTTTTCCAAACAAAATTTATGTACATTATCAACAGCTCTCATGTTCTATGCCCATTTTATAATTTTTGTAGGACGTCAGTTTCTAAGTATTTTTATGAATCTGTCATATATTTGACAGTATTGAAAGACAAGTGCCAATTGCGTGCAATAAATGTTTCTTTTGCTATCATTCTTTGTTGCATAAACGGCATTGGGATGTTTTGTCCAACTGATCAGCTATTACGCTTCTAATAAAGGACCGTCCTTCATGGGTGCTTTAATTTGTTGTTGGTAGGTGAACATAGGAATAACACATGCAGAATTTTGAGTACTGAGCATTACACGATCATGTCAATATCTCAGAATATACGTAGCACAAACACAGTCAATGGCAGAATGGGATATTTCTTGAAAGGTAACAGTCGCGGCCTAATGGCAGTACTACGCTGATATTTATCTGGAGACAGTGAGAAACGCCACGAAACATCTCAATTATGGCATCCAGTGTCCCTACAGTGATTCTAACTGGACACCTTCGGAATGCAAGTCCAGAACCTTACCAATAAACACACGTGATCAGTACCTGCAACATAGATTATTTCACATAATGTCCGTAGATGATAATTCTCTTAAAATTCTATTCATTTTGTACCAGACCTTAAAAAGGCACGTAAAGACATTCCGGGACATTTCCACTACTTCGTACTCAAATGGATGAAGACTTCCATAAAAGTATTTTTATGTTGATTGCGGACTGAGCCTACAACCAAGCCTCGTTGTCATGATCAGGACTGCTGGGAATTCCCTCTCGCCGCCCACCGAATTAACACCATTAGGAGCCCACAAGAAGATTATCTCAGAACTTTGTGTCGACCAAACCACTTATCCCAGTTGCCTTGTGGTTTGCGTCTTTGCTGTCTGGAAACATAAGCCACCTGCTCCTCCACAAATGCAACACGATCATATAGTCTTGAGTGTCGAACCTGTGCATCTAATTCCCGTTGTTATACCCCACAGGAATATGGAATAACACCACGAGGTGGAATGGGTTGTGGGCGGTAGGATGGAATCGTGTTATTAACTTTAGTCCGCAATAATCCGGTCGCCTGCCTTATCTGACAGCCCCAGTTAACGGGGTGAAGAGAAAGGGCTGAAAAGCAGGCAGAGGGTAGGAATGGGATCAATATGGTCGAGAATATTATCTTCACCTCCTTTTTTTTTACATTTTCCTCCACACTTCTGTCTGTCCGCTTTATGTTTAATTTGTACCCATATTTCTTTATTACGAGTTTCCTTCATAGTATTTAAATGTTCTGGGTGTAAAGACGTACTAGTACGCTGTTATATACAGAAGTAAAACGAGCAAATGTATCTCGTAAATGTAGAGATTATTTTAATGAATCCAAACTAGAAGTTTTACTGCAAAGGAATACATTCCACTTATTTCCCATGCTGGGATTTTTATTCAAATAGCAAACTGCAAAAGCAGCCTTTCATCCTGAGAAATAGAAATATCCAAGTCTTGTACAGGTACTCTGGATGGGTCCGAACCTTTGTAACAACATCTAATATCTCTCAGATATTTTAACCCCGAGAAATATAATTCACTTCCAAAAATTATGCGATTCAGGTCTGACTTCGATTAGATCACCTGATAAGGAGGCCCTTAGAATTAATTCCGCACCCCATATATTTGGAAAACAATAATGATAATATTTCATCACTTTTCATTCTATAAAATTTTGTCCCTGACTGGCTTCTGAAATAAACTGAAATGTGCATGTCTCTGTGCATGTTCCAGTATTTTATTGTAACTTTTTAAACAACAGTTTTCTGGTTACAAACATATCCTCTTCGTGTGTATCCATGGTAGCTGAAATAAATTCTGTTGTGGAAGATGCATGGTTCGCTTAAAAGTGTCAGAAATGATAGGACGCATTTCTTTCATTTTTGGTCTGTAACATCAAAGAGGTATCTAACCAGACTAAGAGGGCCAGTGCTTCTAAGCGTGATATCACGTGAGTAGCATGGAGACGTTTAAAGTTGGCTACGACCTACTCATTCTTAATATTCTTGGCGCCCATGTAACATCTCATTTGACACTGCATAATCACCATATATTTCTTAACGTGGCTGTCAAGGAAGAAGATACAACTACCCAGCCTATAGCTCCAGACATGCAGTGATAGTTTCGTAAGTTATAATGACTTAAAATGATTTCAGATATAAACTTCGGTATCGTCATCCCGTTGTGTTATATAACTAGACTGAATTTTTTATATTCAGAAAAACACAACTGATAAGAATGCATTAAATTCTCTATATTTCTACACGCACGAGCCTATTTGATTGGCCATCATTAGGTAGTAGTATAGTGTAAGTAAAAAAGAAAATTATTTCAGAAGGGGGCCTCTCCTTCACAAATGTTAAATACAGTGATCATATTAAAATTATTATTCCAAAAAATGGAATGATACGGTAGTGAGACAAATAATAGTTAAAACTCTTTGAGTACAAAATACGTGCGTTAGTTCCTTCTCATGTATATTGTAAACAGCTTAGAGTTAAAACCCGTTAAACACAAAATATGCGCGTTAATTCCTGCTCATAGAGTTCAAAGTATTTAATAGTTTGGCGATGAAGTTTATTATGGGATGTGCAGTGAATAAGTTTCGTGACAATTTTTCATAGATGCAACTGGGGTTATATTGTATAACTGTGAACGTAACAGGAAAATATAAATAATTTTAGATGCCAATCTATATTGGAGGAATATATATTAATAAAATATATTTTTCTGACTTATGAAACTTACTTTTTGGTCTTTATCTTCTCATTGTAAGCTTTTCTCTTGCATGGAGAGATAACCATATATTGTACTACTCTGCATTCTTTCAATTTGTTCTACTCATCTCAAACCTTTCCTGAGTAAGAATCGATTAATTGTGTATTATCTTCCTCAATATGTTTTTTAAAGTTGTTTAAGAGCCTGAAGATGACCTAGTTTAGGTCGAAACATGTTGCTCAGTTGGACTGTATTGTCTATTGTCTGATAAAAATAGTTGAGTTGAGACTGATATTGATTTGTTTATTCATAACATTGACACACAAAGAGATGTCACACGTAAAAAAGCTGCCAGTTGTTTCACTTTTCGGTTCTCTTCCACTACCAGTGTACCCGACTGTAGTCTGAGAGCTTGAGCCTACTAATTCACACATAGCCGTACGCAGCTCAAATTCATGTTTGACAGCAGCACCACATTCCTTTTGCGTTATATCTTCATAAGTCAAAAGCATGAGGAATCATGGCTCATAAAATTACGGTGGGGTAGTATATGATGGAGCAGAGACCGTCTTAAGCAGCTACTGGTTGCTGAGCCAGTCAAAATATCACCTTCCTTTGGAACGCGAAGGTTTATTACCTTGTTTACAACTGCCAGCCATCCGAGGCACTGATGAATCTTTTGTAACACGGACATATTTTGCAATGAGTTGTTACTCTAGGCCAAACCCTTTAGCAGGAAGGCCATCTCATATTAGCTGTCTGCGACTGCTTTAATCAGTGTACTCTCATTTGCTGCTGTCTTCCTTATCTAGAGATTATCTCCTCCATTCGCAACCTGAGGACCAGCCATGCAGTGGTGAAAAGGAGTTCGCTAAATTCGAATTCGGCCTCCATTTTCATTTATTGCAATTAAAAGAGCTATAGACAGAAAAGAATAAATAACACATATACGGTACTATGCCGAGATATAAACTATTTTTATAATATTTATAATATAGAAATTACATCGACATTTATATGAAATAAAATTTTATTCTATATTCTTAACCAATAATTACTTATGCTGCTTATATAATGAGAAACACACTTCTTTTTGGACACTGAGACTTTTCTGAGGAAACTGATAAAATAATATGTGAATCTGATATAAAGTATGCTTATATGGACCGCTAGGGGCCAAAGTTGAATTTGAATTTAACTTGCGGACGGAAATCGCCCATATTAAACTTCATCGCAGTCCGTTGTCACATTTAGAGAAGAAGCATTTGGACAGCTAATCTCCCAACTCCCTTTTATTTTATGCACTTCGTGCAAAGAATATAAAAGAGAGGGAATTGCTTCTACTAGAAACTATATCGAGTTGGGACTAGGGAACTTTTAAGAGCTAATAATTCTCTCGTGGCAACACATAATAAATACGTTACGTTAGATTTATTTGTGAGAACGCTATCAAAATGGAAACATGGTAGCTCTATATTGTCTGCGTCATTGCAGATGAATATTAATGCTGAGCGCTACTCGAAACGGGAAGGTTTAATAAAGTCGGAGTTTATGAGTTGTTCCCTAAAGTCGTCATAATTTATGGTGCACCGTTTACTTGTACTGACTCTGTAATAATTAGTTTATCACAGTGAAGTTGGAAAGTGATTTCCATTAGCAACGAGTAGGTAAAGCTTTGTTTATATCACAGCTACCAAAACCTCACTTCTGCACTTTCACACTTGCTAACTCCAGGAGATATTTAACGATGCTGTCTTATTTACAGAGGGCAACATCGAAAGAGATACGACAGTTTTCGCCAAAGGCGAAATGAGTGGAAACTTTGGGGACGGAATATTTATTTCTTAAATACAGCCGAGTTGGAGTCGGAGTAGTATAGTCGCGCTAGCGCTAGGAGGTCCGAGGTTCAAATCCCGGTGGGGCAAGAGATTTATCTCTTCTCCACAACGTCCAGACCAGTTCTGGAGCTCACCTAGTCTCCTACTCAATGGGAACTGGGGTTCTTTCCCAGTGGTAAAACGGCTGAGGCGTGAACCTAACCACACACGCCCATCTACAGCCGACGTTAAGAATGAGTGGAGTTATATCACTACACCCCCCATATACCTTCATGGCGTGGACAGGAGAAATTTTGTGACTGGCTGTGGGCTGAGCGTCTGAAGTTCGATTTCCAGAGGCCCCTATATGGAATCTACACCCAGCCTCATATCCATTGCTTACAGTAGGACTCTGCATGCAGTAAAGCGTCCAAGACATAAAGCTGACTTCTGCCCTTCATATAATGCCAGAATTAAGAGTGCGTAGGCCTTTACCTCGACTCCCACATAGCCGATATCTTAATAACACAGTCCTTAAACACAGGCACAAATTTACTCTTTCTTATTTTTTTAAATCGAGTTCCTACCATGAACTACGACTCAGAATGTTCTTCTTTTTACATTGCAGTTAGCCCGACTTAGGTTATTTCGAACTTATAGCACGCCTGTCAAACATGCTGCACGCAGAGCTTTATGATCTGGCCCGCTCCTGTTTTGGCTTTCATATTAATTACATAACACACCCAAGTACACTTGCAAAATGAAACACCTCGTACAGTGATTATTTCAAATCGTTAGTTTTTTTGAATTGAAAAATTTACAAATAAAAAGGACACGGGAATGTGGCGTCATATGTGTATGTTGCGGCCCTAGATGTCAAGATGGATTTCGGAATTTTCCTGAAAATTCTCTCGAGTTTGACAGGCCTAGCCTATAGGATTATTTTAAAAGAAACCATATTCTTCGCAACTATTGACATTTTGCAATAACAGTCAATTACAATAATTTGTACTGTAGCCTCGAAAGTTACTTATCAAATAAAATTAAATAATATTTATTCTTTCAATTTCGTGAACACAATTTTGGGTGTAACTGGTAAAACCAGGTTTTTACCTGTAAGCATTCGGTATTTTTATTACTAATGACTAAAGTTTATCTATACTATTTAATAGGGAACGTTTAGTTAAAATTTGCTAATATTTAAATATTATACATATAAGATATAAAGAACAGATCAACTTTTGTACTCTTTTATTAGACTGGTACTCGTTACGTTTTAATATACTTTGCACATTTTTAGGCTCGTTGGCAAAACTGCGAAAAGCGACTATTAGCTTCGTCATATCTGTCTGTCCGTCCTCATATAACAACTCGGCTTCCATTGGAACGATTTTCAAGAAATTTGACATTTAATTATGTTTCGAAAATCTGTTCAGAAAATTGAATTTTTATTAAAATCTGACAATAATAACGGTTACTTTACAAGAAGACCTATGTACATTTGAGAAAGTATCTCGCTGAACTCTTCTTAGAGTGAGAAATATTTCAGACAGTATTTGTAGAGAAAATCAAAATACATATTTCATGTTCAGTAACTTTTCCCAAAAATCGTGCTGTTTATGAGATAATGTGGAAAAATATGGTAAAGCCGGACAGGCCACAGAACACAATACAGGGCATGCGGTTTGCATGCTGGATAACTAAGGTTACGGACACACCCTCAGAATATACAATACTTCTTTCTTTTCCACGTCAACAGCGGTTACGCGAACGTGCCTTGATATTACGTTGTACGTACACTTTCCGTCTTGTTTATGATTCTACAGGCAAAGACATCATGCTCCTTATATACAGACCGTTACGATCACTGACTGTCGTTTGTAAATAACTGCTATCCTATTAGCAATATTTACTGTATCAGTCCCTTTTTTTTTGTCAATTTAATATGTTCAGGGATTGTGCTGCAGTAAAATTGATTGCTATTAGAGCTATCGTATAAAACCCACATTTCAATTGTTTGGTGTACGACATATCATGCTGTAGAATATAAATGCAGCTCTATTCTTTATATTAATGGTACTCGTTTAAACATGCAACTGTACACATTACATCTAATTATTAAGTATAAAACCCTAATAACACAACACTTAGTACAGGAATATTATATACTAATTACAGTTATACTATAACGTTTTTCGACCAATCCACTAGGCCATGATCAGGTAGTCATATAAAGGAATGATGTTTTTAAGAAAAGGCCTCCCCGTTACAAACAGTGATATCTTGTTTTATGTTCATATTAGTTCTTTTGTATGTTTTGTATGACTACCTGATGAAGGCCAAGTGGATTGCCCGAAACATGTTGTCGTATATGTTTGATATTCTTGTAATAAGTGTTGTGTTATTGGGATTTTATACTTATTAATTATATTGGTTAACACAACGTGATGATTATACCTAATAAAAATTACCTTTACGTTTTGACTTTACCTGGTAGAGGGCGATTGTGAATAAATACGAGACACAATAAACAGAAAGCCCTAATTTGGAATATGCTTCACAATTCCGTATTTCCCATTTTTTCTCATTGGGGGTATTTTGGGGGAACTGCAATTCTGCCAGAAGAAGCACCACCACATTTTGCGCTTCGTGTTCGTTCGTGACTTGACAACCATATTCCTGGTCGATGGATTGGGCGCCGAGGATAAATGGAGTGGCGTCCGCGTGATTGTCTAAGTCAAAGAGGAAGTCGATAGATAAAACCAAGAACGTGATAAATTGGAAAAAATTTCAGATCATTTTGCGGCTGTTCTTGGTGGGCTTTTTAAAGAAAGTGTTGATGCTGGGTCTTCCAGGTTGCAGAAGTGTGTGCAAAATGTTGAGACCTACTTTGAAATCTGACACTAAACGCTAGTGTACGGATTTCGATGTGGCTCAGGAATTGTAGCACTAAGCAATATAACCTTCCCGGTAGAAGACCCAGCCATTTGACTTTATGTATTTACTTTTCCAGTAACGCTCTATACTATCATTCTCAAGGATGACCGAGGAACATTTCTGCAAAGAGGGTAATTCTGCTGCCACTATTAGAATGGATTGTTTGCTGAAAGAAATTCTGGTAGTTTTTGGTGTATTTAGCGACACTCCAACAAAGGCACGATTTGTATAATGTCAAGAATGGAACGATTGCCAGTGGCGAATGTTAAGAACTGCAAATAAGCCATAGTGGGCTCATTATGCCCACCATTTCAGAATTCTGTCATAAGAACTAAGAAATTTAGGAAGAACTTCAATAAGGACACCTAGTCCTCATCAAAACCGATTACGCTTCCATAGTTCTCTTATGTTACGTTTATTCACCGACTCTATACGAAGGCCTCAGAGCCCATAGCATGTTTACGAATCATGTATAGGGAGAACGAAAGCAGGGATATTCAAAAGTAAGCCTACGGTTCCATTTATCTCGAGGATCTGAGGGAAACTACGAAGAACATCATAATTGCCGATACTGTGGTAAAACGCCTGAAGAATTTGGTACCCCCATCCTAGATGCTTTGTCGTTACCTTCTCCATGTCCCAGATATCAGAAGTGAAAGTCATGGAATTAAGGTATCATAGGTCATTATATGAAAGAAAAGGTTGAAAATGGATTTCCAAGCAAGAGGAAATAAAAGTATTCTGTCTAAATGACAAGCCTTTTCCGAGAGCTTGTCCTGTGTAATATTAGACGAAATCTTTCTAATAACGGAATTTGGTGGTTCAGTGTAATGCATTGGCATCTGACCCCTTCAAGAATGTGGCTTAAATTTTATGCCCTCTTCCGCGCATGCTGGACCTATATTTTCCGGCCTTCATATTCAAGTCGGTTAGTGCTTTTGAGGTTTGTCATATAACGGCTGTACCTGAAAAAATGCAGATATTTTTGTACTGATAATTTAGTTGCATGTTTCACCTTTGGATCTATTACGTGGATTTCTATGAAATTTGTATGTTCAGAGGAATAAAAGTAATTATTTTTATAAATTGAATATTGAGGTGTTCGCTCTTCTGGGATGTCACGCGGCGTAGGCTGGTAAATTACTACCGACTACCAACCTACGTCGCGTAACACCCCAGAAGTTCGAGGGTCTCAACTACACCGTGGCGGAAGCCTGAAATATCGCAAACTGTATATTGTTCCTTACATTTCGGTGTAAGAGTCATTTATGGGCGTTCTAAAATTTGGACTTAATTTATAAAACTCCCATAAATGACTGTAAACATTAGGAATTTTAATAATTAAAATGTACAACACAACGCCAGGCACTGTGACAAAGATCCTTTTCATTAACTGTAGGCTAGGAATTTTAAAATAGTTTTTATTGTATCCTGTATTTGTTTTTGTATTTGACAGAATATGTTACATGCATGTTTAATTTAATCCAGTAAATGTTAGTGTTAACTGAGACCTATAAGCTGTATGGTTCAGCAGTTCAATATTTCGCATGCAAAGCTTATTTATGATTTTAATTTTATTGTCAGCATAAATACGACCACACAGAGATTTTATATTGTTACTGCCGTGTAAATTCATATCGTAGTCTTGTGATTTATATCACCGTGTAGACTGGTAGGTGGTTACCAGCATTTTTAAGGAATATACTGCCGAAACCCTGTAAGCATTTCTATTCTCCTGCATGCGTGCTAAACGCCTCACTTATCTTATCCTCCCTAATACCATTCAGGGATTATTTGGCTGAGAATAAGGGAGTTATCTCTCTACGTGTTTTGACATCTAGAAGTATAACGTAGTCTATTTTTGTACCAATTCATTTTTATTTGGAATAAATTAACTACTGGGACACTTTGGTGTGGGATCTTGCAAACATTGTGTTTGTGTCGTCCGTGCACATCAGGGGCGCATATTTCCGTTTGTGATAAGGGTATTGGTATTTTACACTCTCGTAACTGCCCGGCTTTTTGCTGGAGCACAGCAGGTTCAATTAGCAGGAGGGTCTGCGGAGGAGTGTAATACATTATGTATTTTTGGAAGGGCAGTTTAGTGGAATTTGCCTTGTGCCTTGTCTGACGTGAGGTTAAGTAGCTAAGTGACATGTCGAGATGAGGCCAGCAGACAGGTGGAGTGGCAGATGGTGGCTGCCTGCTGCGAAATTACAGCCACAGAGATATTAGCTCATCAAACTGGCGTTTTCCTTATCACAGTTTGTCAGTTTGTTACGACAGAATTATGGAAATACTCTGAATTCGGTCTATTTGCTTCACTAACGCGTTGCAGAAAATATTATATCTTACGTAAGCTGGAGATAGGCCTTTCGAATTTGCTTAAAATGTATAGGCCTTTTCTCTTTCTCTCTCTTTCCGCATCCACATACACAAAGAAACAGATATGTGTCTTATTCAAAGGCACTCTCAATTACTAAGATTATATGACGTCGGTTATAGATGAATGGAATTTACGTATAGAACAGGCCTGTTAAACGCGCGGCCCGCGGCCCCCCGAGGTTGGTGATAAGGCCCGCTCATGTTTTTATATTTATAAAGTTCTACTGCATTTTTTTTTCGGATCGCAGCAGCAAACATTCTTGCGGAATATTGAAAACATTTTTGCCTGTCAAACACTTGTCTGCCCACAGCACTCCGTCCTTTGTTTAACAATACTCGTCATAGCAGACCATTTAGTAATTGTGACACTGCTCGACCTCAGCCTTTTTGTTGATAGTAAATTGGATGATTCAAGAAGTTTAAGGAAAATGTTTTTGAAGAATGCAGTTTATCTGCTCAGTCATTCAGTATTTAAATAACTTTTCAAACTTAGGAACTCATTATTTTATTGCATAATACACCAAAGAAATCCTCCAGAATTAAGTAAAACAGTATTTTATATCCTTACTTTTTAAAATTGAAAATTTATAAATAAATAATGACGAGGGAATGTTTACACTATACGAGTATGTTGCGGCCGAAGATGCCAAGTTGGATTTCGGATTTTGTCCGCAAGTGTTGGAATGCTACTGAAGGGAAAACCAAAGTACCAGCGCTACTTTATCTATCACAAAACCCTCAAGAACGGGCCTAGGATGGAATTCGGGCCTCTGCGGTGAGTGACCGGCGACATGTATATATATATATATATATATATATATATGATATTTATTAACTGCGATTGGGTTGTCACCCGGTGGCAGCGGTCCGTACCCTTGTAAACAAATAAAAAGAAAGAAAACAATACAAAAACACACAGCACACAAAATAGAAGGCAAAGCATACAAAACAAGAAAACAAACATAAGACGAACAATAAAAGACACATAAAAACATAAACATAAAACAGTCATTGCGGTATAACAAAGAGCTAAAAGATCATAAAGCGAATAATTAAAAAGAAAAAGAAAAAATATACATCGCAATGAGTCCTTATACTATATCATAGACTATATACCTACACATATACACATGGCCAGTTGCTGCCCATTAAGCTAAAAATTTCATGTTTCCATGACATAAAAGAAATATCTTGATCAGGACCTCCGAGCTCTGTTTATTGCTATAGATTAGGGAAGAGCCGATCCCGGTGGCTGCGCGGTCTAAGGCGTAGGTCTGCAGTCGCTCGCTTGCTGGGATTGCGGGTTTGAATCCCGTCGGGGCATTGATGTCTGTCTCTTGTGAGTGTTGTGTGTTGTAAGGTAGAGGTCTCTGCGACGGGCCGATCCGTCGTCCAGCGGAGTCCTACCGAGTGTGTTGTGTCTAAAAAGTGTGATCAATTGCAAAAATAACCTTCTCCAGTAAAAGGAGTAGGTAGAAAGAGCTAAGTTTAAGAAAGAAAGAAGAAAGAAAGAAAGAAAGAAAGAATAATTAAGGAATATTCTCAGTTAATCTTTATAATTATAATAGTGATTTTCAACATATGTAGAAACTCTCAGCCAATTTGTCGATTTCAGTCCTTAATACCCTTCTTCCATAATGTCTTATAATTACATAAAGCCCCGTGTACCGTACAGTCTTCATTACTACAAAAGATGAGATTTTAATACTTTTCCTCTAACAACCGTGTCTACTACATAAATTTAAAATAAAAAATTATTCTAAACATGAAAAAAGACCCCTTCCTTAACGTCATATGTATGTGAGCAGCATAAATAAGATTACAAGGTCACTGATAACTGGGAAGAAATTAGCAATACATCAATGTTTATACAAAACTTCAGCAAACTGATAATGCATTACAGCTGCAGCTACGACTCACATAATTATTGAGAATTTACAAATATTAGTAAGTGAACTGTAATATGTAACTGATTGAAGTAGTACATCGCTTCATTGCTCAAAATTTCCGATAGAGTAGCCAGGCGCTGTATTTAGCCAATACAGGGCAGGTTGTGGCTGTCTTCAACAATTGTTTCTTACTTAAAATCTGAATGAAGTTTCAGCAACACCTTGTGTACCTTTTCAGGAATAAAATATTACCAGCAAAGGAATTATTTTGTAAAGCCTTACCTTTATTGAACATATAGCACATTAGTAAAAGATGATTATTACTGTCATGTAGGACGTGACGCCTTGTAATTTTGTTGAAATTTGCTGACGTTTCCGAGGAACCTAGTGCTTTCATAGTCAGGGTAAAATAATATAATGGATTAATTTAATTAGTAAGTAACTTCAAAAGTTTTGATTCAGAAATAATACAAGAATATAATTTATATAAATGCAGTTGTGTCATATATTTGTATAAAGCACTGGTTTTATTTTATTCCCTGAAGTTTATAAAAACGAAGCCATGTCTTTTCGTTACCTTACTCTTATGCTTTGAGTACGACGTAATCATTACACTGGCTAGGCTACAGCCTTGACGACCTAGAGATCGCAGTTCGATTCTCAATTAGAGCAAGATATATTCTCTAATCCAAGGCATCTAGACAGGGTCTGGGGTCGAACCAACCTCCTATTCGACGTGCGCCGGGCGTTCTTTCCTCGGGGCTAAAACTGCTGGGACGTGAAACTCATCATTCAGCTCCATCACAATGCCGAGGTTAATATGAGAGGAGCTGAAATTCTTCCCACACTTGTCTTCGTGAAGCAGACAGGAAAAGCCTTGCCCTTATGTTTCACATACGTGCTGGAGGCACTTGTTTACTCCGAAATGTCTGTTCAGAACACAGCCATCTTCATAGTCATCGCAGTGAGAACCTCAAATCTCGCTACTTTAAGGAACGATTGTAACACTGACAGACGTTATGCTAGATTTTGTCCTCACTGTACCATTTAAAACATGATATAAATGATCATTTTATAGGCCTGTTCTATTATGTCCTATCACGTTATATCTTGTTTACAATCAAAAAGATTGGGAAGAATCAAAGTCAATAAAATAATCGGCTTAACTTTTGTGTTTATTTTTTTTACCACTTAAGCCTTCCAGGAAAATCTTGGGAGCCGAATTTTCTCTGATGTGGCAGTCTAAGTTTACGCTCGGGTTATAGCTGCTGCCATCTGTTACTTACGGCCGAAATATCTCGGAATGCACAGTTTTGCAAAACTGACAGCGCTCAAGGACTGTGTACTTCCACAGTCCACAAGTAAAGCAGTTTTATGGCATAATTTGCTGTGCAGCGGGCCGTAATGACAAACATTTCCTGTATTATATTGTGCTTTACGCTTCTCGCTTTACCCTCGGAGAATTATTTCGCGGTGCCCATTGAATAGGAGGCTGTGTGAAGTCCAGAGACTCTCTGGACACTTTGAAGAAGGAAACAATCTCTCACATGTGCAGGAAATCGAATCCTGATTCCTCAGTCGTCCATCCCGTAACCTAGTCACTATACTGACTGGGCTATGAATTCCGCAGCGGTCGTATTAAATTCTAACACTTTCTGTACTATAAACAAGGTACCTAGAGCCGCATTTCCGGATACTTCCGCTCTAAACACCTTGGATCTTATCTAATGAAACTAAACCTTCCTGTCAATAGGCCGTTTAGATGTGCAACTTATCTACTCTGAAGGTGCTGAAATTAAAATTGAATGCCATCTGTTTGCCAGCAAGTACCAAGTGTCAGCCAATTACCAATAAGAAACTGTCCTGTAAGTCTAAAGCTAGAACATGAACTGAGCTATGTTAGTCTCCAAGACTGCAATTCAGCGGATGGATCGTTTAAAGACGAACAATTTCGTCTTTTGAAATTATTAGTTCTCACACACCCGCAGGTCTAATTAACATTCCTCCGTCACCGTGTCGCCTTTCGTTTCGTTTACAAACCTTGCAGCAAAACAAGCATTATGTCCTTCCAGGATTCGCTTGTCTCTACCAGAGGCCCGTAGCCAGGGCATGAACACAGTGGGTGCAGCGGCTTCCAGTACGGGTAAATAAGTGTGTATAATGCTCTATTATACATATATTGAGTATATAGATTATGTATGCATACGAGTAAAAGGCGCCTTTGTCAGGACGAAAACAGGAACCATTAATGCACTCTATAACAATGCACAAAACATCTTGCTTGTACATACATTTTTGAGAAAGAGTTGCTTGTTACAGCAGCATGCTTCGTGGATGATATCATGCTGTGCCAGCTTGCCGAACTGTAGCTGAATGTGCCAGACACACGCCCCAATACGTAGAAGAGTCAAGATATTAGTGGAAGATTCTGGACTATTGCAGACCAAAGGGTTCCCAGAAGTGGAATGAGCTATAGCACTCTTACCAAAGCAACCACCCTTTCGCTATACTACTCTAATGAGAACTATACCTCATTCTTTTGTGTGAACCTGTTACATATCTATCGTTTGCTGCTCGCGTTCTCTGCCATTGAAAATGTGTTTTTTTATGAGTCGGCGTCGTGATATTGTCTTCACGGAGCTCTCGTCTGATCAGCGTGTTTGTCATTGATATTCTGCAAATTCCTATTTGGTGCAGTGCACCCACTTGCACCCCGCTGGCCACGACCTGCCACGAACACACTTATGAAATTTATGTCTATACATTTAGGGGCGGCAATGCCGGTATGTTTAACAGAAATGATACCGACGTCTGTTCATACTGCGTTTTCAGTTATGTCTGATCGCGGCGGTCTAACAGACACTGTTGATAGTGTAGTTTACACTAGAGGCAGCGTGATCCTTATCGCATTAATAAAGGAAAGTTTACGTTATGCAGTAAAATATATGTGAAATTACGGGTATTTTCGTAGGAAATCAATCCCGTATTGCTGCAGATTGTTGCCGTTCTCGGAGATTGATCTATGATAATGACACACACAGGTAAGTCTTGTTTTACGCCAGGGTTACTTTCCTGAAAAACATCGCGCAAATCGAACACAAAATTCCCATATAAAACAGTGTATTTCCTGGGGTTAGGGGATTGAAATCTTCATTCTTCGTAGTATATGACTATAGCACTAGTGGACATGCTGACCTGTAGAGTATATATGTACTGTATATACCTCATATATATTTCTATATAGTATACATATATTTCTGTACAATATATTTATTTATTTCTAATGCAATAAAAATGCAAGAGACTGACATCCATAGTTCTTGGTACGGTTCATTCCGATAGGACTGTGCTAGTCTTGCTACACAAACAAACACTTTAGTTCATCACTTAGCACTTTCTTTAATTGCATCAGCATTATAACAAACTGTATGTACGCTACTATGAGCGAGTCTGACATTACGGCATATATCAACAATTCGTTCACCTTTTCAAGTTGGTTTATTAGTCTAATTTCTCCTTAATGTCGACAGCCTATCGCCGATTTTTCACTTGGATTGCACTAGGTGATGTAGATTTACGTTTCTCACTCATATTGGTAAGAAAAGCCAATGCTGTTGAAGAGGAAATTAAATAAGCCGCGTGATTATATCACCAACGTAATCAATCCACACACGTGACTTATGGCGTGCAGTGACGTCACCTTCTGCTAGCCTCCTACAGAAGATAAGTGCGGCCACGAATCGTCCATGCCAATTCGCGTTAGACCGAAAATCATCATGTAAATTCGAAAATTTGTGTAAATTTTCAAGTCGCGTGAAAGCGAAATCGCGTAAAACGAGACATGTCTGTATTTAATTTTAATTGAGTATCGCACATTGACGTTATTTTAAGATAATTATTTCGTCACTTATTTCGAGCGAAATGACTAACGTACGTTACTTGCATCGGCTTCTTTCTGGTAGATTGGGCTAATGATGCATAAAATGAGGACCGTAGACACCACTGTTCCGTGTAAGACATCGTTTATACGTCTATGTGTTTGCCTACGTACAGAATGTCCTAATATCCACTGTATCGAACATATACTTTCCAGAGAAAAATTTCTTTATTTACAGCTCAGATGTAAATTGAGTGCACATACAAATGACACAACAGCCAATAGAAACAAGAGCTAGTGAAAACTTGGGTTGCCTGATGTTGCAAATAAAATTGCGAACCAAAGTAAAATTAATCGCAGTTAAATAGGTAATTCAATGTGTAGGGCAGTGCTTCCCAAACCTGGATAAATTACCCAAAATTGGGTAAAAGTGGTTTTTCTTTGGGTAACGACACACCTCGAAATATACATTAAAATTTACCGTATAAGTGTAGAAGAAGAAGTACTCTGAAGAAAGTGATCAGTCAGTGCACACGATACTCTAAAACAGTCTAACAGTGGCATTATACTGACTGGCTGGGACCTGGGTGATGAAATATTCATGGTGAATAATTACCAAATTTTTCTTGGCTGCTAAAATGTTTAGAGATGTTTAAAATAAAGACATTGCATCAAACATATTGTTTGCTTCCTATTTTTTAACGATCTCTCTTCACTTGTCAAATGTGTTTTCTGTACAGTTAGTGTTTTACCTACATTGGGTAAAAAGGACTTTCTGAGAAGCGGTTTTGGGTAATGAAGGCAAAGGTTTGGGAAGCACTGGTGTAGGGTATGCAGTTTTAGGACACCGATATAACACCGCATGTGAATCACATCTTACGTGTAAGTCAGTCACGTTCCGGTTTCCCTGTTCCGTGCCGAGGCAGAAGAAATGGTTGAGTACCGCGTGCCCAGTTAAACATAAGAGAACCAGATGACAGGACTTAATTAATGAGAGGAATGCTTACTTTTCTCTAAGCATAAATAAACAATCGATAAAAGAAACGGTGATATAGAACGTGAATATTACGGATGTCCCTCAGATGGGAATGTCGTGAAGTATTACCGTCATAAGAACACAGTGAAGATTGAGGCGAATATTTGCGTGATTTGATTCTTTATTAAATATTATAATTGTTTGGCAATGTACATCAATTCTATAATTATTAATGAATTACAAGTTTACGTATATAGCAGAACCAGACTGCGGCAGCAGGATAGGCGAAATTAAAGATGAAAATAAAAGGAGTACGTGTCTCAGATCCTATATTTCGAGGCTTCAGTAAGGATTAAGTATCTTAGCTCTAGCTAGAAGTTAATTCAAGATTATGTTTACTATAGAGGATAAAAACATAACGCCAGGCGAGAGAATTTCAATTTTAATTGCAGTCAGATCTCCTACGAAGGAGTGTTTAAAATTTAACAGAAAATATTCAAAGATAGAAGGCAAATTTTGGGAAGTATATTTCTTGTGTAGATTGGTTCTTTTTTGTAGGGTATTCAATGATATTCTGTGAACTGCGAAATTTAGCATCGAATAAGATGTGGTGATATGTATGAAAAATTATTGAGAAAGAACTGACCGAAAAAAGGTCCGGCTTATATCAGGACATTCTTTTGGAGGGATCTAGGAAAACGATGAAAATATTCAGTCAGCATTGTCAGCTTCTCGACCAAAAATCGAAATACCTTCCTAGCACTAGACACTTACCTTAGCTGGTCTATGGTTGATATGAACACAGTAGACCTCTCTGCAACTGGCAGAGTAAGTCGATCGATGACGACAAAAGATTGCAGAAAGAAAATATAAAAATAAATAAACTGAGGTAAGCATATTATTTTTCTCACTTCTTTACTTATAAATGATTTTTACACTAAATATTTTATTTGAAAATTCGGCAAATAGAAATAATTACCTTCACGAATTTTTATTTTTGCTATAAAGTAGAGTGTAGTTAGATAGGGGCACTTGAATTTTCTAAAGAAGAAACATAGAACATATTTCTAAGCTGCATTTTTATACAGAAGCGAGAGAACAAAGTTGTCAAATGCTTACTATATAGTTTCACACAGAAGTAAAAGATTCTGGTGCTAGACCAGAGATTGCAAATCTCACTCAGATTTAAAGCATTTCTGACTTTACTACCCTAAAAAATTCAAGAACTTTTACGACGAATCGTACATTCTTCTGGCTTTAGACATAGGTTGGAATTTTTTGTTTTCACAGAGAGGTTTTGCGGAAGCTGAAAGCCGCTCAGTAACTTCAATGGAAGTAACCTTTGATGATGGGAGAGAATTCATTGAACTGCAAACTACTTGAAATACAAAACTCACTTATATTTAAAGTTAGTGGCGTTGCCGCCTCAGCTGTGATCTGTCGTAACATTTAGAAACAACTTGAGTGTCTTTATAGCTTTTTGTATTTAAGTAAAATGTTTTCTAAAAATATGGTGAAATATGAAAAAATTACTTTACCTGGTTCTTGTAACTGACTTCCGCCTGTGATTTAAGTATATAAACGAGAGAGGAAATGTGTATAAGGTAACAGTGAGGCCCGTTTGGATCTGTGAATCTTAGATACTTTTCAGAGGGTCATACTACTTAATCCACAGGGGGTCACACTTTTAGTTGTTCTTCACAACTGTGTCTATTTATAAGTACATATAACCGTATACAGAAGTAGTAGAAATTTATTAACATTATTTAAGGTCTGTTGTTATATTTCTTTGGATAACTACTTTTCTAGGTTAATTTTCTTTTGTTAAATTTATCCACCGTGCATAAAACCTAAGATTCAGCTCGTTAAATATTTCATAATTTCTGACTTTCAGATAATATTTATTATATAATTTAGTCATATTCATAATTTATTTATATAAAAAATTTCATACTCCTAGATATGGGCAATTAAGCTTTATCATTGAGTATCTTAAATTCTATTTTAATTACCCGGAACGAAAATCGTAACTTTTTTCGCCATATTGTGGCCTATTTGACTGTGCTATATTTTTTAATTATTTTTGTAAACGGAAAGTTTTGCGACAATGTTTGCGGCATGAAACACGTTTTGTTTTTTTTTCTACAACTTTTATTTCAAACTTTTCTCATTCCATAAAAAATTCGGCAAGATATCACTAACATGTTTAAGTCCTGAAGTAAACTGCCTGCCATTTTTGTCGTACTTTAATCAAACTTGATTCCAATACACATTTTATTAAAAGACAGTAATATAAAATATCATGAACATCCGTTCAGTTTTAGCCGAGTTGCTCCATGCGGAAAGAAGGAAGAACAGACAGGCTGACATGACGAAGCTAAGAGTCGCATTCCACAACTTCGCCAACCAGCCTAAAGTTTGCAACTCAAATCATTGGGCTTAAGTAAAAAAAAAAAAAGAATATTAGTGGAGTTGAATAAAATGGTTAAATCCGCAACCATATGCAGAATTTCTTTCTGTGGGAACACTTAATATGGGAGGATATTAAAATGGTTTTGTTGATGATTTACATCGGATTCGGACCTTTCCAAAGAAGGCCTTTGAGAAAAAATAAAGTCTTTTAAGTTCAGAATTCTCCAAGCAACGTCGGCGGAACCTCAACGTGTTATTCATCACCTCATTTTGAATGGAAAATTGTGTATCAACGTGGATCAAAAGTGGTACGGTTACATAATAACGCAATTATTTTTAACACAGTTTGAGATATAACGTGCGTACTTCGGCTAGTTGCTGTTCATATATCGTCACAAACAGCAATGAGGAAATATTACATCTAGTAAAAGCAGTGACCAGGCATGCGGAACTCCACGACAAATCCAACGATTACCAGAGCACGATTCATGTACTCTGTGACTTGCCGAATCAAGTGAGGTTTAGCGCCATTGTGTTGTAGCGGCATGGTGAATTTGGCCTAAAGACGAACTTCTTTGAAAATAAGTGGTAGGTCGTCGTGTAAGAAACGCATGTAACCTGTTGTTAAAAGTTCCTCATGAACGAATGACCCAGGTAATTCTCCTTCGATAAGACCGCACCAATTTTCACCGAAAAGCAAAGTAGGAACTTGCTTGCAATGGAATAAAGAGGATTACGGAAGACGAAAAAAGGATGCTGTGATTGTTGGTTATAGTGGTAATTACGTAATGGTTTAGATATCATGACACAAGAATTTTCATTCAGAATAAAGTATTTCACACCAAATAGGTTCTGATGTTCTATTAAAAAAAAGTTGACGAAACGTCAGAATTTTATTGAATAATGTGGCGAAATATAACCCGAGAAAATTTAAGTAAATTGCAACGTGGCAAAAGATTTGACTCATATTTAAAGAATATCACAATGTATTAGTGTTTGCAGTACGGAAGTTTTAACTTTACACTCTTAAAAGCCATTAGATTACTACTACTAATTCTACTACTACTAATACAGGGCGTACACAAAGAATGGTGCGGTTTCAATAGTGAATACTATTGAAACCGCACCATTCTTTTGTGTATACCCTGTATAATATTATGTCTTCAGTTACATACAGAGCTAGAGAAGGAACCAGTTTCTGGAAAGTCGTGTTTCTAGAATGTCGTGTTTTAATCAGGCAATGAACAAGTCCATCGGAAGTGAGACAGTAATAATTAAAGTTTGTTGCATAATAGAAGCTTTCATTATCTCGCTTTTGCAGTCTTTCAAGTAAGCAGGCAGAAGATAATTCTGTCTTTACTATTAAAAACCACTTCCCTGCCAACTGGTGATATATTGCTCCATTCATTCACGTTACGCTTAAATGCCGGACTTAAAGTCGTATTTTTGCAGGCCGTGAAGGCGCACGGCACTGTGAAAGCACAGAGGTCACTCATTCTTAACATAAGGTTAGATGTAATTTTTAAAATTTTCCATTGGCGAAGGTGTGTTAATGAAGGCCAATCAGATATTATTATTGGCTAGTGTACTCCTGCCTTCAGGTGATTGATTACCACTACACTGTGAAAAAACAACAAATATTATTAGTTATATAAGACATGTTCCTGCCCCACTAACCAGAGAGTTAGTGCTGAAAAGTGTTGGGTGGAAATATATGTTGCTACCACTCTATTTATGTTTCTTGTTCTATCAAATGGAATTACGTCCGTAATAGCAACGTAACTGTGGCTGACTTGAATTCACGCATTTGCTTAGTCCTCATAGGCTATTTGCTGTAGAGATCTAAAACTTAAACACAACACATATCAAAACAAAATTACATTCAGAGTCGCTTCGTACTTTACAGACTTCAGAAGATATTAAAGTAACTAACTAACTAACTAACTCTATGGAGCAGAACTTTACGTTGTATTGACCGTGCATTCTATAGCAATTGGAAGTTATTTATTTATCATAGCAATTCATGCACAATTTTTCAATATTATTACTTCACCCGTATACGTATTTCGGCATTCAGAATGCCATCCTCAGGGGGTCACAGTGTTAAAAGCATAGACTATACATCGATTGTATAAAATGTTACATCCATATGAGTAAAATGATGAACATTAAAATATTAGTCTATTGTTTTTGAGTCCTGATTGAGCTCATACACTATATGTGTATTAAAATATCACTAAAATGTTAAAATTGTTACACATTTCCGAAGTTTTTTAAAGTTTTTTAAAATTAGTAGTGACAGATTTGGTCTTGTATCCTTTCGTTACCGTAGGGATGTATTGGTTTTCTGTATATGTTACGTCGTGTCAGCTCCGATCAGCCGTTGTGCATGAGTTGGTATGATAAATAAATAACTTCCAATTCTATGGGGCAGAGTCCATCTTCAGAAGATAACAGGTCCTCAGCTAGTCAAGAAATTCCCCGCATTTTATGGAACCCGAAGGTTCATTACTGCACTCACAAGAGCCCGCCACCTGTCCCTATCCTGAGCCTTATCAATCCAGTCCATGCACCCAATACCACTTCTTAAAAATCCATTTTAATATTATTCTCCCATCTACGCCTGGGTCTTCCAAGTGGTCTCCTTCCCTCAGGTTTCCCCACCAAAATCCTGTAAGCACCTCTCCCCACCCCATACGTGCTACATGCCCTGCCCACCTCATTCTTCTTGATTTGATCACCCGAATAATATTTGATGGAGTACAGATCATTAAGTTCCTCCTTATGTAGTCTTCTCCACTCCCCTATTACCTCTTTTCTCTTAGGACCAAATATCCTCATCAGCACCTTATTCTCGAACACCCTCAGCCTATGTTCCTCTCTCAGTGTGAGAGGCCAAGTTTCACACCCATACAAAACAACAGGGAAA
This sequence comes from Reticulitermes speratus, assembly GCA_021186555.1. NCBI lineage: Eukaryota > Metazoa > Arthropoda > Insecta > Blattodea > Rhinotermitidae > Reticulitermes > Reticulitermes speratus. The sequence continues at coordinate 46,702,707 of JAJKFL010000001.1, forward strand.
ATTATAGTTCTCTCTATCTTAATCTTTATTTTTTGGGTATCAAACTTGAAGACCGAAGATCCTGCACCGAATGATAACTAGCATTCCCCGACTTCAATCTGCTCTTAATTTCTTCCTGAATGGAATTTCGATTCGTCACGGTTTTTTCCCAAATATTTGAAATGTTCCACTCAATCAAAAGGTTTATTATCCATCTTAAACTGTGATTTTGTCCTGCATTCTGGTCTCAGCATTTACTTCTAGACCAATCTCCTTACTAGTGCCTAAAAAGATTCTGTGTTTTTCTTTAGAGTATGTATGCTTCCGCCCAATATATTAACATCATCAGCATAAACTAGAAGCTGATGTGTACCATCTAATTTCAAGCCCTCCTGGTTTGACTGAACCCTCTTAATGGCATATTCCAAAGAAAAGTTGAAAAGCAATGGTGATAAAGCATCTCTTTGTTTCAAGCCATTCTTAATAGGAAACGTATCAGAGAAATGTTTGCCTACCCTGACTCTGCTATAGGTTTCATTTAGACACATTTTTACTATCCGTACTAGATTCATAGGGATACCAAATTCAATGAGAATATTATACAAGACCTCCCTTCTAACTGAATCATAGGCTTTCTTAAAGTCTATAAATAGCTGATGCACTGCCTCACTGTATTCCCATTTTTTCTCAAGTATTTGACGAATGCAGAATATATGATCAGTAGTCGACCTGTTACGTCTAAATCCACACTGATGATCCCCAATAATTTCCTCTGCATATGGAGTTAACCTTGACTGAAGGATGTTGGATAGAATTTTGTATGTGGTTGACAAAAGTGATATGCCTCGATAATTGCAATCTGTTTTATCGCCCTTCTTATAAATAGGTATAATGATTGACTCCTTCCACTGTTCAGGCAATTTCTCTTTATTCCAAATAGAATTAATAAGTTTATTGATCTCAGAACGAATTGTCCTACCTCCTGCTTTAATCAATTCTGCCAGAATTTGATCAATACCTAGTGATTTGTGCCGTTTTAGCTTTTCAACAGCCATCTCAATCTCAGAAGCACCGAGCACAGGCACTAGTGGCTCTGCTGTATGTATTTCAATCTGCGTAACATCATTAACTCCATGTACATTCAATAGCTGAAAGAAATGATTCCTCCACCTAGCCAAAATACTGCAGGAGCCTGCAAACAGATCACCCTTCTCATCCTTAACTATATTATTTCTAGGCTGGTAAGTCATTGATGCCCCTATACAAGTTTCTGATATTCTTGTTCTTACTGTTTGTTTCATTTTCATTAATTTTAGCCTTCAGATATTCCTTATTTTTGTTCCTGAAATGTCTACTAGCTTCACATCTTACATTGTTCAGGAAATATTATTAGGTTGACACAATGCAGGATTTTGGGATAGCCTCCATGAGTGGATAGTATTAAAAATTCTCTGAAAGAAACTGGTCTGGATATATCTGGCCCTGGAGAGGGAGCAGTACCTGGCACTTGTGGTTGAGGTAATGAACTATCGGTTTTCATAAAATTCCCGGAATTACTTGATTAACTGAGCGACGATTACTTCTTCAGTGTGATTCTCCTTCGTGGGATTGCATCACAATGATGAAAGTCACCTGCAACCAAGAGTATGGCAAGCTCTCGAAAACACAGTGGTCGAATTTACCTGTCACGTTAGGCAGTTTTTTCAGTACGCTGAACTAGATTATATATATATATATATATATGTTAACAAATCTTTTATATTTTACGTCTGCGTAAAGCGTGGAATGCAATGTGCCTTTAGGAATTTGTCTCTTTTCTATCACATATTTTAAGATATTTGTTATACAGGAGACTTAGTGAGTCTTAATTTCAGCTAACGTCCATAAAATTTGGAAAACACTGCAGCACGTCAAATTGTTTCAGTTTATCATTTGTCTGATCAGTCATATATAAAATTGTATTTAATTCGGTTTATATGAACTAAGTATCGAAATAATGATTTTATGTTACACCCTGAAGTTTACAATTCCAATGAACGTATTATGCAGCCATAAATGAAGTAAGATTTTAAGTATCAGAGATATGATTTTATTGTTTTATGTTTTAATTTCACTCACCCAGAGTCTGTAATTTTTATGAAGGTATTATGTTTCAGTTACTTTTAAAATATAAGACTTTTGGCATAAAGACCTCTGTGTAGGTTAGTCTCTTTCTTTCCTATTAAGGCAGGATTTCCATACTTGTGTAATTGGGATCACAATAGGCTGCTAGGGTCATCTCGATCTTATATTTTAATGGAAAATTACAACTAACATATATAGCGCTTATTTTATCTGGCAAAATCCTTTATCACGTCTTGTCGACTTGCATTTCGTATTGACGTAGCACACTGGTCGACAGCCCACACGCTTAGTGGGATAGGATCGGGAAGGAACAAATGATATTTGTCAGATAAAATAAGGACGCCGTGTTACCTTTAGCACATATGCATATGAAGTAATGAAAAAGCCAAATAAACACAAGAAATCTTGTAAGCATTCATGGAACTCTCGCTGACATACAGAGATTCGTATGTGGAGTATACTGTAGTGTAGAAAACTGCGAAAAATAAGTAGAAATCGGTATCGTTACAACAAAAACGAGAGTTTTATTCAGTCCTCTTCCGCTTAGTTTTCTCTGTAATTCTGTACATAAAGAAAAGCAAGAAATGAAATTGTTTGACAACCACTAAATAACTTCTTCATGACTCTTCATAACGGAAAAGTTAAAGGGAGTTTTGGGGAAAAAATTATTCAAGACATAAAGAATACACTATGTGTTGATGTTATTTATTCGATTTCCTCACAAATTTTCATAAGTGATAAAAAAGGAATATTTTATATTATGACAATTCAAAAGGATTTTGCTACAGACTTGCTGTGAGAGCTGTAACACCTAATTGTACAGATTATATTCTGATACACTTGAAATATTCTTGCTGTAATAAGGGAATATATTACATAGGTAGCTGGAATTTCCGTTCATACTTCATTTGCTTTCTTTCCGGAAACTGCCAGGTAACTGCTAGCCATCTGTGGATGAAAGAAGCATAATCACTCTTAACATTGCCTTTAACAGCATCTCATTAAATGAACTCTTATTTTCTTTTGATTGATATTTTTTACATTACTCATTGTTACATATGTTCAAGGATTCACCCAATTTTCCTAAATTAACTATTTGTGCTCAACTGACAGGATAAAGTAAGAAAGCCTTCTCAGCTGGAGTTCTTGGTACAGCAAGTATCAGGACTTTGTTTATATTTGAAAACTATCTCTGACACGGCGTCCAATAGTACAAGGTTCCTTAGATAACAGTAGATTAAAAATGTGGAAACAATGAAACATGCCCAAAATATCAGCAAAATTGGTCATTATCAAACATCTTCAAATTTAGCTATTAACTTACAATTTATTTGCCATGGCGTTAGAAACCATTATGTACTGGCAAGAATATTGTTTTAACATCCTCTTTTACTGGTCCTCTTAAATTCGGTCTCTTGCTTTGAGAATTGTCAGAAATTTGAAGTGCCTCAAAAAGAAATATGAGAATTTTGAGGAATGGAAGTGCTTCAGAACGAACCAAAAATAATACTTGAGTGAAAGAGCTTGGAGAATGGAGAATTATAAAAGAGATACTAGCCGAATACAATAACCACGCTGTCTAAATCTCATTCTGCTTTTGAATGCTTGTGTACTGGGATCATCGGTTCGAGTCACAGTGTGGGCACAAACTTTTCTTTCTTGTGTTCGGGCAATCTCCAGCCTTCGGAGTTTTAACGCAGTTTTGGCCGTTACCCATAAGATTCATATTTTAATAATTTAATTATAAATCCGAAAAGACCGGAGACCATGACACGTATACGTGTAAGTAGAAGGAAATAACTTGACATTTCAAGGTCAATAGTCTTTGAATGGAATTGAATAGCACGCAGAGATACAGAAATAAAGTCAGAACATTATAATAAAAAAAAACCTCAAGGTCAATTCGTACCTGAAAAAATATAAAAGGAGTAAGCATAATTCCGACAAAGACCGGTGGCTGTGTAGTATGTGAGGGTACTGAAGATTTGGCTAAAGAAATCCCTCGAACAGAAACACATTTTACTGACAAAAGTTCCTTTTTTTACTGTATACATTATATGTCAAAATACAACATAACAATAATCTGCTATATGTGCCTATTCGATTGTTGTATCGAAATAAATAATAGTTATAATATCCCAAAAAAATTTGATTTACTTACCGATCTTACTGTCCGTAAATTTTCACCACGAAAGAAAATCCTCTTGAAAACTGCGATTCAAAATGAAGCGTAACATTATTATGCCCTACACCACCACTTACAATGCTCGTGTAGCCACCAGTACCATTTTCCTTTTGGTCTGTCACTTGAATGCAATTAATCTGTGCATCCGGATTTGAGTAAGTCATATCGGAGGACGTGTAACCCAGAAATTTATAAGATCTTGTTATCGATTTTTCCGTTAGGAGTCTGTCTCCAGGTTCTGATTGGCAGTCTGAAAAATTATGCCTCTCTCTCCTGCAATCTCTGACACCATTAGATAAAATAACAGTAGCACAAATGTCTTGACGGTAGACATCTTGTTTTGTACTGCCGTCTTTCTGCTAATATCAACACAGTTACTGCGACTGAATACAGTAATTTCTGTTACCACATATGATGATATTTTAATCAAGTTGACCTTTTTCAGGGTCTCGTATGCAAGGTCAAAAGTTCAAATGATATGATTGGTACTACACTAGCGTTATTTCGACACTAACGTTATTGTGGGAATTCGTTATTTGCAAACGTAACTGTATTTTCAGTCCCTCTACATGTCATAGATAGGTCAGCCTGAACGTAATTTCCAACTTGCGTGATAAGACCAAAGAGATTTATAATTGTACTTTCACTGTAGAAAGAAGCATCGTTTCTGATTCTAACTGCATGGGATCAAAGACTTTGAAAGCAAAATTGTATGCAGAAACAAAGTAGTGTTATTCTGTAGCAAGAGGATGAAATATAGAATACTGCTTTGGTATGTGACACCACAGAGAGAATCAAACGGAAAGAAAGGTCCGAAGTATGTCTGCGGAAATATTTGTGAAACAAATTTTGCGAAATATTTTGGAGCAACAGAATGAAAACACTTCATGTGAAAGGGTGATTAGTTCCATGTTAGTAACGTGGTCTGCATTGGTCGTGTACACTTCTTATAATACATACACGGGTACGTACAGAGAGGCAAAGCCATTGGGAACACTTCAATATGCGTTTTGAACTTACGTGTATTTGCGTGTGGGATTTTTTCTTCACGTGATTTGTTTCACCGTTCCAAGATCTATCGGTAATGATGTTTGCAAGTAAACACCATGTAACCTGTTGGAAGGCATAGACCGCGTCGAAAGTCATGATGCTGGTTTTATGACAAGGCCGATTCAGAAAATTTGGGGAGGAATATGTCTTTCATATTTCTTACCAGCTGTACAGATGTGTTAGATTATAAGGGAAGTGTTATATCCTGTGATGTGGGTGACGTCACAGAGATAGAGATTTATCTGTAGCACGAATGTATAAGTCCAGAACTACAGACGTAGACTAGGTACTTCAAGCTCCTGCCACTCTTTTATAGTTTTGTCACTCAAATTTTGTGTCACCACTTTCCCTCCCAGCATTTTCATTCCTGTCACTCTTTGACTAAAATTTACAATTACGTTATCAGTGACAATATCCAAGGATAGTTTAAGCTTTCTGTATTACTGCTCAATTATTTTCACACGTTAACAAAGAGGGAGCCGATTCTCTTCACTATGGACTTATTTTTTCAGATATTCTGTATAAGGGGACACCTTTCTCTTGCTGCTGAATATTGAAGAAATATCCACATGCTGTCTATGGTAATTAGTTTAGGGTGTTATGGAGACCGTAGAAGTGAAGTGTACCTTACACTCTCAAGAATCTCATGTGCACGGCATTTGATAGATCATGTCTTCAATTTTTAATTAGTCCGTACTGTGTTTGATTTAACGTGACAGTTCCAAATGGAATTCTCTGTGCACGTTTCTCTTCCCCCATGCGTGCCTCTCGTGTCACACATCTCTTCCTTCTTGATCTAATCACCATAGCAATATCTGGTGAGCATACACATAATACATCTCTTCCTTATGCAACTTTATCCATTTACCTATTATTTTATCTATCTTAGGGCCAAATATCTTGCTCTTTACCCTCTTGTCGAAATCCTGTAGTCTGTGTTTTTCCATCATTGAGACAGATCAAGTTTCGCACCCATGCATGGTAAGAGGAAAATTTCTGTTGTCTCTTCTGGACTTTATGTTTTCAGATAGCAGAAGGGAAGGCAAAAGGTTTCGAACCCAAACGTAGCAAGTATTCTGCGAATTTGTTATTCTTAATTTTTACGAAAATGAAATTTGAATTATTTGAAATTTTTCACTTCTTGAAATGTTATTACTAGCGATCTTTGTGTTATGAATTTTTCCTAAATTACTGTGACGAAAAATGTGAATGTACTTCGTTTTCTCAACATTTACTTGTATACAAACTCATTACTACAAACTAATAGTGTCTACGAGTTTTTATTTTTCGTGGATTTTGTTGTAAATTTGCCGACACTTGGTGTGTATATATATATACCTTCACAACTCCGGCCAGGTAATGGACGCATCAAATATTTAGGCAGCCTAGTTTAGATAAATACTTAGTAAGATAATAAGAGAGGGTGCTGATCAACGTGTTTGTCTTTGATATTTTGAAACTTCCTAGTGGGTTCACTGCACCCATTTCTCCCTCGTCGCTTCGGACTTGATATGATGTGTGTATTTATGTGTATATATATGTAGGTATATAATGTAATATAATGTATGTAGGTAAGTTCATTTACGTACGTGTGTATGTATGTATATATATGTGCATGTATATATATATATGTACGCATGTATATATATGTATGTATGTAATATATGTATGTATGTATGTATATATAATGAATCATACGTGTGTGTATGTATGTATGTATTCACGTATATGTATGTATGTACATGTAATGTAACATACGTGTCTATGTGTATGTATGTATATATGTATGTATGTATGTATTTGTGCACGTGTGTATGTATGTATGTATGTATGTATGTATGTATGTATGTATGTATGTATGTGCGTTTGTGTTTGTCCTAAGTAGATTCGAAAGGCAATTTCGGCGAATGAGAATGTCTCTTAAACAGTGTTCAAGCCGAAATGATATTGGGGTAAAACCCCATGTATCCACAGTTATGATATATGTGGGCAGGTTTAAAAATACACACAGCACTTATTCAGTTACTTACATGTTTCTCATTACTGTCCATAAACTTCTATGTCGAACCAGAAGCCCCTGTTGAACTGCGATGTGATTTTTACTTCTACATAGTTGTATCCTATTCCGCCTTTGTAATTTCGGCGTACCCACCAGTGCCGTCAGTCCATCGGTCGATTGCTTTTACGTAGCCGATAATTTTGTTGCCTACGTTGATAGGTACCGTCGCGGACACATACTGCAAGAACTTGAACGATCGTGCAGAAGATCTTGTGGTTAGGAGAGTATCTCCTGGGCGTGGTTTACATGTTATCAAATCACGTCCCTGTCCGACTGAGACTGCTAGAAGCAGTAAGAATATTATAAGCAATTTGCGGGAACACATGTTCTGCAGGTTTGTTTTGCCTTTTACTGTCAGTAGAGTGTCTTGCTGAATGCAACTGATGATAATATTGTGTAGCCGCCTTCCTTTATATTTTTATATACTGTAGGCTGTCTGAAACCTTGGGTTGTTTTTAAAAGAAAAAGGAGTGTTGCGCAATATTAGTATCCTAACAGAAACATCCGACGCCTTACTCTGAACAGCAATGTCAGTCCTTTTTTAATTTATAACTGTGTTAACTTAGTAGCAACATATAGGGTGTATCTAAAATGCTTGGATAAATTTCATGAGTGAGTTTCGCACAACAAAACAAGGAAAAATTTAATAGCAATATATTTTCACTAACAGTTTTTGAGGTACTGCCCAACAACGTATTGACCTGTTTAATTGATTTTCTCAGTAGCACGTGTCATGACAAATGGACAGGTAGGGCAGAACCGGTTGCATGGCCCATCGTTCGCCCGAACTCAGTGCTTTAGATTTTTTATTTATGGGAACATTTAAAACCCTCATTTACAGTATTAAACTCTAATTGAAAGGGAAGAGACGCTTCACCAATGCATTTTGATGCCTCTTAAACTTTCACAACCTCCCAGGAGGAAAGTTTGAAAATTTGCGACAGTCCATGATCAGACGTGTCCATGCGTGCATTGGTTTAGGTGGAAGACACTTTGAGCATTTGTTGGAAATTGTGACTTGATAAACAATAAGAAGTCAACAGTTATTAAATTTCAAACATTTATTTTAAATATATTGTCAGTTGTAAATAAAATATTACATTTATAAATCATTTTTTGTTGAATATAATATTTCAATTAAAATAAAAAAACTCTACTTCCGTACACTCAAATTATATGACCTTTATTTTTGTTTTAATGTGAAGAACCAACTCTTGAAATTTGTCTAAGAATTTTAAATACATTCTTTATACTCTATTCTCTCTAAAACGAAAGGTTTACTTTTAGAATGAAATGAACCAAGGATGTGCAATTGTGACACCTTTACCTGCACATCGAGCTCGACGAAGGTTATCTCTTTTGAAATATAATTCTGGTATTTATCTAATTTATGCTTGAGTTAATCTTGTACGCGCCTTTTAAAAAACAAAAGAAATGTGCCTTATGATACGTATGTACAGGTTCACATTCAGGGATAAAAGATTACAACACAGTAGCTATGTCTTCCCTATAAGGCTTGCTCAGTTAATCTAAAAGGCATTTCAGGAATTATTCAATTGATTGGTTGTTTCTACGTAGATAATTATGTTTAATTTAAAGTTTCTTTGCAGCAGTCTGGAATCCTCTGAGTACCATTTTCTTACGCCAAACACTAGAGAACATGTATGGCTTAGTCTATTGAAGACACAAGGTCTACCTTGACTATCACGAATGCTATAAGGAATAAAGAGGAAAATAGACAAAACTGAAGATTCGAGTCATCTGGGAAGTCACGCCTAGTCTGGTGGTAAGTAGCAACGTTTCGAATATTCGTTATGCATTAATTTTAAGGGTCCAGCAGTCAAAGAAGAGTAACACCGAAGGTGAAGGTAACACCATCCTTCGAAACTGCCGTGGCTATTTACCAGTCAACAAGGCATAATTTCCCAGAAGGCTTGAACCTTCAACAACACCATTATGTTCACTTGAGACCTCACACAGAAGAGTATGTGAGAATACTGGTAACCAATTAGGAGAACACATGACTAGAGCCCGCTACAGACATATTTCTTATATCGAATATAGCTCAGAAGATGGAAATTTTCGATCATAATATTAGTATAATAAATCAACCACTGCCAGTATTCTTCACGGAATCAGTATGGATATTCATCTTAACCCATGTCTCCAAAACGTAAACTGAAGCATCATCGTTTTCATTCCAAGTGAAACCGTGGGAATGAAGTTACAACCAACATACATAGGGTTTATTTTATCTGAAAAAATCCATTATCACCACTTGTTGACTTGCATATCGTATTGACGTAGCCCACTGGTCGACAGCCCACACGCTTACTGGGATAGGAGCGGGAAGAAAAAAACGATATTTGTCAATTAAAATAAAGACTCCGTGTTGCCTGTAGCACAAAATCATTTCTCCGATCGTTGCTAGTTTCCTTGGCACCTACAACAATCGAGGAAAACACCTCTAAATTGTGTTTCAACTTTATTATACAACCGTACTAACCATCTGGCCACAACGTAGTCTGCCGACTGCTTTCTCCTTACCCAGAATGTTGCCGGACGCCAGGTACTTTCTTAGTCTTACCCCCCCTTGGAACCAACCTCACACCATACAAAATGAAGAGGGGTGGGAGTGCCCAACCGAACCAACAAATGTTCGGCTACAATCACCCCCCCCCCCCCCCCTAAGATATGTCTTGGAGCTTTTTCGGTTCGAAAACTAATCAAGGTTGCATCTTGCCACCTTGTAGCCGACTACTACAAACAATACAAATTCAGACAACTTTAAATTACAAATACCAGCAACACATATATTGATCAAGCATTCTCAAACATACATAACCTTTTTATCCTTCTCTTATACATTTTAAAGATTTATGTGCTTGAATGTTTGTACAAATTTTCTTTTAACTACAACGCTACTGTTAATTCACAACAGTATTGTCTCGTGTAAGTCCTATAGCTATCAGCATCTTACTCTATTTATAATCATCTTGTAGCGATTTTTTTTTTGTATTTCCTACTCATAATTGAAGTACATTTGTTTCTGCAACTACATGCATCATTCATTCATTATGCATTGTCACTCCTGGGCCGAACAAAGTGTCCCTAACCTGAGTGATCGTGTTGGTCTGCCTTTGTCATAAGGGTTTGTCCTGAAGGTCCGTCCAACAGCTGTGACCTACCTTTTTTTTTTCTTTTAGGTTCTCAAGCAACTAACAGTCTGTATTGTATCGTCACCTATCTTACCCCGTGCCACGTCTGACCGTAATATTCATAAATCTATCACTTAAGGAACGTTTCTTCAAATTCAAAATAGAACTTACATTTACAAATGAACAACATACATATACACACACATGTGCGTACGCACAAATTTAGACGTTTATCCACTCACTGTCAATAGCGAAGTCGCCAATATACGAAATCGTGTACCCACAGGTATCTTCCTCCATTATGATTTCAGTGTTCTCATAAGGGCGGAAAATGTATTTATAAAAGCGTATGGGTGCTTGTATACGGATACAAACTTGAATCAAATAGGAGGGCAGTGTAACGGCGAGATTCCTCTTCAGTGGGACTGTCAGCGTAGCCACTACTTCCACGGTCATGTGGCGTGGGTCTGGCGACACACGCTTAATATTGTCTTCCCGGTTTCCATTCATTTGTCTGCTTTGCATATTATCATAGTCACATCGAATGCCTTTCGCAGTTTCAATAAACTTAACGTTATTATTATTATTATTATTATCATCATCATCATCATCATCATAATTATTATCATCACTCAAGCTTAGCGCATCCTCACCTATAAGGGTTTGTTTACCCATCCCATCTCCTTTCCTCAGCATTTTACAATACAAATCAACATTACTCATGCTTCCTGTTTCCTCATAACTTCCCCTAAGGGCATTATCATAATCTGAAACTTCCCGCATAACCCCGCAGACGTCCTGTAGATATTGCGGTATGGAACAACTCGCTCCAGGCACATTCTCTAGCGGCGGTGCCACATGTATGTGGTCTGTATGCCGGACAACACAGTTTTTAGCAACTCCTGAATTAGTGGCTTCGGAATTCGCTTCCTGGAATCTGTCAAAGGGGCGCTTCCTCACCTCTCCCCCCATTTCATAGCACAGCCATTGTTCTTTAAATCAAGGACAATTCCATATTCGTTAAAGAAATTTGCACCCAAAATTACAGGCCCAATTAGTTGCGAACAAACCAGGAAATGCTGTTCAAATCTGTCAGTTCCCAATGTAAAATGCAGCAACACTTGCAGCAATTCTTTTGGAGCGCGTCCACAACGCGGAAATCAAAATGGCTCCCTCAATTGGCAGTTCCAAAGTAGGCAGTCCTGCTAATGTCAATTCTTCTTATATCTTTTCAGACATTAAGCAAACTTCTGCCCTACTGTCGGCAACGGCGGTAACTTCCTTATCAGCAAACATCAATTCGACAAGCGGACTAGTTGGCAATCCTAAATCATTTAAGTAATATATGGCCACTTCATCGATTCGGGTTATATCTCCCCCACTTGGCCTTGAATACTCTTATCTTCTGGCTCTTTATCTTGGTTAATCAAAGCATCCAATAAAATTTGACCTGGGGCACGGTTTCCGTATGCGAGCAACGTATCCCCCACTACCTCGCTCAGTTTTAGTTTAACGGAGATTCGTCGCGGCGCCCGTTACTATTAATCTGTCGGTAATGGTCATTACTATCATCCTGCTGAGGATTTCGGCTGATCGCAGGAGCGTTAGGGTTCAAGTCCTGTAGAGCTACAGGCTGTGACAACTGTGAGGGCTCTCCGTATCTTTCTGCGCGGTTGCCAAAATTCGACCTGTTCCTCGCATGTATGTTGTGGGAGTTAGGTCCGTTTCTTGTGAAATTAGAAGCTCGTGAATAATAAGCCTGCCGCACAAAGTGATTAGTGTCCTCTGTGCTGTCATTCCCCCGAGACTGAAAGGAGCGTGAGGGATCACTTCTTTACGGAGCGACCGGGTTTGGTCTCGGAGCAGAATCATGGTCCTCCATCATTTCCAGTCTTTTTAAGATGTCCACTGCATACTGTACAGTTTGCAATGGCGCAGTTGCCAAAATTCTCTGAATAAAGGGAGGAAAATGGAACTGCAGAGCGCTGATTAATACACGGTCAGGACTGCTCGGCTCTAGATATGTGGCTAGTACTGCATACTTTAAAAAGTGAGCGGACATATTATCGCAGGATTGTTTCGAGTATTTATCTCTATAGAAGGAACACCTTGCTAGGCTCTTAGCCTTTCTACTCCAGAAATGACGGGTAAATGCTGACTTGAAATCTTCATAACATTTCAATGTGTGGGATATTGAAATGAGCCAGGAATGCGCCAATGGGTCTGTGATCGAACGTATGGCAATAGGTAACTGCAGGTGCCTAGGAACCGATTTCAGACGCAAGTAGTCGTCTGTCTGAGACGGAAAATAGGGTTTATTTCAGAACAGTCACTGAAGTCAGGCAATTCCACGTCATTTGCAGTTAGGTAGTGCACTGGAGCGCAGTGGCGGTCAAGTGCCTGTGAGAGGTCGGCAACAGCTGTTTGTGTGGCATGCGACACAGAAGTACATTACAATTTCAATTCCCATCACTCACACCATTCTCAATCCTTAGGCTAGAATACTCTGAAAGGTTAGTTTGGGCCAAGGGGTTCAAGTCAAGCTGATCATTTCGGTCACCAGCAGCTTCAAACTCGCCGGCTTTCAATCAGCTGATCGACTTGTTACCACACTGGCCGACGCTTATTACCTCACTGTCAGTGTCACCTTTGTATTTTTGCATCTCTTCAATTAGGGACTTAGATCTAGCGTTCATTTCGTGGGCAATCCTTTCAGTTCTTTTTTTTGGTATCTACAATGTGCATTAATTTTCTCATACAAATCATCACTTATACCTTCTATTGTCACTTTGACTTCTTGCACTTCCTTATCAGTATCATTACGCAAGGCGGAAAAAAACCTGTGACATGTTAGTTACCGCATTCTGAATTTTCTGCGATAATTCTTCTCTCAATTTAACTTTTTCGGCCTACAATTTCGCTGTCAGCTCCTCTGCTAGTTTCTGGTCCTCTGCCCGATATTTTGACGTTAATTTTGAGGTCAGACTGAAAGTAATATCTGCTGCCAATTTAACAATCTCGGTCTTAAAATTGGAATTTAATGTTTCAACTGAGGTAGCAACATCCGCTTTCAAACTGCTTATAACATATAACAATCACACCTGTAACTGCTTAGTTGACATGGTTACATTTTCAGGTTTCTTGACATCACAAAGTTCCATGCTGCCATCCTGCCTTGCCTACAGTTCTGGAGCAACTGCTACTACGGTTTCATCATTTGAAGTTTCCGCTACAACACCGACCTCACCTCCTTCGCCTAAGCTATGTGCTTGATGTTCACTCTCATCAATCTCTGATGCTGGAACTCTCCGGTTTCAAAAATTCCGCTCAGCCATTTTTTTCAGTTCTTTACACTTAGAGACACACAAAGTTTACAATGTATATACCTGGTGACTTTCTGTAGAATTAGGCAGCACTATGTACGCCATGCGGCAGGACCGCTGACCCGAGATGGAGGCTCGGCTGCCGATGTAAACTGGCCAGGGTGGTCGGAAGTGCGGCTGCTCGTTTCGTGCGCGCGGTTGCCAGCAGCTAGTCACCGGTGGCTGGCTGATACTGGTGTACCCGTTCGTTCCTTGGTGGAACGGCTTTCGTCGTTTGCGTTTGGTGCCGTGGTATCTGTAGAACGCTTTCTTCTTTATGCGGGCCCAAAGTTGATACGCTACTTTTAATGTTGCCGATCGTTGCTAGTTTCCTCTGCACTCACAAAGATCGAAGAAAACAGCTTTCAATTGGGATTCAACTTTATTATACAACCGTACAAACCAGCTGGCCACAAAGTAGCCTGGCGACTGCTTTCTCCTTACCCAGACTGTTGCCGGACGCGAGGTTCCTTCTTAGTCTTACCCACCTTGGACCCAACCTCACTCCAACATAATGAAGAGGGGTGGGGAGTGTCCAACTGCACCAACAGATGTTCGGCTACAAGCATATGCAAGTAATAAAAAAGGCAAATACAGTCATGAACCCTTGTGAGCATTCACAGAACTCTCACTGACGTGTAAAAATTCTTATGTGGAATACACTGTAATGTAGAAAACTGCGAAGATTAGGTAGAAATCAGAAATATTACACCAAAAACCAGAGTTTTATTTAGTCTTCTTCCGCTTAGTTTTCTCTGTAATTCTGTACAGAAAGAAAAGCAAGAAATGAAATTATTTGACAAACATTAAATAACTAGTCTTCGTGACTCTTATAACGCAAATGTTAAAGGGAGTTTTGGGAAAAAATTATTCAAGACATAAAGAATACACTATGTGTTGATGTTATTTATTCGATTTCCTCACAAATTTTCATAAGTGATAAAAAAGGAATGTTTTATATTATATCAAATCAAAAGGATTTTGCCACAGACTTGCTGTGAGAGCTGTAACACCTAATTCTACAGATTATAATCTTACACACTTGATATATTCTTGCTGTGATAAGGGAATATATTAAATAGGTAGATGGAATTTCCGTTCATTCTTCATTTGCTTTCTTTCCGAAAACTGCCAGGTAACTGCTAGCCATCTGTGGATGAAAGAAGCATAATCACTCTTAATATTGCCTTTAACAGCATCTCATTAAATGAACTCTTACTTTCTTTTGATTGATATTTTTTACATTACTCATTATTACATATGTTCAAGGATTCCCCCAATTTTCCTAAATTAACTATTTGTGCTCAACTGACAGGATAAAGTAAGAAAGCCTTCTCAGCTGGAGTTCTTGACACAGCAAGTATTAGGACTTTGTTTATATTTGAAAACTATCTCTGACACGGCGTCCAATAGGACAAAGTTCCTTAGATAACAGTAGATTAAAAGTTTGGAAACAAAGAAACATGCCTAAAATATCAGCAAAAGTGGTCATTATCAAACACTTTCAAATTTAGCTATTAACTTACAATTTATTTGTCTTGGCGTTGGAAACCATTATGTACTGGCAAGAATATTGTTTTAACATCCTCTTTTACTGGTCCTGTTAAATTCGGTCTCTTGCTTTGAGAATTATCAGAAATTTGAAGTGCCTCAAAAAGAAATGTGAGAATTTTGAAGAATGGAAATGCTTCAGAACGAACCAAAAGTAATACTTGAATGAAAGGGCTTGGAGAGTGGAGAATTATAAAAGAGATACTAGCCGAATACAATGGCCACGCTGTCTAAATCTCATTCTGCATTTGACTTTTTGTGTAGTGGGATCATCGTTTCGAGTCACTCTGTGGGTACAAACATTTCTTTCTTGTGTTTGAGCAATCTCCCGCCTTCGGAGTTGTAACGGAATTTTGGCCGTTGCCCATAAGTTACATATTTTAATAATTTAATTATAAATCCGAAAAGACCGGAGACCATGACACGTATACGTATAAGTAAAAGGAAAGAACTTGACATTTCAAGATCAATAGTCTTTGAATGGAATTGAATAGCACGCAGAGATACAGAAATAAAGTCAGAACAATGTAATAAAAATCTCATGGTCAATTCGTACCTAAAAAATATAAAAGGAGTAAGCATAATTCCGACAAAGACCGGTGGCTCGATAGTATGTGAGGGTACTGAAGATTTGGCTAAAGAAATCCCTCGAACAGAAACACATTTTACTGACAAAAGTTCCTTTTTTTACTGTATACATTATATGTCAAAATACAACATAACAATAATCTGCTATATGTGCCTATTCGATTGTTGTATCGAAATAAATAATAGTTATAATATTTAAAAAAATTTGATTTACTTACCGATCTTACTGTCCGTAAATTTTCACCACGAAAGAAAATCCTCTTGAAAACTGCGATTCAAAATGAAGCGTAACATTATTATGCCCTACACCACCACTTACAATGCTCGTGTAGCCGCCAGTACCATTTTCCTTTTGGTCTGTCACTTGAATGCAATTAATCTGTGCATCCGGATTTGAGTAAGTCATATCGGAGGACGTGTAACCCAGAAATTTATAAGATCTTATTATCGATTTTTCCGTTAGGAGTCTGTCTCCAGGTTCTGATTGGCAGTCTGAAAAATTATGCCTCTCTTCTCCTGCAATCTCTGACACCATTAGATAAAATAACAGTAGCACAAATGTCTTGACGGTAGACATCTTGTTTTGTACTGCCGTCTTTCTGCTAATATCAACACAGTTACTGCGACTGAATACAGTATTTCTGTTACCACATATGATGATATTTTAATCAAGTTGACCTTTTTCAGGGTCTCGTATGCAAGGTCAAAAGTTCAAATGATATGATTGGTACTACACTAGCGTTATTTCGACACTAACGTTATTGTGGGAATTCGTTATTTGCAAACGTAACTGTATTTTCAGTCCCTCTACATGTCATAGATAGGTCAGCCTGAACGTAATTTCCAACTTGCGTGATAAGACCAAAGAGATTTATAATTGTACTTTCACTGTAGAAAGAAGCATCGTTTCTGATTCTAACTGCATGGGATCAAAGACTTTGAAAGCAAAATTGTATGCAGAAACAAAGTAGTGTTATTCTGTAGCAAGAGGATGAAATATAGAAGACTGCTTTGGTATGTGACACCACAGAGAGAATCAAACGGAAAGAAAGGTCCGAAGTATGTCTGCGGAAATATTTGTGAAACAAATTTTGCGAAATAATTTCGAGCAACAGAAATAAGTAACGGAATGAAAACACTTCATGTGAAAGGTAATTAGTTCCATGTTAGTAACATAGGTCATGTACACTTCTTATAATACATACACGGGTACGTACAGAGAGGCAAAGACATTGGGAACACTTCAATATGCGTTTTGAACTTACGCGTATTTGATGTGTGGGATTTTTCGTCACGTGATTTGTTTCACCGTTCCAAGATCTATCGGTAATGATGTTTGCAAGTAAACTCCAGGTAACCTGTTGAAAGGAACAGATCGCGTCTAAAGTCATGATGCTGGGTTTATGACAAGGCCGATTCAGAAAATTTGAGGAGGAATATGTCTTTCATATTTCTTATCAGCTGTAGAGATGTGGTAGATTATACGGAATGCGTTATATCCTGTGATGTGGGTGACGTCACAGAGATAGAGATTCATCTGTAGCACGAATATGTAAGTCCAGAACTACAGACGTAGACCACTTACTTCAAGCTCCTGTCACTCTTTTGTAGTTCTGTCATTCTATTTGTTGTGTCACCACTTTCCCTCCCAGCATTTCCATTAGTCACTCTTTGTCTAAAATTTATAACTATGTTATCAGTGAAACATCCAAGGATAGTTTAAGCTTTCTGTATTACTGCTCAATTATTTTCACACTTTAATAAATAAGGGGACATCTTTCTCGTGCTGCTGAATATTAAGAATTATCCACATGCTCTATATCGGATTTAGTTTAGGGTGTTATGGAGACCGTAGAAGTGAAGTGTATCTTAAACTCTGAAGAAACTCATGTGCACGGCATTTGATAGTTCTTGTCTTCAATTTTTAATTAGTCCGTACTGCATTTTATTTAACGTGACAGTTCCAAATGGAATTCTCTGTGCACGTTTCTCTTCCCCCATGCGTGCCTCTCATGTCACACATCTCTTCCTTCTTGATCTAATCACCATAGAAATATCTGGTGAGGATACATGTAATACATCTCCTCCTTATGCAACTTTATCCATTTTCCTCTCATTTCATTGTGCCAAATATCTTGCTCTTTACCCTCTTGTCGAAATACTGCAGTCTGTGTTTTTCCATCACTGAGACAGATCAAGTTTCGCACCCATGCATCGTAAGAGGAAAATTTCTGTTGCCTCTTCTAGACTTTATGTTTTAAGATAGCAGAAGGGAAGACGAAAGGTTTTGAACCGAAATGTAGCAAGTATTCTGTGAATTTATTGCTCTTAATTTAGACGTGAATGAAATTTGTCACTTCTTGAAATGGTATCACTATCGAATATACTAGTGAATATACTTCGTTTTCTCAACATATGCGTGTATACAAACTAATTACTACTAACTAATTGTGTCTATGAATTTTGACTTTTCGTGAATGTTGGTGTAAATTTGTTGTCACTTGGTATGTAAATGTATACCTCCACAACACCGGCCAGATAAAGGACGTATCAAATATTTAGGCAGCCTAGTTTAGATAAATATTTCACACAAGCATCTAATGTAACTCAAGCGACTAGGGTAATGTATGGTCCATATCCGTACTCATTGGTTCGCACGAAGCTTATCTTTGTGTTTTTAAGGATGTCTAGGGCAATTATTCCTTTGAGTTACTTAGGATATAATTTATAGGCTGTGTTGTGACTTCTTTCATTAAGAGGTGTGAAGCAAGATACTAAGAGAGGGTGCTGATCAGCGTGTTTTTCTTTGATATTTTGAAAATTCCTAATGGGTTCACTGCACCCAAATTCTCCCTCGTGGCTTCGGGCCTGATGTAATGTATGTATATATGTGTGTATATATGTACGTATATAGTATAATATAATGTATGTTTGTAGGTATATTCATGTACGTATGTATGTATGTATGTGTGTATGCATGCATATATATGTATGTATGTAATGTAAGCTTGCATATATATGATTGTATGTAATGTACGTATGTATGTACATGTAACGTATCATACGTGTGAATATGTATGTATGTATGTTTGTATGTATGCACGTATGTATGTATGTATGCATGTATGTATGTGTATTTTTGTGTTTGTCTTAACTAGACCCGAAAGGCTATTTCGGCGAATGAGTGTTCAAGCCGAAATGATTTTGGGGGTAAGACCCTATGTATCTGCATTTATGATGTATGTAAGCAGGTGCAAAAATAAACACCAGCGCTTACTTCGTTATTGCATGCTTGTGGCTGTTGTCCATACACTTCTATCTCGAACCAGAAGCCCCTGTTAAACTTCGATTTGATTGTTACTTCTACATAGTTGTATCCCATTCCGCCGCCTGTAATATCGGCGTATCCACCAGTGCCGTCAGTCCATTGGTCGATTGCTTTTACGCAGCCGATAATTTTGTTGTCTACGTTGATAGGTACCGTCGCGGACATGCTACAAGAACTTGAACGATCGTGAAGAAGATTCTTTGCTTAGGAGATTATCTCCTGGGCGTGGTTTACATGTTATCAAATTACGTCCATGTCCGAATGAGACTGCTAGAAGCAGTAAGAATATTATAAGCGATTTTCGTAGTGTGTCTACTCAATGAATCTGATGATAATGTTGTGCAACCGCCTTCCTTTCTAATTTTGTACACTGTAGGCTCTTTGAAACCTCAGGTTGTTTTTAAAACGAAAAGTAGTGTTGTGTAATATTAGCATCGTCACCTACACAAACATCCGACGCCTTACTCTGAACAGTAATTTCAGTTTTTATCTAATTTATAACTCTGTTAACTTAGTGGCAATAGACAGGGTGTATCTAAAATGCTTTGAGAAATTTCATGAGTGAGTTCCCCATACCAAAACAAGGAAAAAATTCGTATCAATAAATGTTCACAAACAGTTTTTGAGGTACTGCACAACAGCGTGTTGACGTATTCAATTGATTTCATCAACATAGACACTAAACACTCGGTGCAAGACAACTGCCCATGCCTACATTTGTCAGATAACCTCTGAGCGCATTCCTATGTAGGCCTTATTGCGGTTGTGTTCTAAGTTTGTAACGAATGGTGCCAATAGTGCATAGTGATGCAGCTTGCTGTGCGAGTTGGACGAGAATCTACCGTGCTATTGTGAGTATTCGTGAGTGCCTAACCGTGGCAGGTTATTCGTTTCACGAACAGGCTTATATTATTTTTACCTATGCTCGCGCTAATGGTGACGGTCGCGATGCCCTGCGGGTCTACCAAGAAACTCTCCCAGACCGAAATGAGCCAAACCATCAAACGTTTGCTGCAGGGGGTAAAGTAATTATTATCTTGTGTCCCAGAGGCCATGCGCAATGCGCCGGACAAGAGTGTAAATAAAAACAATTTATAAGATACGCCCAGTATTCATACTGAAACAGGTGTTAGACACTTATTTGCTGTGTCCAGCTCAAGATATACATGATGTTTCTTTCAGCTTCCATAAGTTATATATATATATATATATATATATATATTGAGCAAAACACATTTTCCACACCCATATGTTGCTATTTGCATACCTCATTTAACTTAATGTCATTTTATTCCCGATGTTATACAGTCTTTGCCGGCTCTCACACCGAGGGCCCTCAAAAAAACCGGTATAGTGTTGACGTCCTGCACAAACCTCCCGGATTTCAGGGCTGTCTCTTATCAAGCCGGAATCTGGATGAGGCTGTACACAGCGTTGGTAGAGCTGCCACCACTCACGAATTCTTACTATTATTATTGATATTGTGGTCTAGCTCCTGGGGTAAACCTGCGATGTCTGGTTTTAAAGGTATCGGCTACTGGTTTTAATCACTAATAAACACAACATTCGACGTTTACCCTTCCTAATCCCACGTCCCAGAGGATGTTAATGACTTAAAAGAATGTGAAAGGAAGCAGTAATTTTTTTAATCTGATACACTTTCTCTGAGGTTTGTTTCAGTGGACCGAGAAAATCCACGAGAAATTCAAGACAGGCTGTCTGCCGGTAGGTTCGAACCTGAGACCCACCGAATACGAAAAGAGTAACGGTAGACCTGCTGTAGAGTGTTATATAACAAAACACCAGTCTACACATAGTGAATAGCTGCAACAGCTGAGCTTGGACTTAGTCTTATTTGTGATTAGGACGACGGATATGGCTGAGCATAGAGACCGGTGGCTAAGATAATGTAGGTAATTCCTGGAGAGACGCCACATTTTTGCAACTTTCGCTGCAACTCAACCCGAAATCGTCAAAACGGCTGAAAATTCAAATATATTGTGTTATATTTTATAATATATATATAATTTACTAAGTTGTGTGCAAAATATTTGCACAGGTGAAAGATTCTGAGATACAAGGCGACGAAAATATGTTGTCCCTGCGGCGTCTCTCCCGAACATGCCGGTAGAGACATCGCTTTTTGGCTGGGATAGAAGCCGCTATGTAGGGAAAAATGCTGCTCTTTGAAAATATCATGTGAATTCAAGAAGCAAGATAAGTAAATGAAAACTGTTGAGCTTTATTCAAAGTAAAGTAGCAATATCAGCATCAAAATATAAAATGTACCTAAGTACACAATATTTGAACCCAATGAACTCAAAGAATCTAAGTTGTAGTGAAATAAATATTCTACATCCGCTTCTGCATCTCGCTGTTTTTCTCTCTCAGTAACTTTCTACCGCAATCAATGCATTTGTCTTCGTATGGAGAATAGAAATCTTGCAGCCAGTTTCTGCAATTCACACAATCGATCTAGTCTTCTTCCTTAGTTATTTGCAAGTAGTTTTCCCAGCATGCACTGCATGTCATGCCAGAATCTTTATGTGGCTCTTGATTATGAATAAGTTTTTAATGAGTTCTTTTCTGCATTTTCTGACCGCGTAGACCTGACGTATTGGGAATGTGTACACTTTTGATTTTCCTCTGCTCTTTGACTTTATTTCCTTCTTGATTTTTTCGCATTTCCTCAGTATTATTACCTCCTTCAGTGGGAACAAAAGAGCTTCTTTTTTTGAAATTGAAAATTTCCTCTGTATTTTCGGTACTGGACTGATCTTCAAAAGTCTGGAAGAAACAACTTCTTCAGGGGAACTGTCAGAATGTAGTGTAGTATTCAGAGTACTTAATGAAGGTCTTGCTGAAGGAGGTAACACGTTTTGAGAGTTGGTTCCTGAAGTAGGGAGTGCACAAATCGGAGCAATATCTGGAGGTGCTGTTTCCATAAAAGTTACAGTTTCGTTAGTATTAGGAATGGAGGAGAAATATTCAGGAACTCTGTTGTTGTTCAAAGGATGCATTCCCGTTGACTCAAAAGCACTTACATCAACACACATACAAGCAGCTTTATTCCAAGCAAACCCAATGAGGCGCGACGATATCGAATGATTTTCCTTTGTGGATTCTGCTTCATCCAAGCTGCGGCTGTGTTTTTTGAATGATTCTTTAAAGGCCCAAAAAAGCATTCATCTAAAGGCTGTAAGGCACGAGTACAGTGACTCGGTAGACAAATGACAGTGACGTTACTTTCAACAGCAGCCTGAAGCAGTCAGGGGAGCTGCAATGAGCTCTGTGGTCATCTAAAAGTAGAACGACCTTTCCTGAAGTTTTGTGTTTGAGGAAATGTTGTGTGAAGCACTTGATGAATAAGTCGGTGCTAATATACGACTATTTCTGGTATATGTCCACATCTGATCCTGGTGGTAAAATGATAGAGCAATAGGACAAACAATTTTTAGTACTCTATAAGGTATATGCACGACGTTTCCAAATCTCTCCCTTAATTTTTTGCGGCCTCTCTCCCAATCTTCAGGGAGAGAGGCCGCACCCCCCCCCTGCGGAACAGAACGTAGAACATGGCGGCTACATGATGTGAAGGCATGGTCGACATCGCCGGAAAACTCTAGTGTATCGTGATTGCATAGGTACTTGGATTGGAGCTAATTAATTCACACTTCGTGAACACTAGAAGAAAGTTCGAGCATAAAATTAATAAAGTCACGCATACAATCGGTCATAAGTGTTGCAAAACAGCGCCGTTAATCACTACGTTCATTCACAACACCTCTCTAGACTCACTGAATAAGCACATGTGCTGCGATCTGCAGAGGTTTGCCAGAACCCACCAAACTAAAAATGCGGCCTCTTTCCTTTCGCGGCGACTGTCCCGGAATTACTACACTTTCGGTTTCTGTAAATGACATGGAATTCCTTGACCACCTGAGAGATTGATAGTTCTGAATAACGACTTTGTTCCATGCAATTAGTTACGTAAAAGGCCTGTTTGAACCTCCAATTTGTGTTTTTTGAATGTTAAAATCATTGCGTCTCAATGAACCACTGGGATATATCTGAGAGTCTTTATGTAGCGAAAAAATGTTATAAAGATACTTACATGCATCCCGTGGTCAATTTTATGAAAAGTATAAAACGACGAAAGTAAACGTATTTAAGGATTCAAAATCTTTCAGGCGAACAATGAAATTTCTACTTTTATGCATGCGATGATTCGTTGACATCAGTAATTTAAACGCACAGGATCAAAACATAATGTTTGACTGAACTGAGCTAAGGTCTAATTTCTGTATACGAAAGCGCAAACTGTGAGTTTCTGCTTATATACATCAGTACACATGATTTTCTTGTAATATTTAAAATTTTTATTAGGTCTGTAGACAGAAGCAATTATATAAAAGATATGCCAATAGTAGGGGAGAGGGGGGCTAGCTGGCTACAGGGGTAAGTTAGCACAAGGGCCATAACACCCATTGACAGCGCAGGATAGCAGCAATTGGCAATTTGCACTCTACAGTAGCTTCTCATGTGAACGGTCAGCAAGCGTCAGTGCTTTGTGAGCTATGACTGAAGAAGGTCTGGTGTTTTATTTTGTAAACCGCAGTCAGTATTTTTCCATCGCTGTATAAAATGTTTTATGTTTAAATTCTGGTTACAGCTACATGTGATATTTTACCACCCACTAATGGTACACGTTTTGACTAACATTGAGAGAATTGTAGACTTCCCTTGTGTTTGAGGATGATGCAGTCTAAAACATAAAAGGTGGCAAAGGGGCAGGTCGGCACACGCAACGTGGTTCATGTTGGCTCAGTGTGTCAACTTGCCCCGCTTTCGATTAGTAACTTATTGGTTAATTTTTTACCAATCTGATCTTTTAATCTCCGTTTTTAAGAAGCTAAATAATGCGTGCTTGCAAGAAGAGGTCAGACAGGAGCAACACACGCCCTGACGCACTGCGAGAGGTGTGCGAAAACATGGAAGGTCAACAAGGAGAGCGGCGAAGAATTGTCAGATTTATTTTCGTATTTTGGCAAGATAATGCAAAAGGGGAAGAGGGAGTAACATAAAAAGCACCTTAATAACATTGTCATTGAACACATGGACCAGCCATCTGGGTGTATGGCGGGTGGGCGTTTTGCAGGATATGAAATACATTTCGTGGTCCGTGCTAAGCCTTCGAAAGAGAGGCCAGTAATTCCGTTGCTAGACAACCAGACTGGCATTTGTTAAAAGACACAATAGACTATTGCAATAAGAATGCCGTGACTTTCCTCATCTTCCCTCCGCACTGCAGTCATAAACACCAGCCTCTTGAAATATCTGTCAGAGGTTCGCTTATGACGTAAGTAAAACGCGCTTATGATTCCTGCATAACTAACAATCCAGGCACAACAATGACAATATATGACATTCCGTCTGTCGTCAACACACCTTTGTTATCTGAATCCTTTTCCTCCAAATACCAAAACAGACTTCCAGATCTCTGGAATTTACCTATTCAGCGGGGACATTTTTTAAAATGAAGAATTTATGGAAGCTTACGTTCCAGACAGAGCTGCCCCTCCTATGAAGGCAGCAGTTTCCAATAGCAACAGTGAACTTTCTGCGATTTTGATGAGTCTCCCGAAAGATCATCAAATACTTCAAAAGTGTCAGCACATCCTGCTACCCCAGAGGACGTTCGAAACCTTCCTAAACCGTACGCAAAAAGAGTAAGAATGTAAATAAGAACAAAAGAAAACTGACTGATACACTGTCAAAAATGTTTTGACACCAGTACAAGAGAACGCTCGGAGCACCAGAGGAAAGAACTGTGCTTAAAATATAAGAAAGAGATGCGTGCCATATAACTAAAGAGAGATTTACAAAAGCAGAAACAAAAATAAAAAAAACATCTTAAGCTACACGCAACACTAACGAAGAAGATTCCGAGGAAACTTCCTCCGTCTATTTTCTTCGCGCATCCAGAGAAATGTGGATTCACTGCGCAAATTGCAAGTTGCGGTCTCATGAAGAATGCACTGATGGCTCTCCCAACTGTGTTTGCTGAATTTGTCACTATGATGGGACTGGAACACTTTATTTCGAAAAAAAAACTATATTGCTGGTGGTAGGCTAGTGTCACATGGCGTTACCTTTCCTTTCAATAACCTTTTTCAATTTAACTAAGTGTGTTGAAGTGTGTGCCATTTTTACTTCTTTCTCAACTACTTTATTAGCATAATAAAACCCTGTTGTTGTGTACAACCTGTATGTGACACATTTGTTTCATGAAACATTATACTAATAATTGTCTGTTACTTTTAGACATTGGAAAAGTTGGCATCTTGATTTTCCACTTATTTTTACCATATGCCAACTTACCCCGTCTGCGAGGCAGGTTGGCACACGTGCAGAGGTTAGGGCAAAAGCCTCTCCCTCCTATTCCTTACGAACAGCGTGAAATGTGTGTAGGTCAGATTGTAGCCGAAGAGTGTTACTAGCCATATGTACCCTTATATCCAAATTAACTTGTACACATAAAATGTGAAAAATTATAACGTGAAAAGTACGCCAAATATCCCCCCTCTCCCCTATTCCTTACGTGCTAAATGTGGTCGTACTTGTAATTGCCGCCTCATTCATACAGCAAAATTCCGTTAATCCGACTCGTATGGGACCAGAGACGTGCCGAATTATTGACTATTCCGGAATGTCAGAAGGTACCTATATTGACCTAATTTCTTTTAGGTACTTTTCTGTTACTGCTGCAATTTTTGTGTTTTACAAATAATCGGATGAGTATTACATTCGAATAAATATTTACCTGCTAATTCGGGTCATCAGGGTCCTTTCTGTGTTTTCTGGAGTCTTCGTACTTGAAGTTGATGGATTAGGAAACAATGGGGTCAAATGCTGCCACTATATTTGACGCACAGCCACTGTTGGCGGACTTTTTGAACATGTCCCAGAGATCTGCCTGTTTCATTGATGAAGCGATTATTCTGGTGAAAAGCAAAACTTCCGTTCTTGAGAAGTGTCGAATCATCAGGATTTTTGAGTTATCGGATGTCGGAGTAGAGGAATTTTGCTTTTTTTTCTACAGTATAATAAAAGCCCACGAGAATTTTGACTTCAGTTTAATAGTAATGTAATTTTGGCTAACGCCACCCCATAGATAACATTTGCCCCAACTATGGCCCCAGCAAATTGCCCTTATAAACTTTTTGGCTTGTTGTCCATATTAAATTAGATATTTTTCTGTACTTTATGCAGGAATTTAGACCTTTGTGTAAAATTTCTAGACTGGAAATTATCAGCTGTCATACTGTGGCAGATTATTAGGTCAAGTGTTCCTTCAACAGTGCGAGAAGCAATACTGATATAAAGGAAGACACATTGCGCTGCTCTGATTTGCCTTACCCATGCCTCTGCAGATAAATGCTGTAGATTTATCATTTTATATGTAAGATATGTGTCAGAACTTATATTGTACAGCGATAAGATAAGTTCTAAAATTTTAAAACCTTTATTACAAGGGGTAAAAAGTTTCCTTGTATTCTATTTCCACACTCGGACTTGCCTCCGCTTAATTGTACAGAATGGGCCGAAAGCAAAATATAATGTACTTTGATCTGTATATTTGTTTCTAAATTAAGACTGGGCAATTGGCTGAGGTAAAATATAGATCCTACAAGTGGAAAAGGTGAAGATATCGGCACTTCATATATTATTACCAAATGTAAATGGCGACATGGCAACCTTTAAAATTCGGAAGAAATTAGTTGGACTTAAGTAGATTATGTAAGGTATAAAACAAATATTATATTCACGCGACTCTTTATAAAGGCAAGAAAATTGCTAATTGTAATGTGTTTATAATAAAATGCGTAAGAACTCTGTGAAAAGAATTTCGTCGAAAACACGCCTCTTAGGAGACTAAGATAAGTACTCATATTCATATCAGCCGATTTGATTATAAAAGGACAGATAGTTATGGGATGCATTTCATTTGCCATTATATAATTTAGATTTCTGTGGGAGAAATTAGTCTGGCAAATGGACAGTAGAGAAAACTTAACTTCTTACACGTTTGAAAAAATGTATTTTTTATAGAAGGACCATTTACTAATCAGAAACATCTTAAAAGACTTCCTGATTCAAACTATACGCACAACACGCTGCATTATTTACACATAATAAACGCTAGAGCATGTAAACTTATTACTTTCGAAATTGGACGTAAAGCACTGAATTCATCTGGGTCAGGACTGGGACCAGCAGCGAGTTGCAACATATTTGCCATAATTCAGAGGGAATCTTGCTAGCTTAGCTAGTGTTAGCCCCTAAAGACGATCGTTGTTCTGGAATTGGTTTTACAAAATATCCTTTATAAACAGTCAGTCTAAAATTTGGATTTACAGAAAATGAATACACATTCTATCTTTGAAAGTACTACTCTCTTAAAAAAAATAATAATTGTGACGCATTTTCAGTGTATAATTTATTTCAGACCACCTTAGAGAGAAATCGCCAAATCAAATACAGGAATTTCCAAGCGAATATCTCTCCACATAAAGAGATATTTTCGTACGAATTGTATCAAACGGTGCGGTTAGTTGATTGGTTGGTAGCCTGTACGAGTATATTTCGTATTTGAGAAGTCTCGGGTTCAAATGTCGATCCGGAGAGTGACTATCATGACTGAAGGCCTGCTTCGTTGTTTTCAGTTACAGCAGATATAAATTCATAAAGTTAGAACAAAACAGCTTCCGTCCACAACCTAACCACTTCACTGTTTATTGCTCTATTTCAGCTACTAACAGCGTCCTTAACTGAACAATAAATATGTACATAAGTACATTAACATAATATGTATTCACTTTATATTTAAAGTCCGACACATGTACAATTTAATCACACTATTTGTGCACATTCACCGTCCTACATGTTTCGAACCCCTAACCTGGGTTCATCTTCAGTGACATATTATCTAAAATTGCACACTATTTACACCAACTGGCACAATTATTTACATTTTAGATAATGTGTCCCTGAAGATGAACCCAGGTTAGGGGTTCGAAACATGTAGGACGGTGAATGTGCACAAATAGTGTGATTAAATTGTACATGTGTCGGACTTTAAATATAACGTTGAAATGTACGGAATGAATAATATTAAGTCTATGTATTCACTTGTTTCTAGGCAGCCCGCGGTCACTTGTTTAACACCAACGTATAATTTGTCAGTGCCACTGCATTATACTGCTTGTTTGCGCGCTGTACGAACTGCTTCAACTATGTCTTTTGAGTTAAAATTGGAGAATGAAGGTTAGAATTTTGTGTTTTGAAATCACCGGGAACATGGCGTCATGTGGGGTTTGATATGCATAAAGTGCGACGTGCGCAGTGAGATGGCGAGACCTTTAGACTGTGCATGTTTGTTCGGCTACACTTAAATCATAGATTTGAACTGCCAAGAAAAAGACCTTAAGCCTATGTACAAACGAAGCATATAAATCAGACCAATGTTAGGGTTAAGGTTACAGATATGTCCTTTGTCCCGTAGAATGTGCGCATTACGTAATGTGGTTGCATGTGTCAGAAGCATGACTTTAAAGACCTAGAATTGTGAGGATTACAAATTTCTTAGTAAATATAAAAATATAATCCCATTAAAACAAGACAATATACTTCTAAATATTTGCTTCTAAATATTGACTTTTCTTCGATTAGAAGATGATTCTGCTTGATTTGAGTGGTAAAACTGAGTGTTATATAACTACACACAGAAATTTATGTTATTTGCTAAGTTTAAGGTTCTGTCAGTGGTGATGATAAAGATTCAAGTCTTCTGGGATACACCATTATGTTAATAGTAAATATTTCCCGACTATACAGAGTGTTTCATAAATCCCTCCGGGATTTCGGAGGTCTGTAGCTCAGGAACCAAATCACACACGGGGGATGAGAGTCAGTGAAAAGAGTACATATCCAAGTTTTGACCTACCTTACAAATGTTCAATATGTCCCCCTTTGGTGACTCGACAGACGTCAATCCTGTAATCTAGCTCCTGCCACACACGTTACAACATATGAACGTCGATGGTAGCAACTGCATCCATAATTCTTAGCCGAAGCTCCGGTAAATCTCTTGGTAAAGGAGGCACCTAAACACGATCTTTAACGTAACCCCACAGGAAAAAGTCACATGGAGTAAGGTCGGGTGACCTGGCAGGCCAGGGAAAATTGCAGGACACAAAAAGCTTTCTGTTCACCTGAAAACGCCATGTTTGCACACCACTGCCTCCTAGCGGAGAAACGGGTAACTACGCCATCGCATCTGTCACGAAAAAACGTTCACAGTTCCTCTATCCGTTGGCATGCTTTTATCTCTTATATGTGGGTTTACTACTGCACGGCCAAGCCTCTAAATCCCGGATGGCCTTATGAAACACGCTGTACAAGTAATTTTCTGTCACAATATTCAGAGTAGAATCATCCATGGAGAATTAAATGTGAAATATATAAGCCCAGAGGATGGGTTTTTGTTTTTGGTTGCCGAAGTATGAAAAGGCATATAATAAAATAATCTGTAGCAAAACGATGAGTCATAAAATTATGTATTCGTTGGAACTATCTTCCAAACTCTCGTTTTGCCGTAATGATAAATTGTACTTAATTCTTATTAGATACTCATCAATTTTTTAGTACCACATAAGTACCAAATACGATATGTTAGAGAGTTTAATTTTATAACACCACACGTTACACACTAATAAAAATATGATTCATTATTGTCATAAGGTTGCATCATAAGTTTTCCTATTTTTTTATGGTGCAACAGGCCATAGTGGACAAGGTCCTCGTCATTATCGAGGATTCACAACCACACTCAGACACACCACACTCGGTAGGACTCTTCTGGACGAGTGATCAGCCCGAAGCAGTGAACTCTGCTGAACAAAACACAACTCTCAGAAGCGACAGGAATCCATGCCCCCGGCGGGATTCGAACCAGCAATCCCAGCAAGCGAGCGGCCGTAGACCCACGCCGTAGACCGCGCGGCCTCTGAGATCGGCAAGGTTCCATATAATTCTAAGAAATTTCTTGATATCTGTGCAAGAATGATTGTTTATATCCTGAATCTGAAGGCAGAAAGCCCTTTTGGAAAGCCTGTAACTACATTTACTAAGCAGTAGGCCTACTTGGCACATCATGGTCCTTGTAATGAAATTGGTTATTGATACCTGAAGCCACATCCACGAAAATGTCCCAGATCTTAGTACTATTCACACCCTAATATTGAGTACGTATGCTGAATAAATTTTTCAGTCTTATTTAAGTTTTCTTTTTGATATTTGTGCATATTAGAGTCTAATCCACATAAAACAGTTCTTGGTATTTTAACGGAAGGCTGTTGGACGTAATAAATGAATACACGGCGGCAGTTAATTGTCTTTTACATCATGCAATTGAACAGTGAGTTATTATTAGATCGATTTTCCTTCGAATGCTTTGCAGAAAATAAGAAAAGAAAGAGAAGAATTTAATTTAAAAGGATCATTTTTAAATTTTATAAGGATTATTAAACATTGATTATTAAATAAAAATTTTTAATTACTATGGACTTATTTTGCCGGTTTTATGTTTTACTTCTTCAAGAAATTCCGCGTCTTTCTGCTTGCTAGCTGAAAGACGTGGAATATATTCGTTATTCTTGAACCTACCAAAATATTTCACATTACATTCACCGCGCATTCTGTCTTTAAGTAATACCTTTTATTTTAACCAACACATGCACTACAATTATGTCGTCTTATGTACCCTACATATGTTTCGACTATTAATTAGTCATCATCAGGGGGATCAAACAACGCACTTGTAATTTAACCACCGATGTAGAGAATGCTACATGATCTTATAGTGAACATAGTTTATCTCGTTTTAACCTTGAATGTGAACCAACTATTATAATGGATGTATAGTCTATGTTTATATGCTTTGATCCCCCTGATGATGACTAATTAATAGTCGAAACATATGTAGGGGTACATAAGACGACATAATTGTAGTGCATGTGTTGGTTAAAATAAAAGCTATTACTACCAAAATATGTTATGAAGAAACCCCTCATTAAATACATATTTTTGTGGTTCAAACTGTCTTTTTATTTTAAAATTTGCACCTTCTTTTTACTGATAAAATTTTTTCCTTTCTGAGTGGGAGTTCAGGTAGTATGTGATTTCTCTGCTGTTCTGTACTTTATCCTTCCCTAGACAGCATAGTCACCGCCTCAATAAATGTGGTCTATCCCACGTTAAAAAGCTATAATCATAAATTTGGCCGGAACTGCTTTACATTTCGAATATTAAGTGGCACTATATTCTAAGCCACCTAAAAAAACAATCACACTACGAATTTATCTTGTTAGCAGTGGTGAGAAAATGTATGCCGGGTTTCTGATTTGGTTCAAGACTATGTTACTTTGAACTATTATTCCCGTATCATGCACGATCCTGCTTCTCAGCAAACACGTTTTATTTTCAATTTTAAAATTTGGTAAGAAATTGGCGTAATTTCTGGTAACTTTGAAAATTCCATAGTACATTCTGTTGCTTTTATCTTTATCCTAAACACTGTAGCTGTCGCGGAATATCCCGGAATTTGCAGGCTTTCTATGCGATGCGTGCTCAGTGCGACAATAGAAGGAAGACCCTTTTTGTGCAACGGGTTGACATTACAACGGTGTGGTCTCTTACCTGATGAGTATATAGTCGTGAAACATGTAACGCCGGTAGCAGCAAATTAATTGATGCAGTTTCGTTAACTTGAAATAGTACAACTTTAAAACTGCAATTATTAAGGTGGTGAAAATTAAGATTAGAGCATTTTGGGGCATAACACCACACTTGGATAATGCAAATTTTAGAGAAATCTAGTGTTTCCATTTGAACGGTAGACTCCGTAGATGCAGGCAGTGTGCAGCTTCCTGTAAAATAATTGTGTCTAGTTACCAAACAACATGTTGTAATATTTCAGAAGATATAATATCGAAATTTAATATTCACCATTGTCCATTGAATAATTCGGCGATTCATTTCTTTATTTCACCAGTTAAGTGAATGTCACACCCTTTTCAGATCGCCCAGAATTTAAATCTCATTCACGAAATAATGTATATTTATAAGGCGGTTTCATGGTATTCTTCAGGCAGGCTACACAAATTATGCTATAGTATAGTAAAATCTGGCCGATACCAGTCTCCGCGCCGTCTAAGGCGTGGGTCTGCAGCAGCTCGCTTGTTGGATTGCGGTTTTGAATCCCGCCGGGGGCATGAAATTTGTCTCTTGTGAATGTTGTGTGTTGTGAGGTAGAGGTTTCTACGAAGCGCCGATCACTCCTACAGAGGATTCCTACCGAGTATGGTGTGTCTGAGTGTGATATCGAAACCTCAACAATGAGGAGACATAGGCTTACTAGGGCTGTCGAGCCATGAAATAAAATATTAAACGCCGATTCTGTCCCTTCGTTCCCACGCCTTTTCTAATGTATTTATTTTGTCATCGTATCATTACACGACGTGTTACCAAATTAAGGAAACGCTGTTAAATAAACAATTCCCTGATTATAAATACGTAGGGAAAATGATGTTCTCTGAGACGACAGACAGTCGTGTTAGACTTTGCAAGTATTGGCTCTGTATTTGTCTGCTTTACCGCATTTCAGTCCAGCTGAACGATTTTAGTAACAATCGGTCTGAAGGATGTGCCTTTAGAGACAACACAAGAGATAAAGTATTTTCTTTTACCAAACCTCTGCCTTAAACAG
The DNA here is from genome assembly GCA_021186555.1 of Reticulitermes speratus. Taxonomy (NCBI): domain Eukaryota; kingdom Metazoa; phylum Arthropoda; class Insecta; order Blattodea; family Rhinotermitidae; genus Reticulitermes; species Reticulitermes speratus. The sequence goes on from JAJKFL010000001.1 coordinate 46,735,919, forward strand.
GTCGGTCACTCTGTCAGACCCGAATGAAGACACAAGGCTTAATCAGACAGTACGGAAGCCTGAGTCCTGATAACGAGACCAGATATATAACTAACAGCAGCAACTGTGTATGTCTGTTCAAGCACATACGAGAATACTAATATATATAATATATTAATCCCAACAACTTTCCAATGTGTTTTTAATCGTGTAGAATCCACTGCAAGAAAAGCGAACTCCATGTTGACAACTTGTGTATAAGTGAAACATAAAACAACGAGTGGTAAAAAGGTAAAGCAACCCCATTACAGGCCTAGGCAGGCCCTGAGGGGTCCAGGAGGTTGAGGCTCCCAGATTTCTAGACAATCGGCACATGAAGGTGGTAAGGTTGTCAGCCCTACGCACCGGCCGCCTTTACCCCCCAGGAAATATTCCTGGTACTCATTTCTGTTAGAGGCTGAGTCGACCCCAGGGCCATAGTGCGACCGAAACGATTATGTCAAGGAATTAATTCAAATGACACCATCGGGAATCGAACCCGCGAAACAACGAGTGGATCAGAACAATATTTCTATTTATATATTGATTATTATTTTTATTATTCATATTTTACCAGGTTCTACAGTAGTGTATAATAACATTTTCAAGTGAGGGTGGCGCCGTATGCCGAAACACTTAGTGGATTTGTGGTATGAATTAATATCTACATGATAGTTGCATTGCCGATCCCAGTGGCCGTGCGGTCTAAGGCGTGGGTCTTCGGCCGCTCGCTTACTAGGATCGTGGGTTCGAATCCCACCGGGGGCATGGATGTTTGTGTTGTGTTGTAAAAGGAAGGTTGTGGACCGTAAGTGACATGAAAGGACGAAAAAGGATTAATACAGAACAAAAATTGACAAACAGGGGAAAACCCAGGAATTAGTATAAAAAAAATCCCACCGGGGGCATGGATGTTTGTGTTGTTGTAAAGACGGCAGTATGGAAAGTGACATGAAGGACAAAAAGGACTTAATACAGTACAAAAAAATGGATCAAAGGGGAAAAACCCAGGAATTAGTAAAAAACAAAAATCCCACCGGGGGCATGGATGTTTGTGTTGTGTTGTAAAAAGACGGTAGTATGGACCGTAAGTGATATGAAAGGACAAATAGGATTAATACAGAACAAAAATTGACAAAAAGGGGAAAACCCAGGAATTAGTAAAAAAAAAAATCCCACCGGGGGCATGGATGTTTGTGTTGTGTTGTAAAAAGACGGTAGTATGGACCGTAAGTGATATGAAAGGACAAGAAGGATTAATACAGAACAAAAATGGACAAAAGGGGAAAATCCCAGGAATTAGTAAAAAAAAAATCCCACCGGGGCTTGGATGTTTGTGTTGTTGTTAAGACGGCAGTATGGAACTTGACATGAAGGACAAAAAAGGACTTAATACAGTACAAAAAAATGGATCAAAGGGGAAAAACCCAGGAATTAGTAAATAAAAAAAATCCCACCGGGGGCATGGATGTCTGTCTCTTGTGAGTGTTGTGTGTTGTCAGGTAGAGGTCTCTGCGACGGGCTGGTCCCTCGTCCAGAGGAGTCCTACCGAGTGTGGTGTGTCTAATATGTGTGATCATGAATCCTCGAAATGAGGAGGCCTAGGCGCCCGAAAAGGGGCTGTTGAGCCATAGAAAAAAAATAGTTGCATTGACTGATATATTTAATGACACTTGCATAACACAGTATGGCGCTAAGGAATAAATCTTCAAAATATGCAAGCTATGATAAAGACCTTCAAAATTATGTACCTTTCGTAGACAATTTCCTTATCAATAGGTAGGTATAGAGTGTTTCTTTTCCTGCTTGACCGATAAGCGCTGGCCGAAAGCTCCGCCTGACTCTGCCAGCTTTGCGTCGTACACCGTGCCTCGGGGAGGTTTACCAGTTGATGACGGGAGCTAGAAAAACGATTGCATAATCTTTAAAAAGTCCAATAAAAATTCCATAGAGCGTCGGGCCAACGCTTCGGTCAAACAGGAAAAGAAACACCCTATAGATATGGATATGTTGACAGCGCGCAATATAGGCCTATACCTTTCGGTTTCACCCATGACTACTAAGTCGTTGTAATGACAGCCATAACAAACACATCTCGAGGAAAAGTAAAAGTTTCTGCGAAGTTAATCCTTAAAATGGCTACTACAAATTGGGTATCGAGCAAGCCACTAAAGTTACGTTTGTCAAGTAAAGCAAAACGTGCCCCTATAGCGTTATGGTAGAGTATCAGAACAAAAAGGTTTAAAAAATCAGTATCTAAATCCACCAGTGAATATATTTTGAGTGTTTTACATCCACCTCACAACGAAGGACATCTTTTTAAGATCCATCTAACTGTGACTTTTGAATAACCTCAGTCTTCCAGACATAATATATGTCATTTAAAGTTTTAGACACCAACATATGCACTATATTTTCATAAGTAGGTCAACTACCCCTACATGTTTCGGCCTTTAACAAGCCATCCGCAGGGGGTCAAAGTTTTACATATGCTTTACATCCATTAGTTCAATTTTAAACACCTCTTACATCCACAAAGAATAAAATAAAGTCTTGATACCCAATGGATTATTGTATCATTACGTCCAGCTGTCGAATTATGTAAAATCCAGGGGATGTGTTTTACTAGTCTGTCATAAAAGGGTAAAAGTTTCTTTAAAAATTACATATCTATTGTTGTTTATACAATTAATGGCACTCCTGTTTTGTATACATGTTACCTCAAGTAGGTTGAAGTTACCCTGTATTATGTTGCTACGTGTCCTGTGTTGTGATCTGCAACGGCTGGTTGAACGCAGTGTAATTTTTAAAGAAACTTTTAGCCTTTTATGGAAGACTAGTAAAACACATCCCTGGATTTTACATAATTCGACAGCTGGACGTAATGATACCATAATCCATTGGGTATCAAGATTTTATTTTATTCTTTGTGGATGTAAGAGGTGTTTAAAATTGAACTAATGGATGCAAAGCATATGTAAAACTTTGACCCCCTGAAGATGACGTGTTAAAGGCCGAAACTTGTAGGGATAATTGACTTACTTATGAGAATATAGTGCATATGTTGGTATCTAAAACTTTTAATTAGTTATCAAGATGCACTGTGGACATAACGCGAAATAATATATGTCGTCCAGTCTACCGGTATTTATACGACACACTACGAAATCTATTTAGAATTCTGGTATATTGAGATTAAAGTTTATCGATGTGTTACAGTGGATGTCAACTTCAGTTTACATGAGCTTATCCAACGTTCTAAATATATCCCCTGTATAAAATAATGGAATATGGGGGTAGAATGATCGCAATCACAAAAGGAAACAAAACACTGTAGACATATATCCTACACATTGTATGAGAGTGTGTAAGGTACAATAGATCGGTTTTTATAAATCGTTTATAAATTTTATCTTTACTGCGTGAAGCTATGAATCTTTCTAATTAATCTTCAAAACTGAAGCCACATGCATAGTAATCGTGCATATTAAACATGAGGATAAAAACTGTAAAAATGACATTTCTGTTCGCTCGTCATGTATTACAATAAATGAACGTAGTCGGACAGTTTTAACAACGGAAGCTGATCCCGGATGTTCTAAAAGCACAGCATTAAGGCTTCGTGTTTCTGAACTTGTTCATTGCAATAGGACAACATGGGACTTGTTGCGTTTCGTCGTGTGCCTTCATTTTCTGCATTCGCCTCTCGGCAAAACGGCAAAACGTTAAAGAGAACCAACGGATTTTAAGGCCTTCGATCTTCTGGGATGTTACACAGCACATGATGGTAGTCGTTTACCGACGTTTCGGAACAACATATCATTTCCATCTGCAACGGTCAAGCAGTATAAGTCTTGCTGCTTGACCTTTGACAATTGGACTAATAGGCTGTTCCACAACGGCGGTAAACAACTGCCAATGTAGGGCTACGCCACGTAACATCCCAGAACATCGACGGTCTGAACTGCACCGCGGCGGAAGCCTGAAACCTCGCAACGTGCTTTACATCGACAATCTGAATTGAATACTTCTTTCTGTCCTTGACATGAAAGCTAGATGGAAATCTATAATTTCACACAAACACTTTCCTCCCAACTTTCAACGCACCAACAACTTACATAACATTTTAACATCCTGCGTCATTAAATGGTGTTTAAACAATTTTAATAACCGGGCTTATGTACTTTTAAGTGTGCAGTGTGTTCCCCTGAAGATGGTGTGATAGTTCACTGGAACATGTAGGGATTTTGTGAAGTATTTTACTTTTTTTTATTTTGTATACGAGTTGGTGGTAATACATGTTGCTTACAGCTTTTGTCCCATGCTTACATATATATATATATATATATATATATACGGATGAACTGACTAGAAATACAAAAAACAATAAAGTGATGCACTGTAGTTTACAAACGCTTGTGGAAAGTAAAGCATATAGATCAACTGGAAAGGAGCAGCTATCCACGTCGACGACAGGGACTAGTGTTAGTTAAGCACATATTTTAAATTGATTTTCGTATTACATTTATAATCCAAGGGTAAAGCTTGTAAGGCGAGAATCTTACTACTCACTTCCTAACAGTACCGAGGTTAATGAATGGATCAATACCTCCATTACCAACATATATCAGTGTTGCACATCCTGTGGCTCCCGACCCTTTCCTAAGTGGGCCGTGGAGTCTTCAGGAACACATATTAATACACTTAATATATTAATAGCAGGTATTAAAAACCCTTTGTGGCACTTCGCCAGGTCATTCGCATCTGAGAGGATGGCGGTTAAAAAAACTTGCCCACCATTGCCATATTAGTTATGGGAAAAAGTTGATTTCCCTTTATCTTTTGTTCCTTTTGGCCGCTCAAATAAACATGGAATAGAGAAAGAAACTGCAACAGAAAGAAAGAGGAAGGAAGAGAAATGTAACAAGGGAAGAAGGAAAGGAAGAAAGAAAATAAGATATAAATAATGACACAGGGAAAGGGCGAAGTGAACAGTGGCTCTAAAATAGAAAACGAAGAAAATAGGAATAATGAAGAAAGGCAAGAGACAAAAATGTTGTCCATGCAATGCGAAGGAAAAATAACAGAAAAGATAAGGAAGTAGATGCACAGTTGTAACAGCCAGCACACGAGAATTTGCCAGTAAATAGCAAGCGGTGCGTTGTTGCCGTACTAGCAGCAGGCCCTGGCTTGCCTGACGCAGGCTTAGAGAGGGAAGTTTGTTGAAAACTGCTTATCTCTTTGAAGAAGCAGAATGCTGAAGGTCACGATTGCGGAAAATGATAAAGTAAATTCAAGGTTGTCTGATACTGGGTATTTTGTTTGTAATTGCATCACAGTTCGTGAGCACATCGCGCTGGTATAAACAGTCTTGTTACCAGGCGATGGGCTGACTAACGGTACAGCTCGCGATACCTAGAGGCCCACAACTGTAATACAAGCGGTTTTCGCGCGGCATTCAAATTTCGGGAACTTTTGGGTTGCACCAGTATTGTCTTTTGGCTCATTACGGACAGGTCCACATTTTATTCAGGTCGATTAATGATTAGAAGAGGCTTTTTTTTCACTCGTCTGAGGTTAGGTTTCGCAGCAGAGTCCTCAATACAGGTGGCAATTGAGGACAGTATGGTTACGCAACACAATTCTGTAATGAGAAAGAAAGAATGGACAGTCTATTACACACAGTGATTTTCATGTGACACATAATATTTGGGCATCTGGGTTCTATTTGTTAACTGTTATCGTGAAAGAAACAGTTTCTACTTCAATCTGTAGTACAGAATTTACCTTAAAAAAGCAAAAAGGAATATATTAATATGCAGAAGGAAAAATGTGATACAAACTCCTTTTATAAAAATAATAAATAAAAATAGGATCCGAGTACTTCGGAAAAGCAATAACAATTGTCCCAATAGGAGAGAATCACATTAGGAATGAGAGATGTTATTACATTCAGGAAATGCTAATGTTAATGTCGGGTGTTATAACAACACTAAACACCTAACAAGCCTCATTGAGATAAACACGGAACGTTTGTTTGTCCCATTGTTTGTGTGTTGAGATATGCTTTTTTATACTGACAAAAGAGCCTAAAAATGGCATGTAAAATTTTCCCTGTTCATCATTAAGCACCGCGTTATGAAGACAATATGGAGTGGAGGTATAGCTCCACGCATTTTCACACTTGGCGCTAGATGTAACTCAGTGTTCAATTTACGCCCTGGCCGCTTTACCCCATGTAAAAACCCTTCCGAATTTGATGGGATAGGAGGGTGTGTGGGAATTGTCATAAGCATGTCTTTCCAGCATCTTTCTTCTCCCTATACAACCGTCTCTTACTTTTCTTTTTGTTAAGCACTGATTCCAAATTACGAAAAATTTTTACTAACCAGCATCAGGAAATTCTCAATGAAATTAATGCAGGCTGAATTTCTAGCGTGTGCCTTGCTTCAGAACACATGTTGTTCAGTACTATATACCATATTCGTATCGTCAGTCAACGGCGAGGAATAAAGAACTGATTTGCGATTTCTTGCGTGTGACTCAACGGAAGAAAAAGTGACTTTAGTGCTTGCGTCAAACTAATCTTGCCCGGCTTGCTACCCAGGCCTTAATTCGAAATCGTGTATTCTGTCCACAGAGGTGACTAGATAAATGCGCACACGAAAAAAGCGCACACGAAAATTCCGCACAGAAGAAACCCCACTCTCATAAATGCTCACATGAAAAACACCCACACGGAAAATTGCTCACACGGATAAATGCTCACCCGGAAGAATGCTCACACAGAAAAGTACGCACATAGAAAAATTCTCACATTCACAATACTATCAAGTAATACACTCTTCATAAAGCGTTATGTGCATGCTATGACGTGAAGTTCAAACATGCAGTATTCTTATTAACATGAACGAAGAATATGTTTATAAATAAAATTATAATAAAATAAAATTTAATCTTGAATAAGTCTGAGTATAAACAAATAAAATAGAAAATTTGGATGTAAATTTTTGTAAGGGAAATTACAGGAAATAAAATGTTCTGGTTTTTTTGCAACTAAACCCTTTTATTTTATTTACAAAAATAAATTATTTTTTCTTTTTCCTACAAAGTGAACAGTCAACACATTTTGGTTTTTTTATTTTACTGTAAGTTAGAAGATTTCTCGCAAGGTATGATTTTTTGGGCATATGGGCCAGTACATCGTTACTCAACTCTGACAACATATTCCCCATCACATTGCGAGGGGTAGTACTAACTACTCTCATGTCTTGCCTCATTTTTCTTCTGGCAACGTTGGCTTCTGCTTTTTGAGGACAGGAATCATGACAATGTTCGGTTGGTTGTTTACTGTTTTGCCATCTTTTGTCTTCATAGTTGAATGACACTTTATAGAGCGACTCTGCCTGCATCTCCAAGTCAGCACTCCATTTATAGTGCGAAAAGACAGAAATTCAAAACCCAAGTAAGTCAAAACTTGGTTGCCCTTGTGACTGCTTGAAAACTCCATTATTGGCACTACCAAAAAGATAATTAATAAAACTATAATATCTAATATAATAATGTAAATTTAAAATAAAAAGCACTATAAATAGAAAATATAGAAATGCGATTGTAAGCGCCCATTAAACTCTTTGGCCGTAAGATTTAAGATGTGAGCGTGTAGTCACAAGTTGTAATGAAAAGGAAAAGTACTCACCGGAACGTTGTAGCTAACCGCCTGGTCAGGAAACAGAAGAGCTCACGTCGTTTACACACGCTAAAGTATTACTAAATAAGTTTATAGCAACCAAGTTGCTATCATCAGTAGATAGGTAAGACTGAGGAGATGGGGCGATGTTCGACCGATAGATCAGAGTCAAAGTAGGAGTGGGAGGACTGATTGAGTTGACATTGGCCAAAGCGGCAAACGCTGAATTTCCATTTAATATAATTTCATTTATAAACATATTCTTCGGTCATGTTAATAAGAATACTGCATGTTTGAACTTCACTTCATAGCATGCACATAACGCTTTATTAAGTGTGTATTATTTGATATTATTGTGAATGTGAGAATTTTTCTATGTGCGTACTTTTCTGTGTGAGCATTTATCCGTGTGAGCAATTTTCCGTGTTGGTGTTTTTCTTGTGAACATTTATGACAGTGGGGTTTCTTCTGTGCGGAATTTTCTTTGTGGGCTTTTATCAAGGAAACCGTCCACAGGCCAGGACGCGATCGCTGCTAGGAATGCGATAGATGAGCGTCATCAATATTTCGTGGTAAATGACGAGTTGCTACTACCCGTCTTGAAAACATCTACACAGTGCACACGCTCACTACACGCTACTGGAAATGCTTGAGGTTTTCAGTCTGTGCACAGTAGTAGAACAGCCTGTCGCTACTACCAATAGCATTCCAGTACTCCCACCTCTTGCGGGGATCATGTCGTGTTCTGTAGTCTGTACATACTGCATGCAATGACCATGTTAGGCACTTTGAGCTTCCAGACTACTAACACCCTTTTGTCACCATTCCACTACTGAATATATTTCCTCTTCTCTTATCGCTTTCGCATGTCACTGCTCTTGTCTGTTTCCTCAGAGTACACAACTCCTGACGTTTTAAGTTTCGCAAATCACTTGTATTGAATGCCTCGCTCTAACCATCATCCGAAGCACGAATAAAATGTCTGCAAAGTGTTCGGTATCGGCCCCATATTGCGGAACTACAAGCCGTTAATTCAGAAAGGCTCGCAAAACTTGGGTACCAGTTCATTTACAAGTTTGAAGCTTAGTTCAAGATGCCGTGTATAGGGGTAGATTTCTGTTCACATTATAGATTCTTGTGTTTCTTGGTAAAGCATAAAACGCTTGTAGTGTAAATGTGCAGAAATATTCAGGCAGCATATCTGTTTAAACGCGGGGCGCCTAATGCGCGGCTAGCGGAATGCGAGTAAATAACTTTACCGAGACAATTTCGATTATTTAAGAAGGGCAGTAGGGACTATAAGCCTTCCCTTCCGATTTCGCATTTCTACAAAAATATCCACGCTTTTGAGTAGCTAACAGCCTATACTTCGCCACTGTTATCAGTAAAAGCATTGCGAGGCCCGCACACATACGACTGTCTGATCATGTGGCACATTACTTTAATTACCGCGAACAACTCTGAGTTAGGCCAAAGTTTCTAAACAACTGTGCTGCGACATTCTGAGTAGAAGCAGTTCTTTCTCCTGTATACACACTCACTCGAATGCAAATAATTTTTCAACTAGAATCTTAATGTTTTCCTGAGGTTGGTTTCAATTATATTTCGATATAAATTAAGTAATTTACTTACCAATTTGTAATTAAATGAATCATTATATAAAGCAAGATTTTAAAGTAAGACCATGTACCTGAATATCCTGTTAACATATTTTTTGCTATTCTGTTGGAGACATTTATTAGAATTTGATACTGTAAGTGTTTTTCGAAGTTTTAGAACTTTTATGTTACAATAAACGAATTTGAGGTTTCGACATTTTAAGTTTTGGAGTATCAACTAATCAGGCCCTTCCGATGGTGAGAGGTATTCCTTGAACCGTCCATATTTGCTAAGCTGATCAATAAATTACCCACTTCATACGATATTCGAAGTTTCGTTACTTTGGTCATAAAATCACAAAACTTAATCATATTCTGAACCAGCAGAATATAGTCACCACCTCCAAACCTTTTTATTATATATATTTCAGTATTATCCTCCCATTATGCTTAAGTCCCCCACGTACCCCCCTTCGTTTCGGAATTTGCAAGTAAGTATTCCTCTACATTCTCAACTCAGACGCATGTTACAGGTCCCGTCAATTTAATCTTTCCTATTTAATTTCCCTAATAATATTTAATAAAGAGCGAAAGTTATGAAGCCCATCTCCTGTAATTTCATCTTCCAAGGTCCAAATATTATACTCCACACCCTGTATTCAAACGAATGAATTATCTTTCACATATTGGTATTTTTTGTATTCGATTTATAGATATTGGACTATTATTGCAGAGTTTACGTACTCTAAAAATACATGGTTTTCAGATTTGGATGTGTCAAATTATTGAAAGTTTTATGTTTCGAATTTTCACTGCAAGAGCATAAATTTTAAGGTACGTAAATAATTTACAATAACGATTTAACGGGGACCTCTAGAATAACTCGACGCTCGCTTCCAGTGGGTGAAAATGTCTACGTCTCCCTCCTCTGACAATAAAACGCATTTTTTTTTCATGGCGCAACAGCCCCTAAAGGGCAAGGGCCTCCTCATTATCAATTATTTATCACACTTTAGACACACCACACTCGGTAGGACTCTTCTGGACGAGTGATCAGCCCGTCGCAGAGACCTGTACCTGACAACACACAACACTGAAAGAGACAGACGTCCATGTTCCCTGCGGTATTCGAACCCACAATCACAGCAAGCGAGTGGCCGCAGACCCACGCCTTAGACTGTGAGGCCACTGGGTTCGGCCGTTGTAGGTATTGCTTTCACTAAAATTTCTCGTGGTTATGTACAGTTATCTGATGACTGATTTTCATTAGGATGCGTAGATCATATTTGTACTGAAGTAAAGTTTCTGACTTAGCGAGATTCGCATTGCTCCTCTGTCTTTCAATTCAAGCTGCCTTCCGAACTTCTAAACAAATTCCACAGATCGAGCTCTAGGGACCGTCTGAAATGTGTCTTTGCACGATGGGAGCCGCTGTTTGTGCGTATGACGCAATGTATTCAGCAGTTCATATTGGTGACAGATACTGATGGAATTATTTACAATTTAAGTATCCCGTACTAGTAGCGACTTAAAGAATTGAACCTTTTATTATGATCTTAATAATAGGGGTGTGCCATTTTATCCGAGAAGCCTCATCACTCTTGATGCGGAAAGTTCGCATGACGGAAGGTAGCGCAAAGCTCACCGCTGTTCCAATTTGCTGTGAGTCGGGGCCGACGCGTTTTAGTTCAGTGTATTGCAGTTATTATTACGAATTTACTCACCACATTTAAACAAGTGGCTGCAAATATTTTCTTCCGGCTCGCAGACGGACTTCAAACCTAAGGACCTCTTCTCTTCTCTTCTTCTTCAAAGGGCCCGTCGGCAAAAGCTCCGGTTGCACTGCAGCCTTAGGCTTATTGTGCAGGTGAAACTTGTTGATTGCATGTTGTAATTTTATAATTTAGCCAAGTTGACGGGATGTAACTAACGCCGATTTTCACCCCAAATAATGTCCCTATATATTTAAGGTCCTCATTTAAAATCTCAACTACTGAACTTAAGGTAATTCTTTCAGTGGTTTAGTGCAGTAATTTCAGAAATACATGGAGAGCAGCGTGTAAGAAATCATGGTTAGTTCTTCCAACCACACCAAGCAAATACAAAGAACTTGATCAGTATATACAAATATATGTTGACGTATGAGTTCGTTATTACTTCAATAAGAGCTCATTATTACTTCAAATTTCTGCAACATATTTGGGCTTACAAGTCAGAAAGCCTTTCGGAGACACACGTTAGTAGTTACCCAAAGTTTATATTCGCCTTATAGTTGAATATCAGCATTACACATTAGTTTTAAATGTGGCCTATACTGTTATAAAATCTCTTGTTTTTATAAAACCCCATTTTAATTTATATTGTATAGATTTTTATAAAATAAAAAACACATTTAAATCCCAGCAGTCCACTGGATTTAGTAGTATATAAAATAAATACCGCGTAATAGGAGATATAAAAGTTTATTTTTTATATATTAAGCCCATGTTGGATGATTTTGTTAAAAACTACATTTAATTAATAGCAAGCTGTATGATACACATTAAGTTTGGATTTTAAAACAACATATGGTTTTGTATCAATACACATTTAAAACAATTTGTAATATTCGTGCTCAACTATAAAGAAAATATAAACATTACTTACCGGCTGTAGACGTTTTTGTGAAGATCTTTTTGAGAAAGACTTTTAAGTCCAAATATGTCAGACAAATGTAAGACACAATAAGCAGTTTTAACACATTTTTGCACTATTTTCATTTATGTTGATCCAATTCATAATGTTTCACGGTTAAATGTGCAGTCTTTTTAAGATAAAACTGCACACAAATTACACTCATCCGTCTCTAAATGACACATTCATTGCAGTAGCATTTTCTAATTGTAGCTAAGACCAATTCAATTCTGTATCTTAAAACAGACCGCGACTGCCTTCTTCCCGATCATTTTCAGTTCACAGGACACAGACGTTTTATCGTTCTAAAACAAGGATCGGATGACCTTGTATTTAAATTATATGACACCAGCTTTTGGGGAAATGAAGTTTCTTTTGCGCAGTTTATTAACGTACCCCGAAAGGCCTGTCGCGAGGATAGCAAAATAATTATAAGATATCAGAAGCTATATATATGGCCTAATACGATTTATGAGCAGTGAGATTAAATTCTTGCGTTAATCCGAAAAGAATGTTGCAGTAAACTGAAGGAGAATCTTGCACGCAATAGTTCTTTACAGATTGGTGTAGAAAGAGAAAAGAGAAAGAAGGGAAACGAGGAAAGTAAGAGAGGAGTAACGGCGAAAAAAACAGAAGAGAGAAAGTAGACGCAGTGAAAGTAAAAAGTAAGAAGGAAAAGGACGGCCAATAAGAGAAAAGAGAGAGAGAGAAGGAACTAGGTAAGGAAAGATTGTTAAGTATGCAAAGTGAGGAAGAAAGAAGAAAGAACGGAGAAAAAAGGAGAAAGGAAAATCGCTTCTTCGCCAGATTTTTTAAGTTTACTACTCATCATAATCTATAAAAATATTGTTCTCCCTTCTCCACCTCATCTCTCTGTGTACATGAAATGCTACGACAAAATTGTGTGGTTTGAGTTGTGAACCACATGACCTGTCGAAGTCTGCTGTGGTTGGACAGATTCTTTACAGGATTTTAAATATTTTAAAGAGTGAAACGCCAGCATACTGTGCAGCAGGTTGTGGGACACTTCCGGTAGCAGTGCACATGCCGTATACCATAGTAACACCAACGTGAGATGTCTGAACAGATTTCAGAAGAATGTTCGGTCCCATAATTTATTGCTTTACAACTCTAATGGAGTACAAATGCTCTTAAAACCTTACGCTGTGTACTAGTTTATCCGAACACGTACAAATGCAAAGACAGAAGGACGGAACAGAAGAGAGTTTAGACAGAGCGTATGAGATCTGGGAATACTCGTACAAGGTGATGCAAGGCACTTCTCTGTCGGAAATCAATCGGCCGATGTTGAGGTTGAGTTCCCGAAAGAGAAGTTGTGCTTGAATATTGTGACTTGGGTCCAAGTGAGATTTGTATCTGTAAGAAACGAGGTGTTGGCAGGTTGCTATTTTGTTCGGCATCCTTCGCCTTTGTACAAGCTTAGAAATCTTCAAATTATTTTCTCACATTAGAGGTATTCAGAATCTGATTCTTGTGAAAAGCGAATCTTACTCAAATTATGTCCATACGACACACAAATCCTGGAACAATGCCTTAATACGTGCAGAAGGCCTTCCATCTGTTTGCCAACCATATAATGCAATTGCTTTTATAATACAATAGTATTATAGTAGTAATATAATAGTTAACAAGTTTGGGATTTCAGGTACACAAGGTAAATAAATTGGTACCGGGAACTTTCCCGCCGGGGTAAAATGGCCGGTGTTTGAAGCTGACAACTCATCACCTACTACCGACTTTAGGAATATACGCAGCTATACCTTCACTCCCCAGGATAACTGTATGTCGTACACAGGTGCAGATTTGCATTACCCTTACCCCAAAAAATAACTGAATAATTACATTCGGCGAGACGTTAAAGCTTCGAAGAATTGAGGTGTATTTGTAGGGGTTTGTTTTTGAGTTACTAACTCTATGCTATATTCTTAGGTTGAATTTGTATCAAATGTCATAAGTGATATTATCTCATGTGTTTGTATATACGGGCTGATGGTTGATCACACGGACGCTTTTGGTTGCTGCAAGGATTCAAAATGGAAACAAAAATACATAAGTAAATAAAAAATAATTGAGGACAGGTAAAATAAAGAAAGAAAAAAAGGAGGTAAAAAAGTAACGTTTAAGAGAAGAAACACAAAGCAGATAGGGTATAATGAAAGTAAGGATGGAAAGAGAAAAATAATTTAATCCAGTTTAATATTTGGCAAATGAACACGGTGCCTCTGAGCCGAGACATTCTTAATTTGATTCACTCCGAATATGATGTTACAAGGTGAGCTGGATTTGTCCTCAATTCATGTAATGTACATATTTGCAGTGCATGATATGACATGCTTCCATGATTGTCTCGTTTCCTCCATGGTCGGCGTCTGTATGTTCCAGACACGTAAACACCGGAATTTACGCCGTCTGAGAAAGAGGGCGCTACCTATCACAGTATGTTATTAACCTTCGGGTTTTTAGGGGCTTATAGTGGTAATTCTGAGGTGCTGTATAAGTTGTACTGGCTGTGGTATGAATGGGTTGCTGATGAGAAAGGAAGAGTTTCCGTTCCGTTCAATTGTTTTTCTTTTCGCAGTTTTAAGAAATCCTCATCAGATATAATAGGGAGGGTTGGAGACTCGAACTTTCCATGCTGATGAATTATGTCTTAACGCTGCTTGTAATCAATAGACCTAACTTTTCCTTAACAAGCATTCCTCTCTCACTAACGGGTTGCTACTCCGCACCTCATTAGCAGCCATTCAGGCTTGGTGGGCTATGGAATCCCTTCGCAAAGACACAGAAGGAAGTGCTGACATAGCTAATCGCGTCATAGAATTTCGTGAGGTCGTGCATCAATAACTTGTACAACAAGACAATCTTAGAAGTACTTTATAACTTTTCAAAGTTTAGAGGCCTGACTTTATATTCCTTAGTGAAATAGAATTGCTTTTTTATTATTAAAAGCATGTACATTTACTTACTAACTGTTGATAGACCTATAAAGGTTTTACTGAACATCTCATATAATAGCATCTTCACAAAGGCTCGCCAATGAACACCAATCCTGAGTCAGCTCAATTCATTCTCCTTTTCTGCTTCTAAGTTACAGAATGCCCAGTTTGATATTTTCTCCCCATCCATGCTTAGATCTCTCACACATTTACTAAACTCAAGTTTTCCAATCAAAATCCTGTATGTTCTTCTATTCTCATCTGCTTAAGAAACAGCACAATCCAAAAGAACAGAACATTGGTCACTTAAAATACTAGGAAGCTTGATACGGTAAATACAAAATTGTCTCAATGTTTAAATAAACAACAAAATGTTAAGGAGTGTAGGTAATTGGAGGTATAAGTGCACGAATTCTTAGCGCCGGCCTTAGATGGAGATGATTCGTCAACTAACTTCATATATCAGCCATTTTTTCCGGCGGACATTTTCCCTGTTCCCAGTAGACACAAAGCTGGATGGCCCCAGAGACCCTCAGGATGTTTAGGAGAAAATGTCGGGAATCTAAGTTATGTAACAACTAGCGCTATAACGCGAAAGATTAAGTGCGAAGCGCAGGCTAGGGACGTTGGAGAATGAACCTCGGGTATTTTAAATAATTCCTATGGGAAAGAACGCTTTCATAGCTGTCGCGCTGGAGGTTGAGGTTTTCAGGAACGGAACCTGAATGTTAAACGAGGACTTACGTTATTTGAGTCGGAGTAGCTCAGTTAGTGTAGTAAAAATACAGGATTTGGACAAATAGAAAATGGAGGATCGAACACCGGCAACATCAAAACATTTTCTGTTAGACTGGATCTGTGGCCCATCCAGCCTTTTATTCAGTGCATATAGCAGGCTTTTTCCTTGGGAGTAAAGCGGTCATGATGTGAAGCTATCTACCCTCCTCCATCCAGCGCCGAGGGAAAGCCTGGATCTTCCACCCCCCCCCCCCCCCCGCACATCTTCATAACGTGATTCTATAATTAAGCGTGTGGGCTTCATATTTTCAGGTGGTTCGTACAAAGGTCTTCATGAAGAAAATAAGAGCAGAAATTCGCGCAGTGTTTGCAACTATTCGAGTTAGACTTCTTGCTATCTACAAACATGAAGATGAATATACAAAGAAATCTAATTTTACTTGTCATTTTATGTGGTTGTGAAATTTGTCTCTCACAATGAGGGTAGAACATAGGCTGAGTGATTTCGAAATCGGGATATTGAGGAAGATATTTGCGCCTAAGAGGAAGAAACTGGACGACGGAGAAAATTTCACACTTAGGAGCTTCACGACATTTACGACACGTCAAATATTATTATGGTGTTGAGATCAAGGAGTATGAGATGGGTGAGTTAAGTGGTGTGTTTGGGGGAGAAGAGAAACGCATATTGGTTTTTCGTGGGGAAACACGAAGAAAAGACCTTGGCATAGATGGGAGGATAATATTTAAATGGATCATAAAACATGATGGGAGGATATTGACTGGACTTATCTGGTTCAGAATAGGGACAAGCGGCCAGTTGTTTTGCAAATGGAACCGTAGTAAAATGAAGGGAAATTTTCTGACTAATTCAGGAACTAATAGCTTCTCAAAAAGAACTGTGATAAGTGGAGTTATTTATGTACTTCTCAGGGTTTGTAATAGCGTCATGCACCATAATAAAGACATAAGAAAGAAATATTGACGTTGGTGGCTCTCAAGTGCCGTCTCCCTTAATTGAGTGATTTCGTGTATTCAAAGAAGCATGTCGTCGGCTGACACAGTACAAGCATATAACCCGTATTTATTCCGGCTTAATGTTAGGCATTATTTTGTTTAGAAGTGGTGTTAATGGTCGTTTATATTTATTAGAATTACTTTGCGCTTTACATAAACTGCAGAGAAGAGCCAGTATGAATGCATTGAAAGTATAATACGCCGTTGTGTCATTAAAGGGATTAAATTGAAAAAAAAACAGCATGAAATGTAACTGCAATCAGACAGTCGCATTTAAATTTCGGATGTGCTCTGTGGCTGTCAGTATGGAGCAAGAAGTATAGGGATTTTTAATATTAGGATGGCAGGGTAAGCATTTCTGAATAACTGTGCTTAATACGAGTATATAGAATTTAATTTGGATTTAAATTTATAATACTTTTAGATTCGAATCAGTTTAAAAAAAAGTCTTTCTTTATTAAAAAGTTACTCTTCACTTGACTTCAGTGTCGATGTTTGTCTCCACAAAAGATTTATTTTTATTACCGACTATTACAAAAGATCATATAAAATTGTGCTCTTTTCAGCAAACTCGTTTCGAATTGGCACATTTCAACTTCAGGAGTATTTGCAGAAATTTATTCTAAAACGTGACATGCTAAATTATTGACTGATTATGATTGATTAAGGACACTCAAAACTAAACACTTTAATCTTACCATAATCTTAGGTATATTTCGAAATTCGTAAGATAATATTTCTCAATTTGCATATATCGTAGTTTTTACACAAAGCTATTTTATGTCCTTAACTACCGTCCTAAAAGATTTTTTCTTGTACTGTCTTCATTAATTTCTTCGTGCTTGCCTTTGTGTCTGTAATTTATTCACAGTACATTTAATAAACTAAAATAGTAGACAATATAATTTTCATTTACAGGAGACAGTTTGTGTGAAATGCGACAGGAGATTATCTATCCTTTTAGAAAATAAATGCCATGGAAATTACTCCTCCCTGAGAAACTGTCATTTGCTCATATAATTCAGAAATACGAGTATGGCGCGCCTTTTATCGCTGGGACTTGGCAAGTGCGTTATTTTTATAACTCGAAAGCCTACGAAACACACAAAGTTACTTTTGGTCAGTAGACTGTCTGAGCAGTTTGTAAGAGTGAAATTTAAATGCCCAGTGTATAAGAGAAGTTGCCTAGCTTGTATTCAGATTTAGGTTCGTGAAAATCAATTATGTAATTTGATCTCTCAGACCGTTTGCGAGTGCATTTTTGCGATTTTGCCTAACCCACGGGTCTGAAAGTTAACTGACTGCGGATATGCTTTCGTGATTCTTGCTTATGATATCCTTCCGTTAAACTTACTGCCTTTATATTCATCGCTGTATGTCAAACTGTTTCTCTGGATTGCAGCAAACACGGCAGGCTTTCATACACACGTGTAGCTCTTCCCCTGCACATTTGATCAGCACTCCATGAAGGCATGTAAGGGACTGACGGTGTGTGTCCACGCGTTACCGTCAGCAGGAGTGGTCAGCCTCCGGGGAAGGAGTTCCCGGTACCCATTGAGAAGGATGGTTGGGCCCAAGATTTGGAGACTAGAAGAATTTCTTGCCCGTGCCGGGAACAGAACAGCTATTCCTCCGTCGCCCAGCCTTTATCATAGTCACTATGCCCACTACGCTATCCTGGATTCCAGCAAGAAATTTGACGATATATAAATGAATTATCAAGAAGTAGAAAAATTTTTATCTGTGGCTTTCAATAGGTGGCTCATAACTCGCGCATGGTCCGAGGTCAGTATTTCATACGGAGAGTTGAAATATGATGTTGAAAATTTGGTAGCAAAGCACAGGAAAAATGGAGCAGTGTCTTACTTTTCATCGACTTACATATTTCTATGAGTAAAAATAAGAATAATGCCATAAAACCTTTAGTATTGCAGTTTTTGTTTATTCGGCCTAATATTAACATTGTTTATTGCTTACAACACAACATAAAACGACTTTGAACACTGTTACTTGGTTTGAGGCCCAGGCAGATTTTTATCTTTTTTAAATTTGGCTCCGTCCCAGAAAATGTTGCGTATCACTACACTACACTAGAGTACATTACACTGTGCTCTGCTATCGTTAGCCAAAATTAGTAACTGGTATGCGGTTGAATCTATATGAAAAAGAATAATTTCAGAGCAAAACTTATAAAGCTTGTTTTCCTATTGCATATATCTCTAGCCCGAAAATTGAATCAACAGTTATTATTATCATTTTTATTCTTGCGAGAAGCTTATTACGGAAGTGCTGACTCATTTGTTAAAATTGTTGGAAATGTCCTCAGCTTTTCCTAATGTCGCAGTGTTTGTAATTGTTCATTTATAGAAAAAACTTCATGGTCATTTGTCAGCGGTTTTATGGTACACCGCCGTACAAGTTCCACTTTCCTGTGTCCAGAGTTCCTTAATTTTCGCAATCAAATCCAATCTTAAAGAAAATACTTAGCTGCCATACTTTCGTTTTACATTAAAAATGATTGCACATATTTCAACCAACTATTACAGAGTGTCCGTGAAGTCGTTACTGATTGCAGAACGTTAAAATTTACGGGCCCCAAATTCATGGCGGTTTCATAAGCCTCCATATTTCCTGAAGGGTGCAACTTAAGCTTAAAAGCAGGCGCAATTTGAATTAGCCAAGACTAATGATAAAATATAATGGTAAGCTAGACGAGTTGTTCAAAATTCTGTACTTTGTATTCGCAACAAAAAACGACACCTGGTTAAAGTCACACAAGAAAATATTTCCTTTCTAAATACTTCATCAAACACCAACAATAGGAAATTGAATTCAGTGCAAAACACGAATCGGATTTACATGGCACAAAGAGAAGACGGCGCTGCTAAAAGCATCTCGACACGTGGCGCCACGTATCAGATATCTTGTGTACTACAACAGACAGTGCATGAATGGCGAAGCTGTGAAGGGTTTTCTTTTGTTGAATAAGAGGCTTTCTGAAGACGTCACTGCCTTCGTACTCTAATATGTCGTGTACAGATTACGCCTCAGGAGAAACACACAACACAGGTTTATTCGTTCCTGAATACTGCAATGCACTTAAATTCAGTATTATTTTGGAACAGTGATGTCAGACGTCTTTTCTACTGAAGTACACTAACTGACATTAAAGGTAACAAATGTGTTATTCCAAAGAGAAAATCTAACACAGGGAAATAAAATCTGTTTAAATCATTTTAAGCTTGAAGAAGAGTGAAATTTTGCTTGAGTAGAGGACTGTGCACCTATTGCAACAGAACATAAAGATTTACAGTTCTGAAGGTTCCAATGCAGTGTCCGCTCGTCCTTCTGGTGAATATAGATTGAAAACAAGGTAAAGCGTTAAGAAGGGAAAGTCAAGAATATGAAGCAAAGGGGATGATTTTGAGCATAGCGCAGAGAAAATATTTAGCACATACTAAATTTGTCCTGAAATATGAGAGACATTTTGGTGGTAACTCTCTGAGGACTGAAATTTGGCAGATTTTTGTTTTTAATATTAAGAGATATTAAGTCTATATAAATTGTCTAATATTTAATAATTCAGTTTTTACTGCCCAGAAACTCGTTAATCCTCGAGTTTCCATTACAGAGAATTACTGCTTAGCCTCTTCAGTGGAATAATCTTTGTTTATTCCGAGGATTATACGAAATCCATAAATGCACTCTATAGAATAAATTTAATGATAAAGCAGGTGGTAAATAATTGCTAATTTTTTTAAGAAGTAAATATTTTGTGTATTTTATGGAGATTAGGCAACAATGAGTTAGAACTGCTTTCTATTCGGCAGGTTCTTCGCTTTCTTGTGGCAAAAGTTGTAAGTGGGGCAAGTAAGAACGGTGTAACTTATTTCGGATTTCAAAAGTGTTGACAGAAATACCTGTGGACAAAAGTAGATTTTAAAGTAGTGAATTTTATTTCATTTCTTCTCTTAATGTCCATACCTTTGTGCTATACACTTTAAGCATACAAATAGCATTACAATTATCAAAACAAAAATTTAGATATACCAAAAAATCAACAACACACTTCTGCATGTTTGGACCTCCATGGGGTCATGCTTTTTATAGAGTTATGCTAAAGTACTAAGGTTAGACCAATCAGTACTATTTTATCACACATTTTATCATTCTGGATTACATAATTAAACAACATATTGACACAATGTTTTAATCTAATGATTCTATGTAACATGTTGCTGGGAAAATCCTCCAGGTAATGATTTCATATAGATTGAAATATGTGGAGGTACATAGTTGAACCAACCACTGTACTTAAATTTGTATTGTGGTTGTTTTAATGCTATTTATGCTGTATCTACTTCAGTCGCTTAAATAAAATTGAATTTGGCCCTTTATTCTTGCATCGATAATAAATTTTCCGGTTCCACAACCAGGAATTTATTCAGTACTGAAGAATTATCCTGTACGTGTGAGTTAATCGTATTTTCATAATTTTATTGCTTAGCTTTAATTATTTTGTTCTATATTTAGAACAGCTTCCAGAACCATGTACGACGTAGTTCAGATAGTGACTGAAGTTTGCAGTTGACCTTGGCAGAGGTTTGCGCTGGGGAAAGACGGCCTTCCCATGTTCGTCACCAGTAACTGACGTATTTCATTTAAAAATTCATTAGGTTGAAGTGCAGTCATGTGTTGTGCGTTTGAGATAATACATTTATTTTCTGTCTTCTGTGTGGTTAGAGCTGTGCATAAATTTGACTTCAAGCTTGTTTAAAGGAAACACCTAAGACATGGCGACCAGTGGAAAGAAGGCCATACAGTAAGAAAGATTTATGTTTCTGACAGGATCTGTATGTTTTCCCCCGACCGTCGTCGCGAGTATTGAGGAAATCTACCCACGCTGTTTAGGTCAGTTGCATTCTCATGAGTAAATAACATTACCTTTCATGAAACATCCAACATAATTTGCTGCTAGGTTCTGTGAGAATATCTATCAGAATTATTAACAACATTGTGCTTTATATATGTAATGTTATGTATGTAACTTCCAGCCAGTTTCAGCTACCTCAGCAGCTCTATATCTGTTATATATAAGGCCTGCAAAAGGCGAATATTTTGCAATCGATATCACTTAGAGACTTAAATCACATACGGTGTGTTTATGTTGTTTATCCTGTGTGTGAACAGAGCCACAGGCGAACTAAATCTACATGAAACACGAATTTCCACTAAAAACCCAGGTTCAAAAATGCGTGGGATAAACCGTACCCTGCAGGTTCAACATAGCCTCTCCATTTCTGTATTGGACGAGAAGTTCCATAAGTTACCTGAAAACAAGTATTGAAATATATGATAATAAAAATATTCTATTATGGAGTAAACGAGAAATTTTACGCAAAATTTTCAGTTAAATTAGCCTGCAGGTAACCCAGTTACTGGTGTGCGAGTCACATTTGTTCAAAGCGCATAATTATATATTCTGTTCACTTTGGTAAATACCCAAATCATGGTCTTTTGTGTAGAAACACGTAGTCTGGTAGGCAGTTACCGATGTTTCGGGGGAACGCATTGCCTGCATATTCAGGATAGAAATGAAGATGCTGAGAGTTTATTCCCACGTAACTTCTTATATCCACGTACCAGATTACATTACGTCATAAAAGAAAAGAATAAAATTGACCCTATGAAGATCTTTAATTGTTTCTGAAATAATTAATTTCAATCAATAAACAATATTGTGTTTAATTCGTGCCTGTGTAAACCATGTTTGTATTTATTCTTATTTAAATGGAGGAATTTTCCTCTGATCTGACCTCCGCCTGTGGGTATGAATTTGACTCTCATTACCTTTTCTGTTTTGGATTGTAGAGCTGTGTTGAACAGAGCATCCAGCGAGCGGATTTTCAATTTATCGCTCAGTATAATATAGATGATATTAGACGGGATCTGCAGCTTAACGATTGATTCGAAACAAACTTACAGTTTCATGTTCCAGAGTCTAGGTGCACAAATTTCTAAATGCCGTTGATGAAAGATGCGAAGAAATGTGCACTGTATCCGGCTGGTGTTAAGCCTGGAAACTTTGTACCGAGTGTCGTCATTTTGTGCCCGAATAACGTGTTCCTTAAAGCTGCATCAATGAAGCAAGAAAAAAGAACGTGTATATTAAAACTTTTGGGTTAATGTGCCGTGTCGTCCGTTAGGTACGTAGAACTTTTTCGAAGGAACATATTGCGTCATCCAAAACGTAGGTACTTATTTGCCAGTCCACACGACGTCATAAAAAGTATTGTGAAACTTAACTGCCACGAAAAACTGAAATATTATGTACGAGAAACACTTCCACGAGTAAGTAAACGTTAAAACTAAATATTAAATACTTTCAGAAATATATATACATATATATTTATATATATTGTAGCTGTATCACACGTTGATGTCACCAATCTCATAACTCAGATAATACTTACTTTCTCACTTAGGATATTGTTAAAGTCCATTTTAGTAAAATAACCAGTTTAATATACAATACATCAACCAACTTATGCACTTAATAAAATGTATTCAGAATCAAGTATAAAACTCCTACATGTTTCGGCACGGGGTGCCATAATCAGAGAATTATTCAGAACCAATGAGTACGAGGACGAGAACAACAGTTAATCTATGTATTGTGTGTGTGTAAAACGTACAATACTAGATTAGCTCTTGGCCTTGTACCCCTTTGTTTTGAATAATTCCCTGATGATGGCACCACGGTGCCGAAAGATGTAGGAGTTTTATACTTGCTTCTGAATGTATTTTATTAAGTGCATAAGTTGGCCGATATATTAATTACAAGAATATGGACGGTATGAATAACATATAATTTAATAGCCAAGTCAGGACAATGTCGAACTTTTCTCTGAAGAGAAAGATCAGAGCACTTCGCGAGCTGAATTTCGAGGTTGTATAATATATGTGATTTGCTGATAGGTCAGGAGACCAGGGGACTTTTTTAAATTGAGGGTGATGATGATATGGGCTATGCATAAGCTAGCCGTGTTCAAATACCCTGCTCCGCGGACTTCAATGATTGATGTGAAGTATGTTGTCATACTTTTTTTGTTTTGTTTCTGTTGTGGCTGACTTAAAAATCAAGCCTGGTGGATACACGAGAGACTGACTTTACTGAATGACTAGGAGGTAGGAGTTTTCAATGTTTAGTATTGGAAATGGAAGTGATTTATGAGATTTATGTAGAGCAAGAGGCTATGATGGCGAATCTGTGATTGATGGAGTCCTTGCGGGGTTTAGTTAGAGTTTTTCCTGTCTTTTTTGTCGATTTGTTTAGGGATTTCTGCTTGTTTCTGTATGATCGAGTATGGACAGAAAGGGAAGAGGGGCTTTATTTGTAGAATGCGTTATTATACTTTCATATGTCCAAGCGCCATACTTTGTAATTACGCTACTAAATTAAATACTAGATTGAGATAAAATGATAGAGTGGTCTCAGGTGAAAGCAGGATTCATCATACTTCATCTTCATTAAGTAACTTGAGTTTTTTTCCCATTACCTGGGATATTGGAATTATATAATTTTTTATTAGAGTTTACTTATACTTCCAGTCTAAAATAAGCCATAGCATTCCTACTGAACAATTAGAATCAACTCTTGCATTTCAATGTATTTCGACGGAATTTTAAAATAATTGAAACATAATATTCCCTAAATGCATTACTTTCTTTCTTTAGAGATTTTTATGAAGTGCTCAGGTTATGTGTTAAGCGCTGATGAAGGAAAGACCTTATAATTTTAAATAGTTTGGGAATGGATATATTATGAAACGGCCATAGACTGTTTAAGACACCTTAGTAGCGTTTACCTGGAGGGTATAAAGAGAAACACGAAGAACTTCATTCAAGATTTTAATTTTATCTATCAGTATTCGAAATCGGGAACTCTCGAATATGAATCAGCGGTGTTAATCGCGAAACTGCGGCTTTCATATCCCGTATTAGTCCTTACGTAATAAATTATTAGACCCGGTATTATACAACTATTATTTCTTTTCTGTGCACATCTCTCCCCATTTTGTATGCTTATAATTATTTTAGTTAAATTTCTCTGTATTTTTCCATCTTATCTCTATTATTGACTGCAAATTATTGCCGATTGTTTTGATTATTAAAATAATAGTAGACCTCTACCACTTGCAAATGAGGTTTTCATCACCTACGTCATGTATTATATGTATTATATGCCATAATTTTTATTTGTCTTTGTCAGGGAAGGACGTAAGTTACACACATGTGTTCTCAACAAGTTCACAAAGATACAAAACACATTTCTTCTGCTTAGGTAATAAATTTCCCTAACGTATTTAGGGATTTAGGGATTTGGAGAAGCTATATGCTCAACGACAGGTAGTACACGATAGACTAGAAGAACAGCTTGGTGCAATCAAATGTGAAAGTGGAATGTGGAAGTGCAGTGGAACAATATCAAGAAATGTGTGTTAGATACTATGAGTGGTTTGGTTGGAAAAGTCGAGAGGAGAGCAAGAAAGCCATGGATTACACAGGAGATGATCAGTAAAATGGATGAACGAAGGAAATGGAAGAATGTCAACAATGAAGAAGGAAGGAAGAACTACAGAAGACTGAGGAATGAATTGAAAAGAGCCACGGACAACGCCAAGAAGGAATATCTGGAGAGCATATGCGACGAGATCATAGAATTTCAAAGAATAGGACGTTATGATTTAATGTACATGAAGACAAAGGAACTAGGCTGGAAAGAAAACCATGGGATTCAAAACATTGGCATCGAAGACTCTCAAGGCAATATAATAATAAATCAGAGACGAGTATTGCAAATTTGGGAGAATTATATCACAGAGCTCTACGATCGAGCTAATCGACCAGAACATCTAGACGTCGAACCTGAAGATGAAGTAGATGAAGACGAGAAAGGCCCTTATATTTTGCAAAGTGAAGTGGAAAAAGCTATCAAGGAGATGAGGGATAAGAAGGCTACAGGAGATAATGATATACCTGGGGATGTACTCAAATTGTTGGGAGAAGGTGGTCTAAGGCTAATGACACAGATGATCAACAGCATATATGTAACTGGAGAATGGCCCAGAGATTTTATTGAAGTTACAATGATTGCCTTAAAGAAGAAGCCCAAAGCTACAAAATGCAGCGACCATCGCACAATCAGCATCATCGCTCATGCAGCAAAGATAGTAGCGAGGATACTTAGAAGAAGGATTGAGAGGAAAATTGAAGATGCACTTGGAGAAGATCAGTTTGGATTTAGAAGAGGAAAAGGAACTAGGGATGCAATTGGGATGCTGAGAATAATATCAGAACGAACCTTGGTCATAGATGAGGAATTGTGTGCTTGCTTCATAGACTGGCAGAAGGCATTTGACCGTGTCAACTGGACCAAATTAATGCAAATCTTAAAAGGAATTGGGATAGACTGGCGCGAAAGAAGATTGATCAGCAAATTGTACATGGAACAGAGTGTCAAAATACGACTGGACCAAGGGGAGACGAGAAGTGTGAAGATTGGAAGAGGAGTTAGACAAGGTTGCTGCTTGTCACCGATTCTGTTCAACTTATACAGCGAGTACCTTACCAAGGAAGCTCTTGAAGGGTTTGGAGACTTCAAAATAGGAGGACAAGTAATTCGCACTGTGAAATATGCAGATGACCTTGTGCTACTGGCTAGTGAAGAAAAGGTGCTACAGGGCATGATTGATAGACTAAGTGAAATTGGAAGACGCTATGGAATGGAAATGAATGTGGGAAAAACTAAAGTAATGAAAATCTCAAGGCAACCATCCCCAATGAAAATTATGATAGATCAAAAACAATTGGAGAATGTGGAATATTTCAATTATTTGGGTAGCATGATAACAAGTGATGCAAGGTGTACACGTGAAATTAAATCCAGAATTGCCATGGCAAAAACAGCATTCAACAAGAAGAAAAATCTTTTCACCAGCAAACTGGAATTAAATTTAAGGAAGAAACTAGTAAAGTGCTACATTTGGAGCATAGCTTTGTATGGTGCTGAAACGTGGACACTTCGGAAAGTAGATCAGAAGTATCTGGAAAGTTTTGAAATGTGGTGCTGGAGAAGAATGGAGAAGATCAGTTGGACCGATCGTGTGAGAAATGAAGAAGTATTACACAGAGTCAAGGAGGAGAGGAATATACTACATACAATAAAAAGAAGAAAGGCTAACTGGATTGGTCACATCTTGCGTAGAAACTGTCTTCTGAAACACGTGATTGAAGGAAAGTTAGAAGGAAGGATAGAAATGACGGGACGACGAGGGAGAAGACATAAGCAGCTACTGGATGACCTTAAGGAAAAGAAAAGATACTGGAAATTGAAAGAGGAAGCACTAGATCGCACCCTGTGGAGAACTCGCTTTGGAAGAGGCTACGGACCTGTCGTAAGACAGACTACAGAATGAATGAATGAACGTATTTAAAGACTGACTTTATGTCTTAACCACTCACCCCCTTCTAGCGCTGAGGTTGCAAATGGGTTGGAGCTATACCTCCGCCGCCCCTCTGTGCTTGCATAGGCATGTCATTCCGTGACCTTTACCTTTACGTTTACCTTTAACTATTTGAAGATTGAACCAGAAATCCCGAAGCTTCGAGTTAAGTCACTTGGTTAAACGGCGTCTATTGGCTGTTTGAGCACCTGAAGAGGCTGGTACACCGAGAGTGTCTCTAATGGTTTCAGTCACCGTGAAAGCTTGATATTATACAGGGTGATTCAGGAGGCAAAGTCAATATTTTGGAAGGTGATATTATCGGCAATTGTGAGAAAAGTTCATACGAAAATGTGCCTAATTCTGAATGCTTACTGCGATAGAGCTCTTTGTATCTACAGATACAAATCATTGTAAATGGTAATAAAGAAAGAGAAATTTCTTACTGTTAATTAAATTTTAATTTAAATTTAATGTTTAAATGACAAATTTGTTACAGTTCACAATGAATGTTCGAAAACCCTAGTGGCAAGTTCAATGCACTTCGCAACCCGTGCGCGAAGATCGCGTTTCTTTACGCGGACAACAGCATTCAAAATGCTAGCGAGCAATTCGTCTCGTGCATCCAAATTTCTTTTGTAACTTCGCTCTTCATCCAACCTCACAAACGAAAATGTAAAGGAGTTAGGCCTAGAGATTCAAACAGCTGTATCTAGGTAACCATTCAGAGTTAGACACATGTTCGTATGAGCTGTTTTCTTACAATAACCGATATTATCATCTCCGAAAATATTGACGTTTCCTCCTGAATCACCCTACATATTTGAAGATGAGTAGCTGGAGACAATTTATTAGAGACATAAATATGCATTATATACTATAACACCAGTAGGCATTATTATGGAATTAATACCAAGATTCAATCAGTGTTCCTCATTAAGAACCAAAACTAATTTAGTCGCCGATCTGTCCGAAGAGTATAAATTTTAAATGAGAAAAATTTGGATCATTTGGAGGTGACATATTATATGCGAAAGAATTGAGACACAGTGAAACAAGTATATTTTACGAATTATTTGAGACGAGTATAAAAGAGTAAATGATATATTTACGTAAGACGCATTAAATATTAATTCACTGTCGTTACTTGTGCATAAAAAGACATCTGTGCAAGTAGTACTTCCACATAATTTTAGGATATACAATTTATCTTTTACCAGGTACCGAATTTTTTTCGGGGCTTGGGGTAGGGAATTTAAACTTGGATTTCACTACGTGCAAGCATGTTTATAATAAGAATGATATTGAATACTCCTAAATTGGCCCGACATTATTTAGTTAAAATCTAAAATTCTTTAAAATCATCAAGTCAGATAATTAGTTTCAGTTGTGGAACTTTCGGACAGAACTCATCCTCCGATTTGGCATAAAATTTGTACATTTGATACACATTTTCACTATCATCTGCACCAAAGAAACTGATTAGAATCTATTCGGATTTTGTAAGTTATATACAGATATTGCAACCCTGCTTCAGGGTATTAAATTTCTTTTGGTCTGAACGTACAGTTACGGTTAAAGTAAAGTATAAGCTTTGGAATCGCTACCATATGGTGTTCAGTTTACAGAGAGATTTGATGGCGAGGAATTAGCCCGCGGCAATGGCAGAAGTTAGAGTAAAGCCAAACGGAAACTCCCGATATGTCTTAACTTTATCGTCTTAATGACTGGAGTTACCGCCGTGGTAACCAGTGCGATAGCCAGACATGAATATTCAAATCTGAGCTCAATAAATCAGTGGCCAACTCGCAAATGCTCTAGTCGCTTGGTTAGTTTGCACTTTACGCTCAAGGGATTATGTGATCTACACGTTAATCTCATTGGTCACTATCCGACCCTCCATCTCTTGTTCATATACCTATCAAAGTTTCATTCATTTCCCTGTGTTCCCGGTCAAACTTACCATGTCATATCAGAGCAATATGCCTATGGGAACAGCAGGGTAGCCTAGCCGAGTATATTTTTCTTCCTATATGTTTGTAGAGTCGTTCTTCTGACATACTCATAAATTCAAACTGATGGGCTGATTTTGATAAAATATGTCATTCATTTACACTAGAAGTTGTGAACAGTAATTGCATTAATTAACTTCCTAAAGACATCAGTATTCTTTATTTATAAATTTGGCTTGCATGTCTATAAAAATTGTGATATTTAGAATATATTAGAAGGAAAAGACCTTCCAAGAATATCCTACATTCATGACGCATTCAAATTGACATGTCTGTGAGTATGTTTTCATTAGGACCTTTAAGAAATATGCTATAACATTCCGTGTTAGTTACAGAAGTCTTCAGACATACCTACAACTATAATTACCTTTATGGCTGATATTTACCGCCTTATGCTTGCGTGCACCCAGTGTTTTCAAGTAACGAAGTATGCTAACTGAAAGTCTTTGGCTACAGCAAAAATTGTGCATTAGACAAAATTGGAACCTGAACAGTCAAGGCTTCCGGCAAGTTACATCGTGTCGACTGGTAAATAATTACCGAAGTTTCGGAAGATCGTATTGAAAGTGGAAGCGCTAATCTTCTCCGAAACTTCGGGTAACTATTTGCCAGCAGACACGGCCTAATACCACACAAGAGTTGGATGTTTTCAACACGGCTGCGTAAACCTGAAATTTCGTAAATGGGAGGCCATTTCGTGTTTGTGTACCAAAGTCAGTTCACAAATCGTGTTGGTAGTACGGCTCAGGCTGAATAATTACGTAACCTTTCGCACGTCTATAGTGTACTGGATCAGAAAAGTACAGCGTTGGTATCCTAGAAAACTATTCGTAGAAATTAGTTATTAATATAATTCGGAGCATTGGTTAATTAGTGAATTTCTATAGGCTATATATTTCGTTTGCCGATCCCAGTGGCCGTGCGGTCTAAGGCGTGGGTCTTCGGCCGCTCGCTTACTAGGATCGTGGGTTCGAATCCCACCGGCGGCATGGATGTCTGTCTCTTGTGAGTGTTGTGTGTTGTCAGGTAGAGGTCTCTACGACGAGCTGGTCCCTCGTCCAGAGGAGTCCTACCGAGTGTGGTGTGTCTCAAATGTGTGTGATCATGAAACCTCGCGAAACGAGGAGGCCCAGGCCCATATAGGGCTGTCGAGCCATAGGAAAAAAATATATTTCGTCTCATAAACGTTGAACTCTTCTGCGTTTCCACACAATATATTTACGACCACATTAATAGGTTATGTACGTATTATCATAATTCTCGTTGGAATCCTACACGAGGAATTCTTGTAGTTTAAAACTGAAGTGTGAAGAAGACGAAGGATATGGTTCCCAATGTTGCATAAAAATTTTACCGCCTCCTACAAATTACCGCTAAGAAAACAAAACCAAATTCCAAAATAAGGAGAAAACAAGACGCTACTAGAGCAAACTATTGTAGTTATATTCATTTTCCTTCAAAATTTTCAGTCCCTTCTGTGGGGGTGGTTCAGGAAATATAAATTAATAGATGTAAGCCTATATACAATGGTATATGCTGTTTGAGGTTTTGGGTGGTCAGGATTAGGACGGTGGCCTTCTGCGTTGCAACACTCAGTGTGTTTAGAGATTAGCCACACTGGGGACGGAATGTTCCTCCGAATCGCCAGCAAACACTCACGAGGTTGCAAATCAGAAGGTAACTGTCTTAATAAGTGCACAGTTTTATACTCTCTTAAATAAAGACCTAAATAGGTGACTTAATTTTCATCGCAACTTAAGTGACCTACCGGCCAAATGAGAGAACGACTGACCTAAGTAATTAAGTGAATATCTTATTTCATGGTTCAGTACCTTTCTTAAGAATTGGATAGCCACTAGCTAGACAAGGATCCCCCACCCTTTAATGGATCCGAAAATTATTACCGTGTTTACAAAATTCCTGTTCTTCGACCCTATCATAGAAATTTAAATTCACTTCCTTATAACTATAATGACACAGCCACGTGACCGTAATATGGGTGGCTGTCATAATTTTCAAGCTCTATTTAATGAGTGTTTTCTTATTCTTAGAGAAACGAAGCGTTAATTTCGTTTGTCGGAGTTCTGCCCTCTGTTTGTGCTGTGATATATTATATATCTATGCTCAACTAGTTCTTCAGCCTCAGCTCGTATTCACATTGAAAATACTCTGTCTCACTTATGAAAACTTTTACCGGCCTCAGCTCCTATCTCAGAGTAAATACTCGTACATTGTTTGTCTTTCAGCCTCTGTCGTAACCATGGCAACATGTGTGCAACTCACTCACAAAAGGATATTTCTTATATATTGTTGAACAAAGTCAACATATTTTCCTTATATAGGGATTGTGGATTCTAAGCTCTTGAGATGAGAATGTGGTAAGTGTCAGCTTCACACTCCGGCCGCTTTGCCCTTGTGGAAAAGCTCTTGGCATCCAGTAGGCCGGGCTTTGTGCCTTCAAAAAGCTCTGATGCTGTAAAGGAAAGAATACCCATCCTGGAGGCAGTAAACAATAATTTCACTCATTCACCTCCTGCATGCGACCCTCATTTGTTAAAACCTGTAGGGTGAGTGAATACCACTGCTAATAACATAAATGAATTATGTTTGAAAACAATAGTCCCATAAGTTTCTAGAAGTTGATCACAAATGCTGTTGGATCTCGGTCACTAGTATGATGACTTTTTGTATATGTGAAATGAAATTTCAGTTACAAAATTATAAGATCTTGACCGCATAACCGCAGGCAAGCTCTCAATTTTTTAACAGGCCTATACACGTGGTTTCAATTACTGAACGGATAATCAATGTGCGGAATATAATTCCAATATTTACTGTTCTGTAAATTGTGTGATCATGAACCGTTAATGCATTATGACGGCATAAGTTATGCAGTGGTAGTTCCATGGGAAACTGCAGAATAACCATTACAAGCTCCATTGCTTTCTCTCTTTCATCTCAGTTCTCTTCACTCAGTGGTTTTAGTTAGCGACACTTCAGTTATTCAAATCCAAATTTGCCATGCATATAGAAATGTTAACTTTTTGTGATGGTTTATTTGTACACATGTTGTTTATCTGTTCATATTCATGTATACGTTGTGAACACCATGCATGTGTAAAGTTGTGTACTATCACTTTGAATACTCAAATAAATTACATTGTTATTATTATTATTATTATTATTATTATTATTATTATTATTATTGGTATTTGTATTACGAATGTTTATGCAGTGAGAAACTTCACACTTTATGCTGTTCACATAATATAATTTGAGTTATAAAATCGACAAGGATGGCCTATAGCACACATAGGTAAGATGATTGCAAAAAAATATGAATCAAACACGAAAGGAGGAGGCATGTCAGGAAAACTGGACATTCACAGGACAGTAATTTTAAAACATACCTAAAAGAATAGGTTCTGGTCCAGATTTTTCTGACTCAAAATATGGTCCAACGATGAAATTTTCTAATATATTCATAAAATTTCGATTTTTATTGTTGAAGAGGAGTTTGTTGGTTAACGCTGCGAATATTAAGATATGAAAAAAAAAACATTCTTTTGCGCTGAGTCAAGAACAAACACTAAACCATGTTCACTCACAAGTTACATTATACTTTTACTTAAAACGAGACATTATTCAGGAAGTGAGAAATGTAACAGCAGTGAAAATTCTCTACTTTCCACGCGGCTTGCGAATTGCTATGCAAATCCTTATTATTCGCATTAAGTAAGCCGATTCTAGTCCAGAAGCCACGGCAGTAGAACGCGCTGCAGCCGTTTCCCTCAGTATGGCGGGTAGGGAATTTTACAGGGTGAGAACCATCCACATTAATCCAGGATTACAAATCCATTAAAATAAACATGTTACGTCACGGTTTGCCATAAATAATTCCTGATACATTACGATTTTTCCACGTATCGAATCAAAATCATCTGCCATTTTCACTGAACATTATCTGTCACACTCAGAGACAATACCTTTAACAAGCAGAATGAACTTCACATTGTATATACCGTGCACCATTATGATAATATAGTACTTACATAACCAACATTTATTGCACAAAATATAACTGAATAATTGAATTATTTGTACCAACAAATGCACTAAGACAGTTTTTTCACTGTTCACTTTATTATTACGATGCCCCAATACGCATTTCGGCAGTTATTCTGCCATCATCAGGGGATATTTTAAGTGAGTTTTTACATAGACCAATTCTTTGGTTACGTCATAACAGTGAGTCAGTATTTACCACATCGTATAAAATTTTTGTAAAATTAGTGGTATTTTTAAGCTGCTAAAAGTTATTAAATTATTAAAACTTATAAAAATTACAATAAAATCAAGTAGTATATTATACTATCCTCTATAGTATAATTATTAATTAATGGCAGCGTGGTCCTATTTCCAGCATGTGTTCCAGTTATCTGTGTGTTATGTTGTTGGCAGAACCTCCTTCCCTCCTGTTTGTGTGGTGAATGGTGCATTTGTTGGTACAAATAATTCAATTATAAAAAGATGCACGGTGAATATAAAGTGAAATAACTGAATAAGTTTATCACATAACCCTACATATGTTTCGGTCCAAAATGGGCCATAATCAGGGGTTGCTGGTTTTTAAGCTTTCACTTGTGCACTTCCTTTGGCATTGTTAAAACATGTAATGTGAGTTTTTGTTGGTTTCATGGTTAGAACACTGAAACACTATGCACTATACTTATTTGTTGACGTTGTGGTAGGTTGTCGTATCGTAGGAAGTAAGAAGCTGCCGGGAGGTTGACCGTAGATGGAGTCGTACTTCCTACGATACGACAACCTACCACAACTTCAACAAATAAGTATAGTGCATAGTGTTTCAGTGTTCCAACCATGGTACCAACAAAAACTCACATCACATGTTTGTAACAATACCAAAGGAGGTGCACAAGTGAAAGCTTAAAAACCAGCAACCCCTGATGATGGCCCATTTTGGACAGAAACATATGTAGGGTTATGTGATAAACCTATTTATTTATATTTTGTGCAATAAATGTTGGTTATGTGAGTACTATATAAGCAGAATGAAATAAAATAATGGGGACTTTTAATAAATCATATGCTATATTTAACGGCACGCCTGTAACTTCACAACGTTTTGTGGTATGTTGTTAGGATTGTTTTATGGACAGCAAGGGAAATTTTCAGTGATTCTCACCTGATGTTATTGAGAGATTTATTTCACAGTGGTCGATCAACTGCTTGTTCTATGTATTTTTATAACACTGTTAAAAGTGTTGAATGTACCGTGTGTGGGCGGATGCCATCGAGACCTACAATATGAAGATAAATTTCATCAAGAAGAACTTACTGTAACAAACGAAAAACTGACTGTCTACCTAAGTAATAAAGTAAAGAACTAACTAATTAACTAATTCAAGTTTAACTCCATGCAGTACATTCATTCTTCAGACCTTAATATTTCTTAAGACACTGAAACAAAATTTGTAGCTATTCTTTAATTTTCCGATAGTTGTAAGCTGATCAGCTTACAACACTGAAGCAATTTTCTGCCTTTTATGAAACCATGTGCTTCATCATCGTGTTCACAAGGCCTCAACACTCGAGAGTTAAAGTATATTTTGTTTTTTTTAAGTGTAGGTACTTAATTCTGAGCGCTACAAGAGTAACGAATTTTCTTTCTGGGGTTAGGTTCCCCGCAGGCACAAGACACTTCTCTCTTCAACAGAACGTCCAGACCTGCTCTGTATATCACCCACCCACCTATTCAGTGAGTACTGAAGGTTCATACCGAGGGTAAAGCGGCCATTGCGTGAAGCTGACCACTCACATCCATCTAGTGCCAAAGTAAGGATGTTGGAGCCTATCTGCCTCCTTGGCATGCACAAAAAAACTTTTAATTTACTTTTGTTAGAGCGAAGGTTTTCTGTAACTGGCTGCCTTCTGGTTGCTGATGTGCTGGAGCTGACATAGAGATTCAAACTGCTGACTGTTAAGCTGCAGAAATGTGTTCTGTAGCCTTGGAGACACAGAGTGACTGGTAGAGAATTGCAAGGGGCAGGAATGGGGAGCGATATTCCTTAAATTGTCCAATAAGTTTCTGATGTTATAGACATATATCATGGTAGAACACATGGGGTTAGTGAGGCTGTCAGAAGTAAAGGGACGTACATAAACCCTTTCAGTGCCCTATTTCAACAGGAAACTGAATTTACAGAGTAAAGAACGCAGACATTCGCAAAGCTAGCCAGAGTGGGGGAGGGGAGATACGAGTTTCATGAGGTTTTGATGACTAATTTGGAAGCAAATTCCTGTACGTTTGTCTTTCTGACCTTAGCTCAATGTATGCCAATATAGTTAGTGCTTTTCATCTGTAATTTTGTATAGGGGTCTTGTCACACTCTCTTTGTGAGGAGTACGTAATGGGTGAAATAATTTCATACGTCTAGGTCAAATAAATTATTTTACACTTATGTCGCGAGTTTAACCAAAATTTTTTATGTTATTGTTGTATTCAGGAGGCCCCAGTTGTCATCTCGGATAAGCTGACTGAATTGTTTTTTATGTTTCATTTAGAAACTCCAGAAAAATCTTAGAACAATTCCATATAACAAGTCGTGGACACACACCATACATATCAACCTTCGTTCATATTTAACACTTTTACACCACTTTATACTATATAGCCTGTGCAGCCGTATGTTAAATAAGAAATCCATCGTACTGAATTCAGAAAAAATCTACAAAGGGGTGTATAGTTCTTCGTAAATTTAATCGAATATCAGTTTTCAATTGCTTCTCTTTTAGCAAGTATTTGTGACAAAATTTCCGAACAGACGTGCAACAAATCGGAGAATATTTGCTACAGTCAAGTAGTCTTTTTATTTCCAAAGTCTTAAATAAAAACAGACATGTGGATACTTAGACACTTTAGACAGAATATTATACACATTCAGTACGATATATTACCATGAAACCTTATGCACACATTTATAATTGTTAGTGTATATGTTTCGGCTTTTAGGTCATGTATAAAATTTTACATATTGTAAGTAAAATGAAGCTTCTTTATGTTAGAGGTCGAGTTACAAATTACAGTACAAATTGTTAGTGATTAAATCCGAAGCGCTTAGGTTAAGAAAAAATTAATTAATAAACAAATGTTGATGTTAATGTATGATGATAAATTATATTCGTAAACCATGATGCAGACATATTCAGTTCAAACTGTAAGCGATATGACATAGTTGGTAAGTGCCAAAATCTGTATAATGAGGGAAAAACATTA
Organism: Reticulitermes speratus; assembly: GCA_021186555.1. Classification (NCBI taxonomy): domain Eukaryota; kingdom Metazoa; phylum Arthropoda; class Insecta; order Blattodea; family Rhinotermitidae; genus Reticulitermes; species Reticulitermes speratus. Next base: position 46,772,424 of record JAJKFL010000001.1, read on the forward strand.
AATTTCTACTTTCCATCATTTTACTAAACAGAGAAAGTCAACCACTTTTATTCGTAAGTAATTATTGTAGGCCAAACGATATATATTTTCCTGCAGGTTCTGAGTAGGGATTATTCATGCATTCTTAATTACTTCTTTATGTATGCGGTTTATTTAAAGGCGTGTCCAGTAACTTAGACTGTGTTGGGTCCAGTAACATGATGAATAGGAAATAATGAGTTGAACGAGATGGGGAAGGTGGCCTAAATTAAGATAGGTTTAACGTTTGTCCGGAAGGACTGAGAGAAAACATGACAAACCTCAGACAGTGCACTAGTTCCACACGAACAAGATCTGAAACACAGACCTCCTGGTTATGTGGACGTATTGCTCACTCAAACGCGACTTGCGATAGAACAAGTGTAAGGCCACCTCATTTCACTGCGTGTTATCTCCTGGCCTGCTCGTCCGTATTACCTACCAAAGTAAAATGCTCTTTATTTTCCTTCCATATAGATTAATTTCGAATGTTCCAGTATAGATGTATCTTAAAGAAAGGGGGATATATTTCATCCTTTACTTTCAGTAAAATTGATACTACAGTAAGGAAGCTTTATGAATAGAAATTAACGGTTACACTATTAGGTAAACTGTGCTGGCCTTATATAAATGGACCATAATTTTTAGATATTTGGAAAAGACTCGAGAGCGGAATATCAATAATAGGATGGGTTCGATTCTATCTCAAGAGTTGAAAGAGTTAGCGTCTCGAATATTAAATTAGTTGATTTAAAAGCTGAATTATGTGAAGCAGTCTACGTGACGGAGATAGGATTCGCAAAAGAAATCTTCCTCTTTCTCTTACTTATTCTTCTCTGTATACATTTGAATACATCTTACTCCTTCTTGGGATTTTGAAAAAGCTCAATTCAATGTATTCGCTTCCCACGTAACAAGGTATTGGCGTAGCTGATGACTCTATTTAAGAATGTGATATTTCCGGCATACGGAGTCTATATTAATGTCACCTTTCATGCACTCTAGAAGGATTGCCTTTCCCTTTAAATTTTAAAATTACTCTTACCAGGTTTCGATTGTGGAATTGATAGTTGTTTTATCATTTACTCTGTCAGATCTGGCTAAAATGGATCCTAGATATAAATATGCATGTAAATCATTAATTGATTTGTTGAATTTTTTCACGATATATTGGTTAGAGTAAATTGTTTGTGCTAGTAAGAAATATATTATGACCGTGCCATGGCTCAAGCTGTTAGTCGCCGGCCTCTCACCGCGGAGGCCCGGGTTCGATCCCTGGTCGATCCATGTGGGATTTGTGGTGGACAAAGGGGCACTGTGACAGACTTCTCTCCGAGTACTTCGCTTTTCCCCTGTCAATTTCATTCCAGCGGTGCTCCATTAAAATGGGAAAAGCAGACAAAACCTCATCATCTTCCTCATAGGGTTGCACAATAAGCCTTCAAGGCTGCGGTGCGCCGATAGCATCTGCTGCGGGGCCCTTCAATAAAAAAAGGACTATGTTAACATGGATCTGAGAGAAATATGGCGAGGCAGTGCAAAATGGATTCATGTGATTCAGAATACGGAATATGCTCCGTGCATTTGCTTAACTATGTTCAGGTATCGTCGAATATTTTATCGGCCTCAGTACATTCCGAGCCTGAGTTTTATTCCACAAGCGCACGGAACGCCTAACAGAAGAGATTCAGTGTGTTAATACTTTTTCACACCGTGGGTAAGCTCACATTCAAATCACAGCAATTCACCCTGAGGCATTTGTATACAGAATTCTGAATGAACGCTCTTCTGGCACTCTATCGTTACTTAGTTTTGATTTAAACATTTTCAAATAAAAACCAAAAGAGATGTGATAGCCGTATTTTTACTTCTTTTGTAAAATATTCCTTCGAAGAATACCCGCGCTCACTTGAAACCTCCGTGAAGTCAGCATGGCCAGTGCCATGAACATATGCGTTTAAATGATTGCAAGTAACAGGAAAAGTGAAACATGATAAAAGTAGTGACAAACAGAAATTAAAATATGATGATAATAATAATAATAATAAATAATAAAATAATGCATAGCATTTCAAGAGTTAGAAATGTGAATAACAAAGAAGCCGACAAGATTTTAAAAAATTTTAAAGACCTCACGATAGAAATTCAGTGTCTGTTGAAAGTAGAAATAAAAGCGATGCTAGTCACAACAGACCCGATGGTGTCATTGAAATTTTTCATTGACGTAATCCTTTCGGTCGCACTATGGCCCTGGGATCGACTCAGCCTCTAATAGAAATCCGTACCAGGAATATTTACTGTGGGTTAAAGTCGGCCGGTGCGTAGGGCTGTCAACCTTACCACCTTCATGTGCCGATTGTCTTGAAACCTGGGGGCACCAATGAGAGCCACAATAATAATAAAGAAAAGAAAATGTCCCAAACATGAAATTGAAAACTGTTAGTGACTGAAAGGAAGGTGTGTATAAGGTATTTCCGAGTTAGGACAACGTCGAATGATGAGTTTGTTGTCAGAATGGAACTCCATCTTAAGTCCGGGAGAGAATGCACAGGCAAAGAATATATTCCCTGTCAGTGATCCGACCGTGGGAAGGCCCACAATCTGAATCAAGCAAACTTACTCATGACGAAGAATTTCAATTCAAAATTTAGGGTGCATAAATTGATTCAATTGAAAGAGTTATTTACCATAGGGTTGAGACTAGCACCCTGAACAGAACGTAACATAGTATCCTGAAACCTAACCCTAGAATTTTAGCCTCATTGAGTCTTCATTTGTTTAAAGGCACTTTCAAACTTTACAGACTATAAAGCCGTGATAGGTAAAATGCTTTGGATATGATACATGTAAACGTGAAAGAATGTGAAAGGAACCTGTCGTGACCTGTTTCGATGTCTCTGAGGAGAAGCTAGAAAATCTTTCAAAACCTAGAGAACCGGCAGGTATGACAGTACTAGAACCTAGGACCTGCTGAATATAAAGGTGGGCTGCTAATTAGTTTAAAACAAGGTTTGAGTGTTTTAGTCTGATAAGACGTCGGACCAAAACCGGTTTACACGAATAACTACACTTGACTTTTAAGTGCGATAAAGAGATAAAGTAAGGTTTACCCTGTGTCCACACCCAATGCAAAGAAGTTTTATAAGGGACTTCAATATACAGCTTTACACATTCTGTACCTCCACGCTATACTGAAGTGACCGGTCAACTTTACACGCCTCTGGATTTATCTCCGAGTTTAAAAGTCCTGCTGCCCTTTTGACAGAAGGAAACTCTCGACGGTGTGTGCAAAATAAAATCAGAGCTTTGTCTGACCTGTGACACCGGTAATCCTGCTACATACCGTTATCTTATGACATGTGCGCTGTGCATAAAATTCTGCTTTAGTTCAAAATTGTTAAATGTAATTCCTAATGGGTAAAGTCGGCATTTTGTGTTGCCTAACCTGTTTATTTTTCGTGGGTAAATACTCGTAATATACAGTGTACAGTAAATTCCTAGAATTTCAAGCGTAGAAAAGAAATTCGTTCCAAATATTTGTCTATGCGTGATTTCGGGCTTCCGCGGCTGTGTGAATGGGGTCTTCGCTCTTCTGGGATATTACGCAGCGTTGATTGTTAGTTACCGCTGCCTCGGGACAGCCTATTGGTCCCATCTTCAAGCTCAAGCAGTCTTATGGGACTGAGTCTTATTGGACTACTTGACTCGTGAACATGAGACGGGCAGGCTGTCCCGACGGCTTGACCCTTGTAGATAGGACGATAGGCTCTCCGGAAACGTTGGTAACTACCAATCAACGCTGCATACCATTCAAGATGAGCGAAGACCTCAAGCAATTATGTTATATGCTGTCATACAATATACGTATTTTTTATAAAGCAGAAATTTTTGACCGATGTAACAAAGGCACTTTTTAAATTCAAAGTTTTCGAAATTTGACAAATGTGAGGTTAATAATATCTAATATTCGTCTTCACTATTATGGGTTGGCCAATATATTTTTGTGTTGTAGGCTTAACTTACTATGTTTATACCTTAAATACAAAAGTTGCAAATATTAGTAGTCCATTAAGAGGGCTCTGCACTGCTGTATAATTTCAATTCACAAGCTTCGGATGTTATTAAGAAGTCTCTTGCGAACCGAGATCATGATCACTTTTGTCACTTCCTATTCAACTGTAGAGAATGTCAGACTCTTCTTCAACAAAAGCTGTGGAACGTAAAAAAATAGCGATCTTTACGTCAGTGGCGGAAGCATTCTCTCCACAACAAAGAGTCGCTGAGGCAATCACTTGACAACTATTTTTACCGCTACAGTAACCCTCCCTGGGGCGCGCGGTGGCGTAGTTGGTTGAGGCACAAACCGGAACGTCGCGGGTTCGATTCCCGATGGTGTCACTGGAATTAATTCCTTGACATAATCGTTTCGGCCGCACTATGGCCCTGGGGTCGACTCAGCCTCTAACAGAAATGAGTACCAGGAATATTTCCTGGGGGGTAAAGGCGGCCGGTGCTTAGGGCTGACAACCTTACCACCTTCATGTGCCGACTGTCTACAAATCTGGGAGCCTCAACCTCCTGGACCCCCAGGGCCTGTCTAGGCCTGTAATGGGGTTGAAAGAAAAGAAGAAAGTAACCCTCCCTCCCTATCCTCTCACCATAGAGACTTATGGGAAAATACTAAGCAGTCGTGCGTTATTAGTGTGTGTGTGTGTTGAGAGGGAACTGGGTAAAATACACTCTCAATGAACAGGATTGGGAGAGAGGGTAATAATCAAAATTATCTTATAGAAGAAAGTGTGAATCTCCCGTCAAACGTCCGCAAAAACGGCTGTGTGTCTTTGATCTACACAAAGAAATACACTGATTGCCTCTTTAAACCTTATCAGTCCAAAATTGAGTTAAATTCGACAGGGGTTTGCTCTAATAGATCTAAATTCAAGATCACACCGACACATTACTTTACTATGTTTTATGTTGGTTGCCCTTAATCTCCCGATATTTAGCGCCTGATTTTTAACTACAAAATTAAGAGATTTTATGGAAAATTGATTTGGACCAGGCTGTTGGAACTTACAAGGATGATTTGGACCGAAAAATTTAAACAACAAAATATATAAGTAATTACTTGACTACATAGCGAACTATCTCCATAGTGTAAGAGAAATGTGATAATTGCCCAGCTGGTCATTAAACGTCATTCTTATTTAGAATTCGGAATTATTCGGCGCTCACGAATACTCGCCTTCGGGCCCTGTTCTGGCTCACTTACATAACAACACCTCTTCCCTCTCTAGTTTCATTACGTTGCATTTCAATGCTTTCCACGCTTATGTTTCCCAAGCGGTCTCTCCCCTTGGGTTTTCTGACTGAAGTTTTTTTTATTTTTTCTTATCTGCTTGCACTCAACAACAACAACAACAACAACGGGAAAATTATTCCCTGCTCAATGTCGACAAAATAAAGAAAGAGACCATGGCCGTAGTATCCGCTCCAACGATCGAGCAGTACTCACTTAACGAATCTGTTTGACTGCAGATAGTATGAGTGCACGGATATGTCAATCTAATTGTTGAATCGGGGGAATTTTTTAGGAATGCACGATTAATTTCAAGATAGAATTACTATCCATTCATTTGTTTGTGAAGAAGTACCTGTTATGATTTTAGGACTGCCTGTACTGGATTCACGACAAGTGATTTCTGGAAGGACTTAATACTATGTATCTTACAAATAAACTCGTTTATTTGAGGTTCATATCTATTAATAATACTCTTATCAACGACTGGGTTTACAACCATTCACGTGTTGCATCCCAGAGGAAGGCCTGTCCCGTTGGACTGTCAAATCCACGAGCAGTGGAATGATGTGAGATGTGTCACGACGGCCCACAGTCTGTGCTAACCTTCCATAAGTAGACACAACTTCTAATACACAGTGGACCCACAAAAACAACTGACACAGCCTACATTTTACCTTTTGACTTTTAATATGTACCATTATTTGTTGATTTATGTTTTGTGTGATTCGCGATATGGTTCCCTGATGATGGTCCCAGAATAGGGATCCGAAACATGTTGGGCTGATTTTACTGTAAAAAATTGTATTGTATAATAAATAAAAGGTGTGCATTTGTTGGTTTAACAGACATATATTTCTAACACACAACACATATGTGTTCATTTTTCATGCAAAAACTTCCGTTTAAAAACCGTTACATATAGGAGAGACAGTAATTTGAGGTAATGGATTATGGTAGCAGCAAAGACTAACAATAAAACTCATTTGAAAACATAGCACCATGATCTAATTAACTCTGTAGAAAAAAGTTATTTTGAGAAGCTAACATTTTCTCATTTAGTACAGACGCTTCGTAAAAAACCGAAGGTTTATTCTGGTGGCCAAAGGAGTCCGCCACTTGTCACTATCCTAAGTCAGCTGAATCAGGCTACGTCCTTCAATCCTATTTTTGAAGATTCTCTTAATACCATCTTCCCCGTCTTTCCTTCAATCTTTCCCACCAACGCTTTGTGTTTATTTCCCTTCCACTTCAGACGTGTCATATACCCCGCCAAGGACATAACACCATTGTATTTACAAATCCCAATTATTTGTAGATATACCTACTACCACATTGCTTATCCAATCTCAAATAAACACACCATCCGTTCACACTTCCAGTTTCCTCCTGTCCCCTACACAGAAAATATTCTTTCAGATATTCAAGAATTCTTCCCCCTTCGTAAGGAAACAAAAGGTAATTGCCGTGTTTATTGAAGTGTAATGTTCAGTCCAGTTTATAGGCTTAGGCGTAATTTCCTTAGGATTGTTCTTAATAAGTATTCTGCTATCCATGCTTAGGTAAAAAAAAGTGGTTCTTCTTTGCTTACGTCGTTGTAACCATTCGGTCTAGGAGACCAACTGTGACATTTCGTAACAATGTAATTTTGTGCTGAGAGTTGTTAGCCTCATCTCCACCCCTTCAGTATGTGGAAGATGACCCTTATCGGCTGTCCTCAGCTTCTTACTCAATACATTTTTGGCTGCCTTCCATACATGCAGCATGAATATGCGCTATGCCAATTTAAAAGCCTGAATTGTATTTATTTCCTTTAAATTTACTAAATAACTAGTCTCCGTGACTCTTCATAATGGAAATGTTAAACGGAGTTTCGGAAAAAAAATTATTCAAGACATAAATAATAAACTATAAGTTGATGTTATTTATTTCGATTTCCTCACAAATTTCAGAAGTGATAAACAATAATATTTGACATAACAACATAGCCAAAAGGATTTTGCAACTGGCTTGCTGTGAGAGCTGTAAATCCTTATTCTATAGATTGTACAATGACATACTTAAACTATTCTGCTGTGCTAAAAGAAAGCGTTAGATAGGTGGATTCTCCATCCATTCTTAATTTTCTTTCTTTCAGGAAACCGCCAAGCCACTGCTGGGCACCTGAAAATGAAAGAAGCATAATCACTCTTAACATTGCCTTTAACAGCATTTCATTAAATAACTCTTACTTTCTTTTGATTGATATTTTTTACATTACTCATTATTACAGATTTTCAAGGTTCTCCCCAGCTTTCCTAAATTAACTATTTGTGCTAAGGTGACAGTAAGAAATCCTTCTCAGCTGGAGTTATTGATACAGCAAATATCGGGAATTTGTTTATGTTTGAAAACCATCTATTTCCTAAATTAAGTATTTGTGCTAAGGTGACAGTAAGAAATCCTTCTCAGCTGGAGTTATTGATACAGCAAATATCGGGACTTTGTTTATGTTTGAAAACCATCTCTGACACGGCGTCCAACAGGGCAAAGGTCCTTATGTGACAGTAGTTTGAAAATGCGGAAACAATGAAATATGCCTAAATTATCAGCCAAAATGTTCATTATTAAACACTTTCAAATTTAGCTATTAACTTATAATTCATTTGCCTTGGCGTTGGAAACCATTATGTACTGGCAAGAATATTGTTTTAACATCCTCTTTTACTGGTCCTGTTAAATTCGGTCTCTTGCTTTGAGAACTGTCAGGAATTTGAAGTGCCTCAAAATGAAATATGAGAATTTTGAGGAATGGAAGTGCTTCAGAACGAACCAAAAGTAATAGTTGTGTGTAAGGACTTCGAGAATGGAGAATTAGAAAAGATATACTAGCCGAATAAAATGACCACGATGTCTAAAACTCATTCTGCATTTGACTGCTTGTGTACTGGTATCATCGGTTCGAGTCACTGTGTGGCCACAACCTTTTCTTTCTTGTGTTCGACCACTCCCGCCTTCGGAGTTTTAACGTAGTTTTGGACGGTGCCCATAAGTTTAATAACTTTATAATTTAATTATAAATCCGAAAAGACCGGAGACCCTAAAACGTATACGTGTAAGTAGAAAGAAATAACTTGACATTTCAAGATCAATAGTCTTTGAATGGAAGGGTGAATAATAGTTGCCACATAGCACGCAGAGTGCAAAAATAAAGTCAGAACAATGTAATAGAAAACCTCAAGGTCATTCGTACTTCAAAAAATATAAAAGGAGTAAGCAAAATTCCGACAAAGACCGGTGGCTGTGTAGCATGTGAGGGTACTGAAGATTTGGCTAAAAGAACAACAGCAAAGTCCTCGAACAGAAACTCATTCTACTGACAAAAGTTCCCTTTTCTTAGTGTATACTTTATATCTTAAGATAAATCATAACATTAATCTGCTGTATGTGCCTATCCGACTGTTATATCGAAATAAATAATAGCTATAACATCCTAAAAATTTGTGATTTACTTACCGATTTAGTTCAGCACAGTTACTGCGACTGAATACAGTAGTTTCTGTTACCTCATATGATGAATTTTTAATCAAGTTGGCCTTTTTCAGGTCTCGTATACAAGGCCAAATATTCAATTAATATGACTGGTACTGCACTAGCGTTATTTCGACACTAACGTTATATGTGAGAATTCGTTATTTGCAAACGTAACTCTATTTTCAGTCCCTCATATGTCATAGAAAAGTCAGCCCGAAAGTAATTTCTAACTTGCCCGAGAAGACCAAAGAGATTTATAATTGTACTTTCACTGTAGAAAGAAGCAGCGTTTCTGGTTCTAAATTCGTGGGGTCAAAGACTTTGAACGCAATATTGTATGCAGAAACAAAGTGGTATTACGAGTATCTGTAGCAAGAGGATGAAATATAGAAGTGTGTTTTTGTATTTGACACCATAGAGAGAATCAAACGGAAAGAATGGTCTGAAGTATGTCTGCGGAAATATTTGTGAAACAAATTTTGCGAAATATTTTGGAGTTATAGAAATACGTAATGGAGTAAAAACACTTCATGTGAAAGGGCAATCAGTTCCATGTTAGTAATGTGGGCTGCATGGGTCATGAACATTTCCTATAATACAAACATGTGTACGTACAGAGAGGCAAAGCCATTGAGAACACTTCAATCTGCGTTTTGAAATTACGTGTATTTGCATGTGGGATTTTTTCGTCACGTGAATTTTTTCACCGTTCCAAGATTCATGACGCTATGTTTATGACAAGGCCGATGCAGAAAATTTGGGGGAAGAATATGTCTTTCATATTTCTTACCAGCTGTGCAGATGTGGTAGAGTATAGGGGATGCGTTATATCCTGCGATGTGGGTGATATCACAGAGATAGAGATTCATCAATACCACGAATGTTTAGGTCCAGAACTACAGACGTAGACTACTTACTTCAAGCTCCTGCCACTCTTTTGTAGTTTTGTCACTCAAATTTTGTGTCACCACTTTCCCTCCCAGCATTTCCATTGCTGTCACTCTTTGTCTAAAATGTATAATTATGTTATCAGTGACAACATCCAAGGATAGTTTAAGCTTTCTGCATTACTGCTCAATTATTTTGACAAGATAACAAAGAGGGAGCCGTTCTCTTCACTGTGGACTTATTGTTTTAAAGATTCTAAATAAGGGGACACCTTTCTCGTGCTGCCGAATATTAAGAATTATCCACATGCTCTCTATCGTATTTAGTTTAGGGTGTTATGGAGACCGTAGAAGTGAAGTGTATCTTACACTCTCAAGAATCTCATGTGCAAGGCATTTGATAGTTCTTATCTTCAATTTTCAATTAGTCCGTACTGCATTGGATTTAATATGACAGTTCCAAATGGAATTCTCTTTGCACATTTCTCTTCCCCCATTCGTGCCTCTCGTGTCACCCATCTCTTCCTTCTTGAACTAATCACCATAGCAATATCTGGTGAGCATAAACATAATACATCTCTTCCTTATGCAATTTTATCCATTTACCTCTTCTTTCATCTATCTTAGGGCCAAATATCTTGCTCTTTACCCTCTTGTCGAAATCCTGCAGTCTGTGTTTTTCCATCATTGAGACAGATCAAGTTTCGCACCCATGCATGGTAAGAGGAAAATTTCTGTTGTCTCTTCTGCACTTTATGTTTTCAGATAGCAGAAGGGAAAACAAAAGGTTTCGAACCCAAACGTAGCAAGTATTCTGCGAATTTGTTGTTCTTAATTTATACGAAAATGAAATTTGAATTATTTGAAATTTGTCACTTCTTGAAATATTATTAATAGCGACCTTTGTGTTATGACTTTTTCCTAAATTACTGTGACGAAAAATGTAAATGTACTTCGTTTTCTAAACATTTACTTGTATACTACTACAAACTAATAGTGTCTACGAGTTTTATTTTTCGTGGATTTTGTTGTAAATTTGCCGAAACTTTGTGTATATATATATATACCTTCACAACTCCGGCCAGATAAAGGACACATCAAATATTTAGGCAGCCTAGTTTAGATAAATATATATACCGAGTCGTTTATACTCATTTCTGAGTGTCGTGACCCTACTGGCACGAAGCCGTAGGTTGTCATGGGAGAATTTACCAGCGGTGGTTTCCCGTTGCCTTCCGCCGTGTACGATTCTATTCATCCTGATATGACCGCTAGAGCCCTCTAGCAGCCGATCAGGAGACTCGGGTGAGAAATCCCCCCTCCGAAGGAAGTGGTGCTACGGATTTTTATCACCCTTAAAAATCCATCTAACTTGGCCGGGATTGAACCCGCAACCTTGGGTCCAGTGGCGAGCACGCTAACCACTAGTCCACCGAGGCAGATAGTTTAGATAAATAGTTAGCAAGATAATAAGAGAGGGTGCTGATCAGCGTGTTTTCTTTGATATTTTGAAACTTTCTAGTGGGTTCACTGCACCCAATTTCTCCCTCGTCGCTTCGGACCTGATGTGATGTGTGTATTTATGTGTATATATATGTAGGTATATAATGTAAGATAATGTTTGTAGGTAAATTCATGTACGTACGTGTGTATGTATGTATATATATGTGCAGGTATATATGTACGCATGTATATATATATATGTATTATGTAATATATGTATGTATATATATGTAATGTATCATACGTGTGTATATGTATGTATGTATTCACGTATATGTATGTATGTACATGTAATGTAACATACGTGTGTATGTATATGTATGTATTTATGTATGTATGTATGATGTATGTATTTGTGCACGTGTGTGTGTATGTATTATGTATGTGCGTATGTGTTAGTCCGAAGTAGACCCGAACGGCAATTTCGGCGAATGAGAACGTCTCTTAAACAGTGCTCAAGCCGAAATGATTTTGGGGGTAAAACCCTATGTATGCACAGTTATGATATATGTGGGCAGGTTTAAAAATACACACAGCACTTATTCAGGTACTTACATGTTTCTCATTACTGTCCATAAACTTCTATGTCGAACCAGAAGCCCCTGTTGAACTGCGATGTGACTTTTACTTCCACATAGTTGTATCCTATTCCGCCGTCTGTAATTTCGGCGTACCCACCAGTGTCGTCAGTCCATTGGTCGATTGCTTTTACGCAGCCGATAATTTTGTTGTCTACGTTGATAGTTTGCGTCATGGACACATACTGCAAGAACTTGAACGAATGTGCAGAAGATCTTGTGGTTAGGAGAGTATCTCCCGGGCGTGGTTTACATGTTATCAAACTATGTCTCTGTCCGACTGACACTGCTAGAAGCAGTAAGAATATTATAAGCGATTTGCGAGAACACATGTTCTGCAGGTTTGTTGTGCCTTTTACTGTCAGTAGTGTGTCTGCTCAATGAATCTGATGATAATGTTGTGAAACCGCCTTCGTTTCTAATTTTATATACTGTAGGCTGTCTGAAAGCTAAGGTTGTTTTTAAAACGAAAAGATGTGTTGCGCAATACTAGTATCGTCACACAAACATTCGACGCTTTACTCTGAACAGTAATGTCAGTCTTTATCTAACCTTATCTGACCCTTTAGACCTGACGTATTGGGACAATTTACACTTTTGATTTTCCTCTGCTCTTTGACTTTATGTCCTTCTTGGTTCTTTCGCTTTTCCTTGGTATTGTTATCTTCCAGTGGGAAAAAAAAGAGTTGCTTCTCTGAAATTGAAAATTAGCTCTGTATTTTCGGTACTGGGTGATCTTCAAAAGTCTGGAAGGAGCAACTTCTTCAGGGGAACTGTCAGAAGGCAGTGTAGTATTCAGAGTACTTAATGAAGGTCTTGCTGAAGGAGGTAACACGTTTTGAGAGTTGGTTCCTGAAGTAGGGAGTGCACAAATCGGAGCAATATCTGGAGGTGCTGTTTCCATACAATTTACAGTTTCGTTAGTATCAGAAACGGAGGAGAAATATTCAGGAACTCTGTTCTGTTCAAAGGATGCATTCCCGTTGACTCAAAAGCACTTACATCAACACACATTGAAGCAGCATGATTCAAAAAAAAAAACCAAATGAGGCGCGCCGTGTGATATCGAGTGATTTTCCTTTGTGGATTCTGCTTCATCCAAGCTGCGGCTGCGTTTTTGGAATGACACTTTAAAGGCCTAAAAAAGCACTTAATAAAGGACTGTAAGGCATGACTACAGTGATTCGGTAGACAAATGATAGTGACGTTATTTTCAACAGTAACCTGTAGCAGTCAAGGGGAGATGCAATGAGCCCTGAGGCAATCTAAAAGTAGATAGACATTCCCTGAAGTTTTGTGTTTGAGCAAATGCTGTGTGAACCAGTTGATGAATAAGTCGGTGCTAATATACGACTATTTCCGGTTCATGTATACATCTGACCCTGGTGGCAAGATGATAGAGCAATAGAATATTTAAATTTTAGTACTCTATAATGTATACGCACGACGTTTCCAAAATGATTTGGAATTGTTTAAGTGCGGCATATCTCCCTTAATTTTTTGCGGCGTCTCTCCTAATCTTCAGGGAGAGAAGCCGCACCCCCCCCTACTTGCCGAACATTGGATTTGATTGGAACTAATTAAGTAACATTTCGTGAAAACTAAAATAAGTTCGAGCATAAAATTAATAAATTCACGTATACAATAAGTCATAAGTCTTGCAAAACAGCTCCGATAATCACTACGTTCACTCACAACACCTCTCTAGACTCACTGAATAAGCACATGTGCTGCGATCTGCAGAGGTTTGCCAGAACCCACCAAACTAAAAATGCGGCCTCTCTCCCGCCGCGGCAACTCTCCAGGAATTACTACACTTTCGGTTTCTGTAAATGACATGGAATTCCTTGACCACCTGAGAGATTGATAGTTCTGAATAACGACTTTGTTCCATGCAATTAGTTACGTAAAAGGCCTGTTTGAACCCCCAATTTGTGTTTTTTGAATGTTAAAATCATTGCGTCTCAATGAACCACTGGGATATATCTGAGAGTCTTTACGTAGTGAAAAAATGTTATAAAGATACTTACATGCATCCCGTGGTCAATTTCATGAAAAGTATAAAACGACGAATGTAAACGTATTTAAGGATTCAAAATCTTTCAGGCGAACAATGAAACTTTTACTTTTATGCATGCGATGATTCGTTGACATCAGTGATTTAAACGTACAGGATCAAAACATAATGTTTGACTGAATTGAGCTAAGGTCTAATTTCTGTATACGAAAGTGCAAACTGTGAGTTTCTGCTTAATATACATCAGTACACATGACTTAATTGTAATTTTTAAAATTTTTATTAGGTCTGTAGACAGAAGCAATTATATAAAATATATGCCAATAGTATTCCTTACGTGCTTAATGTGGTCGTACTTGTAATTGCTGCCATATTAATACAGCAAAATTCCGTTAATCCGATTCGTATGGGACCAGAGACGTGCCGAATTATTGACTATTCCGGAATGTCAGAAGGTACCTATATTGACCTAATTTCTTTTAGGTAATTTTCTGTTACTGCTGCAATTTTTGTGTTTTACAAATAATCGTATGAATATTACATTCGAATAAATATTTACCTGCTATTTCTCGTCATCAGTGTCCTTTCTGCGGTTTCTGGAGTCTTCGTACTTGAAGTTGATGGATTAGGAAACAATGGGGTCAAATGCTGCCACTATATTTGACGTACAGCCACTGTTGGAGGACGTTTTGAACATGTCCCAGAGATCTGCCTGTTTCATTGATGAAGCTATTTTTCTGGTGAAAAGCAAAACATTCGGTCTTGAGAAGTGTCGGATCATCAGGATTTTTTAGTTATCGGACGTCGGAGTAGAGGAATTTTGCTTTCTTTCTACAGTACAATAAAAGCCCACGAGAGTTTTGACTTCAGTTTAATAGTAATGTAATTTTGGCTAACGCCACCCCATAGATAGCCTTTGCCCCAACTATGGCCCCCGTAAATTACCCTTATAAACTTTGTGGACTTTTGTCCTGTATTAGATTAGATATTTTTCTGTACTTTATGCAGGAATTTAGACCTTTGTGTACAAATTTCTAGACTGGAAATTATCAGCTGTCATACTGTGGCAGATTATTAGTTCAAGTGTTCCTTCAGCTGTGCGAGAAGTAATACTTACATAACGTAACACACATTGCACTGCTCTGATTTGCCTTACCCATGCCTCTGCAGATAAATGCTGCAGATGTATCCTTTTATATGTAAGATATGTGTCAAAACTTACATTATACAATGATAAGATAAGTTCGAAAATTTTAACACCTTTATTACAAGAGGTAAAACTTTTCCTCGTATTCTATTTCCACACTCGGACTTGACTCAGCTTAATTGTACAGAATGGGCCGAAAGCAAAATATCATGTACGTTGATCTGTATATTTGTTTCTAAATTAAGACTGTGCAATTGGCTGAGGTAAAATATAGATCCTACAAGTGGAAAAGATTAAGATATCGACAATTGATATATTACTGCCAAATTCCAATGCTAGTGCAGAACTAAAGAAAATGGCGACATGGCAACCTTTAAAATTTGGAAGAAATTAGTTGGACTTATGTAGATTATGTAAGGTATAAAACAAATATTATATTCACGCGACTCTTTATAAAGGCAAGAAAATTGCTGAATGTAATGTGTTTATAATAAAATGCGTAAGAACTCTGTGAAAAGCATTTCGTCGAAAACACGCCTCTTGGGAGACTAAGATAAGTACTCATATTTTTATACAGCCGATTTTATTATAAAAGGACAGATTGTTATGGGATGCATTTCATTTGCCATTATATAATTTAGATTTCTGTGGGAGAAATTAGTCTGGCAAATGGACAGTAGAGAAAACTTAACTTCTTACACGTTTGAAAAAATGTATTTCTTTATAGAAGGACCATTTTACAAATCAGAAACATCTTAAAAGACTTCCTGATTCAAACTATACGCACAACACGCTGCATTATTTACACATAATAAACGCTAGAGCATGTCAACTTGTTACTTTCGAAATTGGACGTAAAGCACTGTATTCATCTGGGTCAGGACTGGGACCAGCAGTGAGTTGCAACATCTTTGCCATAATTCAGATTGAATTTCACTAGTTTAGCTAGTATTATTAGCCCCTAAAGAAGAACGTTGTTCTGGAATTGGTTTTACAAAATACCCTTTATAAAGAGTCAGTCTAAAATTTGGATTTACAGAATATGAATACACATTCTATCTTTGAAAGTACTACTCTTTTAACAAATAATAATAATAATAATTGTGACGTACTTTCAGTGTATAATTTATTTCAGACCACCTTAGAGAGAAATTGCCAAAACAAATATAGGAAATTCCAAGCGAATATCTATCCACATAAAGAGATATTTTCGTACGAAGTGTATCAAACGGTGCGGTCAGTTGGTTGGTTGGTTGCATGTATACTTCGTATTTGAGAAGTCTCGGGTTCAAATATCAATCCGGAGAGTGACTATCAGGACTGAAGTCCTTCGTCGTTGTTTTAAGTTACAGCAGATAAATTCCTAAATTTAGAACAAAACAGCTTCCGTCCACAACCTTTACACTTCACTGTTATTGCTGTATTTCAGCTAATAACGGCGTCCTTAAATGAACAATAAATATGTACATAATTACATAAACATAATATGTATTCACTTGTTTCTAGACAGCCAGCGGTCACTTGTTCAACACCAACGTATAATTTGTCAGTGCCACTACATTATGCTGCATGTTTGCGGGCTGTACGAACTGCTTCAACTATGTCTTCTGAGTTCAAATTGGAGAATGAAGGTTAGAATTTTGTGTTTTGAAATGACCGGTAACATGGCGTAATGTGAGGTTTGATATGCGTAAAGTGCGGCGTGCGCAGTGAGATGGCGAGACCTTTAGACTGTGCATGTTTGTTCGGCTACACTTAGTCGTAGATTTGAACTTCCAAGAACCAGACCTTAAGCCTATGTACAAACGAAGCATTTAAATCAGACCAATGTTAGCTGGAAGGTTACAGATATGTCCTTTGTCCTGTAGAATGTGCGCATTACGTAATGAGGTTGCAAGAGTCAGAAGCATGACTTTAAAGACCAGGATATGTGAGGATTTACAATTTTCTTAGTAAATATACAAACATAATCCCATTACGACAGGACAATATACTTCTAAATATTTGCTCGTTGACGTTTTCTTCGATTAGAAGATGATTCTGCGTGATTAGAGTGGAAAAACTGAGTGAGTTTTATGTAACTACACACAGAAATTTAGGTTACTTGCTAAGTTTCAGGTTCTGTCAGTGATGATGATGAAGATTCAAGTTTTCTGGGATATACCATTATGTTAATAGTAAATATTTCCGGACGGTACAATTTTCTGTCACAATATTCAGAGTGGAAAATTATATGTGAAATATATAAGCCCAGAGAATGGGTTTTTGTTTTTGGTTGCCGAGGGATGAAAAGGCATATAATAAAATAATCTGTAGCAAACCGATGAGTTATAAAATTATGTATTCTTTGGAACTAGCTTCCAAACTCTTGTTTTGCCGTAATGCTAACATTGCACTTAATGCTTATTTAAGACTCATCAATTTTTTAGTACCACCTAATTACCAAATACGATTTGTTAGAAAGTTTAATTTTATAACACCACACGTTACACACTAATAAAAATATGATTCATTATTGTCATAAGGTTGCATCATAAGATTCCCTATTTTTTATGGTGCAACAGCCCATAGTGGACAAGGGTCTCCTCATTATCGAGGATTCACAACCACACTCAGACACACCACACTCGGTAGGACTCTTCTTGACAATTGATCAGCCTGTCGCAGAGAACTCTGCTGACAACAGACAACTCTCACAAGCGACAGGCATCAATGCCCTCGGCTGGATTCGAACCAGCAATCCCAGCAAGCGAGCGGCCGTAGACCCACGCCGTAGACCGCGCGGCCTCTGAGATCGGCAAGGTTCCATATAATTCTAAGAAATTTCGTGATATTTGTGCAAGAATGACTGTTTATATCCTGAAGCTGAAGGCCGAAAGCCCTTTTGGAAAGCCTGTAACTACATTTACTAAGCAGTAGGCCTACTTGGCACATCATGGTTTTTGTAATGAAATTGGTTATTGATACCTGAAGCCACATCCACGAAAATTTCCCAGATCTTAGTAATATTCACACCCTAATATTGAGTACGTATGCTGAATAAATTTTTCAGTCTTATTTCAGTTTTCTTGTTGATATTTGTGCATATTAGAGTCTAATCAACATAAAATATTTCCTGGTATTTTAACGGAAGGCTATTGGACGTAATAAATGAATACACTGACAGCAGTATATTGTCTTTCAGATCATGCAATTGAAGAGTGAGTTATTATTAGATCGGTTCCTTCGAATGCTTTGCAGAAAATAAGAAGAAGAGAAAGAAGAATTTAATTTAAAAGGATAATTTTTAAATTTTATAAGGATTATTAAACATTGATTATTAAGTAAAATTTTTTAATTACTACGGACTTATTTTGCCGGTTTTGTGTTTTACTTCTTCGTTATTCTTGAACCTACCAAAATATGTTACGAAGAAACCCCTCATTAAATACATATTTTTGTGGTTCAAAGAGTTTTTTTATTTTAAAATTTGCACCTTCTTTTTACTAATAAAATTTTTTCCTTTCTGAGTGGGAGTTCAGGTAGTATGTGATTTCTTTGCTGTTCTGTACTTTATCCTTCCCTAGACAGCATAGTCACCGCTTCAATAAATATGGTCTATCCCACGTTAGAAAGCTATAATCATAAATTTGGCCGGAACTGCTTTACATTTCGAATATTAAGTGGCACTATATTCTAAGCCACCTAAAGAAAAAACAATCACACCGCGAATTTATCTTATTAGCAGTGGTGAGAAAATGTATGCCGGTTTTCCGATTTGGTTCAAGACTATGTTACTTTGAACTATTATTCCCGTATCATGCACGATCCTGCTTCTCAGCAAACACGTTTTATTTTTAATTCTAAAATTTGGTAAGAAATTGGCGTAATTTCTGGTAACTTTGAAAATTCCATAGTACATTCTGTTGCGTTTATCTTTATCCTAAGCACTGTAGATGTCGCGGAATATCCCGGCATTTGCAGGCTTTCTATGCGATGACGCTGCCGTGCTCAGTGCGACGATAGAAGGAAGACCCTTTTTGTGCAAAGGATTGACATTACAACGGTGTGGTCTCTTATCTGATGAGTATATAGTCGTGAAACATTCAATGCCGGTAGCAGCAAATTAATTGATGCAGCTTCGTTAACTTGAAATAGTACAACTTTAAAACTGCAATTATTAAGGTGGTGAAAACTAAGATTAGAGCATTTTGGGGCATGACACCACAGTTGGATAATGCAAATTTTAGATAAATCTAGTGCTTCCATTTGAACGGTAGACTCCGTAGATGCAGGCAGTGTGCAGCTTCCTGTAAAATAATGGTGTCTAGTTTTCAAACAACACGGTGTAATATTTCAGAAGATATAATATCGAAATTTAATATTCACCATTGTCCATTGAATAATTCGGCGATTCATTTCTTTATTTCACCAGTTAAGTGAATGTCACACCGTCTTCCGAACGCCCAGCGTTTAAATCTCATTTACGAAATTAGGTATATTTATAAGGCGGGTTTCATGGTGTGCCATATTCGCCTTGCAATAACTCCGTGGATAGTTTATACCTGTCGGCACAACCAGCCCTAACCCAAAGGTGCCCAATGTAAATACATCAAATCAAAATGCACCTATTTATTTATAACAAACAAATGAAACACAAAACAGTACTTACAGAAAGCGTAGAGCGTAAACAAAAGCTGTGGAACGTAAAAAAATAGCGATCTTTACGTCAGTCCAAAACAAAGAGTCGCTGAGGCAATCACTTGGCAATTATTTTTACCGCTTCAATAACCCTCTCTCCCTCCCTATCCTTTCACCATATAGACTTATAGGAAAATACTAAGCAGTCTTGCGTTATTAGTGTGTGTGTATTGAGAGGGAACTGGGTAAAATACACTCTCAATGAACAGGATTGGGAGAGAGGGTAATATTCAAAATTATCTTATAGAAGAAAGTGTGAATCTCCCGTCAAACGTCCGCAAAAACGCCTGTGTCTTTGATCTACACACAGAAATACACTGATTGCCTCTTTAAACCTTATCAGTCGAAAATTGAGTTAAACTCGACAGGGGTTTGCTCTAATAGGTCTAAATTCAAGCTCACACCGACACATTACTTTACTGTGTTTTATGTTGGTTGCCCTTAAGCTCCCGATATTTAGCGCCTGATTTTTAACTACAAAATTACGAGACTTTATGGAAAATTGATTTGGACCAGGCTGTTGGAACTTACTAGGATGATTTTGACCGAACAATTTAAACAACAAAATATATAAGTAATTACTTGTCTACATAGCGAACTATCTCCATAGTGTAAGAGAAATGTGATAATTGCCCAGCTGGTCATTAAACGTCATTCTTATTTAGAATTCGGAATTATTCGGCGCTCACGAATACTCGCCTTCGGGCCCTGTTCTGGCTCACTTACATAACAACACCTCTTCCCTCTCTAGTTTCATTACGTTGCATTTCAATGCTTTCCACGCTTATGTGTCCCAAGCGGTCTCTCCCCTTGGGTTTTCTGACTGAAGTTTTTTTTTTATTTTTTCTTATCTGCTTGCACTCAACAACAACAACAACGGGAAATTTATTCCCTGCTGAATGTCGACAAACTAAAGAAAGAAACCATGGCCGTAGTATCCGCTCCAATGATCGAGCAGTAAGGGTGAGGGGGATAGTTGGACACTTTTCAATTTATAATTTTTCACATTTTCTCTGTACTTGTTAAGTTGAATGTAACGGTACGTATGGCTAGCAACACTCTTGGGCTACAATCTGACCTACACAAATTTGACGCTATTCATAAGGAATAGGAGGGAGAGGCTTTTGCCCTAACCTCTGCACGTGTGCCAACCTGCCCCACACACGGGGTAAGTTGGCATATGGTAAAATACGTTGAAAATCAAGATGCCAACTTTTCAAGGTCAAAAAGTAACAGATTGTGATTAATATAATGTTTTATGGAACAAATGTGTCAGACAGGGGTGCACCCAAGGGGGGGGGGGCTACCAGGCTGCAGCCCCCCCCAAACACCCCAAAACTGAAATTTAAAAAACACTGATTTTGTACATACGATGATATCAAGGGGTTTACGTGATTTACCCTGCAGCCAAAATCAGCCACTGAAATCAGCTGATGACTAGTACATTAGAATTTTGAATAATAAATTAATACAATTAAAAAAATATAAGATAGGACACTGTGATGAGTCGTGGAACATGTAGCTGTATTTTTATGTATATAAATGCAGTTGCAGACAATGTTATGTTATACTTATGACATGATTTTTATAACATAATTTTTAAAATCAAACACAAATTATATATAACCTCAGGGTCAGCCTCCCCCCCCCCCAATGAAAAATTTTGGTTGCGCACCTGGTGTCAGATACAGGTTGTGCGCAACAACGCGGTGTTATTATGGTAATAAAACAGTCGAGAAACAATATAATTTCAGCACAAAATTCAATACATTTACTTAAATTGAAAAAGAAAATCAAAAGGAAAGGTAACTCAGTATGCCACTAGCCTACCACCAGCAATACGCGTTTTCATTCTAAATAGAGTATCCCAATCCCATGAGACTGGTAATTTAAGCAAACACAATTGGGAGAGCCATAAGTGCATTATTCATGTGACCGCAACTTGCATTCTGTGCACTGAATCCACATTTCTCTGGATGCGCCAAGACAGTAGAGGTAGGAAGTATCCTCGGAGTCGTCTTAGTCTGTGTCGCCTGCATTTTTGGATTTTTTTCGTATTTTTTCATTCTGCTCTTGTAAATCTCTCTTAGATACGTGGCATGCTCCTCTTTCTAAAATTTTAGGCCCAGTTCTTCGCTCATTTGCTCCGAGCCTTCTGTTGTACTGGGTGTCGAAGCTTTTTTGACAAAGGTATCAACGAAAATGACAGTTATTCTTTTGTTCTTGTTTACATTCTTGAGCTTTTTGCGTACACTTTAGGAAGGTTTCGAATGTCCTCTGGAATAGCAAGATGTGTTGCAACTTTTGAAGCAGACAATGATCGTTTGGGAAAATCATCAAAATCGCAGGAAGTTCACTGTTGCTACTGTAAGCTGCTGCCTCCATAGGAGGGGCAGCTATATCTGAATGTAATCTTCCATAAATTTCTCATTTTGAAAGATATCGCCGCTGAACAGGTTAATTCCAGAAAACTGGAAACCTGCTTTGATATTTGCAGTAAAAAGAAGTCAGGTGCGAAGGTGTGTTGACGGCACAAGAATTTTCATATATTGTCACTTGTGCCTGTATGGTTAGTTATGCAGACATCATAAGCTCGGTTCACATATGTCGTAAGCGATCAGTTGACAGACCTGTCAAGAGGCTGGAGTTACGGCTGCAGTGTGGAGGGAAGTTGAGGACAGTCACGCCATTCTGCTTGCAGCAGTCTATTGCCCGTATGGTCAAATGCGAATCATAGTTGTCTAGCAACAGAACTACTGATCTCTCTTTAGAAGGCTTAGCATGTGCCACGAAATGTTTTACATATCTTACAAAATGCTCCTTCGTTATCTATCCAGAGGGATGGACGGTGTGCTCAATAACAGTGTTGGTGAGGAGCTTTTACCTCACCCTCCCTTACCCTTTTGCAGTATCTTGCCTAAATACGGAAAGAAATCTGAAAATCCTTCGCCGCTTTGCTTGTTGACTTTCCACGTTTTCGCAGAGCTCTCAGCTTGTAGCAGTGCTCCAGACGTATGTTGCCCCTATATGACCTCTTCTTGCATGTACGCATTATTTAGCTTCTTAAACCGGACAGAAAATATCACACTGGAAAATAATTAACCAACAAGTTTCTAATCGAAAGCGGGGCAAGTTGACACAGTGAGCCAACTTGCCCCACGTTGAGTGTGCCGACCTGCCCCGTCGCCACCTTCTTATGTTTTGGACTGTATCATCCTCAAACAAAATGGAAGTCTATCGTTCTCTCTAGCTCCAATGTTAGCCAAAAGGAGGTACCATTCATGGGTGGCATAATGTTACATGTAGCTGTAACCAAACTTTAAACACAAAACATTTTATACAGCGATAAAAAATTACTTCCTGCGGTGCACAAAATAAAACACCACACCACGCTTCAGTCATAGCTCACAAAGCTCTGATACTTGCTGACCGCTCTCAGGAGAAGTCATTGAACAGTACAAATTGCCAGGTGCTGCTACCCTGCGCCATCTTTGGGAGTTATGGCCATTTTGCCAAATAGCCCCCCTCACCCCTACTTCATTTAACTAATCTGTTTGACTGCAGATAGTATGAGTGCACGGATATGTCAATCTAATTGTTGAATCGGGGGAATTTTTTTAGGAATGCACGATTAATTTCAAGATAGAGTTACTATCCATTCATTTGTTTGTGAAGAAGTACCTGTTATGATTTTAGGACTAACTGTAATGGATTCACAACAAGTGATTTCTGGAAGGACTTAAAACTATGTATCTTACAAATAAATTCGTTTGAGGTTCATATCTATTAATAACATCCTTACCATCGACGGTATGTAAACCCATTCACGTGTTGCATCCCAGAGGAAGGCCTGTCCCGTTGGACTGTCAAATCCACGAGCGGTGTAATGATATGAGAGGTGTCACGACGACCCACACTCTGTGCTAACCTTCCATAAGTAGACACAACTTCTAATACACAGCGGACCCACAAAAACAACTGACACAGTCTACATTTTACTTTTTGCACTTTTAATATGTACCATTATTTTTTGGCTTGTGATTTTGTGTAATTCACGATATGGGTCCCTGATGATGGTCCCAGAATAGGGATCCGAAACATGTTGGGCTGATTTTACTGTAAAAAATTGTATTGCATAATAAATAAAAGGCGTGCATTTGTTGGTTTAACAAACATATATTTCTAACACACAACACATATTGTGTTCATTTTTCATGCAAAAACTTCCGTTTAAAAAACCGTTACATATAGGAGAGACAGTAATTTGAGGTAATGGATTATGGTAGCAGCAAAGACTAACAATAAAACTCATTTGAAAACATAGCACCATGATCTAATTAACTCTGTAGAAAAAAGTTATTTTGAGAAGCTAACATTTTCTCATTTAGTACAGACGCTTCGTAAAAACCGAAGGTTTATTCTGGTGGCCAAAGGAGTCCGCCACTTGTCACTATCCTAAGTCAGCTGAATCAGGCTACGTCCTTCAATCCTATTTTTTGAAGATTCTCTTAATACCATCTTCCCCGTCTTTCCTTCAATCTTTCCCACCAACGCTTTGTGTTTATTTCCCTTCCACTTCAGACGTGTCATATACCCCGCCAAGGACATAACACCATTGTATTTACAAATCCCAATTATTTGTAGATATACCTACTACCGCATTGCTTATCCAATCTAAAATAACACACCATCCGTTGACACTTCCAGTTTCCTTCTGTCCCCTACACAGAAAATAGTCTTTCAGATATTCAAGAATTCTTCCCCCTTCGTAAGGAAACAAAAGGTAATTGCCGTGTTTATTGAAGTGTAATATTGAGTCCAGTTTACAGGCTTAGGTGTAATTTCCTTAGGATCGTTGTTAATAAGTATTCTGCTATCCATGCTTAGGCAAAAAAAAAGTGGTTCTTCTTTGCTTACGTCGTTGTATCCATTCGGTCTAGGAGACCAACTGTGACATTTCTTAACAATGTAATTTTGTGCTGAGAGTTGTTAGCCTCATCTCCACCCCTTCAGTATGTGGAAGATGACCCATTATCGGCTGTCCTCATCTTCTTACTCAATACATTTTTGGCTGCCTTCCATACATGTAGCATGAATACGCGCTATGCCAATTTAAAAGCCTGAATTTTATTTATTTCCTTTAAATTTACTGTCTGATCGCTCGAACGTTAGGATCGTGGATTTCAATCCCACTCGAGGCAGCAATGTTTGTGTGTGTTTATTTTGTGGTTTCTATCTCTTGTGTCGGCAGGGAGCTTACGCTGGACCTATCTCTCTTTCAAGGTGTCAGCCAAATATCTGACATTTTCACATTTTCAGAATTTAATCCTGAACGGGAACTGGCCGGAGAGCTAAATTATTAAAAGAGGATAAATAACAATTATACTGATTTATAGATGTCGATTACGTTTGATATTTGGCAGTTACTGCTAAATCACCAGTGTAGGCTACAGGGCAATAACCCAGTTGTTAAAATTTATTACATAGCTTTTGATTAACGATGGTCTAACCTAGGACAAGGGCGATCTTTTCTGCTCTTGCCTTGAATCGTAACTTACTCGATAGATTCAAGATAAAACTGTACTAGAGCTGGCCAGAAATATTAAGGTAGGGGATCACAGGAATCTTCACAAGTTGGCCCCATATATCTGCAGCTACGTTGTTGCTTAGGCTACATAATGGCGATTTCGACATGCATAAATTGTAGCATATAGTTTTGAATGGAATGGAGAATTAATAGAGTGCGGTGAAGAGGTCAGCCTTCTGTAGAAGGTTTGTGATTCTCAAGGCAGTTTTAATAAAGATTATTGTTTGTTCAAGGATTTTAGAGGGGCCAAACTTGGCTTATAGACAAACGCTATACTGAGAGTTTCTCGGCAAATGAACGAGACATCGGCACTCCTTAGTTACGTCAGTCTGTATCTCGTCTGATATCCAAAATGTACTGAAGGTTGCAGTGCTTTATACTGTGAAGTGCCGGATTCAAATATCGATCCAGTGTTATGCTACACTGATAAGTCGTTTTGTGGTTTCTTTCATTCCTCCAGATAAATTCTGGAATATTATCTCCAATTAGCCCACCAACGCTTCGCGTAATTTTTTGTCCAAATGACTCTTTACTAATTATCGTATAATATAAACACATATGATTAATTATGAAGGAAACGTTAAATAAGGAATAAATTAAAAGAAATATATGCGATTAACTTTCCAATATGCACAGAGATTTTCAGCATTATTGCTTCACTGATATGCACGGACTGTAATTGGGCACATTGCCATATTTGAAGACAGAACACATGTCCACTTTAGATGTACACGAATATTTTAAATGCAAGTAAATTCTAGATTGAAATTGCACTTGGGTTATATTATCGGAAATGTGGGAAATCCAAGAGAATACTCAGATAATCTAGAAAGTAAAGTTTAGCATATGTGGACTCTACGAACTTTGTACTATACATACCGTGCGGCTCTTTTGATTTACACTATTTTTCCCTTCCACTGCCTTGCAAACAACGCACGACTATCAAGAGATGTTACTCACCGGAAAGGCCACACTAAGAAACACATAAACACACACAGAACAGTAAAGAATAACTCGATGTTGGGTAGCATCGAAACGCGTTTTTTTTACTATAAATTAGTGAAAATGCAAGGCAGTAGGCAAGGACAGTAGTGTACGTATAGAAAACAGTATGTCATAAATGTTAGGAGAGGTTTATTCTTAGTATTCTTGGGTCACGGATATATTTTGGTTTGACAGAAGTCATTCCTGTTACTGAATTGGACATCATTAAATTTGGAATCTGTCGGAAAATACTATATACGTGGTATATCGTAAAACTAAAAATGAAGAACAAATCAACGACAGGAATACAGTCACCGAAAACAAAATCGACAAAACACCAGTAAAATATGAAAGTAGATCGATGGCATCATAGCACCAATGGCATACAGGGAACGCGTCACTTATCGGCAGTCAGTATCTTCCGAACAGTGTCAGTATATTCGTGCACGTGATCCAAAACTTCTTAAAGAGTACGTAAATTCAATATAATTTACCACCAATCCAAAACAAGGAACTAGTATACGAAGATGATGAAACTGTAGTAATGCTGATACATAATATCCAGACATCCGCTAAAATACAATAAATACTTACAGGCAATTGTGACGACCACAGATAAACAGCTACAAATGTAAACAAGACCAATAAGACAAGCACATCTTACTGATCCTGCATATTTTCCTACCTCACCGAAATATAGAAGCATATGCGAACCCTCTTTTAATCATATTTTAATTATTTTTAATGGTCCTAATTATTATCAAAACACATTTTACACAGCAACATGTATTGATTTAGTTGTAAAAATTGAGATCTCAATTATTAATACCTTTTAATATTATTGCATACACTACGTTTTATGAGTTTTACACAATTGGCCCCAATATGACCAAGTTATATTGGAACATGTTGCCGTAAAAAGTATATAATACACTAGTTGTGTTTGACGGTATTTAATTCTTTCACCATTAAATTTTCCTGTTAAAGAAAGTATTACATAAATACTATAAAAATTCTTGTCAATTGAGTATTCTTAAAACTATCGTGTTTGCTATATATTAAGTATTATGTCTACTTATTTAGATAAATATGTTTCAAACAGTAAGGTGATGGTTTACAAAACCATTGATTTTTAAGCCTTCGTAACCATTTTACTATTCTTTGTGAGAAAACACAAATTAAAAAATCGAGAGTGAATAATCGAAACGTGTATTTTTTATGAATTTTGGTGTTTATGCTTCGTATTTCGTCTTCTTTATTTTTGAAACAGTCGTAACTTTTTTAGATTCAGGGAATCATCCAGCTCGATTAATTGAGATAAAGTCAGAATGCCGTAATCTGAAATTGAGAAATTTGCGTAAATTTTTGTCGAAAGGATATATATTCCGAACAATACTGTAGAGAAAAATTTTAAAGGCAGATTTTGTGGCCATAAGTCTAAGGTTTTCAAGATAGTTAAACAAAAGGATGCTGCTCTAACCTCACATAACACGATACTGTTTGATGAAAATTTAGATCGGAGTTCCTTGCACAAGTTTTACGAAATATCACAGATGTCGTAAGCACTGACGAAACAGAAGTTCTCTATCACATATGAGCTTAAAAACGTACTTTCTGGCCATGAATTTGGTAAACAAAGGCTGGTTTATTAAAAAATAGGCTATTTGTTTAAATTTGTAATCATTTGTTTGCTCGTATATCACACAAAGTATTAATGATACATCCAAATAAATCTAAGGGCAATAAGAGGAAAACATGCGCCAGAATTTTCATACATTTCCTATCTTGTTACAACCCATTACCTTCTCTTGGAAAACATATTCAGAGGTGTACTGTAAACTGGCATTATTCAAGCCAATCCATTTTTATCATATCCGCTGCTTTTTCGCCAATCATAATAGTTGTTGCATAAGTTGGTGTACCCACAATTATAGGCATTACAGATGCATCCGCCACCCTAATCCCTTTTACACCGTGAACTCTCAGTTTTGGATCAACAACAGCTTCTGGGTCTGAATTGGGTCCCATCTTGCACGTGCCGACGGCATGAAAACTTGATCCACCGACGTTTCTCAGCATGCATTCCCAATATGACTTGGTGTCGAACTCTAAATCTTGACAAGAATTCACGATCAGTTTTCTCCTCTTTGCGTCAAGACCTCTCATTACATCAGTCTCCATTATTCCAACTGTTGCATAGATACCTTCCAACATTGTGTCCACATCCTTTGTGCTTGTCAAGTAACCTGCATATATTTTAGGATAATCTAAAGGACTTGACGAACGGAGTAGTATCTTACCTCTACTTCTTGGTCGATTTAGTACAGGAACCAACATAACAACGTCACCCTCTTTTGAAATTTCATGTAATGAAAGAATTGTCTCATTCGTTAGACCAAACACGTTACCAAACATGGCAGACGCGACTGTGTTGTTTGCTAAAATAGCGAAAAATAAAATCTGAATATCTGGTCTATCGTCGAGTGCGAATTTTGTCTTAATGAAGCCAGAGACAGTAGTTCCATAATGACTACTAAGTGCTCCGGTTCTTCGAGTTAAATACTCATATGATGCATCAAGGAAAGATAATGGGTTTGCCTGAACATTTTCAGACTTCCCAATGCTGTATAACGATCCAGAAAACAGAAAATGATCTTGAAGATTCTCACCAACTTTCGAGTCCTTAATAACTTTGATACCAAATTCCTTCAGATGTGCCTCTGGACCAATGCCAGATAACATAAGCAGTTGTGGAGAATTAATAGTTCCTGCTGATAAGATCACTTCTTTCTTAATTTTAACCTGGTAAAGTTTGTCATCACGTGACTTGAATTCAACAATTTTGGCGTCTTTGCTAATATGGTCTATTATGATCCTGGTTACTTTGGAGTTTTTAAGGACATGAAGATTTTTCCGATTTTTAGCCGGTCCAAGGTAAGCTTTGGCAGCACTGCACCTTGTACCGTTTATAATTGTACCGTGCAAATGTGCAAATCCTAACTGACTTGGGCCATTGATATCATCCAGTTCTTTATAACCTGCCTCTTTCGCTGCGCTTAGAAGTGTCCATGCGAGATCCAGGCTTTCCATTCTTTGGACGGTTAAAGGACCTCCTGAGCCGTAATAAAACAATTGCAGGACTTTTTCATTTGCTATCGTCCTGAAATCTTCTGATTTCTTGAAGTATTCCAGAACTTCGTCGTAACTCCATCCGTCATTTCCAGCTGCAGCCCATTCGTCAAAATCGCCTTTCATTCCTCGAATGTAGAGCATACCGTTCATTGCACTAGACCCCCCTAGAGCTCTTCCCCTGGGCCAGTTGCACCGTTGATCTCGTAAGCTTTGGCAACTTCCATTTTGTGGTTCCGTCCTGAATTGCCAGTCCATATCAGTTTTTTGAAGGGCAAAGAACATTGCAGGAATGTCTGATATCAGAGATGGATTATCTCCTGCTTCTATAAGAAGAACGTTCCATTCCGGCACCTCGCTGAGTCTGCTTGCCACAACGGACCCAGCAGTGCCACCTCCGACAACGATGAAATCGTATTCGTCTAGCAGATGAGAACTGGCATCCGCAGGATACTGCTCCGGGTTCCCTAGTTCACGTTCTGACAAAAGGAGCGTTGTAATGAGGCTGGTGAAAAACGTTGCCCCTGCACTGGATATACAGGGACTTGGGCAGGAGACCAGCGACGTCCAGTGGTTAGAGCTAGTACATGATCCCTCCATTCTCTGCAAATCGGAAGAATGAGAATTAGTAGGTATATAACGTTTCTGGTTTCTACAGCTGATTTTACACATGTTATGGTCTTCTGTGTTCTTACAACGTGTATTATAGTTTGTTCTGACATATCTTATGAGCGTGCTGCCTCCAAATTCACGGTTACTGAATTGGGTTCAGTTCGAAACCGATGTGTCTCGAAGGAGAAAATTGCGTACTCCGAATCATTTGAGCATTTAACAAAACCAAATTTAGTCACCCTGAAATGTAGGCAGTATGTTTCTTGGAAATATCGGAATACATGTACACCACATGGTGTAAATCCCCAGAGGATCGATGTTTGAAAATTTATAGAAACTTCCCTTTAGTGTGATTTCGACAGTTGAGATTTATTTTTTCGCGACTCTTATTTTTATTCTTTGGGTTTTTGTAGTCGAGAATTCCCGACCGTAAGCGTGTATAGACGAAGCCGATAAAGATAAAATGTAAAAAGATAAGGACATGAAAATATAAAGATAAAAATAAAATATTTCTCTTCAAACACGAAAATCGGCCTAACAAAATAAAAAACCTTCACTCTATAAAATAAATGGTTCTAAGGTGTGAAGACTTAACACATTGAATTGATATTCGATATGCGTTTACGTTTTTACTTTTATTTTGTAATGATTGACCTTGGTTATGGTTTTAGTAAAAGCCGAAACACGTAGCTCTTTATTGTAAACAAAAATAATTTTTTTACCAATAGACTTGTTGTCGACTGAACAAGAAGCACGTTTGGTTTCATATTAAAAAACACAAGGGAATGTAACACACGAAATTAATATTTTATTTTATAATTAGCCAAAACCCTATCGGCTATGTCGTGAAGCTTTACACTTAATCTAACGGAATCTAAATGTCTTATATTGCTTATTCTTTATGCAGTTCTGTTGGGAAATATTAGGTATTGTATACAGGGATGTGTTGTTGCTTGCTCTGGCCAGACAGCGGCTAGGATTCTGTTAGGATCACGAGGCTGCCTTCAGGTTTACGGGTGTGCGATCATGTTAAACTAAGACAAAGCTATTGCTTATTTTTAAATAACTGCCTTAACACGTGCTAAAGCAAAACGAAATTTTGGGACAGAAGTCACAATAGATTCCGTTCTTCAAAAATGAGAAATTCAAGTAGTGTCTGAAAGGAAGTACTTGGTTGTACAACCTCTTAAAATTTAGGACCAGTTAATATTGCCGAGTCGGAATTTTGCAATCACTGGAGCGTGACTTAGAAATAGATCGTATTCCTGGGTGTCGAATTCAGAACAGCCAAAAGTTAGAAAGAGGCAACGGACCGAGAAAATATATGGCGGCAGTCTGTTCAGAACCTATGCTGATGGCTGGTCGTGTGTGAACCTGCAGTAAAGGATGAGAAGTGGAGCGCATAAAGAAGGGGTATGAGGTTACGATATAGATTCCAGGTAAGAAGCCTGAATATAATCCAAGAAATTGTTCCGCTGCAGTTCATTTGGATACTATTTCCCCGTCAGTACGGCTAACAAACACAGCAATCCCACCACTACTACAAATAAACCACAATATCAGTTGCAATGTCATTACTTGTTATGCCACCGCCTACGTTATCGCTAAAATAAGACCAGCACAACAAAATCTTTGAAGCCGTAGTCGAAATTGAAAGCCATATGAAGTAAGTTGTATACACCACCCCTCAACTAGAGTTTTAGTTCTTCTTTTCCTGTCTTTTTTAACACGGCGCAACCGTCCCTAGTGGACCGGACCAGGGCCTCCTCATTATCGCGTATTCACGATCACCACACTCGGTATGACTCCTCTGGACGAGTGATCAGCCCTACGCAGAGACCTCTAACTGACAACACACAACGCTCACAAGAGACAGACCTCCATGCCCCCGGCGAGTTTTGAACCAGCAATCTCAGCAAGTGAGCGGCCGCAGACCCATTCCTTAGGCCGCGCGGCCACTGAGATCGGCTTTTCCTGTCTTTAGAGAGAGAAAAATTTTCGAAAGTGACCTTTATTACTTACACAACCAAAAATTAAATTCAAGTTATTCAAAATTCATTTCAAAGTAAGTAGATATAAGTCACTCATTCATTCATTCTGGTGTCTGTCTTACCACAGGTCCATAGCCTCTTGCAAAGCGAGCTCTTACCAGATTGCGATACAGTGCTTTCGCTTTCAATACGTTATTTACATAGGCGTTCAAATTTAAACGAGAATTCGCTTCTAAAAAATTTATTTACAACAAAATGGAAAAGTTTTACACATTACTTTTCAATGTAGTCCCCGTTGACTGCCTTACACTTGTGCCAACGTGCTGGAAGCTTCTTAATTCCAGTTTCAAAGAAGGTTTTCGGTTGCTTGTGTATCCAACTTTGCACAGCTGCAATGACGTCATCGTTATTCCGGAATCTCGTGCCTCCTAAAACAAATAATAATCAGATGGAGCTAAGTCTGGACTGTACGGTGGATGAGGCAGGACATCCCTCTTCAGTTTCAGTAGAGTTGCCATCGTTAAAGCCGCATGTGAGGACGAACGTTGTCTTGGAGGAAGCAAACTGAATCCTGCATTTTTCTTCGCTTTGAGCGGATTGCCGGCTTCACTTTCTCATTCAGAAGAGTTGAATAGTACTGCGCATTGATGGTTTTTTGACTAATGAGAAAGTCCAGATGAATGGTACCCTTTGAATCCCAGAACACAGTAGCCATGATCTTCCCCGCTGAAAAAATTGCTTTCGCTTTTTTTGGGGTTGGAGAATGGGTGTGTTTCCACTGCTTACTTGCTCTTTTTGATTCAGGAGTGAAGTAGTGGACCCAGGTCTCATCACAGGTCACAATGGAGTCTAAAAATTCGGCTCCTTCACTTCCATATCTTTGCAAAAGTTGAGTAACGGCCACTAAACGTCTTTCCCTGTGCTCCGGTGACAGAAGCCGTGGGACCCACCTTGCGCTCACTTTACTGACTTTCAACTCGTTGTGCAGACTTTCTTCAACACTCCCTACACTAATTCCTACTTCCTGTGACAGTTCAAGAAGAATTATGTGAATCTTAGCCAGAATAAGTTCACCAATTTTCAAAAAGTTGTCTGGATTGACAGAAGTTCTTGGTCGCCGAGCGTGAGGTTCATTTTCAACAGGGTCTCGTCCTTCTCGAAATTATTTCGCCCAACTGAACACCCTTGGCTGTGACAAACATTCATCCCCAAACTGTGCTTGAAACCTGGTAAAGAATTCTGAAGGAATGACACCTTCCTTCGTGAGAAATTTGATAATTATACGCTGCGCAACACTGCTGGGTACTGCTTGTACTGCCATCTTGATTGCACCTGATGGTTGAGGTGGAGAGGGACCCGACTAGTGCGGGTTGCAAGTTTAAACATGTCATAATTTGTGAGCGCAAGCACTTTCATACAAGTTGATATGTGCTCGAAAAGGAACTAAATTCTCATTTAAATTTGAAAGACCCACGTATATATCTTCAGCTTAAACGTCTCTATCTAAATTTCACTTAAATAACCTCATTTTTACTGATACTATAATGAGTTCACCATATGGTTCCGAATGAGATAATATTCAGACATCATCCTTTAAATCATACCATTTCAAACAGCGCCTATGAGTTAATTAATTATTTTTACTTAGATCATTCTTTAACCTACATAAACAGCTACACTGTACTGCCTTTATTTGTATACGATTTTTTAATTTATATAGCCCTAAAACACATTTTGTCTCAGACCACATATTTTATTCTGTTTTTGTGTATGAATTCATTGTAAAGTTTGAGATCTGTTACCACTTTCTGCAGTTGTATGTCAACACTTTTTATTTTTTGTGTAGGACCCGGTGATGGCTATTAGTACAGCCGAAACATGTAGCTGTCGGTGTTCTTGACAATACATGTTGTGTTGACGAAATTTCTGTTGGATTTATTCAAGTATATACAGTTCCCAGGTTCCCATCTTGTAACTGTAAAAATTCGTCAAAATCTAAGCATATTTTCCACATATATGGCATGGGAAACACACACACACACACACACAGTCGTTTGAGCCGAAGCCTGGATTTCTTTAAGGAGATTTCGAAAACGCGCCCTTTAAAATTTTTCAGCCATACAAAATTCCTTCAAACGTTTTGCCAACGTTTGCATACGATATAGTATTATTAGTGACATAACATTCTCATGTAAAACTAGAACAATAGTTCGCTACATTGGAATGCTGTGTGCTGAGATTGTACAGACACTCGTCACCAAACTTCATTTACCCGTGTGACTTAGGCTGTGATATACTGACATGTGTGTCCATTTGTTTCCTTGTCTATCCCCACTAGTTTTGGAATAATAATAATAATAACAATAATGTGCCCTGATACTGCACTTTGCGGCCAGCGACCATCTTACTTATGATTGTGTCTGCCATCTTTCCTTACCTACTCCCACCCTAAACTACCCTTTCATTTAGCTCTATGTATCTCAGGTAATCACTCTGTATGCAAACTCTAAATTCGTGTGTCCGACTTGGAATTTTAAATTATGTTTTGTCTTGAGCAGGCTTGTATACGGGAGTCGTTGCAGATGTTGTGAGGTGTTGCATATTGTAGCATAGGTTCACAATGTAGCATAGGTTGTAGAACTTAATAGAGAATACTAATTACGGGGATTATTAATTAAGGTTACAGTATCTAATATAATTTTATTCCGAATACTGGAAATAAGTTTTACCAGACAACTGATGCAACATCTGAGTGTGTGATCAGTACAACCCCCAACGTTAACCCGCAGATATCAGTAGCAAACATATGACAAAGTCCACTACTAGCCTTCGAGTTCAATATACAGCATTCAAATAAACAATGCAGTAATACCGAGAAAGAGCAAGGTTCCTCCCAAACGGGCTATCTTATGTGATAGCAACTTCCAGATGACGAAGGCGTAAACATAATGGTATAAAAACCTATGAATCGCCCAACCTAGGGGCTTTTTGTCATTCTGAAGATGGGCTGTTCTCTGAAAGAGCCGGTACTGCCCCAGCTCAGACAGAGGGATAACACATTTCTTGAATCCAGTGTTCGGCCATTTTGGCCTATTACTTTGTAATAAATATCATTTAGCTGCAGTGACACAGGCATTATTCATAGAATAGCAGCACCTGCATTCCCAAAGGATCCGCTAAGCCAACCTGTAAATCCTAGATCAGGACACAACAGCGGTGTTTATTTCAACCATTATTTCTGTCGCTTGTTCCTCCAATTTCCACCAACCCCACGCAAGTATTTTCTGTTGTGTTTGTAAGTAGTACGGAATTTTTTAGGTTCGTTTCTCGGTATTTCTTTCATGTTGAATGGGGCATTTTCATTCCTGTGTTTGTGTTAAGTGTGTGTGTTCCGACAGAAAACTCTGGGTAATGCTTTTATTATTATTATTATTATTATTATTATTATTATTATTTGTTATTGTAACGGGATTTCTTTGTGGATTACACCAATGGGAAAACCCCGTCTGGTACACGTGACAAGCTTGTCTTTCTACTTAATTATTTTGGTACGTCGCTGTTACCAGTCAGCGCTTTCTGTATTGCTGACACAAACTTATTTGGGGTACACAAATGAATGGGAACAGGGTCTCTGTCCTGATTTCTAAATAAGTATTTTAGAGCTCTCACTTGTTTTATGGCCTGTACCATGTACAAAATCTAACTACTAGTAACAATTTTAGCCTGAAAAATTATGGCTACTAGCACCGGCCCACACACACTCACATGTGTTACTTCACAAGTGTAAACTGATTAAAATGATTGTGTTATTCCTTTACAAAAATTTCGAATTTAGTAATTACACTTTTGCTTTGTATAAATTATTATTTCCCTCTCTTTCAAATGGGGTTATAAAGTAATTTAGTAAATTCCTTCGCCAACTTACCTTGTGTTATGATTAATCCAGTCATTCTAGTTTCTCCAACAATAGCTGCTTTGTAGTATATCCCTTATATTTTCGTTTAAAGCACTTAATCCAAAAAAATGGCACTTCAACCAAAAAAATCACTTTTAACAAAATGTGTTACACTGCAACATCAAAATTTCAACATGAAATTTGTAATCAATTTTAAGTTCAAGCACCAAACAAGCCGAGAAACAAAAGCCAAAAAGCCCCGCCGCATAATCTCCGCTTCTATATATATACCTCAACCAACTCCCTAACGCCGTACAGCGTCATCCCGCTAAATCAAACCCCAAATCAAAGAACCAGTTAGCTAACAGTATATCTCTCATATCCATATATGGACGTAAGTAACTGGCCAATAAAAAGCCCTATTTCATTTATTACCTTATAAGTGCTTAGCGTCAGTAAGCGTCTGCTGCGTATCAAGCAGTGTCCAAAGTGTAAATGGCTCGGTGCTGGGTAGGCTAGTATGTACATTCTATGCAAATACAATGGAAAATTCCAAACCAGTATACAGAAACTGTAAAATCTATCAGTTATTCATTACATTATTATTATTTGTTATTTTTTGATTCATTTAATTCTTGATTCTCATCTCACGTTTCTCGTTAGAGGCTTTCCCACCAGCGCCAACACATGTTTAGGTTTAGCTTGGATGAGTTTTGTGTTACTAATAGCGTACTTGGATATGTAGGGACTTGGGGCATGTCAATAATAATAATAATAATAATAATAAAAGCATTTCAAATTATCTTGTAGGGATTACTAAAATATACACATAGCGACAATATAAAATGGTGAATTAATACCCTTCAAAACTTCAACGGCCTGCTTGTTTTTATGTGATTGGTTAATATTTTCTGTACTCGTTAAATTGCTCGAAAGTTTTTCAGCTTTAAATTTATACAAAGTTGTAATTTTTGAAACAGTATTTCATAAAAAAATGTATGCCGAGGAAAATTATGACAAAGCCTTAGTCGTGTAATTGAATGTTACGTGAAGAGTATTATTAC
This sequence comes from Reticulitermes speratus, assembly GCA_021186555.1. Classification (NCBI taxonomy): domain Eukaryota; kingdom Metazoa; phylum Arthropoda; class Insecta; order Blattodea; family Rhinotermitidae; genus Reticulitermes; species Reticulitermes speratus. The sequence goes on from JAJKFL010000001.1 coordinate 46,809,328, forward strand.
AAGTAACTTGAATTCTTATTTTAGTCCTTACTGTGGGGAGGAAGCGAATCATTTACAGCACGCCATCTTCTTAAACGTTCTGAAATCCATTAAAACAGTGCAGAAATTATTTTATATTGAATACATCCCGATTTCCGATAGATGATTTCTTTTTTATGGCTCCTAGGCTTCGCCTGTTTGTTCTTGTAGAAGGAACACCATGAAGATGAAGATAGTATGGAACATTGGTGGAATGTTATTGACAGGGTAAAAGCGAAATACTCGGAGCAAATCCTATTCAAGTGCCACTTTTTCCACCAAGAAATTCACATGGATTGGTCCGGGATCAAACTCGGGCCTTTATGATTAAATTATTTAAACCCTTCATTACACATAAGAATGAAGTTCCTACCTCACAGAAGAACAGTTCCTGTCTATTATAAATACAGTGGATTAATGTTGTTTAGGGAAATGATCTGTGCCTTTTGTGGGAAAAGTATGGAGATATTATGTTACACTAGGTGCTACATATCATTAACACAATGCTTTAAACGGTTAATTGTTTTTCTGCTCCTTGAGTTGTTATATTGGAAGTCCGTACTGATGTCGCAAGTTGAATGTAATTAACATTTAATATTTAAGGACAGAATTCAGCTGGCAGTAAATATTGCAGTTAACGGTAAATAACACAATAATGTCTTATGTAATCTTAAACACTATACTTGCATATCACGCCATTGCAACTGTGGTAAAAAATTTACACCACAATTCTTAACATTACACACACATACATACACATACATGAAGACAAAATATTTTACTGCTTTGAAACAAAACACGATGAGTATTTAACGTGAAAACAATCTATAGCAGTGAATAAGGTTTGCGGACAAATGCACAGGAAATTACTGATATTGTTAACTAAACAATACTTTACCTTGCCAGTAAAATGCTCTCATAAGCACGTTCTATATCCGTTGGTCATTTACATTAAATAATATCTTATGCTGTGTAAATTACGTACCTGTAAAGTACAGTTCAGAGCCTGTCCTCTGAGCAGTGGTTCAGTCAGTGGGTCAGATTATATAAAGGTATGAATTAAAAACAATGTGATGATTTAAAGACGTGTAAATTTTAAATAATGTTCTCGTCTGGCCAGTCTCAGAAATATTATTTCCAGACTATCAGCTAAACTGACTTATTGCTTTTGTGTTCATTTAATATCTGCGTAAAATTTAATAAAGTGTCGCAAAAACAGCCTGTTCGAAATTTCACGTTTTAAACCACAAATTCGGAAACATTTTATTTTGGTAACTTGCCTGTTACATTTATTACATAACACAAATTTATTGCATGTTTCGCCCTTTACCACGCCAGCAGCCGAAAACTGCATGAACACCCTGCAAGTTCATCGCACTTGTCTATGTATTGTCTATTGTCTCTTGTCTGTTGTCTACACATTGGCTATTAAGTAAGCCCAAGCCTATGTCAACTTATACTAACTCCACGCAGGAGAATTGCTGTTGCAAAGGTAGTAGCTCTTCAGCTAACCCAGAAACACTCGCAATTCTAAAGAACCTGGAATTCCGTTATCATGTTTACAAGAGGCCCATATCCGATTCATAACATATATTCTAGATATTCAAGAAATATTTTAATATTATCCTCACATCTATGCCTAGGTCTTCCAGGCAGCCTATTTCTTTTAGGATTACTGCTCAAGAATCTGAATTTCTCTTCTCTCCCATGTGAGCCACATGCCAAACGGCATGCATCGAAAGACCTTTCTAAAACGTCAAGTGGTGGAGTGAAATGCACTCAATTTTACTTAATTCTAAACCCGGTACATTCTGATTATCATTCACCAACAGATGCATCTGTTGGTGAATGATAATCAGTTATATAATGATGCACGGTGAATACAACGTGAAATTCAGTGACGCCCAACAGGCAAGAACAGTCTACAGATTCCAGCATCTCAAGGAGAGGTTACATAAGACCAATGCGGCAATATGGTTCAACAAAATATGCAGATGCATCTGTTGGTGAATGATAATCAGTTATATAACGATGCACTGTGAATACAACGTGAAATCCGGTACATTCCATTGTCAGTAATATTTATTGCAAACCTCCTTCAGCGAAATGTTGAGTTAAATGGCTATAAATCTAACTCTGTGTTCTGAAGGTATCTGCTTCACTTCTGGACCAGGAATTTCCTCAAAATTTACGACAATGAGATTTTTGGTTATCCTTTACTGTATCTAGATTCTAGAGCAAATGGAAATATTGTGGTATAGTGTCTTAAACTAGATCATGTCAATTCCTTCCCCTCCTCCTTAATTCATGATTTACCGCCATCATCATACTTGACTCTACAAACGTGTGATATATAAACACACACAAAATTGATTAAATGTATTTCGAAAAAAAAAATTCTTCAGTAATAGTTAACGAAGTAACAAATACAATATAAGTATGGAAGGAAGCTGTTCGTGTGACAACCCTGCTTCCTATTCGGGGGTACCATGTTTAAAATACTCGTATCTGTTCTAACACCGTTTCTCCAAAACTAAGTTGTCCGCCGTTTTCCAAACTTACTCCAGGAAAATGCGAGAAAATGCAATACCTTTGTTTTACTATATTTTCAATCCACTACTTACTAATCACTCTATCATTCGATACTGTCTGTGCTACCGTTAATGTCGCTATAGAAATAAATAACGAAATAAATGAATAAATAAATAATAAACACGAATACATTTGGTCAGTGACATAACTTTACAATAGCAGTCGCAACTACTCCTACTGTAATTTTTATAGAAATAATTATTATCCCCATATTTTAGCAATAGTACAATTTTCAGAATTTTATATTATTTGTAATATATTAACAATACGTACAGTCACATGTGTCTGTTTCCTCTTGACCACTAGCACACAAGCATCCAAACAACGCTATACAAACACGGGAAACTCTTTCGTTTCGAACATGTGTCTGAGCGAACTAAGAATGACCTTCAACATAAGACTAGATTATTTATAAACAAGCAAGACGCAGTGGACTTTTGACATGAATGATAAGGAATTAGTTGTAATGGACTGTAATTATCAGGACCATGATTTTAACATTTACTTACCAAAATGTTTATGAAGTTATATTTCATAAAGATAGCACATAAGACATAATAAATTTTGGCTGTGATTCAGTTTCCGACATAAGTACTTACGTGTTGGCCCATACATTTATCTATTAATGTTTTATTTATAAACGCTTTCATTTTTTACCATTACGTAGAGTCAGTGGATAGAACTGTTAACTGAATGATGAAGTACCAGTAATGCGGATAGGTATGGGCGTTTTTTCCTACTTTACGATTATGGGCCATCCCGACACTTGTCTGAGAAACGGATTAAAATTATGAAAAGGTCCCTTCAGGATGAAATGTTTCGGGCAGGGAATTGAACCTGGGACCTTCCAAATAAACCGCAGGGTTGCTAACTTCTTGATCGCAACATTCAATTGCGTCAACGTCATATTCGGTAAATGTAAGTCGGTATGACTGGGTGTAGTACATAAAGATGTTGCGAAGTGTCTGGGTTTATAAACCTGTTCTTGAATCGTAGGTATAACGCGAGGTAACAGTAATACATAACGAGGTCAGTCTTAACATCCCATACAAGTCTGTTGGGGCCATCTACACACTGACATAGATATCTCACGGTGGTAGCCTGTCTGTATTTACTATTGCATATTCGAAATTTTTGCTTAGTATGTAAAAAATACATACACAATTATAGTCGGAAAAGAGTATCTTCTGAAATACCTGCGCGTAGTTACATTGAAGGAAATGTGTGAGTAGTAAGTTGTGAATAGTTAGGAAAGATTCATCTAGCTCAGGAGAGCCAAAATACGAGCTATTCAGATGACGGCAATGAAACAATGAATTTAATATAAAATGTGAAACACCTGACTGGCTGAGCAAATATACACTTTTTAACGAAAGGCTCTGCATCATAAAAATTCTATGACTCGCCACGAACTGTGTTGTTATATAAAGCATGACTCAGAGAAAGCGCCATTGAATAAAACAACACACAAGAAACAAGCCTGTGGATCGGTGGACCGTAGGTGAGCCATGCAGCCGCCTGTTTCTGCTTGACTGAGCCTTAAGGACCGGAACACTGATGAGCACTCAGCACTGCGAGCCGCAAAAGCTTGAATTACGCCACCGCCACACGCATACAGAAACCGAACATGCCTTCGCTCGACAGAATTATCACAGAACTCAATTAACACAGGAAAATCACCTTAGGTAGATAAAAATAATAGCATGGTTTCTGTTAATTACCACACGTGTTACTACACACTACACAATGTGCTAAATTACAAGACACCGGAATTTACACAAAACGTATCAACGGCTCATCCTTTTTTGTGTATATCGAAGGATAAATACGAGTTGGTTGGATTTCTTAGTTTATTTAATCACATGCTCTTTCAGTTTCGCACATAAGATAACTTTGAATACAACAGGAAAATTATAACTAATGCTTAGAAAAAGGCATTTCAGGCTCCTTAAAATTACTGTGTTTATTCTGTTGAAAATAAGTAGAAAGCGCAGAACTGTTGTTTCGGTGTAAATTGGGAACGGGTACTACCTAAGTACCTAGATTTTACAGTTACACACTAACCTGCTCAATGATATAAGTAGATTATCTGGGTGTTCAGGTTAGGGCTATGAATTCAGCCTGCCTCCTTTAATTATCGGGGACCATATAAAACGAATATTACGTTTGATAACATTTATGTACGGTAAAATTATTTCGTAATAGGGGGCCGGAGTTATGTCAGAAGCATAAGTTCTGGGTGATTCTGACTTTTGAACACCCCGTCCTTCAGAAATAAAATACTGATTGTGCTACAGAAGATTAGGATGCTTCTGCGTAACGAGATGGGGCCAAGTGGGACAAAATTTTAAAAACCTACTTACATCAGGGAAATGACTAAATTTGTGATAAGTGTCAGAACTTTTTATGAAGCCTGAGACTTAAATCTAATGCACTGTGAACAGTTAATTCACACACCATCCTTTAGAAAATGAAAGAAATACTGCAAAATTTTAGCTTCATTTCCTCTCATTTTGATAATTTATCAGTTGTTCTGAGCATAAATTTTTTTCAAGATTCTTCCATATGTTCATAATATAAAAAAGGAGAAGGTCCATTTAAAAGGAAGTACAGATAAATTTACATATTGCCAGAATTGTATAGACCTACTGTTATGGTTGTATTTACACGATAATCTGAAATACACAAAGAATGGCGCTACGTAAATATGTTACCGTCATTGTAATATCCCACATAAATCTTGAATATGTAATCATCCTTGTGAAGTGACAGGGAACATCAAAGTAATGTACATACACGTGAATAGACTCTTCTCATATAATTGACACAAAATTGAAGAAGTAAGAAGCCTTCCAAATAGTGCCTACGTTACGTTATCCACTTTTTAATAATACGTCAATACGGCGTTGAGAATAAGCGTGGTCCATACGAAATATTGAGGACATTTTGCCCTGTAACGTTTATAAACGCATCCTTTGGTCTGCCCACCAAAGTAATAACGGGGATCAATGGTTCACTTGTTAGATCTGAGGTTCCCGCGGCAGGAAATAGGAAGTGTACGGTATTCTGCAATAGTGACTCTTCGAAAATCGAAGGGAAACAGGTAGTGGAGCATCAGTGCTTTTCACATACCTTGCGCATGAGGTTTACATAAAATCCACTAAAGCGCTGTAATATTATTGATGAAGACCGTACAGAAATGTAAGGTGTGTCCACAAAACACGCCCACTGCGATCCGCAAGTCATTTTCATTTTCTCTCAGGCCGCGGGTCCACGCCCTGGACACCATATCGCCCTCAGAAGGCCATCTTACCCTGGCGTGTGCAGAAGAGACTGCCGACTGGCTTATCACGAAGAAATACTCCATCTCCAATGGATTTCTATTTATTTCAGAGTAATGTGTAACGAGAAGACTGGAGCACTGACAAAGATGGTAACAGCTCAACCATAACCACAAGGCAACGTGATGCTTACTTCCGCGAAAATCAGCATCTTCGCGTTCTGAAGAACAGCCTCAAAGCCCACTTCAAAGAAGTCAGCTCAGGCAAGTCATATGAAAGTCTCACCATGCCGCCTAGGCTGTCGAGGCAAAATACCGTAGCAGCTTTTAAGCCAAACGCAGGCCACGATTACCCTCCCATCACACCTTGACAGTATCGGCGCCAACTCAGACTGATGTGCTTTGTGAAACGACGGCAGCATGGACGCAAATCGCCTTTACATGTTTGCAGTCCTCACGCCCACAAAAGAGGATTTACAAACGTAGAAATGCCCAAGACGCTTCCGTCCTTGCACAGGGCAGCACGACGCATAACAGAACTGTCACGAGTAGGCGTTGAATGAAGAAGCTAAACAATTTCTTACATTTCACACATGTAAAGAAGGTCTAAATTCTTTCCTTGTTTAGAGGAGTAATTTCCAGATATTATTTAATTAAATTCTTGGTTTGTGTATTTTCATTGGTTATTAACTAGGAGAGATATGCTAGTAAATAAAATGCTAAAGGCTTACTACAGGGATTCGAGTCCCAGCAGGAGTAAGAAACTGTTCTTTCTTCAGCGTGCCCAGCCAGCTTCCTATAGAATGAGTATCGGCAGGCATGTCGCAAAGATGAAAGTTCATACCGAAGCTGACACTTTTCTACATAGACTACTTAGGCTAAGAATTTATGGAGCTGTCTACAAAACTATTTTTGTGTCTTCAAGGCGTAGTGATTAATCAGGCAGAGGAAATGCCTTGATTTTACCTTTTATAAGTTAGGGCACAGTACTGTTTTCGATTTTGTCGAGGAGCATGAACACATGTCTGTATCCGAAGCAAGCTGAGTGTAAGTGGTTGATCAGACGTGAAGTTCGAGAGTACTGTAGCAGCAAATCCGCATGTAGGAGTTGGGGTTGCAGCGTCTGCTTCCTGTACCGTAACAACACGCCTCGGGCACCCAGATTTCCGTCCCAGTGTACAGGTGTAATACACCGAGACAGGCGCAGCAATTTCATTGTTTAACGCTGCACAGATCTGAAGAATGTGCCATGATATCATGAAAAAAAGTTGTTACAGTTCACACAGGAATAGTCGGTCTTCATTAACTCGTACCTAGTTCGTTGGTGTAGTACTAACTTTCTAAACCAGTGGTCAGAATAACAGGTGCGCACCCAGAATTTTTTATTGGGGGCAAGGGGGTTGAACCTGAGGCTATATATGATTTATATTTGATTTTAAAATTATGTTACAAAATTATATCGTAAGTGTAACTGTAAAATAACACTGTTTGCAATTGAATTTATACACATACAAATAATTTAACTACAAGTACTTGACCCACTTACTTAATTGAAATCACAAAGCCTAATCCTGGAGACGAGATCTGAATTTCTTTACATGTTTGATGGGTACTCCATGAATTAACGTACTGTACTTTCATTCATGGAGTACCGAGCATCTAAAAAACATCAGATTTCGGCTCCATCAAAAACCGAAGAAAAATCTTTTATTACAAGACGTTTGGATACAACATTCTACATAATTTTAATATACTACTTGTATTATAATTTTAATACAGTTTTAATAATTGTTAATTAATTTGGAATGATACCATATTTACGGCTGACAAGTTGCATAACACGCTGCATGTGTCTTCACGTACTGTAGCTACCTGAAAGTGGCTGCGGTTTGTAGCCGAAACATGTAGGAGCATCAAAACTTTGTGTTGTGCAGTTAGCTGGAAATAAATTTGTGTACGTAAAATGATGGCATGGATTAAGTATAATAATAAAATCGAAATTAACTATTTTCATTTAGTTACCTAAAGGTTTCCATCTCATGTAAGCCTTAAAAATGTATGTTCAGAATAATATACGTAAGAGTATGAAACATTTTAAAATTCCCAGCGTTTTATCTTCAAGGGTTTTTAATCTAAGACTAGAGAATACATTGATCAGACCTGCTGAATCCCTGCAACCCTCCTTGCCACGCGCCTCTCCTAATCCTCTTAATGACACAGGCTGCGTCTGCTTTATGGCTAGTAGAAATCGGAATCCAGAACAACTCGTGTTTACTCGCTAATTGCACAAGGAACAAACTACAAGATAGCCACACGCCCACAGAGAGTGGTATCAATTGAATGGGTACTTTGGCTTAGAACCACAACATTTAATAGGGAACGGTAGTGTTGTCTGAGAAGCAAAAAGTACCCATTTAACCTCGTGTGTAATATGCTGCATCAATGTAATATCTAAATTGTCACTTTTCAAATTAATGTGTTCAGTGTTTGCTTGGCTACAGCAGGGTTTTGCGGCATTAAATATTGTCCTTGGCACTGGATGTGTCCGCAAACTGCGAGACGGAGAGAGGTGGCGTTACTATTTGTTTTCCTTTTAACCTTAAACCCTTTTTGGTGCTTATCATTTCAACATTGTGTACAGTGTCAAATGCAATGGATCTTCACCGACCCATGAAAGGATCTGTAAGGGGACGGTCATGTCTTATGTACACGAACTGTCACATATTCTTCGGTACAGACTGTTGTAAGTCACGAAAATCATTATTTGTATCACCTAGAACACCGCCTGCTATTCGAAACCTGTGCCTCCTGCTACCGGCTTTAACATTGACAGCGTTTCTTCGTTTAGTAACTACGTATCCTGTCGGTTTTCTTTTGGTTTATCATGATATCTTTCCACGAAGCAGCGCCACTATTCTCTAAATGTTACTGCTTAAGGTACTACATTTCACGGAACTTTTGCGTGATACATTTCTATATTTTTCCTGCGAATTTCTCTGTGAGAAGTACCGTATTACAAATACGCTCCGATGAAGGTATATTATAGTATTTTTTTTTTTTCACAACACAAGTCTATCACACGAATAGATGCCCCCGTTTTCCTATAAGCGATTTTACATTAATTAGCTTGATGCAGCTCCGGACGTACTGTTAGTTTTTCGCGTGGAAAGAAATAAGCTCTCAAAAGGGTATACTCGTATATCGTATTTAACTGGATACACAACGGTCCTCGGGATAGTGCCCAATAAATCACATGAGCGTGGAAGGTTCTAAGACTACACTTGCAGCGCTACATTATTTACTTTCCTCAAACCCGAGTGTGTTAAAAGTCGCACACCAAGTACAGGATACAAAGAACCGCAGTGTACTCCTTTTCACTGTCCAGCCAGTTCTTTCCACATAAGCAAAAAGGAGCAGAGGATGTGGGTGATTTCTGTTTGTAAGCAGAAAATGGGGAAGTAAACCATGCAGCTAAGAGACACAAGAATATGCAGTCTAATGACATTTTGTTACACACCAAACACTATTACTAAGAATTTCCTGGAGTAACAATGAAAATAAAATCGAGAGTTAATATTTACCTTGGACTCCTGTAGGCTTCCGTACGAATATTGTTTTACTTCCTGCTTCTACTGCCTTGTACTTTATCTAACATGATTTTTGATTGTGCTGTTTTCCGCGAATGAATTCTACTCTATTAAATTATTATGAAACATAAAAAAACTCATCGTTTTTCTTCTTTCGAGGGGGGTTCAATCCAAACAAATCAAAATATTTCAAGCTTATCTCAACTAAATGTTTTCCGTTGTGATACCCGCAACCACTTTGCACAGAGCAAAAATCCTGGTATGCATTGTTACTTTGAAGACAAAGACAAAGATCACAGAAATATATAACAATTCATACTCATTACTTCGTCGGCCATGTTGGATTTACATAAAATGCAAATATGCAGATCTTGTGGTGGCTGATCCAACAATTGAAACTTCGACCTAAAGGGTGTAGATAAAGTAAAAGTATTTTTCATCATTTCTCTCTTTCTCCAAAGGATATTCATTTCGAGTGGAAGCTAAATATTCTTATAGTTAGTCCGTTAAACGAACTTTTACTTATATGGTAAACAATACGTAAATGAGCAAAGCCCTTGAAAAATACCATAATGAATAAAGGCCTGGTATTAACAGAAGCCCAGTCCATCGGGCCTTTACAATTCTGTGACATCCTCGCTGTAAAAATGGAGAGAAGTTTATTGGGAAACGTGGAGGTGAGAGCCCCATCACCGGACCACCTAGTTGTCCGTTGCCACTAGATATTTCTTACGGCTCTGAAGCTTGAAAGATTTATTGATTATTGACTTTAAATTGGACTCCGCTGCAGTGGATATTAAATTAAATAAAAGCTGCATTTTGTTAGTGACAATTCACCAAACCGAATGTGCTAATTCAAAAATTGAACGACCCGGTTTCTCTAAAAGTGTGTCGTGGCACTTCATCCATGTGTGATTCCAGTTATTCCCTTTCTTAATACAGCCTTCAATAAGAGAAAAGTTTAAGGAGATTCCTTGTTTGTGCGTACTTGCGACAGTTTGCTTGACATTGAGGAATAAAGACAGTAAATCACAATCATATTTGTAATATTAGTATATTATAATATATTTCGGCTTTTTTTAAAAGCCATCTAGCAGTGTAAAATAATTAAAAATTTATCTTTCTCTACATTTACAATCAATTTCCGGGTTAATAATATACGACTCGTGTAAACGCGGGCATATGTAAAATATTGTTATTAACTATGATTACAAATTATTATATACATTATAATATTAATATTAATTATTAATACTGTAATTATGTAATTATTTTACTTTTTGTGTTTCTTGTGAAAAACTGATAGAAGTAACATTTTAAACGTGTACCGTGACATTGTAAAAATATATACATAACCCATGATGTGTGATAAATAAGTCAGGGTTAGGTCAGTTCCGACTTACGTAAATTTACGTAAATATATGCTCCCGCCTAAAGGTTGTTTTTAGTCCCGTTATTATCATTATTATCATAATAATAATAATAATAATAATTATTATTATTATTATTATTCTCTTTATCTTAACATAGGTTTTACTTTTTCTAAATCCCTAAAATGTTATGCTTAATTCGATTCATCGCTTTTTCTTTTTCCACTGTGAACAATTTGTTGATGCAGTGCCTTACGTTCGTTTAATCCAAGATTCTACACGCTTCTCTTGTATGGAATTTATAACTACTACTGACTCCAGTGAACTCATAATTAATGACAAATTTTCAGTCCCTCGGCGTAATACACTTTCTCATTTTATTTTGTATTATTGTGGTGATGCATTAAAGTCTCTACATTTTTGCTCAGTTCCTGCCATAGGCAAAACGTTTGTTAGTGCTAGTAACATAAGGAATTTTTCTTTGTTTAATGTTTCCTGTAGTAATCCGTCTGTTAAATTTGCTTGTACTCTCAATGACATGAGTAAACCTGTTAACAAAATTGTCCCTGTGTTTAATTAAGCACCACACCTGAAAAAATGCCGATCCCCGTGGCCGTGCGGTCTAAGGCGTGGTTTGCGGCTGCTCACCTGCTGGGATTGCAGGTTCGAATTCCGCCGTGGGCACGAATAATTGTCTCTTGTAAATCTTGTGTGTGTTTGTGTATCATTGAGTGTAATCAAGTGCAACAATAACCCTCTACACCTGCGATGAGTAGGCAGAAGAGGCCGGACTAAAAAGAGAAGAAAATTCTGAAAAAATGGGGGATTGGGTATTTTGGTTCACAAATTCTTAACCATGGCACTAGATGGAAATGATAATGCGCCGGTACCCAATGTAAGGAAAATTGTGGTAACAGTGCCATTTTGGGCACTAAAGTATTTTTTGTGAAGTTCAGATTTATTCTATTTAAATAATTTATTTATGCTTACACATCCCTAATAACATAGTATGGCTTTCTGATAAAAATGTTTACAAATTACGTGTAATATAAATGACATTATTAGGGCTTGCAGTTGAGGTTTAATTGCTAAATGTTTATTTTTTCCGTTGTCTGCTTGCTTTTTTTCTTCACTGTTTCTGTCACAGTGACTGGTTATTAAGCTGCTGAATCAGTACATTAATAAATAAGGAAATGAAACTGATTGTCATCATTAATGTCATTGATATCATCGTAGAACTGACACAAACTGCAACATTTCTGACTCGTACATTTATTTGGGCATTGCTATGGTTTTTCTCAATTTTTCTGGTAAACACCGGAATTATGCTGTAGTTTAAATAAAGTTAAGACCGCGTCCTTCCTCATCCCTTCCTACTGTTAAAGAATTATTCAATTCTATTGAACTCCAGCTACTGAAGCCCTCCTTAAGTAAAGTGAATAAATAAATAAATGAATAATATTTAATCTGTACCCTCTAAAATATAACGAGTGGCGTTGTAAATAAGTTTATGGGGTTCACCTGCTTTCCTTATTATTATGACTGGAAATAAAGTGACATTAGAAACTTGCAAGGTAATCCCTTTGAAACCGAGTTTCTGTCATTACTATAGCCTTCAACGAGGTACACTTAACGTCAGCCAATCGCACGTGCGTTAGTTAGTAGGCCTGCTAAGTGCCAAATCAACTGCGATCATTAAGTGTATAATTCAGTTTAATACAGTTAATTAATTAAATTGGAGAACTGGTAATCAGCCTGAGAAATTTAATGACCATTAATCCTGTAACCCTGTAGAATGTGTTCTACTGAGTGAATTAAGCAATCCGTTAAACGGCAGCCGGCTGGGAGAAAGCAGCGCCACACGGAGTCCGTAATGAAATTCTCCTCATTCAGATAACTCCAAATCAATTTATCCTTCTTGGTTAAAGATGGTTTCTGTCACACTTTCGTACTTTGTACGACAATATTTCTAGGCGATTTGAAATTCATGGTTCAGTAATTTGAATTTTTTCAAAAATTCTGTGCCAAAATATTTTAATTGACTGTAATATTTACATTTATATTTTATTGGATATTTTCCATTGTCTGGTTCAAAGACCCGTACCAGAACCGTCGACTCTTGGAAACCACAAGAGGAGAAAGGTGAACGCAGGACCTGTTACAGGTTGCAGAAGAGTAGTCTTAGCAAGAAAAATTGAAATAGCTTCTGGACAAATTCGAAAGCCAAGTCGACTGAAATGTACTTTACTATCGTTAGAACTGCACAGAATTGAGTAATTTGCTCTCATGAAAAACCTTTATTGAAAACTTTAAAAATGTCAACGTTTCCATAATAAGGGACTTGCTTTGAGCATCGGAAATATGAGTGGTTTTGAAACATGTCCCAAGATCTAATTTGTAAAAGAGTGGAAGAGTTTCGACTTATTGTGTAATGAGAATGAACTCGTATTTAAAAATCATTTTAAAATACAGAAATAAGACTAACACAGAACTAGGTAGCACGTTGTAAAAAAATGATCCAATAAAAGAATACCGTTCATTTTTCAGTACAATTGTGAAATATTTTCGGGGCCTTTCTTTTTCACGAGTTTTATGAAAAAGCCTTTATAATGCGATTACTTCAGTACAAATTTATTTTATGTTTAATAAATGCACTTTGCCTCTTGATACAGTCTCTTTTCGTGCCAAGAAATAAATGTCCCTATTATTCCAAAATAAATCCTACTCAGGATAAAGACCAACCGTATTTTTGAAACCCTGAATACATATGGTTAATGCATATTAAGTAGAGAATTGCTTTTGTACGTATCAGGTGCGGATTATTTCGCACACCCATCGCCACGATTAGCTCGATAGAGCCAGCGAGCCACCAGACACGGAGTAAGACTGCAGGCATGTCGAAAATAGTTGCCGACAACGTGCAGGAAATAGCAGTAATACGAAAGTTGAGGTTAGGATCTGGTGTTTACAAAGGATCTGAACAAGATCAGTGTCGTTACGTTGGTATTAGTGGTGTTGAAACTTAGGGAATATACGAGTATAATTACACAGAGAAGAATGGAATGGAATCTGAATATAGTGATAGGGAAATCTTGACACCAGCCAAGGATGAATATTATGTATCTTTAAGTTGGAAATGCTGATGCTGATCCTATTACAACTGTCAGTATTTTGTATCAGAAATCCTTCAACTGAACTGAACATTTACTGCTCGACTCATTCCGAAATTCGCTCGACTTTTCTGCACAATATCCCTTTCAAATGTTAATTAGCTGCGATATTTCCCCTTAGTTGCTTCACCCTTCATCCCCCATGTCCTGCTGCTGATTTATAACGTCAGCATAATGAAAGAACGGAAACGCGCCAAGTTCACACCAGCACGACTCTACACTTATAGGCAACTTTAAACCAGAAACTATTAAGTGATAATGTTAAAAGAAACTGTACTACCTTTTTCTACCTTCTTCAATCAAGAGAGAAGTATGAATATGTAGCAAGAACATGTTTATATGATCTTTGATATTTCCCTGTCTTAAATAACATTAGTATTTATTTATTGAAGGTACAAAGTATTGTAAACACACTTAAACAATTCGTAAAAGCATAGCATATTTTTCTACCTTCTTCAATCAAGAAAGAAGTATGAATATGTAGCAAGAACATGTTTATATGATCTTTGATATTTCCCTGTCTTAAATACATTGGTATTTATTTATTGAAGGTACAAAGTATTGTAAACACACCTAAACATTTCGTAAAAGCATAGCATCGAAAACGACAATGTCTCGTATTTATTTAAGTATTTATCATAATAAAGTTTTTGAAACAAAAATTGTAAAATTTGTATGTTCTGTTCTTCTGTAGAAGCGACTGTTTGGAGGAAAGCCGATAAAGTTCATTTACAGTTCCACTGGACGTTACACTCTATTGGATGAACTAAAATTAAATTTGCCCGATAAAAACTTCTGGATAGACCAATATTTTACAATTTTGGAAATGGTGCAAGCGAACAGGCAGACAAGTGTTCCCCCCTCCCCCCATCCCTTAATTTTATACACTTTGTACGAAGAAAGTGCTAAGGGAAGAGGAAATATTTGAAAACACACGCTCTTTGCTCTTCGGATTATAAGGTGCCAGTAGGCTGTTGCTGGACTCTCCTATCTACACGATTAAATTGGCATATGTGTATATGTTGTGTTGGAAAGAGAGAAGAAAATATTTGCGAGGTTTATGTGTAGATGAGAAGATAACAAAGAGGCCGTTTTCAAATATATAGGGCATGAGGATGTGTGCGGGATTCATGGGGCTTAGGAAAAGGCACTTGTGAATAGAATGATGAGATTTTGACTTCCACAAATGCAGACGTTTTTTATTACGTGGGATAAACTTAGCTTTTAAAAAAGTACTAAACCACAAAATTAGTTCTTTGGATAATTGTTTATGAATATGCTTGTTATATATCATTTGCAAACGTGTCTAACATATTTTCATTCTGAGTTCAGTTTCCATTTTTAAATAATTCAACTGTAATACTCAGAAGATGTTTTATTCTCTTACAACTTAGATAAAAGCTTTAATAGTTGACAGTTATTACATATATATATATATATATATATATATATATATACGGGCATACACAAAAGAATGGTGCGGTATCAAAAGTGAATACACCATTGAAACCGCACCATTCTTTTGTGTATGCCCTGTATATAGCCATATTCACAACAACATTATGCTACACAGGATTGTGCCGAATTCAGAAGTTCACAAGATATAATATCGATATAATGTTGGAGGCAAATTATAATAATTCATGCGTCTTGGAACTTCCATAAATATTCTGTTTCTTGAATCCGTAATCTTAAATCCGCTTTTGTAAGGTGTTTTAATTTAAATGTATATATTATATTTTGTCTAACAAAATAATTTCGTTCTGTATATTGCTGAGCTTTCAAGCTGATGGGTAGAATAATCCTTCTTCTCTTCAAAGTGTCCGTGCTTTACATGCTGCTGTGCAGCACAATTTCAAGGGCGTGGATTAATAACTTTATCTCTACATATTTCGAAGGGTTCAAGGTGTATGCGTGGGTTTGTATTTACAATTTGCTTCGACTTTAGAAGAATTTGAGTTTATATACTGACACTTAACAAAATCATAAAGGTACTATCCAAAACACTCCTGCCTCACCTTCTTCTTCAGTTGTAATATACCTGGCCCTCTGCCCTCTTCCACCTCAGAAGAAATAGTAAATTCTAAACTTTGAGTATTTGAGATATTTGGCAGCACTCCTTTGTTAACGGAACGGTCCAACGCAAAGCCAGTACATATTCAGGATGCCACAAGAAAAAAGAATGCAGACATGCCTCCATTTTCCGAGGAAGATTCGAAACTACGATTGCGAAACAGTACGTGCCACTGAAAGTGCCGCTACTGCAGTTAAACAACTTTCTAAAATACATTCTTTAACAAACGTTAAGGAAATTATTGATAATGTGTGTGTATGTGTGTGTGGTGAATTTTAGAGAGACTTACTGCTGTAGCTTAATTCATTATACTTTTTTTAATTGTTTGAATATAGTATGCTACATTTGTCGAAACTTTTATATAAATTTTCTTATTATTAAATATTTATTTGATTTACAAATGTCAACTAACTCAATGGAGTACAGTCTTTCTTGTTCAGAAGACAATAATCACTGCGACAATCAGGAAATTCCTGGTTTCATATGGACTAGAATTTAATATATCTTTCTACAGGATGCAGCCATTTGTTACTATCCAAGGTTTCATATCATGTTTCTTAAAGCAGGCAAATTAAATTATTTTTCAAAGGAGAAATGCTTTCATAAATCTAATGTCAGTCGGAGCGTCAGGCGAGGTTAATCCTTGGCATTTAGCCCTTTAAGACGCTCTAATGTGAATGTGGATTTAGTCGCCAAGTTACAGCAGCTCGTGTCTAATCGCAATGCCTGCTGGGTAATGACTAGGAGACTGTATATTAAAGTTTCACCCCTCGGTGCGTGTTTCATTATAAACCGCCCCTACCTACCCTTTCTAGTAATGCTAAATTTGAGACAAAGACTTATTGTAAGTGGGGTAATGACAGAAGAAGGCGGATGTTGGCGGTTTCGAGACATTAATACGACCTACATCCGTGTGTGTTCTCAACTCGCCGCAACATTATGACAGCAATTTCCGAATATCACACCAACTTCCATTTTATACAAAATTCGCTCTCTTATATAGCAAGTTGTTTTCTTCGTGCGGCCTTTCTGAAGAGAGAAGTGTTTTTTTTACCGAACTGCAGACAAATTAAAGTGATGACTTAATGGCTTAAAAAGAAGTAGCTGGAATTGACCCTTTCTTTAATTTCTTACTTTTTCCTTTATTTTTTTTATAAAGCTTACTAACAACGATCTTGTTCTTCAGTCTGTACTAATAAACCTTTCGCCTCTTTGAGTGACATATTCAAGTTTCGGATATAGGGTCTTACACATATGGGCATACAAATATATTTGTCATTATTAGTGACTGGAATTTAACGAAGATTAAAATTATTATATTCTAATTTCCGATAAAATAATGTATATGCCTAAATCAGAGATCGCTAATTGTGCTTACACAAATTGGTACCCTCTAGAGATATTCTAGGGACTCCCAGGAATTTTCAGATATTCACTAATTTCTTAATTTTTCGTCAGTAGTCACAAATTACGTGGTGATTTCCACCCTGTGAACGGAAGTTGTGTCCAGGGCTGAGAGTTCTAAAGGTTCAAATTATGTTCAAGGTTTATAATTATTGGAGGTTTCGAGTTTAAGTAAAGACAAGTGACATTTTACAAGAAAATGACGTGTTGTTACTTAGGTATTTTTTCTTTGTGGAAGGTATTTGTTAACACAATATTTGTGACATCGTGGGACCCTACAACGGTCACTT
The DNA here is from genome assembly GCA_021186555.1 of Reticulitermes speratus. Classification (NCBI taxonomy): domain Eukaryota; kingdom Metazoa; phylum Arthropoda; class Insecta; order Blattodea; family Rhinotermitidae; genus Reticulitermes; species Reticulitermes speratus. The sequence goes on from JAJKFL010000001.1 coordinate 46,827,113, forward strand.
GATGTCCTGATCTACTGAATTTTTTATATTTAATTTTCTTATTGGCCTGAGGTCTGATATTTCTCTTCTCCAACTTTCGTGGCTTTAATTGGTCACACTTCTTGCAGCCTGCTTATATAATCGACCAACTTCCCCGTATAATCACTGCTTGATATAATTACCTCACCCTGAAACTCAGGCAGTACGTTCATTCGAAATGTCAGTGATATTTTCCGAACCAACATGGTGTCAAAATCCAGACAGACATCAACTAAAGAGTCTCGCTGCGAAAACTGGAAAGGGTAAAATAATATTTTGGAGAATATCTTGAAGTGAGATCAAGGTACAAAGTCATTTGTAATATAGGATTAACTGAGATTGGAGGTTTTGACGGAGATCAGTATGAGATGTTGTTTAGTAGACGGATGTCAAGGTTTCCAAATAATCTGCTGCTTCAATTCCATGGAAGAGATTTAAAGATTCGAATATTCTACGGTAAAGACGAATACAGAAAGATATTTGCAATACTACAAGTTAACATAGACTACAAGGCAGCAATCTTTAACCCAATTGTTTCAATCAGCCTCTTTCGTTTTGCTACACGGTCCGTTATAAACTATAGACTTCTTCTAGGTTCTCTTCATCGAAGACATATCGACGAACACTGCCTTAGAGGACGTCAGACGAACCACAAAAAGTAGGTCACGGTTCAGTCAAAAGGCATGTTTTGAATTAAAAGAAACAACCTTAGTTTGCAGACTGTAAATTGTTTAATCCGTACAGAAGCCAAGCACTGTCTGCGCTTTGCTCTGATCTGCCTTGTTTTGCCGTTTGAAGTAAAGATAATTTAATATTTTAAATGCTCACTAAAAGTTGGAGTTTGTTATTTTTTGATAAAATGGAATTAGTGCAATTTGATTGCTCGGAAACTTCGGCTTAAATTCACAACTTCTTCATATGAAACACGCAGGGTAATTCCGGGAGAGACGCCACACTTTTTGCAACTTTCTCTGTAACTCAATCTGAAGGTCGTCAAAACGGATGAAAATTCACAGATATTATACTCGTATATAAAGTTTCTACTTTACTACGTTGTGTGTAAAATATCTGCAGAAGTGAAAGTCTCTGAGATACAGGGCGACGAAGAAAAGTTGTGTCTTCTGCGTCTCTCACGGACATACCGGTTCCTAAAGTCCGTCCGGCTATTCTTCATTTCCGTTTCTTTAATAAGGTTTGTTTAAGAGCTCGCGAGTTATTAGCCCACGAACCCCGAGTGCCTTGGTGGGGCTGCCACCTTGAGGTCCAGGCACTGGCCTTTACACTGATGTTCGTGTTTATAAGGAAGGAAGAACATTTCTTCTCTTCTTTAATAGTGTATACTTCGGATATCCCGCCGGTATTCGGTCGTCATTGACTCAGTTTGTGATAACAGGGGACACCATGAGAAGGTTGAGTTTGACATTTGGCTGAGAGAGGCTGTGTTTTGTGCAATCATCAGCCCTTGTCCCCCGGTTCCTGAAGTAGGGGGTACACAAATCGGAGCCACATATGGAGGTGCTGTTTCCATAAAAGTGGCAGTTTCAGTGGTATCAGAAATGGAAAAGAAATATTCAGGCACTCTGTTGCGGTTCAAAGGATAAATACCCCTTGACTCAACTGTACATGCATCAACACCCATGGAAGCAGCTTTATTCCAAGCAAACCCGATGAGGCGCGCCACGTGATTTTCCTTTGTGGATTCTGCTTCATCCGAGCTGCGGCTGCGTTTTTGAAATGACCCTTTAAAGGCCCCAAAAAAAACATTTATATAAAGGCTGTAAGGCACGAGTACAGTGACTCTGCAGCAAATGATAGTGACGTTATTTTCAACAGCAGCCTGCAGCAGTAACGGGGAGCTGCAATGAGCTCTGTGGTCAACTAAAAGTAGAACGACCTTCCCTGAAGTTTTGTGTTTGAGGAAATGTTGTGTGAAGCACTTGATGAATAGTTCCGTGCTAATGTACGACTGTTTCCCGTACATATACACACCTGATCCTGGTGGTAAGATGATAGAGCAATAGAACAAATAGTTTTTAGTACTCTATAAAGTATATGCACGAAGTTTTCAAACCGATTTGAAATTGTTTAAGTGAGGCATCTCTCCCTTAATTTTTTGCGGCGTCTCTCTCAATCTTCAAGGAGAGAAGCCGCAACCCCTCCCCAACTTGCCGAACAGAAAGTAGAACATGGCGGCTATATGATGTGTAGGCAAGGTCAACAATGCCGGAAACCTGTAATGTATCGTGATTGCATAGGTACTGCGATTTAAGTAATTAAGTCACATTTCGTATAGACTAGAAAAGAGGTTCGAACATAAAATTAATAAAGACACCGCATAAAATCAGTCATACGTCTCTTAAAACAGCGCCGGTAATCACTACGTTCACTCACAACACCTCTCTAGACTCACTGAATAAGCACTGAATAACTGCGGTCTGTAGAGGATTGTCATAACCCACCAAACTAAAAATGCGGCCTTTCTCCCGCCGCGGCAACTGTCCCGAATTTGCTATATGTTCTGACATTGAGTTTCAGACGTCGGCTTTTCCTCGTTGATATCGTGTGCAAATTTGCTGTTGTGTAAACGTGCCTGTGTTTCATATACTTGTTAAAAGCAAGAATGGGGCTTCAGTTTAAAATACCAGCATTTCATCGAGTTGAATTTTTAATGTTAAGAGAAGTGTATATATATTTACCGCTGTTCTTCAACAGATGAACTTGAAGTCCTTCAGTAAAGGAGAATGTAGATATCAGTGTGCTAACCCTTATATTTAACTGTTAAAGACAGAATACAGAAGGAACGTAGTCAAATTCTCGTCTAGAATAAACTTGACTCAAAGCCATATAGCTAAGCAGCTATCTTTCGATTTTTTCCTCAATCCTTACAGACATATTACAATAATTCTCCGAAGGCTTTCGATATTGAGTCATTATACGTATCACTAATGCTTTGCACATTATTCAGTTTCTGGTTTATATTTGATATACATAATAAATTCAAGACTGCAGGCAACTCCCGAAACGTCGCGTACAAAATCTGTAGGCGTTTTATTAACCTAAGATCTTAGAAATCATAAGGTGTCAATTTCGGTACCAGCTGTCATCACCATTTTTAAAATTAAAAAATCTCTCAATAATGTTTACTAATCACCAGAAGAAGGGAGTAGAGCAAAATACCGAAATGTCGGATGTATAAATAATGACAGTATAAATTATAGAGCACATTATTCACACAATATATTTGAATAACCGTTTACAATTCCCAAGAAATATTCTTCTTAAAACGCTTCCAACTAATCTTGTACAATTTTTACATCACATGAAACTGACTGGTTTACGAAACGTCGCGAATTTATATAACATAAAGTATATAGACACACATGTTGAAAAGCTTTAGATAATAAATTTTTAGATGGTATTTTGTACATATTCCACTGTTGCATTCAATAGCTATGCGAACTCCGCGTGTCTGAGTTGAATGTTTGACATTCCCTTGCCGTCGGCATACCAAAACCAGGACTCATAATCAAATACTAATTACAGTAACATAGTGCACTTTATTGTGGTTTGTGTTCTCCTGCCTCAAACTAATGCAGCTGTGAAATATTACTGCAAAATATGTCAACATTACTGTTGTGTATACAGAGTGGCGCATATCGCATTCATTGAAGCAATAACAGGTCAGGAGTTTTTTATATTTTGTTACTATATCCTGTTTGAGTCCTCTTCAATCAAAAAAGCAATTAAATCCTATGCGTAGCGACTGAATTCTGATGTGACCATCTCAAAGGTAAAATCACTTACATAAACTTAGTTAAATCAAAAGGATTTTGGAAGTGTCATTTAGCGACTCCTAAGGTCTCTGCCTGACAGATCTTACGAACTTCCCATTTAAGATAATATATCACACTGTGCAGTCACAAACTTCGTTCCTTCCACTTCTTATATACCCTCGAAAAACGAAAATATTTCTAATGAGGTTTGCAGATCTGAGTGTGTTCTATATGTTGTATGATATGCTAGTCCTTTGTACGACACATGATTTTCTTAGAAAAATTTTAAGTTTTGATTTCAGTTTATGTGAAGTCAAAATTTTACGGAAAACAGAAGAAGAAAAATTAAACCCAAGGGACAATTTTAGGGGATCAAATTTATATCATATGTAATCAAAGTTTTTTCAGTAAGTCAAAAGACGCTACAGCCAGACCGTCTGGCATCATGCTGCCGTAAACCTTTCATTTCAAGCAAGTGTTACAAAAGCAAACTTTCTATCAGAGACAACGCGTGATCGTGTGGGTTAGACTGAACTGGCTTAGACTAAGGTATAATAAAGGACTTTTTTGGGCATAAAGTTTAACCTTCGAATTCCATAAAAACATAATATTCCTTGCAATATTCTGACTCTCTGTAGGAAGATATTAGACCATGAATTTGGTTGTCCTCGAAGAGTGCTATGTTTTTAAAAAGAATTTAACCTATGTGCTGTAAGTTATTCCGTATGGACAGTAAAGTGAGATATCGACTTCTTTGAATTTGTTGTGTTAATGCGTATTCCAGTAAATGATGAAGGGCTTTTATAAAGGAATATTTCTCGGTATGTTAATTTGTAATTTAATTATTGGTAAAACAATAGTTGACCTTTTTCTGCTTTATTCTCTAGAGTTAGGCGCAATGTTACCTAAAAATTACATTCAGAATTGCAAATGTATTATCAAAATCTACATTACTTGTATTATCATGAGAACATGTTTCCGTAATATTCGGTGTGTCTGTGATGTTCCCTTCATTGCTATCAGAATGTGTTTGCTTACGCATTTTAAGAAGCACTCTCAATAAATTTTGATAATTTAGTCAGTGTGATGTGAGAGTATTAGGACGGGTGATCCAATCAAGAATAATGAGATGGGAGGGGCATGTAGCACGTATGGGGTAGAGGAGAGGTCCATACAGGCTTTTTGTGAGGAATTCTTAAGGAAAGAGGCCAATTGGAAGAACTAAGCTTAGATGGAGGATATTATTAAAATGGATTTTTAAGAAGTAGTTTGGTGCATCTGGATTTATTTAGATTAGGTTAGGTACGGGTAGTGGGCTCATGTAAAGGCGGTAATTAACCACCTAGTTTCATAAAATGCGGGGAGTTTCTTGACTAGATGAGGACCTCTTAGCTTCTCAAGAAGGAATCTGACCCGTGGGGTTATTTAGGGGTGTGTAAGTTAAATGTGAACGTCAGTTGAAATAATTGTGCACTTAAAGTGAGTTTAAAATGTCTTCAGAACTCCTTCGATTCTGTTTCTGGTTCTAATCCACATCGCCAGATGTACGAGGCTTGTGAAGGTATTTATCTTTGTAAAGTTACAGATATTACCTTAGACTTGTTTCCTGCTTTGTGGATAAACTTCTGTGGGTCGATCATTTATACCAAAAGTCCCTACCATAACTTTAAAAAAAATTTGTGAAATAAAAAGTTCAACTCCGTTAACTAAAATTACGATTATTAAAAATATTTTGCCTGTATGGCCCTACGGGCCAATGTTGACCCTGGTCCTTTCTTTTGTGGGATTTATAATTGTTTTTGTAGACATTTTTATGTATCCTTAAACGAGTGTTCGGTCCATCACAAGGACCATAAATACACAACACAACACAAACATGCATCCATGTCCCCAGTGGAAATCGAATCCATTAATTCAGCCTTCGAGCCGTATAAAGAGCACAAACTGTGAACCGATGAGCCACTTTTAGTCGGCTTATTGTAAATTCCTCCTCAGGCTGAATTATGAGTAAACCCACTGAATATTTAATATTTAGTTTATTAAAATGAACTGCTTTAAAGGAACTTTTTGAATCAGGAAGCAGATCTCTGATAGGGTGTTACATTACTTCATTCTGCCGGTGCTTGTCGATTGGATTAAAATATTTTCGTGTCTCTGCTATACAGAAATACAGTAGCATGCTTAAGAAGTTTTGAATCGTAATAAAATTTTACTTTGAAAATTGTATTAAGATTGATATTTTTCCCCATAAAGGACAACGGTATGTGCAGCTAAAACTGCTGGTGATATTTCATATTCATACAAAAATAACACTGTAGAACTTAGCAGTCGACGAAGCTGTGAATTTTGACGGAAAAATCACTATATATATATATATATACATACACAAGTGAGATACAACTCTATCCCTTGCATGCTTACGTCGTTACAGGTTTCCATACGGCGATATCGCCATCAGGTGAGCGTGCGAAGTGACTGCACAAGCTAGGCAGTTGGTACGACCATAAGGAAGCGTGTAGGTATATAAGCATAAAGGGATTTTGTTGTATTCGTCTGAAATATATAGTGAAGTATAGTATCAACATGACGAGCAACAACATATTTCGACGGACGCGGTGTTGGGCCTTTTCCCGTTGTATAGGCCGCATTGAGGCGCAAGGAGTTGCGAAGGGAGCGTGGAAAGCTGCAATATAAAGTGCTGGAAATAGTCAACCTGTGAGGAGGATAGACTGATTGAGAAAACTGACCTTCGAAAAGCCAGCGATTTGGATGTTCTCTGGCCTTCTGGTTCTGCTTCCTAAGATAGAGAATAAACTAACACGAATAATATCAGTTTCAAAAGTTTTCTGTCTTGTTATCCTTTGATGTGGGCAGCAAGTTTGTTCACAAACAAAACAACTTTGAGGTTAATATTTGTTGGCCTGATAAGAGGATAATACCACTTTTGGCAAGGAATCCAATTTATCAGGCGGACTTTCACGCGCTGTCTAGTAATATGAGGCGTAACACAAAAATCACGTGATTTGTTCAACGCAGTGACAGTAAATACTCCAAATTGTTTGCTTTTAGGCAAACTGTACAAGTAGTTAAACACTTGCTATAGCACCAGTTAAAATATTGGCCAAAGCCATGTTCATAGCTCTGTTAACTATGCACAGCATCCACTTTAAATTACAAGGAAAAAAAAGAAAGAAAGAAAGAAAGAAAGAAGAGCTCATGCATTCACGTTTGACACAGGGGTGGGGCAGTATGAAATGTTAAATTTGTCGTACGAATTAACCAGAATAAAGAGAAATAAGAACTGAAATTTATATGAAAATTTATCAGCATTTCAAATTCTATTAATCCTGCATTTATAGTAACAGATTTTAGTAACTGAACACTTTAATAAGCAAAGAATCAATCTATTATTAGCCGGAGAGAAGTTGACCCAAGTGCTACATTTATCATCCACCTAGTCCATCCCGAGTTAAAAATGCTTAAAGATTTCCTTCCACACATATTCTCTGCCACGCATTTTCACGTACCAAGTCTTAAGTCTATATATATATATATATATATATATATATATATACGTCTATAAAGGGACGCTTTTTTGGTTCAGGTAGTCCGAATCGTATCAGATTCTTGAGTCATTTACCAAGGAAGAATATCAGCATGTTAAGACCATGTCATTTGCTATGGTATTATATTGGTTGGATGAAGCGACAAAGTTTGAATTATTGTCGCCCACAAGATTAATAATGTGGAAGCTTTCCGCTGAATTGGTCACTGAGGAAAGCAAGTGGTTTGCCACATTATAATCGGTGTGTCTGCCAGATGCGAGTCACTACGTACAATATGCAAACACTATTATACGGGTCATATGTAACTTTGTGGAACTTGGTTCCCAACGTGAATTGTTCCAGTGTTGGTTGCTTATAACAACTTACATTATCAAATCTGCTGTGAAATAGTTCTCAAGTATGTTCTGCGAGAGCAATGTTTATAATACAGGGTTCAGTGGAAGAGTTACGGATTAAACTCTGTAAACAAAGTAGCAATCAATGCTGTTGTTTTTTAGTAGTGATAAGAGAGCCGGTGTTAAGGTTTCAGATGATTTTAGTACTTTATATTGTATGGATATGTAACAGATAGGGCCACATTCCTCTAACCTACATTCCTTACCTTACAATTTGCTTTAGTCCATGGTCCTCTTATTTTGTTTATTATGCCAAAACTATTCTGCTGAGAACGTTTTTCTGTCACACTTTCTATCTATGCTCTGCTCTTATGAAAGTGTGAGACCAAGTTTTAGCATGCCTTGTAGAAAAACAGGTACTGTTTTAATTTGTATACTTTGCCTTCCGTGTTTAGATAAGAAATGAGAAGATATAAAATTCTGAACTCTTTCGGACTTAATGTATTCTGTAAAAACTTATAAGTATGTATAAAATTTGTTTTAAGGATTCGAAAATGTCAATAGCACGAGTCCTTTTTTTATATTTCCAGAGAAGAACCAGTTACTCTTCATTATATTTAATGGCGCCATACGTATATGTATTTCTGCTTGTTCAAGCAACAAAATCATGTTTATCACCATCACAGCTCTTCAGAGGAAAAATCGCGACCTCTTGTCACGGCGTCGCTCTTTGTAGGCAACGGGAGCTTCTCCTGCACAAACATATTTCCACTCTATTAAAATGCATTGCGATCCAGCTTCATGAGTCGCGGCTGATAACATCCTGTCTTCTTGTAATGTGCAGGATTTAATAATGTCCTTTTATACTGAAGGCTCAACAAATTTGACTCGACTAACTAGACCGTTGACAATCGCACTCACCAGATACTACGCCAGTGCAAGCAGTTGTTACTAAAGTAGCCGTCACGAAAATAGTCCCGTCAAGGTTACTGCCTTTGAACGCAGTGTTGCCACGTATACGGCAGTCTTTCGGGCTATAATCCAGTAGTCAATCTGAAAGTTGGACTTTCACACAAACTACAACTGCAGCGTTATGTGTTAACTTTTTTTAATGCTTTTTTCTCTGAATTATTGTTGCAACTAAACGGGAAGCTGCGTCTCGGGGGAAGAACTGGCAACAACGCAGGGCGACGGGGAGCGCGGGTGTGAGTCAGCCTCTTGACCTTGACGGGACTATTTTCGCCGGCAAATCTAATGCTCACCAAACTACTGAACATCGCATGCAAGATAAACACAATAATTATAGTTTAGGCCCACTGCCTGTTATTTAAATATATATATCTCTGCATGTGACGCGGTTTACCTTTGATGTCTGTGTGATGCGGGGATGTAGATCGTTGATAATAATGAATAAGAGGCCCAAGAGGTGGCAGCGATACGGGGCAGTAAACGGTAACTATGATTCAGTTAATATTGCAGCTTCGACCTTTTAGATTATCCTTCAAAGGCCTTGATATTTAATAATGGGGTTTGGAAAGTTTATATGCGGAAACTCTTGTTAAACGTGAAAGTTGTCAAATATTCCTGTTGAATTTTCAACGGATTTTTCATGAGTATTTTATAATGCGTAATATCACATCTTTTACTGGTCAAATATACTCCTAAAAACCTGTGGAGAAATGGAAAAAGGGAGTGATATTTAACATTCAGAAGCAAGTTTTTTTCATCGCCGACCTTGCTTCCTACGCGTCACAAAGCAGCAGAGTGTATTGTCTTTTATTCCTGTTTAAGCCGTGACAATGTAAGAGGTGCGTCCATAAGTACGTTCGCCGTGTTGCTGTCATGTAGTGTCTCTAGCAAGAAGCTAGGTACTGTGCTACATACCGTGTAAATGTTTTCAATATCCATAAGCTGTGTCAACATTTATCGACTGCCAATCATAAACTTAATGTCATGTAAAACAGTCCTGTAATTGAGACATTTATCATTTTAAGTCACTTTTCCACCATGCATGCAACATCTAACTTTAACTCTAGATATTTATTAAACCTATTTATTTAAGCGGAAATGAGTATACGTAAGGACATATAGGAATTACGCAGAATTGACTTGTAGTAGTAATTTATAGTCAAAATCTTACCCTTCCTTGGTGGACCCCACACAGTAAAAATGTTTAACGAGGTTACACATTCGAAAGAGGAAATTAAATACCAACTTTTAAAAGAAGTACTACAAACTTTGGGTTAGACATTCCCGTTTTGCTTCAGTCAAATATATATATATATATATATTCAAACTCCCGTCGTGCACAGCACAATTTACAAGTCTTCAGTTAACTAGTTTCGGCTTTCCAATTAAACCATCATCAGAACTATTATTTAGCAAGGGGCTTACCTGCATGTGGGATTGAGATCTCATTCCCTTATAATATACTCGTACCTCATAAAAACTTGTGTTAAAATATACAAATTCATGTGTTTTAACATTAGCTTTTATGACGTTTATTGCTTTCCCATTTCTTCTTTAAGGACTCAACTAACCTAGATTTTGAGTGCTGTATGCCTTATTTTTTTTGTGTCTTTGTTCTCATTCGTTTGGTTTAATTCTCCTGCAACCCTTGCTGCTGTTTAATTATTGAGTTCATATTTGGTTGATTGTTTTCGTGGCTTTTAACAACATTTACAACCAGGTCTTTTTTATATATTTTTTTCAAATATTCTGTAATATTGATTATCTCTGCTTTATATGTCCCTTCAATTTGTAACAAGCCTCTTCCTCCTTCTTTCATTTTTACGTATAGCATTATCTGTATCAGCTCTTTGGTGATGCATACAATAGAGTGTTAGTATTTTTCTAGTTTCCCTATAATTTTTCTTATTTCTTCTAATCTCCAGATAACGACACCAAAACTGTACCTTAATACTGGAATGGCTAATGCTCCAATTCCTGTCACTTTATTCCTTGCATTCAACTCAGACCTCAGTACCTTTTTAATCTCCTGGTGTATTCCTTCTTCAATCTTTCTTTCATTTGTTGATGTTGTATACGTTCACTTTTCTCACTCGCAAAAGTACTTTTTCGTTTTTTCCAGTTCCAGCACTTTCATTTCTCTGTTAGTATTACATTTTGCGAGTGAACTAATTTTCCTTTCTTGAGAACAATCTTTGCACAATCATCAAGTCCTAGGTTCTAACTCTTTGCATCTGTTTTTGCAGTTCTTTCTCTATTTTATCTATCAGCTTCAAAACGTCATGTAAAGTAATTGTGATATTTTTGTCTTTTGTTGTATGTTCTTTTTATCCCGTGTTCAAATTGTTAAACTGCTCTGTGAGGGGGATTGAGCTTATGCAAAATATCAGTGGCGATAATGAATTTCCTTTAAATATTCCACGTTGTATTTCTGTCGCTTCTGTTAGCTTCTCTTCTGTATATAGGTGCATACATATTCTCCAACAAATCATGGTTTTCTTAGTGAAGGATATTATTTTTATTGATCCCAATTAACACTAAGGATTTGATTAACCAAATGTGAGGCACGCTGGCCAAAGCTTACTGATAATCTATCCACGTCATACATAAATTTTTCTTCCTGCTCTTACATTCCTGTAATATCGCTTTTGATATTAGCAGTCGATCTTTGCATCCTTTTGATACTCTGCAGCACCCTTTCTGTTCTTTAGGCATCGGATTTTTGTAATCAACATACTGATATATATAATGGTTTTGTATATTTTAGGCAGCCAGGTCACAAGTTTCTAGTTCTTTGGTATCATCATCATCATCATCATTCTGAAGTCACAGCAGTTTAGCTGGTTTTAAAAGCGTACGGCTTACAGACCAAGCACTTCTTATTCACTATCGTGCTAAAAACTTTCGAACTACATGGCATATATTGAGCATTACTGCTTTCTGCATGAGAATTTATACACCGGGAGGAAGATTCAGCAGTTTCAAACTAGCCTATCATTTTTGGGATAATACCCGTTGTGGATAATACTAATGATACTATGTAGACCACGTTCAGTTGTCATATCCTTGTTATCTCTTCTTTTAGGTCTGTATAGTGGTCTCCTTCCCTCAGGTCTCCCCACCAAAACCTTTTATGCACCTACAGGGTTTTGGTGAGGAGACCCAGGCGTAGATGGGAGGATAATATTAAAATGGATCTTCAAGAAGTGGGATGGGTGGCATGGACTGGATTGATATGGCTCAGGATAGGGACAGGTGGCGGGCTCTTGTGCGTGCGGTAATGAACCTTCGGGTTCCCTAAAACGCGGGGAATTTCTTGACTAGCTGACGACCTGTTAGCTTTTCAAGAAGGGCTCTGCTCCATGGAGTTAGTTAGTTATAGTTCTGGAGTTTCTCTGTGACAGTACTGTAGAGTTTGTTACTGTTATAAATTACTTCATCTATTAAATACGCTTCTTTGAGGGTTTTGTTAAGCACAAATCTATCTGGTCTGTTTTTACGGACAGTTTGATCAGTCTTATGGATCTTTATTACTATTATTATTATTATTATTATTGATGTCATTAGAACGTCCAGAATCCCTCACTGGTTTTCTCACACATTGATTTACTATATTCGGAATAATAATTATTTTTATAGGCGAAACAAGAAAAGTAAAAACGAGTAATATTACAGTACATTTTCCCACTACCGGAAGCTTGTTAAAATTACAATGAAGTCTGACACACTTAATTAGTATAAGAGCATAGATGATGAATTAAAAACTCAATCTACCAAATTCTGGAAGTACTATCCTCTTTTATGAAAGGTATTTTCTATTCTATTCACCTTGATCTAAATGGTACCAATGTATTTGTTCCAGTCGAGGTAGCTGATGCTTTTGCAAAACACTATCAATCGGTTTATAACACGTATTCTCCTGTGGGCTATCACTCTGGTCTATTGTCCAGTGATATTTTGCACTTGCCTCCCATTTCCGAATTAGACAATTTGAAGGCTATAAAACGCCTTAGACCCTCTAAGTCTGTTGGACTTCACAGTATACCTGGTTTCATTATAAAGGGCTGTTTTACAGTATCGGTACCGCTGCTTAAATATATTTTCGATCTTAGATTATCACAGGAACACTTTCCAACGAAGTGGGAAAAAGCCGAAATTGTGCCTATTTTGAAAAAAGTAACAGTTCTTCCGTTAGTAATTACAGACCAGTTTATCTTTTAAACATCTTTTCCAAATTTTTGAGTTTGTTATACACGTTCATATGTCACATTATTTTAAACACAAACTAAATCCCACTCCACACGATTTTTTAAATGTCAACTCTACAATAACTATTTGGTAACCTATCTTGATTTTATTTCTCCTCTAGTTATTTCTCAACGTCAAGTTTATTCTATTTATTGTGACCTCAGCAGTGCATGTGACTCGTTTCTTAGTTAACTTACTAATCAGCAATCTTCTGTACGCATCTTAGACACCTTTTCTTTACCTTTCGAAGCTCTTGCGGGGGTCCAACAAGGATCTGTTTTAGGTCCTTTGCTTTTTAAATTTGTATTAACGACACTTGTAATGTAATTAAGCATTCTAGATGCTTATCATTTGTTGATGTAAAAATTTTTCGTACTATAAATTCCATTGACGATTGCATTCTGCTGCAGTCTGATGTTGAACGTATATAAGGTTGGTGTTCTGCTAACCTCATGAAATTAAACATAAGCAAAACTAGGGTCATTGCCTTCACTAGGAAAACACATGTTCTTTACTATACTTATAAAATATGTGACTTTTCTACAACCCGTACGGACACTATAAAAGACCTTGGGATTTAATTAGATTCAAAACTTAATTTCCACACACATGTAGACTACATATTTTTTCCAAATTCTCCGTCTGCTAGATATGTTTCGGCTGATAACAGTGTGCGCACAGACATCGAAACCTTTAGGAAACCCATTATTTCTTTAAAACATATTTTGTGCGTCTGTGACTTTTTAATTCAACGTACCTATGTTTTTTCAGGGTATAGGGTTTTTGCCCAATACTTCTTTTATATATTTTTTTGCAATGTTGTTTTTGTCTGTTTAGTGTTTTGTTTCTGTGTATTTGTAAGGTTTTTGTTTTATCTCTGTCTTTATGCTGGCTTTATAATAGGCACTTGTGCTGTTTAGCCTGCACGTTAATAAATACCCATTGAATTGAAGTAAATTTAATTATTTGAATTTTTTTTCCGATAAGCCAAGCCCTCAAACCCTTCTAAGGCTAAACTCCATTACACGTTGAAGTGAAAGTTTTAGGTAGGCCCTATAGCTTACAAAATAGTTCGGGCATTTTAAGGTTTAAACTTACGAAGAAGCACGATTCCAATTACCTTGTCCCTGAGCACGGCAGGTTTATGGCTTAGAAAGTCTTCAACGGCCCGGAAAGTCCGTGACAGCTGCCGTGCTCAGACACAATGACTGTGGCTTCCTGTTGAAAACCTAATGTGTAAGAGCAGCAGTATTGCGCGTGTTATCTTCTATTCCGTCTTACGAAAGTTTTAAAATCATTGATCTTTTCCATTTCCTATCGTAAATAGAATTAACATGGCCTAAGAACAAGGCATGGCTAGGAATGTACCGCTACAGTAAACCTTCTTCATTATATCCAAGTTTAATAGAAATGGCATCGTTCTGATTGGAAAATTTTGAAAGTGTTTGAGTTAAGCCTTTTCCCAGATATGCCCAAGCCTTCTCTTTGGATAGCTCTTTTATTACGCTTTGCAAAATCCTCTTTTAAACCATTCTTACAGGCACGTAACGTCCAAAGTTCGAATTATCTCAAAGTTGTCCATAAACTAAAATATCAGCTGCTCCACATCTGTGCGCCTTATGACCACATTAATGACCGACGTTTAGTTTAACGATAGTAATTTTCATTTTATTGTATTGCTGAGGGTCATAACAGTATTCGATATATCGGAGAATAGTTTTTCTCCTTACATTTCCCCCCTATGCCTTCTGTTCCATAAATGCAAAAGCCGTGTATGGAGTTCTTTTATCCGCTGTCTTTTAACTGAAATTGCCACTGGCAGTTCCAATGCGAATGATAATGACTGTTGCAAAGAAGAGAAATAAAACCATTCAAACTAATGACACCGGTTTAATGCTGCAGTATAAATATACTTAAAATGCACTTTGTAATGTTTATACACACTAGACAAAATGCTATTTTATATTTTTAGAATTAGGAATCGTTTAAAAGAAAGAGAGACAAGGATAATGGGAATGGAGGAACTGAAGGGAAAAAGGATGAAAGAACTGCCATGTAAGAATACACGTGTAACATTTTAACACCAAGATGGTTTTGTAATTTACAGGAGGCACACTCATGAAGGACTGCATGACCTGAGCTCCGTACAAATTGTTCGAAGGGGTAAGTAAATTTAATTTACAGTGGAATTGAAATGATAGTTTAACCCTTATGTATGATTGATACTGTAATGTCCCTGAAAGGATAATCGGGTATTTTTTAAACTCTTACATTCACGACTTCTTTAGTCGGAATTTTAGATTTCTACATACTGACATAGAGGACTGGAGAGGAGGTTCATGTGTGGGGCGGGCAGCTGAATTATATACCTAGACAGATTAGGTGTAGGGTACGTCTGACCTTTGTATAACTATCATTTCTCAGTGCCACCACCTACTATTCCTTCACCTAGAGCCAAACACAATTCCCCATATGAGAAAAACATTTCTGAATCTTTCCACAGTTAAGCTTGATGAGGCATGTTCTCCTAACATTTGCACTTAGTTAATGAGGTAAAGGCTTTATATTCCAGAAGACAGATATTTTTATATTCAATGTCGTGAAAACCTTATATTTACACAGATTTAACGGAAGTTGAATATTTTTATTGCTAGTGTTACTAATGCTTCTGCTTCAGCACTTTTGTTTACGTATATAATGGTACTATGATTGAAAGCGTGCTAGTCAAAATGATGCCCTAAAAACAAACTTATTTTAGGAATCCAGTTTCACTTACATATTTTAGAATTCCAGAATGCAAACCCTATTTTAGATGAGTATATTATGGTTAAAGTTTAACCAAGTACATATAATAACAATATTGTTACTTACAATTTTATATTGATGTGGTGTATAAAATTAATGAAATGTTTTTGACAACAGTTTCTACTAAATATATTGCACAGTGGCATTTGTTTAAGTGCATTTCAAGGCAAAGTCTCCTGTTTCCGAATATGGGGCAATCAAATAGTAGATGTTCTACTGTTTGTTCACTTCCACAAGTGCATTCAAATAAATTCTCTACGTTGATATGGAATCTTCTGAAATATGAACGAAATTTACCATGGCCGGATGTAAATTGGTTTGTTATAAAATCAGGCAAGAATTGTGTGCACTTTAAACGGCTGTGTACATCAGGGAAGAAAATATCTTTTGTGATTGAGCCATTATTGCCGTTTGTCCACTGTGAGTTCCACGTGTTTATTATATGAGCTTTATATTCAGTTTTTGCACGAGACAGTGGACACTTTTTATATGCGAAATCGTCCTTACTGTAGCCTGCTGCTTTCGCCATTTCATCTGCTCTTTCGTTTCCAATAATACCATCATGTCCTTTTACCCATGAAAGACAAATATGGTAATTATAACCTGAAAGTTCGGTCCTTATTCCTGCAGCTATTAGGTATTATTTCTTTAGTTCTCTTTTAATCTGCGGGCTTGCTTACTATAACTTCGTTAAAAACTTGATTCAGTAAAGATATAGATTTCCGTCTTTCCAGTCTTTCCGCTTCATTGTAATGGGCTTTGTGCACTGGAGAACTAAATTGCTACAAACAATTGACCATTTCCCCCCAAAAAATTATTTGGTTTACAGGTTCCAACTACTGTAGGCCTCATTATGCGAAGAGTAAATTACATTTAAAAAGGTGATGGTGATGGAGTGAGGGTGATGGCGAATGTAAAGACACTCAGTAGCTTATCACTCGTAGGTTAAATTCTTGACGGGGCCGTTGCAAGGTTTTTTATAACTCGTAACGCGAAAACATACAGCATTGCGCCTTATGTGTCTGCTCTCCTGTTTAATAGTATTGTATCATCATTCAGAGTCTTCCAAATATCGAAGTGAATAAGCTTGTACCCTAATATGACTAACGACTATTAACCTGAAGGGTATGAGCTACTCACCTCTTAAAAAATTTTTAAGTCTTCTTTACAGTGGTAATGCAAGTGAATCTGGTGACGGAAGTTAAAATAACCTGTGCCCGGGGTTATGGACGGGGCTTCGTTTTTCCTTATGCAGTGGGACTACGTATTTTCTCCACAAGCACCTACTCGTATAACATTCTGACTTAACAGCAAAATGTTTATTACCTTCCAAATGGGTACTTCCATGGTATGAGAAAAGTCAGTACGTAAGAAGAAAAACGGGTTCAGCGTCAAATTTTTATTAGATCTTGACATTTAAATATTAATTACAGGATAATCTTACGGATAAATTATCATAGAATATTAGCATGTTTGTAATGTAACTTGCGTTCTATGAGGTGGGGTTTACAACTTTTTCAGACTAACTGATATTATGGAACAAACGTAAGGTCTTAACATGCAAGTCTGTGATCAAATGGTCGAGAAACTTCCTACTTGTATGGAGATAACAAGCACTGCTTTTATCACGAAACGCCGCCTTGGACCTTAAATTTTTCATAACCTCACAGTACATAGCTCTAACATTTACGTACTTGAGTATTAAGCTACCATCTAATTTCTCTCTTCTAAGAGGCCTTTCCTATTCCATGTCACTCAAGTGTTGTACATTCAAAGTATATGCCCAACTCCTTTGCTTTGATTTCATCATTCTCACAATACTTCATGAAAAGTACTCTCCTACACCTTCCTGTCATATCTCGCCGTCAGAACCTTAAATTCCACCTCTAGTTAACTTTTCCTGTTGGTCCAAGTATTCTCTTGAACACTCAACACATTTACAGCTGTCACTAATGCCTTAAATATTGATTGCAGTTTGCAGAGAGGAACGGTGTCTCGTCTTACTAAATGTTCCTGTGTTTAGACACTGTAGACGCTGTGTGCTGGGTATCCACATGCATGTTGCTGCTCATAAATGTCATTGGGGGTGCAAAGTGATTAGTGCAGTCAGCGTCAGAAGAAAAATAAAAAGAACCATAATTCTAAATATTTCTGCAACAGCATGAGGGTCTAACACTTTTACTAGTGAAAGGCAAGAAAATATTAAAGTGTCTTCACAGGTCTGACATCTTGGTTTTGTGGGGCTGGAACCTTAAATATTACTTATTCATTTATAATTCTTATGTAATATAAAATGCCTGTTACATTTACATTTTCTGGATGTTTTATACTGTTATAAAAAAGGCGTCTCCATTAAGATCACCATTAGAATTTAGAGCTGTAATAAAAACAATTTCATGGAGCGTTATTAACTGGTGCCACGGGAAAAACGATCTGAATCAGCAGTATCTGAGCATTGCCATCCTGCCTGTGAATTCAGAATGGGGGAATGATTATTAAGCATGAGTCCGATTTGTTAATAGTTGATATCAATATTTAAATGTAAACAACAGCATAGGCGTAAAAAAGTTCCTGGATACAGGAAGGTCTTTATTTATTTTGCATGCGTCCCGCTCCCCGCCCGTGTCCGAACTTGAAGGACAAAGAAAGTTCAGATTAGCGCTACAACACTACAGAAACACGACAAGATGTAACTTGTCTAAACCTAACTATATTGCATGGAATTAAAAATACTTTAATAATATTTTAAATTTAACAGATTCTTGTTAATTAACCTTTTAAAGCCTAGCGGTTACTTTCTGTACCACCAGGTTTAACATTCATAAATTCTGCACTGTTCCCACAACGTTAATTTATGTGTTTTGTATCTCAGAATAAACAGCGACTTTTGGCCTATTCAGCATTAACTTATTGGTTTTCATAACCGAGGCAGAGAATGTTTACTGCGCGGTAGGAACTTAATCTTTAAATAAAACATTTATATTTAGTCCTTGAAGGGTTAATTGACCATTATTTTTATATACATACCAGTAACTTTTAAAAAGTTGTGTTTGTGCGAAATTTGAGGTTTGAACACGTATGAATGTGCAAGATCCTACAACACGAGATTTGTGGTTCTTACAGCTGTATTGCTGGGATATTACGCTGTGTCGTTGGGTAAATATTTACAGACGGTTCAAAGAATTATAGTGCCTTCATCTTGAAGGTCCAGCAATCCAAATATGTACGTTCTAAGCTTTATATTAGTGTCATTACGTTTTCTTACATTACAAATATACTGAATTTCACATACCGAAAAAATTTAATTGTCGTCATGGAGTTTTATGTATTTTGTTACTCTTTAAAAAAATTATTAAATATGAACCAGAAATTATGTTACCATTCACGCATACTAGAAAAGTTCCTTCATATCAAGCAATATCTGTACAAGATGCAAGTACGTATTTACATGGAAGGGTTCTAATTTGCACTAACACACACTAAGTAAGATGTTTAAAAACTGTAATTTTATCTGCTCTTTTATTTACCGCCTATTTTAATCAAAAGCACATATTGAATGTGCTTCGGAACAAAGCGACGGAAAGAATATTTGTGCGCCTAGGAGAGGAAAGGCACCGTAAAGAATAGAAAATGATATTATTAGAAGCTTAATTGTTCTTACGCTACAACAAACAGTAGAAGAACGATCCAAAATATGAGGATGAAAGTGTCAACATATGTAGAACACGTAGGAATTTTATTTAGAGGAACTGTAGAAAACAGACTACTTGGGAGATCTGACATTGGTAGGACATTGTTAATACTAATTTTAAAGTAAGAATGTATAAGGATATGAACTTTTAAGTATCAAAGATTAGGCACACTAGTGGAAACTTATGATATAAGAATAGCCTTTGACTTTCATAACATGCCGGTTTCTCATGACTAGATGAAAAATATTAAGATTTTCATGAAGGACTCTGCTCCATGTAATTAGTTATATGTAATAAAGGAAAAGGATTGTTTCAGTGCACATAAGACTACGTCGTGTTAATCGTATATCGGCATTATCCTCTGTAGCAAGGTCCAACACAAAGGATGTTATGTTGTATTCAAATATTTGGAAAAAAGAATTTTATATACGCCAATGTGGTCGATGCAAAGAGAAAATATACTTGGAACTACTGATAGAAGTTCATTTATTAAGCACTATCAAATTTAATGAAAGCCGTATTTGTGCAATTGTTAGCATGGGTTTGTTATTGTCACGATGTGATGTGCGGTGCCTTTCCAGTCAGGTAGCATGCAACATGTTTCATTGGCATTCCCTATCCCTCTCTCTTTTATTTATTAGAGGTCGAGAAGGAGGACGAAATAAAATTACATCAGCATTAAGTGTGCTTCTTTTATGTGTGTATGTATGTATGTACGTATGTATGTATGTATGTATGTATGTATGTATATTTCTTTTCTAACTGCTCTGCCCTACACACTTGTGCTTTGCTCTTCAAGCCAAGGAACAATTCCAATTATTCTCTTTCATGTTTTAACATTTCTTTGCTTTAACGTGTTGCGATAAAAGACAAAATTCGCGCAGTTTGGAGTCACAAAGTTTCCAGTCTCAGAGGTGAACTGGAGTATTAATAAAATATTAATAACAGTTTCCATCTTTATCATTTTAATAAAAACTATGTTGTGTTTCCGCTTAATAATAATAATAATAATAATTCAATTCAATTCAATTCAATGGGTATTTATTAACGTGCAGACTTAACAGCACAAGTGCCAATTACAAAGCCAGCACAAAAGCACTAATAAAACACAAAACAGTACAAATACACAAGACAAAACACTAAAGAAACAAAATAAATAAGTAATAAAACAATGTAAATAAGTACTGGGGCAGAAATCCAATACCCTGACAGAACATAGATGACTTGATTTATTACTAATTCAATTCAATTCAATGGGTATTTATTAACGTGCAGACTTAACAGCAACAAGAGCCAATAAAAAAGCCAGCACTAAAGCACAACACAAAACAGTACAAATACACAAGACAAACACTAAGGTAACAAAACAAATATGAAGTAAAACCACGTAAAAGAAGTACTGGATCCAATACCCTGACCGAACATAATAATAATAATAATGCAATTTTTAAATAATATTTCCTGCACTAATGTTGAAAGTTAACTTTAAATTTTGTTGGGATAGAACTTTTTTCTCAATAAGAATGTTTTTTTACACAAAATTGATAATTGGTTTTCAGTAAGGAAACCTAATGGTGCACAGCACACATTGCGGTTGTGAAAAAATGTGACTCTCTGTATTTGAAAAATACAGCAACCTATAAGTTATGCACAAAGATACAAGAAGATTTTGGTATTACATTTTCAGTGATCTGCTGTTATTGGCAGGTGGGTATTAAGGCAATTAGGTGTCATGCGTTTTTCTCAGACCTTAAGAAGACCCATTTTATATTATGAACAGGACGTTCTGAGAACACTTCATTAGATCAAGTTTTCTTCAAACGCTTCGATCAATGTGATGAGGCAAAAATAACTCTAAATTGACACTTTTAAGACTAAAAGTAACCTGTATTGTATACAAAGGTCAATAATTCTTACTTCCCAGAGAACACAGTGTGCTTCCATTAGAAATAGCCGTCAATAAATTCTGTACACGGATGTAATGACTGTATTTTAAAAAAAACAGTCCTAGTGATTTCGCTTATTGAGACACGGCGTTTTAAAATCAAACCAATAATTACATTTTCTTCGTTATTTACGCAAATTGGATTAATTGAGAAAATTTCCCAGACCGACACAGATTGCCAGAAGCAAAGATATATTGATATGGTAAGCCAGTCCTTCCTCACAAACTAAGGAAATTATGTCCAAACGAAAGTGTGTGAATCAAATCGGGCACCGATTTCATATTCTTTCAGGTGTTGGTAATTTTAACAATTTTTTCCACGGTGTGATGATTATGACTTAATAAAAC
Organism: Reticulitermes speratus; assembly: GCA_021186555.1. NCBI lineage: Eukaryota > Metazoa > Arthropoda > Insecta > Blattodea > Rhinotermitidae > Reticulitermes > Reticulitermes speratus. The sequence continues at coordinate 46,848,812 of JAJKFL010000001.1, forward strand.
ACACCCGAGATTATCTCTCCACATCCCTGACTGAAGTAGTGACATGTAAGACTGTGTGCAATTGGACTCATAATTATGCTAAGTAAGTATGCTGAGAAGGGACAGAGGAAGAGTGGGAGTGGCGCTTGTATCACAGTAGAATATATTTCCTACTAAAGGTACTCTCTCCCCTCCAAAAGTGCGGGCTCGTTTCTGTCTATTTACAATTCAAATCTAAAAACCCCCTGCGGCGATAAGATGGGAGGAATGGACCAGCATGTTGAAGGTAGTAGCTCTTCAGGAATGGGAGGATCAAATGGTCCTTCTGTGTGGAGCATCCGTAGGGAGCGTCAGCACAGGAAGATATGTTGCTTTAGAGAGAGGCCATGATAAGCAAGAAAACGGGACAGGATTCTTGTGGGAGGTTTAATGTATGTCAAGAACAGGGTTATATACGTTATTAGTAATTACGTTGTTTTGTAAACAGATGAGACCTTGAGGATTAGCATTTTCTGGTGTGTGACGTCATGTAGTCTGGTAGAAATTTGTCGACGTTTCGGATTATCTGCTGCATCCATATTCACCCTAAAGATTATTTACAGACAAACAAATGATTTACAAACTCAAATATTAAATGGCATATTTGTGTAAAGACTTAAGCCAGACCCATCTCCCTGCTACCATCAAAATCAATTTTCCTAAGATGCACCTTAATATTATTTTTCCCACTTTCTTCTCAGTCGTAGAAAAAAAACTTGAGCTAGAAACTTTCTTTTTGTTTCAGATAATTTATTTCTCGTCTTGCTAATATTTATCTCATCGAATTCCGCATTATATATTTGTTTAGTCGAAATACCCCCATTAAATAATATACGTACACATATATTCCTGTCAGTTTTGAATGAACATTTTCTGGAAGTCCTACATATCATTCTGTAAACATAATGACTTCTAAGTTCGATAAAATCTCCAGCTCATCATAGTTTCCACGATTTTAGTCTAATAATACACACAATTTTTTACCTTAAGAGTCCATCACAATTGCAGGTAATAGAAGTTACGTAGAGTTTCCTAAGTTTCAAAACCTGGGGTCGTGGGTTGTATTTCCGGTCACGTTAAAGGTGAATACCTAGTATTCTTCTTAATTTGTCTGTGTTGTTATGTGCAACGGGGACCTTGTGACGGGCCCATCCTCCGTCAAAAAGCTCTATCAAATAGCAAATAAAATGCACAAGATGTAGTTTGGAGATTCTCGCAGCTCTGTTGCTTGATGATTCATATTTCAGGGATGTGACCCTCTGTCCTACGGCGACTATTTTCCGACGTTTTGAAAGACTGTTTGCTCTACCTTAAAGGAAAATACAACACGATTATTCGAAGCTTCGGGAACTACACGGAGAACGACACAACGTAACATCTTCGGGAAGTATTAGCCTGGAAACTTTTACGTCCTGTGACATATTGCAACGCAATGCCATACAGAGAGCTAAGCTTTATAAATCGTCTAGTAGAGCATATTCTCGTAAAAGTTTTTATGATATTTTATCCCGGATTATTTTAATTAATTTTGGTTTTGAAAAGTGTGAAGCATTCAAAAGTTCTGGGGTCATTAAGAATGTGAATACAAACGACGAAGATTCCTGCTTTCTAGGATATGACTCAGTGTTGATTGGTATGTAGAAACCAAGGTTTCGGAGTAGGTTGCTGCCTCTGTAGCAATTTGTACTATACCATACCCGACAAGGCTGAATCTTCATCAACAGCGCTGTCAGAACCTCAAACCTCGCATGAATATGAAAGGTTTATACAGCCTTGTCCATACGTGCTTTCTGTTTACCGGGAAGCGGAGGGATGTGCTCAGCTGACTAGGTAGGCGCCGATGGAGCGTGGCTATATTGGTGCTTCATATGCATGCAGGCAACATTATGGTTTGGCTTCAGCATTACCCTCGCCTATTTTCCACGATAATGCACCTGATGTGGGTAAATAATATAAGCTGCGATTTAGCTGGCTTCATGAACCACATGAAATTTGATAACCTACCTGTACACTTTATTCCGATAAAAATGACCTGTGTGCTTGTTAAAACAAGGTGTACAAACATTATTGATTTCGCCATAGTGAAGGGATAATGGTGAAATGCCTTTACCACAGGTTACCACGTCACTTTCCTCTATGTTTTTTCGGTAATGGTGAGCAACTCAAGGAGAGTTACCTTATTTTTAATTAGACACTTATCCTTAAGTTTCTTCTTGATGAGAGGAATTTATTAGTAACGTATCAGCAGTGCTCTCATGGCACTCCAAACTATTCACTGATTATACAGCGTGTTTCATAAGTCCTTACGGGATTTAGAGGCTTGGCCGTGCAGTAGCAAACCCACATATAAGAGATAAAAGCATGCCAACGGATAGAGGAAATGTAATAGTTTTTTCGTGACAGATGCGATGGCGTAGTTACCCGTTTCTCCGCTAGGAGGCAGTGGTGTGCAAACATGGCGTTTTCAGGTGGACAGAAAGCTTTTTGTGTCCTGCAATTTGCTAAAACCCAGTCAATTGTAACAGTGCAACGTGGTTTTCGAACCAAGTATCGTATAGAACCACCAACGGACAAAACAGTAAGAGACTGGTATAGAAAATTCGAGGAAACTGGCTGTTTATGTGTCGCAAAACCATCGACGTTCATATGTTGGAACGTGTGTGGCAGGAGCTACATTACAGGATTGACGTCTGTCGAGTCACCAAAGGGGGACATATTGAACATTTGTAAGGTAGGTTCAAAACTTGGATATGTACTCTTTTCACTGACATGCTCTCATCCCCCGTGTGTGATTTGGCTCCTGAGCTACAGACCTCCGAAATCCCGGAGGGATTTATGAAACACCCTGTATATGTTCTACATAAGACCGACGTTTCACATTCTGTTTTTAGGCGTTTTCCTTGTGTGTATTAGCAGTGATATTAATAGTTAGGAACACGGACAAAAGACTATAGCAGGGAATTGTACTGTAGTGCCCACCTTTGCAGAAAAATTGCGTAGTCTAACTTTATATAGCAGCATCGCTAAATAAGCCTACAGATTGTGATTCTATAAAGTTGAATGTCTTATTATAAACGTCCTTTTGGAGCTATTCGAGTTCATACTACGTATATTCAGTGAAACCTAAAGTTTTTGTGTGCCTCAGGGTCTGTATTGTACACACGTATGAGAGTGGATCGATGCGAAATAAGTACAGTGTGATAAAGAATCATGTTGACAAAAGGTACAATATCCCTTTCAAATTTAGAAAGGATTTATAACAATTGTCATTATAATTGACCACGGCAATTAGGTACAAGCCTGTACTACAGCTTCCGTATTCATAATATTAAACTGAAAAGACACAAATTAGTAATGTGCAGTGACTAAAGCCGTTAATAATGTTAACCTGTCTAAAAAACTGTACCCAGTATAGTAACTGCCTCCTCTGTCATTACATTTTGTTCGTAAGGACGTGAATGTATTTTATACCATGATGGAGGCATTCACCTTGTCAGAATAGACCTGGCTGTGTCCTACGGCGTCTTCCACAGTTCCTTAATGATGAAGGACGTATCTTATAATTTATCTTTTGATATAACAGGCGCTCTGTAGAACGTGCTGCCTCCCTTCCAATAAGATATCTCGCGTTGCTACTGATTGAAATCAATACTGTTGAAACAGCTTCTTGTTATTTATAATTACTAAATGCTGCCAGGTCTCTTGGCATTGTTAAGGGTTTGATAATGGAAACAGTCAGATGAAATTTCCTTTGAAGACAAATACGGGTTAAACTACCTTACAGGGTAATTCTAAGAGTGTGTTTATTGAATAAACTTGCCGCTGTATAAGTCCTTGTAGGGCATATTGCACTGCTGCGTGACTTTAAATTCACTCAATTTTCATGGTTCCTTGAATTTTAAAATCTCTACAGATTTTCTGAAGTGTCAGGGGTCTCATGGTGTTCTGGATTGTTCAGCTCAAAACGTGACACAGACTAACCCCCATTTGGCCTTTTCGTGTTATATTCCAATCCTTGCAGAATAATCCGAGACACTACATCTAAACAGGCTGCACAGTCTTCGTTTTCAGTTCCACTTCCCCGTCAGTTGAAAGTCTCATCTCTCTTAGTGCCAAATAAACTTCACAATTAGAGCCATTAAATTAATTTACAAAGTAACCAACATTTATTACATGCTGGTGCAAAATAATTTGAAGCGTGATATTAATCTAAATAGGCATTCAAAAAACAGGTTCTTATATCACATTTAATAATACATCAGATCTCACATTCAACCTCACAGAAACACATTGCATCTACTTGGCAAGGACCAGAAGGTTAATATTCTCAGTAAAAATGGATGTTTATATAAGAATCACAGAAACACATAAATACACGGTGCGGGCTAAATATAAAGTTGCGTAAGGTTAAAATGTTTGTGCATGCAATAACCAAGGGGAATAAAGGGTCGCCGAATTATCATAATATTTTGCACTAAAGAAATGGGTTGAAATCAGCGCAGAACGAATTGTGGTGCAGAATTTAAGATTGGTTATGTGAGATTGTGTAAGAAGTAACACAGAACTATCGGACGTAAAATTAAAGCAGTATATAAAGGACTGAGGCTCTATACATCATATGAGGAACGGAAGAAGGCAGACAACAAAAATACTAACTTAGTAGACAGAAAACGGAGACGTAGTAGTAAACAACGAAAAATATTATAGTGGCAAGTAACTGATAAATATATATGAGGAAGAGGAGCATTATAATGTATAAGTGAATAGTAATGTATAAAGGAACTCACAAAAATACAACCACAAGAATAGACGAATTAAATGCATAAACGTTGCGTTGAAAACTGTGACAAATATGAACAATGAAACAACTGGAACATTTTTGTATACTGAATAGAAGGGATCAACCTACTGTAATGTGCATCAATGCTCACAAATTAAAAAACCGACACATGCACAGTGCATGTGTTGGTTTTTTAATTTGTGATTTGATATCAGAATGCACGGAGAATATAATGTGAAATTTAGTGTATCAATGCTGTTTATTTACTATCATGATTGAGCCAAAATAGAGAGTTTTATAAATCTGGCGAATCAACTATCATTCCAGAATTTTTACACCAGTATAATGCTTAAAGTATAAAATTAGACATAGATGCAATTTCAGACAATAGACAATACAGAAATTGAACATAAACTAAATATAATGTAATGAAGATTAATGTCTCTACAATTTTTTATCTCTTCGCAAGCCACTGGATAAGGCATCTGAGTATAACAGAGGTAAAGCTCTTTTTCTCTTCCCTCTTTCGTAAGGAGAAAAAGGTATTTCTTTTCATCTTGTGTGTATGTTAATCCCCACGTAGCCCTCTAAAACACATACATTACCTAGTCACATCTGTAAGAGAAGAAAGGAAATGAGGAATAGGTAAGAGAAAACAGAGGAAGCAGCAAAAGCGCAACAGAGGAAGAATAAAAACGAAAGAGGGATATTACGTGTAACTACTCCATGAAGAAGGGTCCTCTGTCAGAAACTAATAGCACATCAGCTAATGAAGATATTCGAGCATTTAATGCAACGTTAATATACACTCATTATTAATAGGCTTAGTATTATATGTATTTTGTATACTGCTTATGTAAAACAAAACCAAATTTAAATTCTCACTTAGGGCCATTCCTATAAATAATGGAGTGCGTATTTCATTATTTATAGGACTGGCTTCCTTCTTCAGGTGAAACCTGAAAATTGAAGAAGGAAGCAGTTTGCTTCCGAAACGTAGTGTATTGTTTTGAGTATTTTTGTGACGACGGAAAAAAAATCTTGTAAATGCTGCTGATGTTTCTCAAGTCATTGCCTAACTTCGTGAACAGAGGAGGAAGAAGAATTCACTTGCTTATTCAACATTTATATAGTGAAATGCAAAGGGCCGGGTAAGGTGTGCAAGGTCGTGGCATAATTTAAGGTAATACCAACATGGCATTTACCTGAAAGCGAGAGAAATCACAGAACTTTAAGGTAGTCGGCTTTTTAACTAAGTATCTAACTCAATGGTTCCTAAACTGTGCTCCGCGGATCCAAAGTGTTCCGCGAACCCTTCCCAGGGTATCCGTGGATACATTTCTGTAATGACTACTTTGAAGTTCACTTATTTTCTAAATTAAAGGAATAATGTTTTTTTAAAAATAATCGCGGAACGTCTTTAATTGGCGAGATGTTTATTTCGTATAAGCGTTAGAATATCTAATTAAGAAAGTTCCTGTAGGCACGAAGCGAGCGACGATTAAAGGTTAAATTATGGAAGGCATTGTTACGTATGCTACTGGTATGTATTCGTAACTATTTAAAACCAGTTTCGAGATATGAATTTTTAATTTTGGATACCACTCTTCCGTACACTACATTTACGTGAGCAAAGATGTGAGGATCCTTGGTTATTTTTCGATGACAAAAGTGAGCCGCGAGCAAAAAAGTTTTGGAAACACTGCTCTAAACTATATTCTCCTGAATATGAAACAGAAGAGTTGCCGCCAAATCCCTAATTCGAAAACGAAGAAGAAGTGCTTCTATAACCGGTAACGCTACAGACACTGACTCAGGATACACGCAGTTCGAATCTCGATTAGGTTACTGCTTGTCTGCACAAAACGCCTTGTCATGTTGAGCGTGGGATGCTGTTTTCACTCACCATGTGGGGAGTTTCCGTGCAAGCTGTACCCTGATAGCCCGGATCCGTGTTTTCTATGCATCATTGAACCCCACAGTCAATCCCTATCTGACCGCGTTCCATCATGGTCATCATCACTTTGTTACCCAAAGGGAACTAGGTGTAACGTTTATGCGGGTTTGTCACGACTATTTGGTTACACTCTTTGGTACCGGACTGAGTAATTAGAATTATTATGCCTATGTGCACCGGTCAACAAAACTAACTTTTAATGCAATTATTGTCGGTGCAGTGGACCCGTCTGTGCCAGGTGGCTGTTTATTAGTTTCAGCCTGGAAGATTAATTTTACAGAATTATAGCCATTGCTTTGACATATGTACATATGTCCTTTTAAGAAAAAGAATCTTACTTTGTAATTACGAAGTGTGTGTGTGTGGGTAGACTCAGAGGCTCGCCAGTTCCTAAAGCTCTTAAAATTTGTCTCAAAATCCAATTACATTTTCACAAGGGTAAAAGCAATATGTATATGTTACAGTTAGAGCCCGAAATACGTTAAAACCCGATTGTACTAGGTAAAACTCGTTCCAACAAAGCCCTTTCGTCAATACTAGTTGTAAGTAGTTACTTCTAGAATTGACTGTCTACTGTTAGTGAAATCTAGTAATAACCGGAAAAAGATAAGGAATTAATGTATATACAGTTTTGACTAGGTAAAACTAGTATTTACAGAAATAAGTAAGTTAAAAGGGTTATGCAAACTCAGACCTGCACAGTTGCAACGTAGCCTGTTTCTTGAGTTGTTTATGTACTTTTCTTAGTTTACTGTTTGCGGTCGACCAGCGCACTTGTCTCGGTATTCATTATGCACAGTGTTTATTACGCATTTTTCAATCTTTGTACGACATGAGTGACGAACCGAAATGTGTGGAGGATCGGGGGAGAAGGTGGAAAGTGTGTTTCATGGAGAAATTACTTGATTCAGAGAAACATAAAGAGAGTCACTACAATGTAATGACAAGAGATGCTTACAATCAGATTTGGCGGAGGTTAAAGAAGCACAATCCGCTGTGAAGAAGACATCCTTGCCATACCGACGATTGAAAAGATTTGATATTCTCGAAATTTGTGAAATGAAAACATTGGTCTCAAGAGGTGAAACAGTGAAGTCCTATTTACCAGTCGAGGAAATCTGCGATGTTACCGAAGCTGCTCATTTAACTGTAGGACATGGAGGTCGAGAGAGACTGAAAATAGAAACTGCAAGGAAATACGCCAACGTAACAACTGAAATGATAAATACTTTCTTATCGATGTGCGAAATCTGCCAACAGAAAAAAACTAAGAAGAAGAAAGGCTTGGTCAACAAACCCATTCTTCATTCAGAAATGAACAGCCGCTGCCAGGTCGACGTCATTGACATGTAATCTCAGGCTGACCACGAGTTCAAATTCATTATGGCTTATCAGGGCCATTTGACTAAGTCTGTCTTACTGCGAGCACTGCAAAGCAAGAGGACCGAAGAGGTTGCCTACCAGTTGACTGATATCTTTCTGACATTTGGTGCCCCGTGTATTTTACATTCAGACAATGGCAGAGAGTTTGTCAACTCTGTCATAGCCAAGCTAACTACATTATGGCAAAGATCGTTCACGGGAAACCAAGGCATAGTCAAAGTCAGGGTTCGGTAGAACGAGCCAAAAATGACATCGAAAATATGCTGCCTTCATGGATGAAAGACAACCACTCCAAAGATTGGTCGAACGGTCTCCGCTATGTGCAATTTATGAACAACAGATCCCATCATTCAGGGATTAAACAATCACCGTAAAAGCGATGTTCGCTATTGAGCCCAGAATTGGACTCACAACATCTGCGCTTCCATCTGCAGTTATAAAAAACATCCATGATGAGGATGAACTTCACAAAGTCATCGAGCAGGTGAATGCAAAGGAGGAGCAAAATGAGACCGAAGACGAAGAGAATGCAGAGTAAAGGCTGGCTGGCACACAGCCAAACATTTCTTCAGCCAGAAAAGAAGCCCACGAAAATTTACAGAAACAGGGCAAAAAGAATGAAATTGATTTCCGATGCAACACATCCTCCAGTTGATGTTGGAGGTAATGTCATTATACTATTGCGGATGTGGACAGAGCAAAGGCAGACTTCGAAACGTCTTAGGAGTCGTGCTTGATAAGAATGAAGACGGTCTGTACAAGATCGGGACTAAGGATGGAGTGTAGCATAAGCTATATTGCAGGTAGGTCATTGAATTTTGAAGTTGAAATTAAATTTAAACTGAACGTCAATCGGACAGAACAGAACTTAAATATAATTTATATTTATTTCAGATCTGAATTCGACGTTTCTCCTCAACTGTTCTTGACCCGGGAACAGGTGCCAAATTACGAAATTTCTCTGAGATCTGCAGCGAGGAAAGCAGCAATAGGGACAGGAACAAGGGTTTGTCCGCTGTGCATGCACGAAGAATTGTACATCAAAGCATGCTTGTGCAGGAAAAAGGAAAACTTTGCAACTCGAAACAGCATCGCAGCCTGCCTTGTAGCAATAACTGAAAACAGATGTACTGTGCTTTGAATAATAAACTTTTGTTTCGCAAATTACGATTATTATTATTATTTTTCCCTTACAGACAACTAGTTTTACATAATATCTGGTTTTAACGGTCAGTGATTTAAGTCAAAACTGTTTTCAACCATCAGTACGGTATTAACTAAAGGACTTTTAGTGCATACTAATATTGTCGACTGCATTTTGTTAATTCTAGAAGTAACTATTTAAAATTAGTATTGAAGAACGGGCTTTGTTGGAACTAGTTTCACCTAGTCAGATCGGGTTTCAACGAATTTCGGGTTCTATATGTAACATATATATCGGAATGAATTGTTAAAAACAAAATTTAAATTTCCTAAGTTCCAGAAGTTCCATCGTAAAGTTGTGATTCACAGTTCTGAGCTTTTATTCTAGTGATACCGGATTCCAAGCTTGGCCAGCAATATTCAGGTTCTTCGCCAATTTCTACACTTCGCTAGCAGTTCTGAAATATTACTTAAGAACTAGGCGACGATCATTTTGTTGCAATTTCCATCTAACTCGTTATTCATGATTTTCCTATTATTCCTCTTAAACCTATTGAGTTACAAAAGAATTCGTTTACCAGACAAAGTATGTTAAGAATGAGTGGATCTACACGTCTTCCCCCCAATATGCTTTTATGACATGCACAGGGTTTTTACCTTTATACTTCACATTTATTGGACATGCAACGAAGTTTTTAAAAAGTAAGGAGGAATTAGCCCGATCTTTGGCCTGTCCGAGTCAGATTTTTTGTACGTAGTCTATTAAGTTTTCTTTATTATGAGAATAATTTATTATTTCGTCCGTGTTTATCTGTTACTACGTGACACTATATAAGGTCTTAAGGTTATGCAGCATCGCATGAAATGGAGCATATTAAATTTTTTTGTATTATGAAAGTAAAAAATTTGACCGCCTTTCATTCGCTTTTCCGAATGACGGCAGAAAAAAGAGCTGTCCAATTAGCGTGATTGAGATTGCAATTCAAATCCATTTCCTATAGAATGCTATTCAGACCGTTACATTTCTTTTCCTTTTCACATAGCGACTATTTTCAACTAAATAGGCTTTATTTTTTAAATTGTATGATCATTGTTAATGGTAATATACTGACGATATTAACGGTGAAAAGTTTCAGAGGAACTGATTACAAATTAAAATATCTTATTCAGAATATCTGATATTCGGCTGGAGATGCGAAATCCTGATTTTTATTATAAAAAGCAATAGTCACAACCGCTGTAAAATCCTGTAATTTTCGCTGTATTATCCCCATATCTGAAACATTTGACTTCGAGAAGTAGTATAAGTGCTCCTTTGTTGAAGACATATGACTACAAGTACATATTTTCAAATTTGAGAGCCGTGATCAGAGTTTCTAAAAATCCCCCAAAATTCCTAATTCGTCTTTTCTAAAGGAGTGGTGCATGGAGAGAAAAAGTATATTACATAAATACTTGGAAGGAAATGAGATCAAACAGCTGTGAAATTCAAGACGGGATGGCAAGCAGGAAGGTCATCTAAATAACCCGCGGTCAGATTACATCCATTACAGTGCTTCGTTCTTTCTGCAAGTATGTATAGTTGCCTGGAGAAGAGTCAACTTTTACATTCTTGTAATCACATCAGTATGTCACATCGTAATATGGAACATTCAATTGGAGGGCAAGAAATTTGCACTGTGTTAACAAAATTGTTGTACTTAATTTCAGAAATTAAAAATTCAAAATTTAAGATTACGGTAATATGAGATGTGATGACATATAATCTTACAGATACAAATAATTTCGGAGTAATTTGCTACCTTCTCCTTTTGTGTAGTAAAGTATTGTAGAAGACGGAAGTAGTGCTTTCCTGTGAAAAGTTAGAACCTATTTATCAGCCTGCATGTATTCACGTAGCAGAATACCGCATCTTCATAAGTATCGCCTTTAGAAACTCAAATCTGGAGGGCTATAAACCGCCGTACTGAAATAAATGGTATAGCCTACCAGCAGGGATGCACAATTTTCCATCAATCTAGGAACCACCTCAAAATTCTAGGCACCAGATGGGTGACATGCAGCAAGTTCCAACTGAAGACCTAAAAATACTAGGCGCCACCGTGGATAATTTAGTCGCCACTGCGATCTGGCCTGGCCGGGAATTTGTTCACTCCTGGCCTTCCAGCATAAAATTCGTTTTCCAGAGTGTTACAAGATACCGCGAAAATAATTATTTTGTTTAATTACGGACTCCTTACAAATTACAGGGATTTTATTGCATCGAGTGAAGTACAGTAAATTGAAGTGTTTATTTAAAGACGATGCCAATTACTAATATTATAGGTAGATGAATGAAATATGAAAGTATTGCATCGGTGGAATAATTATGACAAGAGGAAATCGAAGTATATTATAGGAACATTTCTCTCAGTGCCACCTCCTCCACTACAATCGAAAGAGAGACATGTCATTAAGATCAGTTAGTAATGACGTGGTAAGAAAAGGTCGAGGAGTGTATTTTAATGTAGCCTTCCAAACGTTCCTTTGAAGTAATAACGAGAAACGTATCAGAAAACCAGCCTGTGACAGTAAGGAAACCTGGACCTACCGGATGCAAAGCATGATGGCCAACAGCCCGCCTACAATGCTTGTTGTTGCCTACTTTGCACATGGTGGTTTTATTACCTATTTTCTTATATTTTCATATTAGAGGTACACATATATTTTAGGAATAAATTCCAGTACACCAGTCGCGTAAAAGTTTTACTTAAATATTTGGAATCTGTGATTCCCTTGCTGGTAATTTTGTGATAGAATACTACTTGTAAAGGAAGTGAAGATGGGGTGGTACTTAGTTGTGTGATGATCAGATTGTGTTTCATGAATGCGGTTTAGCTTTCCGTACAACATAAATTATCATATAAATAACTAAATACACTCTACACTTACTATATTTAAAGGATTACTTTCCTTACAAAACACCCCATTCCTTAGTTAGTTCGAATTATTTCCTATCAGCACTCTTTACTCTGTATACGGCTCTAGTCTCTTTCGGGTTACTGTATTGTAGATAGAATATTACGTGGTTTTTCTTAGTCTCACTAGTCGAATATCAGGACACTGTTTTCAAACCTGCAAGGTTGTCTTATATAAAATCCTTTCGTATTCAGTAATCATGATTATCATTTTCGTTCGAATTTATAGGCTTGTTGCCCTTACATTAGCTTGTTAACATAAAACTGAGTTCAAACTTTTGTACAAAGATTTTAATTTACTTAGATTCTTTCACATATTATATAAATACTTGCCTAGGAATATAAATAAATTCACGAATATATATTTCAGTGCCTGCAGACTACGAGGTCTTTTAGCGAATATTGAAATTTTCACAGTGGTTTTCTAAGGATTCAATTTTTTTTTGTATGTGACATTGTGTCATTGTGTTATTCTTTCCCGACGTTTCGAAGGGATGTAATTTCTTCTGCTCCAAGCGTTGGAAGTTCAAGAAGAATCCTTTTCAGGCCTGTTTCCTTGCATGCGTGAACAAAAACAGCTGACAACATAGTTCAAAGCAGCATCGTCAGAGATTCCATGCAGTGAATACCCATCCTCTTTTAGTATTCAGAATTCCTCCAGTGCAGTGAAAATTGGTGAACTTGTTTTATATTATTCTATTTGTGTTTGGGAAGTAGCCTATACATTGGAAAATGATTATTAACATTTTGTTGAAATCACTGGTTTATACAATCTGCATGATTTAACCATCAGAAATATTAAGTACATCTAAACAGTTCATAAGAATCACTTCTAATCTCCATTACAAAGCAAATCCGATAAATTCTGTAGTAAAATCATCATTATTCACTGCAACAGTCATGCGAAACACAAAAATGTAGGGTGGGGGCAAAATGCAGAGACAACTTTGAAGACCTAAACGTAGATGGGAGAATAATCTTAAAAAGGATCTTAAAGAAATAGTATGGGAGAACATAGAATGGATTAATTTGGCCCAGGACCAGAATATTTGCGGACTGTTGTAAAAACAGTAATGAGTCTTCAGTTTCCATAAAATTCGGGGAATTTCTTGAATAGATGATTAGCTTCTCGAGAAGGAGTTCCGTTCGTGGATTTGGTTATTTATAGATATTTGGGCAAATTTCTTATTTGAAGCAGTGGAGCTGGCATTGTGAGCCTCTGAACCAGCAGCTGCTAGTTGCAGGTGGTGTAGAGCCCACTGTTGTTCTTCCCTATTTCCGTTATTTATCTTCCCTGCGAATACGTTACGTAGTTTCATGGTTCCCGCTACAGTGTTTCATAGGCCGATATGATGGATCTTTTTACAAGAGAGCTTATATTAGAAGCGCGCCTATTAAGACACCGCCAGCGGGTTCAGACTCACGGGCGATTTTGAGCTTAAGTAACCTCTTTGTAAAAGCGTGTACTGTGAAGCGTACGCCCATTTGATGTCCGGCAGTATGTCGGGAAGAAGAGGAAGAAGGCGTAAGCAGTTAACTGGATGACCTTAAAGAAAAGAGAAAATACTGGAAATTGAAAGAGGAAGAACTAGATCGCACCCTGTGCAGAACTCGCTTTGGAAGAGGCTACGGACTTGTCGTAAGACAGACTACAGAATGAATATATCACGTCTGCCACTGCGTAAACTCGTTCTTTAGCAGCTAATAGGCGATTAGGTCTTCAAGAAATATTCAGGCCTTCATGGATTCCAAACGTTCATTTCCGTTTTTACAGAAGTACTCATCAGACTCTGTCCTGAGCTAAATGTGAATACAGTACACATCATTAAATTATTTTTAAGGATAAGCTTCAGTATTATTTTCTCACATATTCGTAGGTATTCATTATGTCGTGTGTGTTATAAGATACATGTATATAATTGCTGAAACATCTTGGGTATGTTGCAATGACTGCAGGTTCTCATTAACACTTTAGAGGTGGAGATGACTTTTCTTTCACACTTGTTCTCAAATACAAAATACACCTAAATCAGGAAGACCATTGCTTTAAAGGAGAAATCTAGTGCTTAGCAAGGAGATTGTTAGTACCAGTTATAAAAATTCAATAGTTGCAGTTACACTGGAGTAGTAATTATATTCCACTAACTTATAAAGACAACAAAGAAAAAGGAACAGACCTGCGTTGTTATTAATCCTTACACAAAGCTGGTTTACTTTTGAGGTGACTAGCAATTAGACTCTGGAAACGTCAACAGCAAAACTTCTAAAAGCTACACATTATTCTTTGTAGATTCATTGTGGCTTTCTGTGAAAAGCTTGAGCACGCATTGCACAATACAATCTTCAAGAGAGTTGCTCAACTGTTCTTGTGAAGCTCATTAATGTGCTTGCTTGTTTATCTTCTTGTTGGTTGTTTACTTCTACGCTACGTCTCACAGTATGAATTGGTTTAACTTTAATTACAGGAATGTAAATTTCTGCTTAATTCTCAAACTCAGATTCCAAATAGGAATCAACATATAAAGTTGTTATTAGGAGGCTTAAAAATAAAATTGTGATGCGAATATTTTAAGCTAAGAAAATATAAATGCATAAAAAGTGAGGATTAATAAAATTACACAGTGAGAAGTCTCATACTTTAATTTCTTCATTAAATATTAATAGATTGATCAAATGAAGATGGACATAATGGGAGGTACAATTCGATTGATTGGAAGGGAAGAGAAATTCTTATATATTTAGAAATTTAGTCTGAATGGAAGATACTTTTGGGAGGCCTTGGCGTAAATGGAAAAATATAATTAAAATAAGTGTTAAAGAAACAAGGCAACAGACTGTGAGCCAGATTTGTCTGTTTCAGGATAGGGTCCAGTTGCACATTCATATAAACAATATACTGAAACTTCAAATTTCATAGTAGACGGGACCTTACGAATAAGGTGATTAGGTTGCATTCGGTTACGTTGAATTAAGCGAATTCCATGAATTTCAGATTACCTGTGGGTTTTGCGAGGAGGATTCTCCTGTATAGAACGACAAGTTATAACTTGAAAGTGAGGAATGTGGCAGTACCTCAAATATTTTTAGATTTCAAGACTGGTTATTATACAGTTAGGAAGAACTTTTGTGTAACATTCTCATTGAGCCAGGTGTACTCATGAAACTAGTTTGGTTAATAAAAATGTGCTTAAATGAAACAAAGACAGAGCAGGCAAGTATTTGTCAGATACATTTCCTACTCAGAATGGGCTGAAATAAGGAGATGCTTTATGACCATTTCTTTTGAACTTAGCTGCAGAATATGCCATCAGCAAGGCCCACGCAAACCAGAAGGGACTAAAATTGAATGGAAAACATCAGCTTCTGGTAGTGGCGTAGATAAAGCCTACGCAGATCCCGTAGCCCCGGGGATGCCCGAACGTATATAATGCCAGAATTTGTTGTGAGCTCTTTACGACTTGTTTCCGGTCTGAGAGAATGCAGTGTTTTAGATCCCTCTTCTGAAATCTGGGAATAACATCGCTAATAATTACATAGGGGTCTGATTATCATGTCGCTAGTGGTGGGAGTGACCGGTTTTTTATGCTACTGGCTTTTGGTCTGTGCCGATGGTACTAATTTATTGGGCGAAAGATAATTACAATAAAGAGAACACGAAGCTTTTTTTAATCGATAGTAAGAAAATTTGTCTGAGAAAACTAAGTGTGTGCCCATGACTCTTGAACAGGATGCAAGACCATATCAAAGCATAGAGTTAGTTAATAAATTCTTTGTATATATAGCCATTTTCAAATATTTGGAACCGAAAATAACAAATCAAAATTGCATATATGAAGAGATTAAGAGCGGTTTGAATTCAGGCAATGCTTGTTTAATTCTATCCGTAACGTTTGTGTTCCCGTTTGTTAAAGATATAAAGATTAAAATACAATTACAGTTTGCTTGTTGTTTTACATGCAAGTGAAAATTGGTCTCTCACATTAACGGAAGAACATGCCCTGAAAGAGTTTTAGAATGGGATGCTGAGGAAGATATTTGAACTCGAGAAAGAGGTAGTGACAGATAGTTTGAGAAAGACGTGTAACGTCAAAAGTCATAAGTAAAGTATAGGCTGGACCAAATATTATTAGGATTATTAACTAAAGGAAAATGAAATGGGCGTGTCACGTGAAACTTAGGGGGAGAAGAGACAAACAGTCAGGGTTTTGGTGAGGAAAACTGGAGTAAAGAATCCACTTAAAATACTTAGCTGGGAGGATAACTTTATATATATAATATGTATGGTAAATTATAATGGCGTTTAAAGAAATGATGGGAGGGCGTGGGCTGGATTCATTTGGTTGAAAATAAGCAAAAGTGTTGCTAACAGGGCACTGAAGAATTCTATACGAAAAACTCGCTTCCTCATTTCGCAAATTTTGTTTTTATTAACATACAGCAACTTGCTACATGTTTCGATAACCGCCGTTCATCTTCAGGCCAGTTCAATTATCAAACCTGAAAAACACACAAACATGCAGTGCCACAATACCTTTTGATTACACTTTCTTACCTTGTATGGAGATATTATGAAATTAAATATTTAATACTGATCTGGAGTTTAAAATGAGTGTCAAGATTTTGTCTTCGAAAATAGGATCACCAACGCCATAGACATTATAAGGATTTGTTCTGCTTGAGCACATTAACTTTCACACTTGAACGAGAATATAATAGGCAAATAAACTTCTTAGACATTAGGATAGCAGCCAAACATGCGTCATTGCAATACTGTACAATCAGGAAACCAGCAACCACCGACAATATAATAACTAAAATCTCGTCATCCCCCTAAAAAAAAAAGTAGCCTCTCATTCCTTACGTGATGAATAGAATACAAAACTATCCATTGTCTGATACAGAAAAGCGAAATGCTTATTACTCAAAATGTCCTCAACACTAATGAATGTCATAACTATAATATGTATATCATGCAGATAATAAAAGTAATTGTAATGGGAAAAAATGGGCCACTTTTCTTATGTTGGAAAGCAGAATAAATTCCTTAACATTTTCCAGAAATACAAGAATAGGAACCAATAACACAACTCGAAAATTTATGGAAAGCAAAAAGTTACAGGATATACTTTTAAGTATATCATTTAAGCTGTCAATAATTTTCTAAACAATACGTAAGTCAAAATGGAAGAGCATTCACAGCTAGGATCGGAGAAGATATAAAAGCCACTAATGAACAATAAAACAAATTCTAATTTTGCCCAACATATTGGCAACGAACCATAATTTGAAAGTACAGAGAACACCTTGGATATACTTCACGTCACCAGTAAGGGAAAATACAGGAACACAATTGAAAATTTCACATTCATGGCATCAGTAAAACTTGTCAACTACTGAACGAGACACACACACGCACGCACACACGCGATCACAAAGACCGACATTTTTTACAATCTAATCCAGTATAAAGAAGCGGAGTGCACCATTGACTAGCCTGTATCTAGCTCTCAGTGTACGTGAAACATACAATGGGAATGAAGTCACACACTTCGCACACCACACGTGATATCGCAACGGAAAATTCTAAGTAGACCGCATCCCTGAAATTTACAATGTATGAAATAAAATATATAAAATAGACATAAAACAGTGAAACTCTACTTATAGAGTTGAAAACAATGTCAGCACATAAAGTACAGGATAAAACATTTTAACCGAAAGAGGGGAGGAAATATAAAACAGACGAAATGCCCTGTAAATAAACTAATATCTTAACATATGATAATTAGCAACAAAAATAAATATCACTAATAGGTCATATGCTGGATTTCAGGCCGCGTTATATATAATGAAAATGTATAAAAACCACTAAGTACATATTTCAGTACCAATTCAAGCTTATAATTACAAATCATTTAACATCACACCGTTGTAAGCTGTTAGTAATATAAATGATATCTAGACACATTTTAAACTTTCAGCTTTAAATAATTTTGAAATATTTAACGCTATAATATCCTGTATACCTGTTACAAACTTGTGATCCCAACGTAGTGCGGACCGGCGTGTTTGTGTACTTCTTATTTTGGTAAACGTGTTTGTCTGAAGACGAAAAAGTCGAAACGTGTACCGTGTTGTTATATCTTAATAAAAATGTTGTTTTACTTACTGAAAGAGTGATTACATTTACTTTGTAGTCCAATGCTTGTTACAGAAGTACAAGGGAATATCAGCCATGAAGAAGGAAATAAACCGTCTTTTTTCGTAAGATGCGGGAATTCCATGTCTAGCTAAGAAACAACCAACTTCTGAAGAATAACATGTGTTCTTACTTCGATATGCGTATCGGTTTTGAGAAAAATGGTCTATGCTTTTGAAACCTTAAGGAAAAAAATATAAAAGAAGGTAAAAAAACAAAAATATTCTAAAGGCTCAAAACAAAAAGCTTTTGCTTTGCTATGCATTCAAGAAGAGAAGCAACACAAAGAATATTACATAATGAAGTTGTCCTTTTCTCCCGTGTCTCTGCTGCCAGTCAGATATGATTGTAGAAACAACGTACATCATACGTATAAACATATTACAGTACCTCTCTGATATATGCTGCTTTATTCTGTCTCTTCCTTGTTTCTTATACACCATCTTCACTTTTCGTGTAGAAAAGGGGTTTCTCTAGGAAATGATTTTTACCATTTGTTTCCTTAGTTTTGTTCCTTACATATTCTATCATGTGGTATCCTGTTTTTTTATAAAGAATATTTACTTCTCTTTGTTACATATGGATACAGTTATACTTCATTTATGAGTTCTTTTTTAAAGTATAAAAGGAACAGAGGCAGATACAGCTGCGTCTGAACACCGGAGAACACAGCGTCCAAGCTGTGTCATAAAAACGGAGACACAAAGAACGTTCGTGCAACTGTAAACTTCGTGGCAAAGCTGGATGTTGATTTGCTAAAAAGAATCCTCTGGCGTCGTGCAAGCTGCGTCTGTTCTTTCCTAGCTCTACTTTTCAGAATATCTTCTAAACATGTCTTATGAAACTATCACGTCTTTGTGATTAGTCACTGCAACCCAGATTGTGCCTAGTCGAAGCCCTTATTTGTAAGAGATAATGTGATGCGAGTTAACAAGGGCCTGGATGAAGGCCAGCACCATTCATTCAGAGAAACAGAGTACAAACAAAAATCAATAGGTGAGTCTCCCGAAGTTGTGAAAATAAACGGGAAGTCGTTGCAAGGTTAAATGTATCTCATTTAGTGCTCTAAAATATAACGAATTTTCAATGCAATTCCGAGCAACTGACGCACTGTTGGCACTAGTTTAAAAATTCTATTGAGGCAGTATTTGGGCTATTTTTCGCAACCATTCACAATCAGCCATTTCTTGATCCTCATTGCTGTTGAATCGGCGATCTCCGAAGCGACTTCTCGGTTTTCCAAAATCTTAACTTGCTTCATACCTTTGCGATGACGATGATGATTATGATGATAATGATTGTAATTATGATAATAATAATATTAGAGAAAAAGAAACCGTCGATTACAACTAAGGATATTTATGTATGCGGGAAATTTACTTACAATACATTTCGGCTGAAATGGGCCATCGTGAGGTAATACATATATCAAATTATAGTAAGAAGAATTGCTGCACTGTAAGTTGTTTGAATTTAAATAAGATCTCACTTTTACAATTAACCATTTTATATTGAAGGGCAATTAGGGTGTATATAGGTGTCGGTTATATTGTAGACTTTGTGGAAAGCAGAAAAGAGAATTTTTCCTTGAACAATCTGTTGGTTTTGAACCGCTGTAATAATCGAGGTAATTGCTGATAGATGAAGAGTGTATTGGAGGAGGCTTAGGTTCTATATAGGCCTATCCTTGAAAGGAGCTAAGTTGAGGGTTCTTTGTTGCAAGCAGTTTTTAGATAAGAGGTCTGGTATTTAGGTGAAATGCTGATTGGATGACGACTCTGGAAAAGATAAAATTAAAGTGGGGAAAAATATATCATGTGTTGGTATATAAAGGAATGATTGAAACATAAAAACAAAATTTGTGGAAAAACTTGCAGGAAACTGGGTTTATATATCACAGTTCATGAAATAAATAACCTGAAATAAATTGGATGACTTTAATTATAAAAAACAGTATAGCAGATATGGAATGTTTTTAATTTTTAATTTTTCGACATGCCATGTTCAACACAGTTCAACACAGTTCACCTTCACCGGATACACTTCAAACCTCAACCCCACACCATAACCGTACCAGAACCACTTCTCCTTAATTTATATCACACATCGTCAAGAAGACTGCACAATACGACGTGAAAGACGAAATGCTAAGAATTCACACAACACGCATTATCCATCACCGCTCTACATCAAGTTCCACCACAAATTACATAGTGCAGTATGTGATCTTGTGAAACTTCTAGAGGTGCGATACATATCCTTATATGAAGATACAGTGAACAGTGTTGTTTTAACATTTTATCATTTTAACTATATTTTATGACCCATGATTTTGACTTACAAACGTTTTATGATCATAAACAGTGCAAAACTTCACGAGTGTCTTTAGCAGATCTACCCAGCGTTTGAAAAGTACTATTGAAAACCCCTGATGATGGCTCATAGAGAGCCGAAATATGTGTAGGGTTTGATTATGATAAGGGGCTGATTTGCACCTTATTAGTGATTTGTGCATTTTGTTGGTGAACGTCTAGATGGATGACTATAATTATAAAAACAGTATAGCAGATATGGAATATTTTTAATATTAAAGTAAGGAAAGTCTCAATTGTTTTTACTTTTAAGGTTTTCATTTGACTCACTCTTGTATTTGAGTTTGTATATGTTTGTGTGGACTGAGGTTAACACAGCATTACTACTAAAGATTAGTCTTCTGGGACATGACACCGTGTTGACTGGTGATTTGTTACCGACGTTTCGGAGGAGCATGCTCCCTCCATCTTCAGGATATTCCAAGAAGGGCACTCAATCCTCCCAAGCAAATTACTCTTCTTTGACTTAAGCTTACCTGATTAGTTGAGAAATGTGTTTCTGAATTTAGGATTTTGGATAAAATGTGTAGTTTCTTCAGGCGTTGTACGTTTATATTCTTTTATGTTTTGCTAGGCAGACTGTTACGATCATCATTATGGACGCATTATCACCGTAGACTTTTATCAGTTGGCTCTGAATTTAGATCGTGAAAATTTGTCGATAGCAAATCCGAATCACTAATAAAGCATTCACGGGTCTAAGTTTCAATCGTCGCCACTACACAGAAAACTATCCTCTGGAGAGCACGCGACTTACTAACTTTTGAGGCATCTGTTGCATATTACCCCTACTAAAAGTGCTACCTGCTACGGAAAAATAAAATTGTTGGTGAATATGAAAGCTACACGCTAGGAAGCCTTAGTTATGAAACAGGAATTTTGTGGTTAATATGTTATAGGTGTACGTTATTCAAAGCAAGTTGTAATTAAGTGATATATATGACGTGAAAACATCAAAGAAATCTTTCATTGGAAAGAACAAGAAATAATTAGGAAACTGGCCTTAAAAGTTTCTGAGGCATATAGCTTATGTAAATGTTAAATTACATGATTTCAAAATATGCTCCATATAATTTTACATTTCCAAGTATGATATTAATTTCAAATTTACTTAATTCGTGTATCTCTACATCAAACGGCCTTATAATGAAAATAATTTGGACAACATGCTGCATAAAAACAGTGTCATGTACTTGTGAAACGGTGAAGAAATACAGGGAAATTATTTTATCTGACAACTCGCGCTAGTCACTTCCCGTCAGCTCTCTCAATTTATAGAAACCAGAAAAAATTCTACTTGCAATGAACAAGGTGTTTTTTTTATGTGGCTCCTGTCGGTAAGGCGAAGAAACCCCTTTCCAGAACCTTCTTTTATATAGCGAGTAAAAACCTAATATTTACTGCTACACACTGATTTAAAATGCGTGGACCCCGACCCACCGCAATTCGGATAGCGGTAAGCGCTACACTGCCTACCATCATAAGAAATGGCCTGAGTAAAGAGTGATTTAATTTGTCTGATAAAATAATAGCCTTGTATTTTCGCACGATTTAGCACTGTGACGTAATTTTAAGTTTGGCCGCCCTAAAATGTCCTTTATCTAACATTAAGCAATGTGAAACCTGATGTTACAAAGTTGTTTTACATTTCATAAAAACAATGTACCATGATCAAGTGTAGCTTTTAGGGAATGTTATTAAGTTTGCCAAATATACTTGTTTATTTTTTTAGCTCTGTAGGTCTCGACTTATTCGATAATTCGGCAGGATTTGAGGTTCTCATGACGGTGCTGATGGAAGTTCCTGTCAGCTTTGCTGTGATGCTGTGTAAAAATGGTGTATAGGTCCGAAAGTTCCAGAGGACCATTTGCTTCCATTCTAGCTATATTCCTAGAAGAGTGTGATTTTAAATAAGGCCTCATTATTTCCTGCTACACCGTATGAAACCTTCCGTTAATGGTAAGAATTATAAGATATTCAATGCCTCATTTCTGCTGCTTGTTTCCTTCCTAAATAACTGACATAATTTTTGTGTTTTCACTAAGGGGCCTTTGTTACTTCTTAAAGTTGTTTTCATATACATTTATTTTGGGGCCGGAATAGCCTAGTCGGTTCGGCGCCTAGGTTTACGGCCTGAATGGATTGGACTTCGAATCGCTGTCTGAGGAAGTTTTCTCATTTCCAAAAACTTCCACACTGGCTTTGAGGGTCATTCAGTTTCCATCTCAATGGGCACTGAAAGTATTTTACGCTGGTAAAGCGGCCGGAACGTGACGCTGGCCAATCTCCTCCATCTGCAGCCGAGGTTGAGACTACGTGGAGCTGTATCTGTACTCCCCTCTGTACTTTCATGGCATACAAGGGACAACTTTACATAATTTATTTATTTCTTTATACGAGAACTGAACACATAGCGGGCACAATGCAGTGAGTGTATAGAGGCTTCGTTGACTGTACAGTGTTGGCAGCATCAGTGGGGCAGAACATTCTCCCGCTCTCTGACGCTAACTGGATCCCTCTAATTGAATTACGAGTTAGAGCAGCGAGACTGCAGGCAGGTGAACTGCACACATCACAAATGGTCGCGATCCACATCACTACTACATCCAAAACAGCCCACATTTTGTTCAGTAACATCTCCGTCCACTGAACAGCGAGACTTTCACGTTTTCTTTCATGTGTATGTTTAATTCATAGGGTAAATTAAAGCCTGCAGGCCGATATGTACACTCATCGAAACAACTTTCTCATTTCTCTAACTCTTTTTACCAAAGGATAACTGTTTTTAACTGTGGATATTAGATATAATGATGGAAGTATAACCTAATGTCTACTTGTAGTACATTACATGATGTTTGTTGACGTACTAGTATATGTGTAATGTGCATTATTGATTGGTAATAGGTTCTATTCGGTTCAAGATTAGAATTATTATATAGAATGAAATTTAAGATGTTGATTAATAATAAATATTAAAGTGTTTTAAAGAAGGAGATTGTAAATACCTAGATTTGTTTTACTCATACATGGTGGAGAGCGGCCATTGTTCTCTAATATGAAGATGTGATACAGTATCAGAGTAGTCTGAAGTCATGAGTACATAAAGTTTGCATAGTATACGTATTTCTGTGTTATATATCATAATCCTTTGCATTGTATTCAAACAAAATGCTGAACAGCCCTTGTCCGGTCACATGTAGCATACTTACCTGCTATCAGGCTCTTGTGTGTGCCAGAATATGTTATAGGATTGCTGTAATATGATATGTGTATATATAGCATGCATGTGTATTACTGATAAATAAGGAAAGCAATTAAGTATCTCGAAATAAAACCAGATATTCCGACCGAAAATTTAATCTTTGCATGGGAAAAATAGTCTATGGGTCCGGATAAATTGTTTAAGTAAAAGAAAGATTTAGCTCGGAAGTGTACGAAATAACAAGGTTTATTTTCATTAAATAATTTTGAATAAAGAATTCAGCCGAACTCTCATTAATGCTGGTAAAAGTAATGCCATTTTATAAAACTATTGCCTGCGAAGAATTACAGTAAGTAAATAAAATATAATTTGCCAGGATTTCGCCAGTCCGCCATTTTGGTTTTTTTTTTTACAATTGGCAGAAAATCTTTCTTAAAAAATGTGTATGGCATCTTACGAAACTGCACTTGTACCGTATCTCTATAGACGTTGTTATCATGCCGCAAAAGTAACATATCATCCAAGCGGCTGAGATGCAACATTTAATATAACGTAAAAATATATTTTAACACACAACGTATTTTATAACTTCTGAAACAGAAAATCTTAGTACACTGACACACTTTTTTCCAAAATATAAATGATAAAACGGGGTATGCGGTGGCGAATTTGTTTGAGGCACTGCGATACAAGTCAGAAGGTTAAGGGTTCGATTCCCGATGAGAGTTTTATTGACATAATCCTTCCGGCCGCACTGTGGCCCTGGGTTCGACTCAGCCTCTAATAGAAATGAGTATCAGGCGTATCTCCTGGTGGTAAAGTCGGTCGGTGCGTAGGGCTGACAACTTCATCACCTTCATAAGCTGATTTTCTACAAATTCTGGGAGCCTCAACCTCTTGCAGCCCTAAGGGCCTGTCCAGGCCTGCACAGGGATAGGTAAAAATAAAATATATTCATATGGACTACTAAAATTATTACATCCAATTATTTGATACCGCTATACCAAGAGACCGAAATATCTAAGTGAGGATAATTATCATGAGACACTTCTTGTAATAAAACTGAGATTTTAAAATGAAAGGAATTAACGATGACAAAAGCGACATTTTTTCCTTTCCATTAACAGAAACGTCCAACTTGGAAATTCCATTTTGCATCACGGCACCACAGAAAGCCCTGTGTAGAAAAAAAATCCTTCTGGGTACTTTATATGTTAATTCGGTTTGAAATCGTGTTGTGCAGTCGGTGAGATCGTTTTCGGGGTTCACAAACTGGCAGTCTGAATTGGTGAGTGGTTCAGAGGGTTTGGAAGGAATATCTCGCTTTTTTTCAGTGGGAAGTGGCGCAGATTTTATCTTTATCAATAACTGGATTTAGACATATCAGTGGAATTAGCTTTATGGATATTTCAGTCAACAGGTCACAAATCGTGTTTATCTTTCAACTCATTCTGTTCTTTATACATTCTGTTTCATGTACAGAAAATTATATTTGGATGGACTGAGTGCCTCAGTACTTGTTAACTCTGGTAGCTTTATGTTCAAACAGAGGTCATTAATTGTTTGTTTATTTATTCTAGACTTCAAAGGCCGACACGTGTTCAACTGCCATGGAGATATTCTTCTCTCACTTTACGATGCTACATAATATGGTAAATTTATATAGGATCAATAACGTGATGTGGGATTAGGATACATGGAAAGGAACAAGTTTTTCTCTCTTGAAAGAAAAATGTTTGATGACAGAAGATTTCAGGTTTCTGAATTTAAATCTGAGCTTAAATACCTTGCATTTTTCAACATTTTAAAAGGAAATTATATAAATTTGATATATGCCAAAATAGGTCGTGGGAGAGCCGGCCGGATATGACGTGTTGAAAAATCTTGTTTTTATCTTCCGCACCTACATTTCGATTATTTCTCTTTCGCGGTAATCAAAATTGTTTGTTTTCCAGTTAAGTTCTCATCTTTTCTTCGAGCTCTCCAGTCAAGTCTTAGGATAGTAACTCGACTAGGCAAAGAGAGGTTCCTTCCAAATCCTGTATGTTCAAGTCTTCCTACCATCAGCGTAAAAAATAAGCAAAGATAAAATGACTCATCCACCCAGAACCGGTACAATTTTCTTTCGGAATAGAGGCAGATGGGAAGTAAAGTTTCTGTATATTGCCATGGTCTGAAAAACGCCCTTGTTGATTATTTTCACACAAATGCACGTTTTCCTGCACTTTCGTTATGGGGTATCTTCTGAAATGACAGCATGCAATCCCAAACATTTAGTGTAGGTTGGAAGAGATCCTTACAGTTATTGGCGATTGTTCGTTGATGGGCGCCATACTGAAACAGCAGCGTCTCAGACATATCGTATTAGCGTGTAATTTGACCATAGGAATTCAAGTGTACACATCTGTTACAGAAAACAAGAAGACATAAGGTTTTGACGCCATGTTTGGTGCACGAAAACTCTATAAAGCATGCGTAGTGTCATACCTCAGTTTCGGTTTATAAAAAATATGAAAATGTACTGTATCTACGTGGAATTCCTCTATATGTTGCTTGTAGAAAAAATCTTAATTGCGGTCTGTTTTATTTGAAGGATCATCATTTGTAATTACGTCATTTTCTCTTCACAAATCTAAACATATTCTAGTTTCAACTATATGAATATTTGAAAATGTTTTTACATAAATTTCATCAGTTATATTTATTGGACATTTTTGTCACCCTACAAAACGCCACACAACATGTAAGAAACTGCCTGTTTCCGTCTTCAGGCGAGGTAAAACTAACCTCCAAACAAATTAACCCTCATAAAACTAAAAGTTGTTTAAGAGTTATTGGTTTTATGGCGGCTAATTTGTTCTGAGGTTAGTGTTGCTTCACATGAAGAGGGAAAGGGGTGGTTTCCGAAACTTTGTGTGGTGTGACAATGGCAGAAGTCATAATATATAATTGACAAATTTACTTATTTCAGTTTATCCAAAAACGCTTTCCTGTAGTTATAGATTTTAAACGTTTCGTGGGAAGATCCCACATGCGGTAAGCTGTGGATATGGTCTATTTGAACTTACTATCCCAGAACGTGTGTGGTGGGCCTGAGAATATATAAGCAAAGTATCAAGATATCTTGCCTCCGGACGTATTAACATCTCACCTACAACGCCCACTTAAAATTTATAAACTACCGTTTAAGAGTCCCGTGCTGTGTGCATGGTCCAGGTAAAGTGTGTGTCTGGATGGGCATGAAGGTAAATGTGCCATTTTGGTGAAAAAATTCCAAGACAGGGGCTTTTTAATGAGGGGTTTCTCTACTGGTAATATTTAGGCGCCACTATGTTACGGAATCCCTGTTTGTTGTTGGGTTATATCATCTGAAGCGGTTTGGTTGACTGTGCTACAATAGAAATAACAGAGCCGTGAGTGCTCAGAATAGTCTTCTCCATAGATCTACTGTTTAATCTTCTGTGTGTCCTGTGGACCTCTTTAAACATGAGAGAGAGAGAGAGAGCGAGAGAGAGAGAGCGACATATAAATATATATATATATATATATATATATACAGGCAGAAGGAGAGAACTCGGGAGATAAAGAACTGGATTTGTTTCGCCTGGGAGGAGGAAGAAGGCGAGATCAATGGAGCAACAAAGCATAGCAGAGGGTAGGGACAGCTGCTGTACGTGGCAGTGACGGGTCGGTTTCAAATGTTAAGTTTTGTTTCGTTTTTAAAATCTAGAAATCTCCGTTGTAAGATACTACGTTTGTAGCCGGTTGGGAAACTTCAAACTCTTAGGCTTGTATCTTTTTGAAAGGATAAATGTATCTGAAAGACGACAGTAAATAAAATTTATAGTGGTTTATGCAATATATTTGAAATACACTCTCTGTACTAACGTTTGTCTGTGGTTCGCATTTAATTTATTAAGCAAATATATTGTTTTCAAAACATGAAGTGATTTTTTCCCCCTATGGCTCGACAGCCCCTAGGGGGCTAGGCCTCCTCGTTTTTCGAGGTTTCGCGATCACACACTTTAGACACACCACACTCGGTAGGACTCCTCTGGACGAGTGACCAGCTCGTCGCAGAGACCTCTACCTAACAACACACAACAATCACAACAGACAGACAGTCATGCCCCCGGCGGGATTCGAACCCACAATCCCAGCAAGCGAGCGGCCGTAGACCCACGTCCTTAGACCGCGCGGCCACTGGGATCGGCCATGAAGCGATATCTCTCTAAAATAAATGTGCATGCCGTCTGAAGTTGAGGTCAATCATTCACATAAGATAAATCCATCTTTGACAGTCGGATGATATGTATTTTCTGACGTTGCGTCAGTAGTAGGTTTAAGCAAAATTCACGCCTTCAACTTCAATTCGGAGGGGCAGATTTAGTACTTCGACGACATAAAATAAAGCCATTGTTTATAAATACACCACATCCGAGTTGACATAGGCCAGTAGCTAACACAGTTGTAGCCCAGGACGATCAAGAGAATATATTTAAGAACTTGAGAATCGAAATTCCGTCTTTATGCTGTCACCATGCCGTCAGCAATTCTTATAGTTTTTTTTTTACATTGTGAAGGGCCCCGCAGCAGATGCTACGGACGCACCACAGCCTTAAGGCTTTTTGTGCAACCCTGTGATGAAGATGAAGATGAGCAGTTTTTTACCAAGTTTTACAATTAATGGAGCACCGGTGGAATTAAATTGACAGGGAAAACCGACAACTCGGGAAAAACCTGTCCCAGTGCCACTTTGTCCACCACAAACCCCACATGGACTGACCCGGGATCGAACCCGGGCCTCCGCAGTGGGAGGCCTGCGACTAACCGCCTGAGCCATGGCACGGCCAATTCTTATAGTTACAATACGAAAGCCAGATCTAGCTGTGTTTCAGTCAGTGGCAACGAGGGGTAGATAGGCTTCAGTCGTATTAAGGTATCGATGTTGACGAAAACATGTTTCCAGAGATGTAGCATGCATATTCTGTGAATATGTATAATAGTGGGCAACGGAGAAATTTGTGCGGAACTTGTAGGCAGAGGTGAACATGATATATCGAAGCCTTGATACAAGTATCTGTATGGCCTAAATATACCCGCCTGCCCGAGGAACATGTTGGCGACATTGATGTTTATCTCAAAATGTGTTAATCGTACGCGACCGAAGTTCGACTTCCATTCACTGCAGCCCTAGGGAAGGTCTTATATATTTGCACTTTCCCTGATTATCTTGTCAAGAATAGATTTTTCTTTCAATGAACCTATTGGAAATGAAACCATGAGTTTTCGTCCATCCAGCCTCAAGCCTAGTCACTATACCGCCTGAGCTACATCGGCTTCTCTTTGAATATACCGTATTAATTTCTGAAATTGGTTTTAAACCATTGTTGTAACAATCACCCGCAACATACCCACGTGATGGGGCAGCACAATAGATCATTACTGGTCGCTGTGTACGGGCTGTCTGCTCTTTCTCTCTCTCTCTCTCTTTCCTTCCATCCCCCTCCATACTAGATTTTTAAACTTTTTATCATATATATTCACGGTCCGCTCGCTAGGGGAGAGTATGCGGTAGAGATGGGTACCGAATGACTGACTCGAGTCATCAGTAATCGAATGAATCAAGTCATTGGAAGTCCAAAGGATTGGATGCCAAAGCTGCCTATGGGGAACAACAAGATAATTAATCTGTGGTCTTTTGGCTGATTACACGGCGTCGTGTGGTAATTATTTACTATTATTTGGTAAATAATTACCACAGACGCCGTGTAATCACCCAAAAGACCACAGATTACATCAACATCGCGGCCGAAGCCTGAAATCAAAGTTAAAACAAGATAATTAATTCAATGTAACACTCAACAATTAGACCAACAAATGCACTTTATTTCTTAAGTATGTCCAATAACCCTACATATGTTTCGGCTGCAACAGAGCCATCATCAGGGGTTCAAGGTCACGTTCACTTCAACATTCACTAATCCATTTGTTATCACTACATATACACCACAATGTATGTCAAGTTTCTATTAGCGGTTAATAACACTCACTGTTTTCGTTTATAAAACCACACAATTTTATTTAAATGTCTAGGCGTAGGTTGTTTTCATCTTTGAGTTAAAGGCGTAAACGATGGTAACACAATATCATTAAAATGTGTTAAAAATTATTAAAAATTGCTGATAATTGGTTTGTATACAAGTAGTGTTGTCCGAGCCCTGTATCAACACAGGGTATCAATTTCGTAAAAATGTAGTACTTGTTATTTATGGCAATATTTATATTTAGGTTGTAGTCTGGCTTACCTGTTTTTGTTAGTGTCTTGTGGTGTGGCTGTTACTGACTGTTCTGCTGTGGTTGTGTTACGTTACGTGTATCAGTAATGTACGGTGAACACAACGTAAAATCAATGAAAGAGTTTTATACAGTAAAGTCATTAAAATGAAATCGTTGAAAATGGTTCATGTGTCCTTTGTGTCCACGTATTCATTACAACACTGACTCCTTGCACTGACTTATCTCTGGTATTGGCTGCGCTTGGAGCCCAGCGCTCGCCGTGGAAACGGTGTTAGTTTTGCGCGTGGCCGTATTGTTTTAACCAGTTACGTGTTCCATATATTTAATTGTAGAATTCAACTAAGAAACATGACTTGACAGAGTCACTTTACAACCTGCCACATTTTATCACATTTCAACATTTCATTCCAAATTTATTTCAACTTTTTTTTTTCAGATTGGAATGGTGCCCCATATCAGTTTCCACCTTGCTGCGTCTCTCGGTGACGTTCTGCCACTCATGCAGTTAGAAAACTCATTCATATGAATGGAGCCACTCGCACACTAGACACCTTCATTCACGACAGATTCCTTCACTCTAGAACACTGGTTCTCAAACAGAAGCTGGCCCACGAGAATTAACCAGGGAAACGCGAGATTATTTTTATCTTCCTCTTACGAATTACAAGGAAAACGTATTGTATTAAATATATTTAATATTTTACCAATATTTTTGTGTCGAAAAATGGTATAATACCGTATAGATCCTGCTCGCAGTATAAAACACTTTTCTTTTTAGGTTTCTCCTAATCTTAGTTTTGTTCATTACTGCTAGGAAAATAATAGTTTGTGTAATTTGTACATTGGCCTTGTAAAGTTTTATAGACTTTAAGTACTCGTATATTTCTTGTTTGTTGTTATTCTAACATTAAATATTAACTCGAGTTCTGCCTTAGGAGTCTGTGAGTTCAGGTAATTTTGGTGAGGTGTTCAGCTTGACTTTGTAACGTCTCTGCGGCATCACAAAGATTGATGAACACTGCTTTAAGAGTCGCGAATCCGTACGCTCTAGCTTTGTTTTCAGTGCACTGAGTGAATTAGTCCAAAGTGAATGAAAGTCACTGAAATGATTTATCTTTATATAATTTGTCCCGCTGTGAATTTAGAGATAAAGAATAAGAGTAACAATCGAGCACAGCTTGTGTATTTAAAATCCTCAGCTACATGTTCCGGCTTTTCATACAGCCATCATCAGACTGTAGATTATTTTAAAGGTATAATACACATGGTGTTAATTTGTACATTAACAATAACAATAACGGTCCAGCACAACTTGTATATTTAAAAACATCAGCAAAATTCAATGTAGTACAACTTGTGTACATATTGTGTATTTAATCGTTAAATTACTGTACAGCCAGATGATGGTTTATACGAAAATCTGAAACAAGTAGCTAAGGTTTGTAAGTATACAAGTTGTGCTAGTGTGTTATCATTATTGTTTATGAAAAGATGTATTTCTGTACAGGGTCAACTGACTTGATTAAGAGATTCGTTTTGTACAGCCTAGCTGAGTGGAAGTAACAGGAAATAAGTAACCATATTAGTGTTGCGGGCTCTTTTACAAACAACAACGAATCATCGGTTTCAGTAAAAGGAGAATTTTTAAAACGACTGAATTAATATTAGCTTATTAATGGGGGCTCTTCTCCTTGAATTTATCTAGCCATTACTTCTTGTATGAGTGTGCAAAAGTTTTCCTTTTAATTTACTTTTTATAAACAGCATATAACAGAACATTTTATGCTCAACGCACCACAG
Source organism: Reticulitermes speratus (assembly GCA_021186555.1). Taxonomy (NCBI): domain Eukaryota; kingdom Metazoa; phylum Arthropoda; class Insecta; order Blattodea; family Rhinotermitidae; genus Reticulitermes; species Reticulitermes speratus. Next base: position 46,880,923 of record JAJKFL010000001.1, read on the forward strand.
TTTTAAACTTCCCACGCTCGACTTCTCTCATATATAATTGTCAGTATACTGTTGATACTTCACCTGAGAGGTCACATTCTGGAAAATAACTACGAGGGGCGGAACGAAAGTAATGCCTGTTAGTTTTTGTCAGAAATTATAATTACAGTTATAGTGAAATTTACATATACATTTACAAACTTGAGATTATTTTTCCACAAAGTCTCCTTCACTACTAACACAATTTTTACACCTTTGTCTCAGACGCTCTATGCCGGTTGCGTAAAACTCTTTATAGAAGCGTCGGCCTCCTTCACGCACGTTATGTGCTAAATCGGGACTGTAGGGAAAGTGAGGACTCGTTTTATCTTCCTGTTTAGCCGAACCATTCGAATTCGTTGTTTTAAATTCTTGAATGTCTGTAAATATCGCTCTGAATTGATTGTGGCACCTCTCTGCGAGAATTTCGCTAAAATATTTCCTTTGCTGTCCCAGCAGGCACTAGCCATGACTTTAACCGCACAAGTCTGCATTTTGGATTTGTTTTCCTTCATATTCCCTACAGTCCCGATTTATCACACAGCTTGCGTGAAGAGCTGCGACGCTTCAGGAAGAGTTTTACGCATAGGGCAAACAGCGTCTCACGCAAAGGTGGAAAAAGTGTGTTGATAATGAAGGAGACTTTGTGGCAACAATCTGAACTTTGTAAAGGACGTACCCATGATATATTTAAATTTCATTACAATCGTATTGGTAGTTTTTGAGGAAAAAATAAGAGGCATTCCTTTCGTACCTACCTTCGTAGACCATTTGCTTGGTGCAAAGGCAATTCAGTGATAATATGGCGTCATGTGGATGCGTAAATAGAAAGAAGTTTTGTTGGATAAATTAAAAGCAAAACTAAGTACATTAGGTGTCGACAAGCTAAAGCCTGCACTGTAATTTCATATGACCCACGTCTCTCCACTTCTACTAGAAAGAAAATAATGTTTTAAGCATTTCTTCCCCTTGCAAACACGTGAATAATTAACATTTGATGCTGTTGTTGTTATTAAAAAGCATTTCCTGCGGACAACCCATACATAACGTCACGTCAAACCTGACTTAAAAGCTTGCTGCCATAACTGATTTGAAGAAGCACACCCTCTCTCCTGATCACACCCTCTCTTCTGGTATAATGGACCCGACAAATTTCATCATCCAACTCTCCTCATTCTGTAATGGACTCGGTTGATCCCATCCATCATGCCTTTCTGTACCACAGCTAGGAGTCCTGGCTGGTAAATATTTTATTGATTTTTGAGGAATTCTTAATAGTACAGCATATTTTTAACATAGAACGGAAAATTGGGACATATTATGCTTGAGTGATTCAGCTGTTTTTAGTGAAAACTAGAACCTATGTGACCACTTGAAATTCATATGACTGTGGACCGCTCGTACAGAAACTACCGACTCCTGATATAAGTGAATCCGGTTTTGTGTCTGGTTTAAGAAGTTCTCAGTGACACAGTTTACGTGTACAATACTTCGAGTGAGCGATAATAAGGGAATAAGATTTGCAAGTAGTGTAGACGAAAGCAGTCATGGAGGAACGTAGTTTCTTTCCGAACCTCTGCCTAGAGATGCTGACGAAAACCACGAAAAGCCTCAGTCATCGTGCCCGCTCTCCGGACTGACATTTGAACTCGAGACCTGCACAATACGAAGCAAGTAGTGTTATCGACCTTCCTGTGACGTATGGCAGTTGTTTGCTAGCATGCTGCACTACCTCTGCAGCCCCGGACGTAGCTGGTGATTATGTGCATCTTAAACCATAAAGTCTTACTGCCAGGATCATCATCCCTCAAAACCCACTCGATATTCGCATATAAGCCTCTTTGTGCAACAGGCTTACTTCAATTCCACAGCATTAGGCTGAGTTCTTTTTCTTTGTTCCATTCTTTGCAAAACTTACCTTGGATACAGGAATAATATTAAAGAAGTAACTTCAATTGTAGTTTATTAGAATGGCTATATTGACAGAAGTTTCATGTTTTTCCTCAGTGACTCTACACAGATATCAGAAGAATGCCATAAAATATTCGAAAATGTTCTTCCTCCACATCTTTACAAATCCATTACGCAGAATCGTCTCATTCGACCCTAAAAACCTATAAAATTCACGCAGGGTTAACGACACTTTGGAAACTACAATTATTCTACATCCTGTACAAAGACTCAGTTTCTTTGGCACAGAGAATATATTTCGTCCGCACTGTAAGGAAAAATCTATTAATTTTGGAGAGGTAAAAGTAGTTTTTTATTTCAATAATTGCACGAAATTAAGATGTGTGGGGAAAATAGAGAAATTTTTATTTTGAACCTGGAAGTACGGAGTGTAATATCTGAAATTTAAAGGCTTAAATAATCAAACAATCAACAAACAGAAAAGCTTAGTCCTTTGAATCTAGAAATAAAGTTTCCTAACTCACATAAAGTTTCAAATTTGAGTCTGTGTTCAAGGCAGAGAGGAAGTAATCTGTGTTTTCTACTTTCCACCTAAATGTAGACCTTTTCTAGACGGTATAGAGCACTCAAGTAGGTAAAAGACCATTAGCAGGTCATCAGAAAATAGCGCTGGATTTTGCGTAATGGGCTTCCCCTGTTGTTCTACTCAACGATACCACTTTAGTAAAGCAGGTCCATGCCAACGAATGGCGAAGCGGGGAATGGTGAAGCAAGGAGCGGAAGAATTGCGGCCAACGCAAAGCTGGAAGTGCCACTTCAGAATTACAGTGAACACGTTATGCTGACCGGAACTGCTTATTTATATGCGAATTGGAGGGTTTTCACGGAGAACAGAAACAAGTGGGCTGGAATAATTAAGTGATTTTCAGCATGAAAACATTTCTTCCATGACCTACTGGAAGCCCAAAACCTCTGGACGAGGAAATGTGCCACTGTCCTACTTCGCTATAAAGTCACGTTGGATCTATGAGTATTACAGCGACGTATAGTGGAGAATTCTGAAAACTTCAAATATGAGACATTCCGAGCACAATTTAAAGCCTGCTTCCTGCATTCATATTGCCACTTATCAACCAGTATTATTGTTCTTGTTTTACTTGATTTCTCTAGAAGCTTATTTCTTAAGGAAATATTCAATTTCGTGAGCATAAATTCAAAGTTTGTATCGCCGTACCATTATTTATTTCAGCTCAAGAAAATATTTTTACAAGCTGTCTGGACATGTTTATAATCTATTTCAGCAACAAATTTAAGAAGCCGAAGTAAATGGTTTATATCTTATCGCAACCAAACCCAAAGCCGAAATAAATGTTCGCAAAGCAGCGATATTCTTATATTACTTTATACAAACATTTTCCTTAAGAAAAGTTGCATATTTGGTCAAGGCATGTTAAAACCATACATGGGTTCAGGGCTTAAGAGGCGCTATTATCGCTTCAGTCTCACAACTTCGCTCGTAGGCCATGTTATTGAACGTACGAAATTAAGAAGTGCGGTGTTAGGCTTTCATTTAATATTATAATGTTCAGATAAGGTTAAGTGCATTTTGGAGAAGTAGTTCTAAAACTGAAATGGGGGAATTCACAGAGCGCATGGAAATCTGAAAAGCATTTTTTATTTACAGAAAGGAAAGTTTAATACGGAATATACAGAATTATATAAAATAGTTATCAATTACAATCAACACAAGTAATTTATTGTGTTATATAGGTGTGAATATTTCAATTATTTGGGTAGCATGATAACAAGTGATGCAAGATGTACACGTGAAATTAAATCCAGAATTGCCATGCCTAAAGCAGCATTCAACAAGAAGAAGAATCTTTTCACCAGCAAACTGGAATTAAATTTAAGGAAGAACTAGTAAAGTGCTACATTTGGAGCGTAGCTTTGTATGGTGCTGAAACGTGGACACTTCGGAAAGTAGATCAGAAGTATCTGGAAAGTTTTGAAATGTGGTGCTGGAGAAGAATGGAGAAGATCAGTTGGACCGATCGTGTGAGAAATGAAGAAGTATTACACAGAGTCGAGGAGGAAGAGGAATATCCTACATACAATAAAAGAAGAAAGGCTAACTGGATTGGTCACATCTTGCGTAGAAACTTCCTTCTGAAACACGTGATTGAAGGAAAGTTAGAAGGAAGGATAGAAATGACGGGACGACGAGGGAGAAGACGTAAGCAGCTACTGGATGACCTGAAGGAAAATAAAAGATACTGGAAATTGAAAGAGGAAGCACTAGATCGCACCCTGTGGAGAACTCGCTTTGGAAGAGGCTATGGACCTGTCGTAAGACAGACTACAGAATGAATGATGAATGAATATAGGTGTGCGGATACATGTTTCGACCAATAGGTAGTCATCCTCAGGCCGTCAAAAACATAAAATTGCAATTACATCTGCAACATTAGTTATGAGAGATCAGATTGAAATCTCAGTATTTGGTGTTACAAAATGCATGTCAATATAAAAATTTAAAAGGAATAAATATATATATAGCATTTAGTGGTAAACAAGGTCGGCCTTTGAAGGAGTATGGTCTATTAAATCCTTTCTGGAAGGTATATAATTGTGCTTGTTGCTTGTTGTATTCATAAAATGCGGCGTGTTTTCGACGTGGTGTGCAGTGGTATGTTGGAGTATACATAGATTACTACGTTTTGTTGGCATGAAATATATTATTTACGTTGAGATGTCAATATATATCACATTATGATCCTGTAGTTGTTGTCGGGAAGAAATCTGGGTTTTATGAAGTTAGCTCATACATGTCAACTAAGCTCAGCGGTGTAATGGTTAGTATTGCCTCGTCATATTCGGAAAGTTCCTGGCTCAGTCATAGACTAGAACACTGGTTACTGTCTGAAGCCTTTTGTGATACATTATGCCAAATCATCGCTTTACTCTCAGCCTGTCGTTTTTTATTCCGCAGCACGCAGTACATCTAGAGCCGTTAAAATTGCCTCAACCAAGAAACATACCCGTGTTAACGCCTAGCCTCGCATTCTGTATGTGCAGTTCAAATTTCGGAATCCGTTACTAGAATATATGTCTATATGTATTGCTGAAAACATTTTATATATCCTTGCTACGCTCAGAATAAGCATATAAATTTTTCTGCTCGCACAAGCCCTTTCATTCAGACTGAACGAGTGCTGTCGAAACTTTGCACAAAACAATTAAACCAAATCCTCACTAGCAAAACTTCTGTTTCATCTATTATGCAAATTCAAGTTTACCAAATTTCGGTTAACTTCACTTACATTTTTACAACTACCAACTTTCTTGAGCATATGTATGGGTAGTAATAGAATTATTGAGTCCTAGGCAACTTAATGACATCAATTCAACTGAAGGTATTTTATAGCAGTGTACGAATGACTAACGTTGCGTATTAAAAAAATAATAGAATAATACATTTTATACATAAGAGATTTTAATATTTTACTTTGTAACCCTTTAATGCCAACCAGACACCTTGATTTTTAGTGTTATCATACCTCTGAGGCATAGTTGAACAGCTGAAACCTTTTGGCCAAATGAATGCACCGATGTTATATGTGCTGTGGAAGCCAAGTGTTTGGAAAGCGACATAATGCAAAAGATGTTAACATCAAAATATTGCTCTGTTATTTATGTACAGCAAATTAGTAAATCTGCAAAGAAATCTCAATGAGGATATAAGTTTTCGTGACTTCTTCTTCCTTGATACCAACCACAGTCCTAGCACATTGCCGATAAACTAACACGTCACTTTTATGGATTTTGATTGAAATTACCGAAAAAAAACAATATGCACTGTGTTTCGATACTCTGCTGTGGTATAAATAAATTGTCTATATGTATACAACATTATTCGATTTGTTGCACACAGCGTAATATTTACACAGCAACATGTTTCGACTTCAGTACACACAATATACATGCCAGTTTAGTCATTGCCTTGCGCGGAGGTCCGAGGGGGATAATTCTAATTGCACCTTATTGTGTTGCAATGTAGTCACATGATTTATAGATGAAAGATATATTTCAAAGTATGATAATCAAACACAGCTGGTCTTTAGTCCGTATCAAACAAAAGGGTCCAGAGAATGCGATGTTGCAGTTGGTCCACTTCCACAGTGTCCGTATTTTAGGTCGTGTCACTTCTTTAACGCTCCAGTAAGTGCAGACTTCTTAATGGCTTCCATTCACACAGACTTGTGTTGGTCCATATCCTCTTTTGGCGACACCGGATGTAGGTCTGTCATTGAGATCGCGTTCAGTTTTCCATTCACGACTCAACAATAGCTACCAGGATATCTTAGACTTTAAAGTTACAATTTATATGCATCTTTTGTTCTCAGAAAGTTTCAGCTATTGGAACCTAAACATGCATTGCAGTAACACACACTGTTGTAACAGTTTTGGCTGAATCAGTAAGAAGGCCTTAAAGACCATGAACAGGCAGAATGCACAAGCAGTTTCGTATATACATTAAGACTTGGAAAGATTTTATATATATAAGGTGTTCCAAATGTTCCGCAATTTAATTTCTTACAAAACAAAGTACGGATTCTAATGCTTTTTACTGGACACTTAAAAATTTATTACTAGTTTTTAGTCACTGCTTAGAAACCGCCGTTTAACTTTGTCTTTCAAGGTGAATCAAGGGACAGTAAATTAAAATAAGCCAAGAAAATTACTTTCTCTGCCTTTTACAGTTTACCACAAGAAAATGTGATTTCTTCGCATCGAGTATGGGATAATTGCCGACGTCATAAACTTGTGTCAAATTTTATCAATATCCTGCAGCAGTTCTGCAAATGAAAAATCGACAGACGGACAGACAGACACGAACACCTGCACATGAGTTACTATTATGCACATGTCGTACAATAAATCATAATATTTTCTCGCAAAGCTACGGAGAGAAACTTTTCAAACTATACCGATATGTTATAAGTAATTATTAATTATTTAATAATACAACTTACTAAACTGTGTTTTTAGCATTTTATATTTAATGTGTATAGACCCATTGCATAGAGACTTTTAGTTGAAAAAACTGAAATAAAGACACCACTTGACATATTAAGTTTTAGTTGGAAGGATAATGTCAAAGTGGGTGGGTACAAATATGTTGATAGGATTCATCTGGCACAGGTCACTGATAGGCTGTTGTGAGCAGCATGAAGGACCTTCGAAATAAGAAGTAATTTTTTGGGTTTGATTTATTATTTCACGGTTCATATCTTAATTAGAATCATTTCGTGTCATTGCATTCTCTTTTCATCCATTACACATCCATTTCTCCAAATTAAGAATTAGATGCCACAAACCAGTTCCGATATTCAGACGATCCGGAAGTACTAAAGAAAATCCTTTTTTCTACTTCTAGTTCTCCTCACGTCTCTCTGTCCTTTTGGATTTTTCAAGTTTCCTGTTTGCGGTATTCAAATATTTTGAATCCTATTTACATTTACATTGTTTTCCACGGTATATTCACTTTGCAATAGTTGTTTGATTTGTTCATTTGATATTCTCTGTCGCAAAGTTATCTCTAGTGGCAATATAAGAAAATCTCATATGTGCTGCGCACTGAAATATTCTTCGTTACAATGCTACTGTTTTTAGCAAATAATATTTTATACATGATATTTGTAACTGTTTGCACGTTACCTCATTCCACAAGAGTGTTTTAACACTTACAAATGATTATTTCGAAATAATTAAAAATCGGTTTTCCATTTAACATTATACGAATTACGCAGTTAGAAACATTCCTTAATTAGCCAGACACTAATCAAAGTAGTAGGGACTTTCTCGTGGCCCATGACTGAAGCCTTTACTATGAAGATATATTTTACTTTAGCGACTTACGGTTAGACAGAAAACACTCCAAAGAGAGAGAAGACTTGCGCTCTGTTGTGTTATGGCGCTTCCATTATCATTATACTGCCGTTCCATTTTTCACGTCATACTCATATGTTACTTTTGATCAGACATCACATCCTTCACTACCTGACATTCTATAATCCATTACGTAGATATACACCTGCACATTTGCTCCTTATGTTAAATCCTTTGTGCACATTACTTGCAATTAACTGCAAAACATGGTAGTTCACTCAAATTTACGTAAATTATGATTGAAGGTTTTAAGCTATTTTTCGAATTTAATTCAACTAAATGGTTTATTTCGTCGATCCCGGTGCCCGCGCAGTCTAAGGCGTGGGTCTGAAGCCGCTGGCCTGCTGTGATTGCGGGTTCGAATCCCGCCGGAGACATGGATGTCTGTCTTTTGTGAGTGTCAAGTTTTGTCCCTGCAACGGGTCGATCACTTGTCCAGAGGAGTCCTACTGAGTGTGGTGTGTCTGAGTGATATCTCAAAACCTCAACTATGAGGAAGCCTAGGCCCACGAGGGCTGTCGAGCTATGAAAAAAATAGTTTATTTATTTATTTATGTATTTACGTATTTGACAATATTATCGGCCTTTCAGATCATCTAGTGCAGAATATCAGGACAGTTAATTACCATTCTCCGCCTGCAAAGGACAGATATTCGTCTCACAGATCTCACTGCTGCTCAGCTCGATTCATCTGGGCTCTCGAGTGGACACAGCCGTGAAAAGTTCAACTTTTCTCATGCTTATGCGACTGTGTCTTTACACTCACCTACCAGAGTGCTAGGGACTGTAATTCAGGAAACCACGTTATCGGTTTGTCAGGCTTCTTTGTTTCTTCTTCATTTCTTTCAGAGCTATGTTCAGTATCACAAGTTGTATCTGTACTAATTACAGCAGCAGTTAATGTTTCATTCTTGTGTTACTTAATGACGTTTCATCAAATGCAGATTTCTTGTATAGCGTCGAATGGAATCAGAAATGGTCATGAATGTATACTGGAGCTTGTGACTGAGATTTCCTTCCTTCTACTCAGGACCCCCGTAAACAAATGAAACGGTATCTACTTTTTATAATGCACTGGTGTGACTTACTGACTGGCTGCTATGGTAACCAGTGATATCAGACCCAGGTTTCCAACGTTATGATAGAATTTGAGATAGCGTTCTCTGTAAGGCAGGTATCTAGCCTGAAGAAAGAGTCCTTATATTTGAGACAGTAACGTGTTTTCTAGGACATTCGAAATCAGGCTGAAGAACTAGTTGATTATTAAACACATAAGGCAATACAGCGGATTCAGGTGGCAGAAGTCCAATAATTGAAATTAAGGCTTGGTTTACTCTAGGAATAGCGAAAGAGACGAAGAAAGAGACCTAGAATAGTAGGTGAATATCATGGTATGCAGCCACATGACGTACTCATGGCTAGATGTCTTATAAGACACAACTCCCGCTTCCATCCACTTCCATCTTAATTCAACATTCATAATAACTCTCCCACCATCCGACACAGGCAGTTAATACAATCTTGCTTCTAGATTACAAATTTATCATTATTTCTCTCCCATCGTTCACCTCTTTTTAAGGTCCAAATATTGTCTTAATAATTACGTGTAACCCATTTTCTTTCCTCAGGTTATATTCCAACTTAACCCTTGAAAGGCCAGTGGATAGTATCTACATGTGCTACCAGGTTTAATACTAAAAACGCTCTGCATTTTTCTTTGTTCTGTATAATGTTGGCAAAATACAGCCTTCACCGTCTTGTCATTCTAATGGAAATGTAGGCTCTTCTCTGTGATGTAGAAACCGAATCTTCGCATAGGAAATATTAATTTGAATCTTCAAACGTTGAAGTGAATGCTATAGAAACAACTTTGTGGGCAATGTAATTGGATACGTTAAATCGCATAACCATTCTATATTAAAAATAATTTCTCAATGCAGTTTTTTGACCAAGATTTTGTATCTCTAATAAAGCGCTATATTGCTGTATAGGTCTTAAAGTTTATCGATTACTAACTTATCGATTAAGCTTCTGGGAAAATGGCAGGCTGTGCTGGCTCTTGAGAGGTCGTTCATCACTATTACGGCAAGAGAGGATGCTGGGTGTTGGTACTGTTCTTGGAAGTGAGAGACGCAATGTGCAAGTGGCAGTTGTGCAGAATGAGGAAGGGACCCCTTCTGGTGGTTCAGTCGTACTTGGTATGTCAGTTATGGAGCTTCAGTATACTTACAATGGAATTTACCTGTTCATCGTAATTCCATTCACTTAATTACAACACATAGCATGTTCAGTCTGCTTCTGTCAGCAGGATAACAGACAGTCAGGAATTTAGTAACTTAAAAAGGTGCCTATTTACCCTATACCGGCACACTGTAGGTGTTTATGCCATTAATACACTGATCTGCCAAAACAACATTTAGAATTCAGAAACAACTTTGTTACAGCTTTGGCCCATTACGAATTAGGTACTCTTTTCTTCACACCAGATAACCTTTCTTTCTTTTTATTCATTTCATAGGCATTGTAAAATATGTAAAACCCAGATATTCAGCTACGTTTGTTCTTCAGATGTTTGATTAAGCTACACAAAATTCACACTCAAAAGGGGGACATGAATTGGGGTTTTTTTTCATGGCTTTAATTTCAAATATTTTACATTACTTTCAAACATAATAATTTGCTGTTAAACTGCGGTCAACCTTTGTAAAATGAAATAGGGGCATATTTCTGTAAATTTGTCTCTTTCTCTCAGAAAGCAACACCTAAGGGCGGCAGTTAATATCATTGTGTTCTTCTATCAGTCTATAAGCCACGAATACAAGTTTCACGCAAGTCAGTATGTCGTTCATATCAAAGGATTACTGTGAATTCACTTACGTAATACCCAACAATTCAGAAAAGTGGTTGTTTATTTGATTATATAGATAGACAGCCATTTAAAACATAACTGTATTTTTAAATAGAATAGGGGAAAACCCAGGAATTAATACAAAAAAAATCCCACCGGGGATATGGAAGTCTGTGTCTTGTGAGTGTTGTGTGTTGTCAGGTAGAGGTCTCTGCGACCAGCTGGTCCCTCGTCCAGAGGAGTCCTACCGAGTGTGGTGTGTCTAAAAAGTGTGTGATCGTGAAGCCACGAAAAATGAGGCGGCCTAGGCCCCCAAGGGGCTGTCGAGCCATTGGAAAAAAAATACTCTGAAGTGACCAGGGGAGGAAGTAGTTCATTTATATATGTGGATTGCATGGAATGTGGCCAGTCAGAAATACGGAAAGGAATGAGGTGTAGATCTTGATCCAGGCCAGTAAGATTATTGAAGTATGTTGCCAGCTGGAAGAGAGCACAACAATACACCACTAGCTTTCAATATCAGAACTCGATGTTTTCTAGGAAGTGAGTAATATGATTTCCACTGTCTGGTGGGGTGTGCGCCCAAGTGATATGACAGCATTTGTCGGCACATGGAACAAACAGAGTGCTTACAGCATCGGAGTTTCTTTTAATTACAAAATTTACGCTTCAAGTAAAATCAAATTCTCCCTTTCTCTTATCCACATTCCCTCTTCTGTATTTTTATGAAGAAGTCATTAATTTCTTTCTTCCGCTACTTTCAGATATTTGTTGCGCCTGAGTGTACCCTGAAGAGAACGCCACGGAGCAGCTCATTTTTCTTAATTACGAAACGAGGTAAGAAAAGTAAGGTGAGGTGTTTTGGGTCTGTACGGGTGAGAGGTGAGGGGAGTGCTTCTAGTTTTAACTGGTCATGGGGTGGAAAGGGATGCAGGAAAGAAACTTGCTCTGTGATAATTAAAGTAGACGTTCTAATGCTTATATTGAAAAGGTGAGAGGGGGTGGGTGAGTTGGAAATTCTTAAACACAGATTAATTTTCAGTACAACACACTTGCAAACATTACCTCTCTTATGCCCTACAATAATCTTACTAACTCGTAAACTACTCCAATATTTCAAATTCCATGTCCCCTTTGGAAACCTGAGTTTCGAGTTCTGGTATTCTGCCTGGCATTTTGAGTCCTATTACTAGTGATTAGTAATAATTTTGAATTTGAAGAAGTTTAAAAGTAAAATCTTTGATCATAGGCCTTAAATTTTCAAATCGAGTGTATTAGTCTTTAAGTTGCGCCAGGATATAGATAAATCAGGGAATCAAAGCAAAATGTATTATTCTACGAAGTGACAATAAATTACTCTTGAAGTCCGCACAACTAATATGCAGCTACATGTACAGTCTCAAAATGAAGACAGTGGCCCTCAAAACAGAACTAATATACAGCTACATGTACAGTCTCAAAATGAAGACAGTGGCCCTCAAAACAGAACCAATATACAGCTACATGTACAGTCTCAAAATGAAGACAGTGGCCCTCAAAACAGAACCAATATACAGTTACATGTACAGTCTCAAAATGAAGACAGTGGCATACAAAACAGAATATAGAGCTACATGTTCAGTCTCAAAATGAAGACAGTGGCCCTCAAAACAGAACCAATATACAGCTACACGTACAGTCTCAAAATGGAAGACAGTGGCACACAAAACAGAACTAATATACAGCTACATATGCAGTCTCAAAATGAAGACAGTGGCACTCAAAAGAGAGAACTAATATCCAGCTACATGTACAGTCTCAAAATGAAGACAGTGGCACTCAAAACAGAAATAATATACAGCTACATGCCCCCCCCCCCCCCCCCCCCTATGGCTCGACAGCCTTATATGGGCCTCCTCGTTTCGTCGAGGCTTCACGATCACACTTTTAGACACACCACATTCGGTAGGACTCCTCTGGACGAGAGACCAGCTCGTCGCAGAGACCTCTACCTGACAACACACAACACTCACAAGAGACAGACATCCACGCCCCCGGTGGGATTCGAACCCACGATCCTAGTAAGCGAGCGGCCGAAGACCCACGCCTTAGACCGCACGGCCACTGGGATCGGCATACAGCTACATGTGCAGTCTCAAAATGAAGACAGTGGCACTCAAAGCAATTAATATACAGCCACACGTACATTCACAAAATATAGTAGTAATCAAAACAAAACTAATATACAGCTACATGTATAATTACAAAAAAAAAAGACAGTGGCTCCACCAACACAAATAATATACAGCTACATGTATAGCTACAGAGTAAAGGCATGTCACTTAAAACAATTAAAATATAGAGCAACACGTATGCTTACAATCATAAAATACAGTGGCACCAATTAACACAACAAATATATAGTAACGTACAGTAATAAAATAAAGACAGTGGCACCCAAAACACAATTAATATAAAACTAATCGACAATCATAAAATCAAGACAATGGAGCCAATAACACAATTAACAGACAGCCACACATTCAATCATAAAGTAAAGAAAATGACGTCACCAAGAAAAGCACCAGGAGGAAAATACGAAGTAAGAATGGAAGAGGATACTAATAAAAATCGACATTCATATCGGTCCCAAAAAAATATAGTAATAAGAATTTGCGAATATTTAGAAGTGATAAGGAATAATTCTTTAATCCCAAAGTAACAAACATTTTAAAAAATAATAATTAAAATCTAAGTCAAAAGTTTCAATTTATTTTACACCAACTAATGCACACGTAAAACCACTTTTTTTAGTTTTTATTGTAAAATGTACCCCTACACGTGTTTCGATCCTCGGATCATCGTCAGGGTTTTTTTTTTACAAAGCCACTATTACTTCAACTGCATATTTTGAAGGGCCCAATAGCACTCATGTTTTAAAAAAAACCTGACGATGATCCAAGGATCGAAACACGTGTAGGGGTACATTTTACAATAAAAACTAAAAAAAGTGGTTTTACGTGTGCATTAGTTGGTGTAAAATATATTGAAACAGTGAAAATGCACGGTGACAGCAATATAAAATTTCTAAGTCAACAGATTCAGTGAAATGATAATATCCTGAACGAAATAAATAAAAATAAATAAATGACAATAGAATGAATTCCAAAGATAGGTTCAAATAGCATTTGTAATTAAAATTTGTGATGCACTTTGATTAAATAAGGTTGCAATAATTTGGGGTCCTATCTTTGCAACAAAATAATTGGCAACGTGTTCCGGGTGAAAAAAAAAGTCTGATGATGGCTAGGACATGTAGCAGAAACACCTATAATAAAAATACATCACTTCTTCTGTATTTAATAATAGCTTTCGTAACTTGCATTTTTCTTAAGTATAGCACAAAGAAATATACAATTAATAAAAGGTTTTGCTAGCCTTATCAAGAGCGCGATGAAAATTACCAACGATATAAAAAATTGTAAACCTTTCGGAAAATTATCCTTGGAATTTCCGTTTGTATACTTAGAGTATGAGTATTTGAACACGGCTGTTTCATCAGTGAAATAAATGAACGTGAGCTCGTAGAGCAGAATTTATATCGCCAGCGCAAAACAAAGTCCAAACCGGTTCTGAGGAGCAAGCAGCTTCTTATAAAGTCGGTACAAGGGGGCCGGGTGCAAACTCGGCCGGAGAGAGAAGCTGACGGAGGTCTAATAAGCTTAGTCTTATCTCCACATCTCCTATGTACCTTCCACTTTTGGTCTTAGAGGCAAAGAAAAGATTTGTCCTTAGCCACATGAAGATAGCTTAAAGTTTTCGGGTTGTTTTACAGGAAACTAAAGGCTAGCCCTTGCCAGTTCTGACGGCGCTCTGCGTTCGTCCACGACGAGTAGTAAATTAGTTATACGAATGATTTTTTATTATGAAAAACATTGATTTCACAGTAGAATTGCGCCGATTTGTGCCGACGCTCTAATCACAAAGTCTTCCAGGTGTGCCTGAAAGTTGACGTTGTGACTTCAATTTACAGCCCGAAGGTTAACTGGCTCTATGCTATGGCGGAAGCTTAATTACCTTAAAATGATTTTAGTGCGCCCGTACTTGTCTCCCTCTCTCTTCTCCATGAATATTTGATGTGATATAAGAGAGAGGGAATGTGGAGGAACAAAGCTGGTCTGAGTCTGCAACCTGAAGTTACATCCATTGCAAATAATGGGCTTTTATTTAAGAGTAAAATTATATGTATGTGCTTTTAGAAATTTTCTTCAAAGACGATTAAGCCTAAGAACAGCAGTAAGGCTAGTTATACAGAGTTTATTGTTAATAGTTCTTAGATACGACATGTATTGTTACTGAATTTACTCAGTACACACGAGAAATAAAAATTAGAAAGTTATAGACCTTAAAGTTTTCAGGTAAAGGAAGATAATTAAAAAGTGAAGTGAAGAGTATTTGAACTCACGCTCCACCCAGACACTTTAGAAGGGATTAGATATAAATGGCGTCTTCTTCTTCTTTCCTCCTCATCCTTCTCCTATCCTGGACTGAACCACCTGGAGTGTTCCTTTTCGACATGAGTCCTGTTTCACTAAATCCTTTACAGATGTTATAGATTCTTTGGCTATTTAATGACACTTTTTGAACTTCGATGGATATATAACGTCGAGTGGTAATGTAATTGTGAATGATAAATTACAAAATGTTCAAGAATTCGGCCGTGGTCTCCGGTTGTCTTGAGTTATTAATTCAGAATTTCCTGGAAGCGCTGAGGGAGATGTAAAACAACTTCGGCCAGGCAAAAATATGAAAACAGGACCGCTTGAATGAGATTTATGGTGATCCAAATTTGGAAGCGGCTATGTGATCCTTACCCCAGAGGAACTGAACCCATTTTCCGTGTTCATGCAATTCAGGACCATACATGCCTTAAGCTGAGTTCACTGTAAAGTTTGTCTAATAACTGGTCTTTAGTTAAATAAACCCGCACTCTATAAATTGCTTAGGATTACAAGGTACAATATTTTGACTATTATTTTATTTTTAGGATACTTAACAATATTATTTGAATTGTTTAAATTGTGTAGCATCGAATGAGGTGAGAGGTTCATTGCGCAGGGTGCGTATAGTGTAACAAATTCCAAGAAGGCTGTCGTTGCTTATTTGAAAATATAAAGCGTGTCTTTAATCTCCAGTCTCAGCACGATAGTTGTCAGGGAAGCTTTATCGCATACGAAGCTTATTTACGTGTATATGATAAAGCTTCCGCCACACCGGCCGCGCTGAAAACTAACCTGTTTTCGCCTCGAGGAGAAGAGGCAATCGCGATATTAGAAGCGTGTACCTTCCGAAACGTGGAATAAACATGTAATGTACCATCCTATCTCAATACGTTAGGTTAGTCATTATTAGACATGTTATTAGTAATGCCATCTGCAGTGATACTGGTTCTTCACGAGAAAGTCGGTCTGGCTGACGGTTGTTAGCTTAATTATGCCAATTACAGCTTACATCGATGTTAGTCTTCGTTGTTATTATTGTTGTTAGTACTAGGTTATTCTACACTTTTAAGTTAAATTGTTGCGTAGCTTTCTATTATTATTATTTTTTATGTTCTCACGCAATAAGACATTGTCCGTGAGCCCTGGTTAAAAATTATTTTTATTTTTTATCATGATTATTACTACTAATATTATCACTAACATTTAGTATTAAAAAATTTACAGAATAATTTGTTCTTCCATCCAACACACTTCGTGTTACTATGACACTGCGTTCTCTTACGATGTACTCAATAAAATCATTTAAAGTCTGCTGACATTCTATCAATTGAACTTCCAGTTTTAATTAATTTAATTTTAATGCTTTGCTACTTTACTTTATCTTGGCTTTGCTCTCGTTTTGGCTTCTTGATTTTACTTCGTGTCTTTGTCTTTGTAACTGGCCACTTAGCTGTTCAGTCAGCACGTAAATAAATATAGAATTTAAAGGAACTGAATCATGTGAATCTAAATATGAATGTACGAATTGAAACTTCTACTTTAGGAAATTAATAATTTAGCGCCACAGTTCCAATTTGTTACTATAAATACAGGACCTCTAGTTCCGTATTTACTCTGTTCATAATGACGTCTTCTTATTGCACATGCCAGTAACCCTTTTCCATTAGTAAAGGAGATATACTGCTGAGAGACAGAAAGCGATTTTGATAAAAATTCATTTAGAATGAGATGGTTTGTTTAAAAACGTCCCTTGTAATTTATTGATTAATAAAGCTCTTGGTACTAGACTTCTAAATAATGAGTTACGTAACAAAACGTAGACTTGTCCTTAAATAATATTTCATGTGAAGAAAAAATAAATTTATAGACACGTGACAATCAGAAACACTCCTGCTCCAAGTGTAGAAAAATTCACATAAAAACATATGTCGAAATGCTTCAACATTATATCCAATGTATTCCTCTTAAAAGGGTAATTAAACGGAATAATAGTCAGAGAACTGTGCCAAGTCTGGTATTAAAAGTCACTACTATAAAATCGTTTATTGCATGTAATTACGGACAATTTCCATCCCTCGGCTGCTGTAAATATCCCATGTTCTGAGTAACTCAGATGTCGGGTAGACAATGGGCAGAAGCTGTTATCTGCCGTAAGGTTATTTAGGAGGAGAAAGTTACATTGTTCGCCTTACAATTCCTTGAGTGTTGTGACATTTTCATAGCCTTATTGGTGAAGATTACAGTCTTCTGGAGTAAGTCGCCTTGTTGATTGACAATTTGTTGTCGACGTTTCGGAATACCTTGCTGTCTGCATTTATATTCTTCTTAGACTACGCTGAATATGCAGGCAGGAAGCTCTTCCGAAACGTTGGTAAAACATTACTAGTCAACCGGATTAGTATTTCATAAGACTGCAATCTTCATTTGAAATCTGTTCCTTCTAATTTGATACATTGTCATTAGATTACAAGTACAAAATTATCCTTAGATCCTGGGCTACAATCCGCGGTATACTGGTTAGCAGTGTAGCTGTACTTTCGGCTCCACCATCAGCGTTGCTCCGCAACCGATGGTCGCGTGCCTCGGTAAGGTTTTTAATGACTTCTACTAAGTCTTGGTGATGACTTCCGGTTGCATGAGGAAATATGCTTATGCAAGGAAGAGTAGGCTAGATAAAGCAATAGACTGGCACTCGCCGGAATTCTTGTAGTGGAAATAGGCTGTATTAGTCCAAAACAACACTTTATTTTAATTACGCACTGATACACTCTTTCTTCCAGTGGCTGAGAATTTGACTTAGGGTAAGCAATCCCATTACAGGCCTGGACAGACCCTTAGGGTTCCAGGAGGTTGAGGCTCCCAGATTTCTAGACAATCGGCAAATGAAAGTGGTAAGGTTTTCATCCCTACGCACCGGCCGCCTTTACCCCCCATGAAATATTCCTGGTACTCATTTCTGTTGGAGGCTGAGCCGACCCCAGGGCCGTAGTGCGGCAGGAAGGATTATGTCAATAAAAAATTCCAATGACACCATCGGGAATCGAACCCGTGACCTGCCGGCTTGTAGCGTAATGCCTCAACCAACTGCGCCACCGCGTGCCCCCTTTGACGTAGGGTGACATGTGAATTGGTCAGTCAGTTCTGAGATCAATTGTAAGATTTAACTGGGTTTAAATTACACAATTTCACTCTTTAACGTTACGAACTTGTGTTATCACGCACAGCAACCACACACGGCTTCTCTGTGTCCGGCTTGTCCCACACTCTGGAAATTTTTCTAAATCATGAAGAAGCCTGTGTTTATCCAATATTTATAACCAAAAAAACTACAGAAATCTCAATCGACAGACATCTGCACCAGATCAAATTAAATTCATCAAATTAGGCAAAATAAAAGAAGGCTGAGGTGTACGGTGACAATCACGATGAGTCATTCGAATACAGCTGCACTGCAATGACTCTCCGCCGCGTCTGACTTCCACACTTTTCTTCTAAACTGGATTATATTAAAATTAATGGCTTTTATACATATGGGAGCAAAAAGATTATTAATCGCTTTTGAAGAGAGTAGGTGCCACTAATAAAACCATCCCTATCACCCTTCTATTTCAACATAAGAAATTAACAATCCAACTTAGCCGTTCATCCAGAACAATACGGATTTCCCCGCCTCACCATAAAACCAGACTGGCTGCCACAGTATCTCTATCCGCCTTTTAGTTTTGGGGGCGTATTTTCAAATTTCGGTCCAGATTTCTATTTTCCCACATATCTATACATTAATTGATTATGTTATTGGAATTTGAAACATTTGTATTTCATTAGGTTTCTTGCTGACAGTATCGGATAATGTGTAGTGGGGAGGAGGGAAGGATAAATTGTCAGAAAGCAAGATTTTCTCGTAAAATTAATTATTACTCAGCAGTTAATTTTAGGTTGGGTTAGGCCATGGCCCGAAAACGGGCCAAATGGCCGTAGAAGAATAAGTTAATATTAGGCGAAACTGTAGTGGAATACTTTGAATATCTTGAAATTTAAATTAATCACAATATATCCACCGTAAAATTAGTAATTAGTCCTTGACTGCTTTTTCATAGCGTGTGTCCTTAATATAACAGCGTTTTTTCTCATTAAATAATCTACCTGATTCACTAATATCCACTACATCTTTCCACAGCATGTACATTGCAGTCTAAATATATATAATAAAAGTTTTACATTTATATTACTCCATTCTTACATTTATATTAGCCATTCTGACAGACATCTTACGTCACCTCCATAATAAAAATGAATAGCGGTATTTTAACCTGTTTGGCGCATAGCCGTTCATCTATATGTCTTATATCCTTCAACAAATTCAATTTACGAAGTAAGAAATCGCAAAGGAGTTTTCCAGAATTTTTTTTCAAATCCGAGTAACCCTACAATATTTTTATAATTGTTTAGGCTAGTTTGTTCCCTCATGCAGACTTGTGTGAAAAAAATATTTTTTTATAGTTTTATAGGTGCATTTTTAATTTCCGTTGATAATCCAAAATTATGTTGTCAAAAATTCAACTGTTAATGAAGGGCAATTTATATATTTTCACTGACTTTTCAAAACAACGAGTGTAGTAGAAGGACTTAGTCACTTCACTCATGTCGACGATGAATTTCGACACGGGACATGCTGTTGCCTTTGCTACGGGGGAAGTCTCCATTAGAGACACGTTCAGTCCTAAGCGGCAATAATTTGCAGGATAACGTTCCAGATATTTTTTCAGTTTTATCTGTTGATAATGTGGTTGACTTTATTTGTCTTGAAGTTCTGGAGCAGTGTTGAGTGGCCCGAATTAAGAGATTTTTTTGTATAAGAAGAAACTTTCCTGTCTCTCCTACATCAGATAACTGCTCCTAGTCAACTTCCTTCTAACCTTCACGAAACTTTGTGAGAAATTAATTCTGTCACAATACGAATGAATTTGGTGAGGTTCAGAAATTGCGAACGGGTTCCGAAGTTCGGTCATTTTTCTTTCTTGCTCATATATTTTTATTTCTGAACTCTTGTTGTTTTGTTGTGGTGACTTTGGGTTATTTTTAAAAAATGTTCCCACTAATGAAGTCATTAGCGCGTAAATATCAGAATTTCAATCAAATTAAAAATAGAA
The DNA here is from genome assembly GCA_021186555.1 of Reticulitermes speratus. Classification (NCBI taxonomy): domain Eukaryota; kingdom Metazoa; phylum Arthropoda; class Insecta; order Blattodea; family Rhinotermitidae; genus Reticulitermes; species Reticulitermes speratus. The sequence goes on from JAJKFL010000001.1 coordinate 46,901,283, forward strand.
AAATTCTTACCACCATTCAAAATAGTCGACGATGAAGAACCTAATAGCGTAAAAGTATAGAAATTAGGAAATGTTATAAGGATAAAAGTAACAATATTGACTATAACAATGTAAGTTGGCTCAAGCGGTAAAATGTTTTAGTTGTATTGGGTTGGTGCCCATTTCGAATCTCGGTCGTGACACCGACTATCTGCGCTAGTGCCGTCATAGTGCTTTAAAATGCGTCACACAACATTCTCCCAGTTCATTATTCACCATTATCACTGCTGTCCTAGTCCGAGTTTATGACAGCGCAGTGAAATAAATGACACGTAAATAATAATGATAATAATAATAATAATAATATAACGGTTGGCACCTACGCTTCGTACTGTGGGAGAACCAAACTCAGAATTCGTCCGCTAGACCTCTTGCCATGCTTTGTTTGTAATGTCCTCGTTTCCACCTGATAAATTCTTGTGGCTTTACATGTAATTAGAGTAAGTTGAAAACAAGTCACAAACTCTTTATTTAAGTCCTCCACTCTTCACTGTTTAAAAGATATCAAAGCTTATAATAATATAACGTATAATAATATAGTGACATTGTCCAGTGGTTGTGACTAGCTCTTTCTATTTGACCTTAATTAGTACTGACCCTCCCAACTTCACCTGAGACGGAAGAAGAGCCCGTTTCCGAAAATACGCGTTTAGTTCGGAAAATTAAAAGATGGACGCAGTCCACAAAACCCATAAAACGAAATGTAATATAAATGTAAGAAGTCTTCGCAGACGTACCTTACAATCAACGGAGTACGAAGGGAAGCTTATCAAACACCAAACACACTATTACAACTACCTCGACTACAAAGAGCACATAATAATTCCACGAAAAAATATCTGAAGCCAACGTACTCTACTACGGCAAAGTAGGCCTTAGAAATACATGGACGACACAGTTACGTAGGAGCATGAAGTCAAAAGTAGTAAACACACAGATATCATTAAAGCAACAAGAAGGAAGCCCACATCAAACAGCTAGTTTAACAGTAAAAGCAGTGTGTGTCAAAATAACACTTTTGTATCATTGTGCAAACAACTAATATAATATATGTTAAAAAGGATAATTAGGTAGTAATAAATATAATATTTGATAATTTTAGGCACAACCCCAACTTTTTCTGTGCATTGAATGCTAGAGGATAAATTCCTCTCAAACTGAAGACAAACTTCATCTACAAATTTTTAAATATTTTAGTACTTTATTCAAAGACAAAGTTTTATAGCTTGATCATAAATAACTCTTGATCATAAATAAAACTCGAGAGAATAATTTATATAACCACTATTATACATGATATACAGTTTGCCGCAAGAAGAGCATCCTTCGGGTTGGCTTCCTTTGAATTCGAAACATGAGGGGCTGGAAAAGCAAATATTAAACTGATAATTATACTCCCAGTTGAATTAAACGAATTAAGACAAGTTCCTTAATATAAGTGGACCATCGGAAAAAAGATAACAGTAAAAGCACCCATTTTATATTTCTAGAAGTTTAGGTATGTTAAAGTGTGTTTTATATAGAAGAGAATCGAGTAGGATTTGTCATGGAACATTTTATGATGTTATTTCCTACCCTACTTTAATATCACGTGGATATGCTCGCATTTACCTACCTGTGAGACCACACGATATGTAACAAATCGAAGTGTATTAATAATAACCGGTATAATTAATTACGGATTGACGGAATTCGAAAAATTACCGCATCGCCAGTTGGATAGTTGCAGATCATATTGCATCACCAATTTAATGCCCATTAGTGAATTCTGAAATTACAGGGTAAATTATATCATATGTATATGTTTGTATATACTAGCGGGAAATACGATACATCTAAGGTCCATTAACGACTAACCAAAACGCGAAACATGAAACTGAAACAAGTACAGGCTTTCAGGAAATAACGCAATATAAAAAACGTAATAAAGCACTGGCTTTTAATGAAATTTGAATCGTAATGTTCATATAGATTACAATATCCAATACTCGAGTAATTAATCACTAAGTATAACATTCATGGGTCTTTTCGTAAGTAGTCGGTATGTATGGTTTTGTAAATTGTGTCAGAATTTAAAATGTCTATGTTTTAAAAACCTAGAAGTTTAAGAAAAACAGTTATTTCGGAAAGAAATAATTTTTATTCTTTTCACGTTTGGATTCAATGAGAAAATAAACAGAAGGCAGCCGGATTAAAAATATATATATATATATCTTTTTTAAATATAAGTGAAAAATTGCCAGATAATAAATATTATTTGATGGTAAACTAGCTCAATAGCACTTAAGATACTCTGTTCTTCTGAGCAGCTTAATTTTAAAATAACTGCATTACTACTTTAACATCTACTTGGTGTCCATACCTAGAGACAAGAAATAAAGAAGGAATTTGAGTTGTTTTACATGGACAGAAAACTTCTGTTCCGTTTTCAAAACTAGATCAATATTTTGGCACACATTATGTGCCATAATTATGCCACAATAAAAACAGAGAATTGAAATATCTCATTATATTATGTAAATAATATATGTGCGACGTAAAAGGAATGTTACACATTATGGACTCAACCATGTAGACAGTTGCATCAATGTAAATGAGAAATTTAATGTCGACGGAAAACACCTGTATTATTGCAATTCTGTCAAACGAAACATATAGCCTACCACAACTGGAAGTGTTAAGAAAGTCAGTTTCAAGGTTACCAGCCACTGAAGAAATTAGTACAAAGGTACGTATCACAAAGTTGGATCTGACAAGGAACGACTGTTAGATAGGTAGAGCACAATCTTAAATTTTTGGAAGTTGTTTTTTAAAAATTATATATTACTTAAATTGCATAATATTATGAAATTTTAAGACAAACTGAGAATTACAAAAAAACCTATGCTTAATTCTTGAAGTAGGAATAATGATGAATGATCATTATGATAAATAATTACTACTTTTTTTTCCTATGGCTCGACAGCCCTATATGGGCCTGGGCCTCCTCGTTTCGTCGAGGTTTCATGGTCACACAGATTTGAGACACACCACAGTCGGTAGGACTCCTCTGGACGAGGGACCAGCTCGTCGCAGAGACCTCTACCTGACAACACACAACACTCACAAGAGACAGACATCCATGCGCCCGGTGGCATTTTTTTTTGTATTAATTCCTGGGTTTTCCCCTTTTATCCATTTGTACTGTTGAAGTCCTTTTTGTCCTGCATGTCACTTTACGGTTCATGCTACCGTCCATACATCTAACACAACACAAACATCCATGCCCCCGGTGGGATTCGAACCCACGATCCTAGTAAGCGAGCGGCCGAAAACCCACGCCTTAGACCCCACGGCCACTGGGATCGGCATTCGAACCTACGATCCTAGTAAGCGAGCGGCCGAAGACCCACGCCTTAGACCGCACGGCCACTGGGATCGGCCAAATAATTACTACTATGCGCATTTAATTATGACAACAATGTTTGGCAGGAAGCGGTCCCCTTTTTCAGCAAATTACAAAAACGGCAGTTGCGAATTTCTTCCGACAATGATTTCTATTATCTTGAATCATAGATTTTCGTAAAGTACGTTACACCCCTTGCCATCGCTCAGGCGGTTAGTCGCCGGCCTCTCACAGCGGAGGCCCGGGTTCAATCCCGGGTCAGTCCATGTGGGATTTGTGGTGGACAAAGTGGCACTGGGACAGTTTCTTTCCGAGTACTTCGGTTTTCCCCTGTCAATTTCATTCCACCGGTGCTCCATTATACGGAAATACGAAGAAACACAATAAGCATCAAGGATGCGGTGCTTCCGTGGCGTCTGCTGCGGGGCCCTTCACAAAAAGCAAAAAGTATGTTACATGATCTTTTGCATCTTCATTGTGTAAAATAACGAACATTAAAGAAACACTTTTAACAGTCTTATGAGCAATTATGTCCGCATTCAGATGACTTCGGTTATTATTTAACGACACGTAGCATGTTATGTTAGGAGAATAATCCATTAAAACAAATAGAATCTGAACAAATATCAGTTCAAATGGGTTGTAATTATTTTAAGCCTTTGTGGAAACAATCTCAGTCTCTTGGCTCAATTCATGATAATATTCTCATGTGATATACCCTGGTGCATGTGGGCAATACTTCGGAACACATACCCAGAATAGCTTGCTTCCTGATGCCAGAGCTCTGAGGAACACTTCTCTGTACAACGGGTGGCACGTAATAAAGTTGTCGGCAACTGCTAACGCAAAGTATTCTACCCTGACTTATTTGCAGCCGTTTCATCACATTTTCCTTCAAGGACTTATTTTGCAATGACATATAGGTAGTTAATTAACTATCTCCATGGAACATAGTCCTTCTTTAGAAGGTAATATTTCCTCAGCTTGTCGCGAAATTGTCTGCGTATTATACAACCAGACGATTTATTTTCATCTTCAAACAAGACCGCCATTTTTCCGTTACTTTAGCCAGATGAATCCAGTTCAGGCTCTCCCATCCTTGTTTATGATCCATTTAAATATTGTATTCTATGAATTGCTAAAGTACTTGGTATTGGCTCCTTTATTTAAAGATTCTCCACCAAAACATGTACGCATTTCTTACCTTTCCCATATATATTATGCCCAGACGATCTCATCTTCCTTTATTTGATCACTCTCTTAATATTTGGTGAAAAGTACAAATCATGGATTTTCTATATTCTTCTGTAACGTTCTCCTTCTTAGATCAAAATAGCTCCTCAGCACCCTGTTCTCGAGTAACCTCTGTCCTTATTATGAAAGACCAAGTTTCATCTCGTACAAAACAGACAAAATTAAAGTTATTTATTTTAATCTCTACGTTTTTAGACAGCATAGTACAGGTAAATTTTCATCTTTCAGAGGTTAATATACTTTACAAGTGTTACGTCTTTCCGAGTATTTGACTGTCGTCACTTTTTTTATTAGATTGGTTAGCTATCCTTAAATTGTGACTCATTTCTGTGTTCTGATCAGGAGATTTTAATGTAATTTTAAGCTTTGACTTTTTACACTTATTTCTATGCAGAGTTCTCAAACGGGATTGCTGTCTTCTTTATCACATGTATGAGTAGTTATACGTTTGTCTGGCTTAGAATATATTGCATTGGCCTATACTGTAGTGAACATAAGAGTGCCATTAAAGTGACGGAAGTCATTGACTAGCTTATCTACTTTCAACATCTGAAGAAAGAAAATTCTTCATGTAGCTACTTATTTGTTTGGTAATTTAACTTCTCTTCTAATAAAATAACGACAACACTTGATTTTTATTAGATTTCCACGGCCTACGTTTTGTGTAACTTGGACAGTCGGAGGTTGGCCGCGTCATACGCTGCAACTGTCATCTTCAGGGCAGATGAAGTTCGCAGTGCGAGATTTATATCATGGACCGCATCTACCTTCCAGCCTACGCATCCATACGACGGCAACTGAAACTTACGCCGAATATTAGGACATCTTAAGTGTAGAGGGAGGCTGAACCACTAAAGCGAAAGTTATATAGCAGCTGTTGTGTTTCATTAAATTCCACATAATCTCCAAATCAAATCATAGGGAAAATTCTTTAATACCCATTTTCGTTCCGTATGTCACAAGAGTATTCTTTACTTTAGATGCATTTTATTATATTAAAATATTTAAAATTTGTAGAAATGTTTATGCTTCTACGAAGCTAACTTTGAAACCAATGGGACAGAATTTTGTGTAAAACCCTATACTTATATCTCCTCTCTCCATTCTGCTTCATTGCTTCATGGCATATGACAGCTTTCTTTACTTTTCGTAGGAGATATAGGATACTATTTCTTCCGTTGTGCTGCTTCCCTTCACCTATATTTCTATTCTGCCTGTCGTGGAGATCTGCTGTAGAGTGTATTTCCTTTCTATATCACCTTCTTCAAGGTTTATACTCTACTTTCCCCACTCCTATGTATTATAATTTTTTATACCAAAGTCTCTTCTGAAAATTCTTCCATTTAACTTTAGTGTTTTGTATTTCATACTCACCCAAGACGATCATATACATAAATGGAGTCGAGTTTCAACTGTAGCTTCGTTCGTAGTCCTCTCTGCATTTTGGGGCATCCGTATAAGTTTTCTGAAAAATCTGAGCTATGAAATAGTTGATATCTTAAACACTGAGCTATAATTCTGCCAGGCTGGTGCACGGAAATTGTGTCAGTTTCTCGAATATGTATATGCAATAGCTCTAGGTTTAACTTTCAGATTGTGAGGTTCTTTTGATTTTGAAAATATTATTAGACAAAAAATTCATTTCTTGACGAAAAAAGTAGGTGATGAAATTGGTATAACCTCGTTTTAAAGAGCCAAAATAAATCAGTGAAAGAAAAAGTCATACCCCTCAGAACGCCCCCCCCCCCCCCCCGTTAAAGTTTTCCCTGTAAAACGCCTCATGGTTTTTTATCTGAACTTCATACAACGTACGTATCTGTCAATACAACGTTTTCTGGCCGATGTTTACAGAGGGAAATTTATAGTAACGTTCCAAATATTCAATACAACATTGTTAACAAAACGATGTGTGGGAAATGTCTCGAGTTACATCCCAAATACTGTACATGTACTGCATACAAAGCAACTGTTTGTTAACAACCATATTGTTTGGTGATCAGGAAGGGATGTTTTAAGCATATTACATCCTAATATGATAGCTTGCTACTTATACATAGGCGCTTTGCTGTGTTTTAATCACGTTTTAGGAAATTGGTTTGGGGTTTTTGGTTGACGTTGTAACGCATTATAATTTTCCTCAATTAAAGCAATGGGAATGAGGCTCCTGTTTAGCCTTTTCGCGCAGAACGTCTGATTTTCATGAAAGGATTACTGACGTTAGGAATAAGATGCCAGTATATGTTGCAAAGCAGTGAGTATGTGAATTATATTACCGATTTAAATTTGATAATTACCCTAACCCATTTACGTGCCTTTTAATAATGCTCAGGAAACTTAAGATTTGCTAATGTGATTTAAATGTGATATAAATAAAAAAAGTGTGATAGCCGATCGTCAAAGAGGGCAAAGTTTTTAAATCAGCGACTGGATTAAAGTAATTTAAGAATTATAAGCTTCAACCCTGCTTAACATAATTCTCTCTAGCTTTCAGTAGCATGTATAAAATAAACAATCTCGGCATGTAGCAAGTTATAAATCTAGATGTGGCTGCATAAAAATCCTGCTTACAAATTATAAAATTATTTGAATAACTCCACTCCTTTTGAAGTCTAATTTTAAACTGAAAAAAATGTCGCCAGTTTTGAGGCTTTCACGGCGGTTATTATGAATCTGGCGGATTATGACGCTGTGTAGATTTGTGTATATGTACCAACACCCAAGAAAGCTACCTTGAAACTGGAGAGAGCATAGACTACTCCAAGGCTTTGCTACCCCTATAGCGGCCTACATGGTGTAATGTCGCAAAAGACAGGAGTCTTTAGAGATAGCTTCAACTAAAGCTTTTGTTTCATGTCATGTTCATTTGCTATGAAAATGAAGTGTCAGTTTTTGTGGTGTCAGCCCCATTTTGGAGTGAAATATGATCAATTTAGAATAAATCACTTGCTTGATGTTTAGTTCATACAGAAGACTGAAGATTAACTTCTTTCTAACCGGATGTAATCACAAAATATCGTTCCTGATATAAATAACGTGGTTTGGGTTGACGCCTGAGTTTTCAGTCAGAATTAAAAAAAGCTGCTACAGCAGGTTTTCCGTGTGATTTTAAGTATCTACGAGTATTTCCGGCAAAGTAAAAATTGAAACCACCAGTAGAAATATGAAGTCCTGAAAATAAATTACGGAAATATCAGGAAGAGGAAATTCAGTACGTGCGATGAATGGCTAAAGAAAGAGTACCAAGTACTGAGGAAGGTTTTGACAACTTCATAACAACATACAATTTCATGTAACACAGATGGAGTTTCTTCGTATTCTTTCCTGATGTGTCTAATGGCCACTTTATACTACTATCATACTACATATAAGAGCCAAGGTAGATCAGTTAATGTAGTCCCTAGCCTACGGGTCGGACAACAGAGAATTCTGGTTCTATTTTCGGCCTGAGCAAGATATATCTTGATTTTCTCCTGTGTCCTGACCGGCTATGGGTTTCTCCCAGACGAATACTGGGTGGCTGTTATCGCCAGTATAGTTGTCGGGGGGGGGGGGTGAGGCTGAACACTCGCATCCATATATTGCTAAGGTTAATTATATAAACTGTGGAATTTATCAGAATAATATTAAAAAATTAAACACCTAACAAAAAACAAGCAGCGCCTGCAGTAAAAGGACCAACAATTTGATGCTGTTAGAGTAAAAATATATGTTTTTTGTGAGAATCATGTGAAACTCACAAATAGACAGTGGGAAAAAATTCGAAGTATTTTAATATTCAAGCAGCTAGTACATATAATTAGTACTTTGCTTTGAGAGGGCTAAAATATGTGGCGCTATATTGTCCAGTTCCTCATACGTTTTCATGACTTGTTGCTTAATTAAGCGAGGGATATCTTTATTTATTCTCCATATTTCCCCTTCTTTGTGGTAATTATGCTTGACACATGCGCCTAGATAGTTAATGGTAATTCAGTATACAGGTCTGCACCGCAATGACAATTTTTTATTTAGTTTTACCGTCCGTTGCAAAACTAAGTTTTAACAGCTGGTCCGCCTCGGTTGTCTAGAAGTTTGATTGTTAAAAGAATATTTAGAAGATTCCATGTTCTTTTCCCGCCTTCGTAACTATTGCTTACAACGTAAATTAACAAAATCTGTCAGTATAAAAACAACTGATCGCCAGAAAATGGGTGTAGAGTCAATTTCCGAAATTTCGTGTATATATCCCGAATACTGTCAGCAGTTTTCCAGCCTGTGACGGCGCTGAAGTCTAGTTAACAAATGCAGCGATGAGACCATATAAAAACAGGCTGTTTCTCGCTACATTACCTTGATCGATGTAATGTGAGGGGCAAAATTTTCTGTGCTTAGAACGTACCAGACCAAGAGGGAACGTGGGAGAATGGAGGTATAGCTCCACGAATTCTTAAACGCATTAGATGAAAGTGAGTGGTCGGTTTCACACCCCTTCTACTTTACCCCAAAGAAACAGCTCCGGATACAAATTGAATAGGGAGCTGGATGGGTCCCAGGGCTGACTTGTACGCCATGAGAAAAAAAATCTTATGTTCAGGGAATCAAACCACAATTCCTCAGTCGTCCGGTCGGTATCATATTCACCACACTAAATGAGATATTCGGCTGAGCTTCACATAATATCATTGTAAACTACTGTCACAAACTTTCAGAGAAATAATTTTGACTTTCTTGCTTATCACGATTCTAAATTTTATTGCAGGACGTCAGTACACCCACATGTACCTGTGATGTTGATGTCCGTAATTGAATAGGAAGACTGACAAAGCTTGTTAATAGAGTTCTACAGAAGGCACTGTTATTTTTACAGTTACAGCGTCGCCTGGTTACATAACCATGGCTGCAAACACAGCGCCTACAAGTAATTCTATAGACAACCTGCCTAGCACACTCGTCGGAGAGTTCCTAAGACTTGCCGGCACGATAGTAGTCCCATCAAGGTCAAGCGGCTGACTCACACCCGCGCTCCCCACCGCCCTGCGTTGTTGCCCCATGGCGCAGTTTCCCGTTTAGTTGCAACAATAATTAAGGGAAAACAGCATTCCAAAAAGTAAACACATAACGCTGCAGTTTGTGTGAAAGCCCAGCTTTCAGATTGACTATTGGATTATAGCCAGAAAGACTGCCGCAGACATGGCAACACTGCGTTCATAGGCAGTGACCTTGACGGGACTATTTTCGTGCCGGCTACTCTTGTAACGGTAAATGTAGCTGTTGAAGAAGTGTATTATCATGCCTGTTGTCTGGTGTACGCTTCAGGCAAGTGTCGGTATCATCTGAAAATAACATGCGAACGGACAGAAATAATCTGCGAGTATATGAAATAGTAAGTAGATGTAGGTGTATAAAACGGGGATACACAAACTGTAATTTTTTACAGTTGGTTTTTTGTATGTTGGTATTACAAGGTTCATCAGTGGGAGTCGTGTCATCGTATATTCAACAACGTTTCATTTCTCAAAGCGCTCAAGGTGTTACGATGAAAACTGGTACAGGTAAAGACAAATTTACTTTACGCCTGTAATGTTCACTGTAAGCCATATTGCACATGAAAGTCAAGTAGAGTAACACATTTCCCTAATTAATTTACCATACAAAATAAGCATGATCATGTGCAGCGTAAAAGGCTGCAATAAGGCCATTACTTTTTTAGAAAGTCATTTTCAGTTTTACACAGTGCGCCTTTATAGATTTTAATATACATTTTAATTTCTTACATTTAGTAAGTTCCATATATATAGTTACGAAACATTTATCGCCTTCTAGTACTAATATAGGAAATATAGACTAACATCACAAAGTAACAAATGGCTTTACTGATCCGTATGAGGTATAATAACACCAGCTTCGGAAAATATGCTATAATCAGAAAAACTGCACAGTACTGAAATATAAACTTGTTTACTTTAATTAAATTACCAAAAATGCGAACAAGCATATAATCCTGAACCTTTATTCACCATAGCAATCAGTGAAAATTTCCACATTTCTGTGTGAGCTTTTCTTCACTCATAGGTCAACGAGCTCCGAAATGTTTTAAAATCCGTTGATATCATTCTTAATTTTACACAACCGACACCATAAAAATGGGTGTACAGTGAATATATTTTATTTTATGAACCATGGATATATTATTGTAAGCTCCAACGACGGCGTTATTGCATCTACATTTAAAATGAAACAAGACTTACCACATTATACATAAGGAAGTGCAAAAGTCCCTCTGTTAAAGAGGTGCAGTATAGAAGATATTCTACAACCCACAAGTTTGTTATTGTAATTTGAAATAACAGTAGAGAAGCCAAAATTTCACAATTGTTGTAAAAATGTAACTCGCTTTTTGAGGACTTGAAAGGACAAAATTAATTTCCAAGGCCGTCAGCAAGAACAACAAAACGGACTGCTCGCAACTTTCTTATGGTACTGAGACGTCTCTACTGTAAAGGTTTAAAGACACTTGCGCTAAGTGCCTCTGCTTTAAACAAACGGCGATTTATTGGCGGGAGAAAAATATCTGGTGGTATTGCAGCATTCTACCTTATAACGTAAGAAGTATGACCCAATTGTAACATTCTTCTGTTTGAAATATTTGGTACAAGAAATAATATTTAATTGCACGTAATCTGATAATGCTGTTTCTGATTCAGAGATCACAAAGTGTTCATAAATAGAAATATATATTGTCACTATTAATATTATTACTATTGTTGTTGTTTTTGTTGTTATTGTTGTCTCTAGAAAGCGATGTCACACTCGTATTTCAGCGTAACCTGCTACCAGGATATACAGGGTGTTCTACCTTGAAGATTGAGGCAGCAAATTCCATCAAAACGTTGGTAAATTAGTAGGAAAAATACATGGCTTCACATCCTGGAAAACCGTAATGTTATATTTTCGACATCGCAAAAACCAAAAGTATTCCTTTTGTTGTTAATTTTGAGTTTAAAGTTAAGTATATCCCCATATCAGTGTGCAGTGTCGATGGTAGGATTGTTTGTGAAGAATGAACTGGAAAGAATATGTAAATATATAGTTCCTATCCCGGCATTTTCCTCGATAAAATGAGGAAAATGACGCAGGATATATTAGGATAGCTGATATCCCAGTCGAGATTTTCATTCAAATCGGGCACCTTTAGAATACGAGTGGAGATAATAAGAAGCTGCTCGATAGCTCAGATATAAAACAAATATTGAAAAAGGAATAATGAATCAGTTGTAGCCAACCTGAATGTAGTGTAAAAATTATTAGCATTTATATTCTAAGAATATTCTTACATAATCTCATGATAATTTTTATCCAACTGCGAATAGAGACAAGTCTTTCTAAAGTGCGAATCAGTTTTTACTCTCTCTTTTTTTCAAAGGTTCAACATTTCACAAAATTCTTCATTCAAAGCTTAACTACTCTTGACAGTTAACGGAATCAAGAGACGGAGATTAAATAACCTGTTATGTAATATAATTATATTCACAGGGCAGAATAAGTGCAGTTTGCTCCACTCGCAACTACCCACGTGACTGGTTATTATACAATACATATCATGCCGCTTGGCACAGTTGCAGGATAAGATAAAGAACAAAGTTTACGTGGTTGTTTTGCATTTCATTCCACCAACAAGCCATATGCCGCATTATACCAGTAGTACCTCTGACGTTTTAAACGTGGCAGCGACTGTCAAGTGACTTTGCTATTTAAATTTACGTCTGTGAATATGATGTGAGTAAGCCTGTACGCCTATACTTTAGCTGTAATAATGCATTAAGTTACTGAGCGTGGGGAATTGTATAAAAGGGGCACTTATTGTTGACCTGCATGTTCAGCCAGTTGTAGACGTCTGTGAATTTGTGCCAGAGAATGTACCAAAAAGGCTTGCAACAAACCTGACAAAGATATGTTTGCTTGAAAATTATTTTAAATTAAAGCTAGTGCTTTTAATGAATATGCGCTCGCCTAATTTCAAATGCTGTCTCGACATAAATAATTTACTCTACTTACGTACTTAATAATATCATTCACACGACTAAGCATGAAGCTTCTTGGTAGATTGATTATAAAGCGATTCGTGTTTTGGGTTTACATGTTCATATTTCGTCCCTTTAATAAGCTTAAAATCCTGACAAACGTAATGAAAATATAAAGTGTTTCAAATTTCATTAGAGAAATTTAAGACTATAAAAAATTAAACAGCAGCAGTATGTAAAATAAAACAAAGAGAATACCAATATAATCCAATGGGCGAATGGTTCTTGGACAACAAGAAAAGAATTAAAAAATATAAAGTGAAACAAGAAAAGAGTTTGGTTTAAGCGTAAAAGTCTCTGACAATGGAGTAACATAATCACATGATTGGCGTTTTGAACACCCTTCATCCTTACAATTTTTTGAACCAAAATTTTCGGAAAATCTTTGACGTTCATTCATCAGGTAACTGGATAAAATAAGTATCAAAGACTTCAAAATATCTTTACGAAATTGCTCTTTTGCGTCACGTGATTAAGGAAGGAGAACTATATGGGGTTTGAAGTTGTAACGGTGGGGAAAAAATACGTTCAAAATGTTCTAGGGCGTTACAACGTGCAGTATAGTAGCTATTACTTTTTTTATTGTGAAGATAGAAACAGTTGGTTCTTCCGAAATATTGATAACGACCTCCCAGATTATATGGGATTACATTCTGGAATACCGTAATCTTAAAACAGAACCGAAGTGGGATGTTGAGTGATGTAATAAACATCACTGAAAATTACAAACTACCGCTAAGCTGTATGCAAATAATGTAGTTGAAGAAGATGATGACGAATATGAACAGGAAACGAAGAAAAAGAAGGCGATGATAATAATGATGACGATGACGACGATGCCGACCATGATGATGGCGTGACTTGGGAGGATGGAAAGAAATCGCATTTTCCAAATAATTTTCCCATTTGAGATCTGCTGTCTTCTGGGATATTATGCAGCGTAGAGTGGTAATTCAGTACCGATGTTTCGGGACAAATTATCGGTCCAATCATCGAGGGTCAAGAAATCTTCTTGGACTTCTTGACCCTTGAAGACGGGACCGATACGTTGTCCCGAAACGTGGGTAAAGAATTATCGTTCTACGCTGCGTAATATCCCAGAAAAGCGCAGATCTTATCTACATCGCGGCGGAAGCGTGAAATCACGCATAGTTTTCCCATTTGTATTAATATGCACTGCTAAACTGATATGTTATTTAATGGCATACTGGATCTTACTACACATAAAATTTTGTCGTTGAATGTGTATCAATAACAAATTAATTTCTTCGTAAAAATGAAATGCCTACTTAACAGACATATCTCTTGCAATACAAGTGCAGCTCTTAGACATTTTCCAACAAAAAACTAGATAAGAATATACCAAAAAGGTAGTCGAGGCACCAATGAAACCGAAATCGTGAAGTTTGAGATTAATACAAAGTGGGCGAGGTATTTTGTGTCTTTTAGTTTACAACACGCTTAATATTCGAAATTATGTATCGTCGATTTTGATTGATCAAGAATTGAAAAGGAGTTAAAGCAGACTAGTGACAATTTTTTAGCGTGTCAATTAATCATGCTCTCAATTCCTAAGATTATGTAGCATCGGTGATACGAGTAGATGTATTAAAGAGTTTGGAGCACTGATGTAATAATCCTAACAATGTAATACTAAGAGTTGGAGAACAACTTTCCATCGTGCCAATTTTTTTCGCCATAAATCTCACATAAACTTGGGATTGGACCCTAGCTTTCTCGTGAGCTATAGCACGGCCTAAGATTGACATTGTAACTGATGTGCCCTTGTGTGGGCCATACCGGAAGTCATGAGCAGATTAATCTCACAAACATGTAAAGGTATGAACAGGAACATATAAAATGTCAGCCAAATCTGCGCACTGCTTTCACTTCTGTACAAAATTCCCATCACGCTAAATGCATTTTTGTCACCATTCTAGAAGTCTGAACATCCCGGTGCGATGGCACTCCGTTTCAGCAGTTCGCAAACAAAAACGGACAGCCTCCTACACCGCCTTTTTGGTGGCATAGTGCTGGCCTCTCATCTCATCCCTTATGAATCCCAACAGATGTTAGTCTGATGGTGGCGGAGTTATTTGGGGCACTACGCTAGAAGCTGGAAGCTCGCGGGTTCGATTTGATTCTGCTATGAGAAGAGATATGGAACTAGTCATTGTATATCGCGCGTTGCAATATTGCATGGCATTTGTTCGTACTTCCACGATGTTACGGTTTTCTGTACGACGTTCGTACTACGAGTATTCCAGTTTCTACCTGTACGTACTGGAGACAAGTAAAATACACAGCAGCCAGGAGAGCTAGTACAAATCTAGAGTGTTGCTGCTATGTTAACGTACGTCAATTTACCACCATATATTACAGAAATACAGAGCGCAAGATTGAAGCGTCTTTTACAAATAAAAATGCTTATTATTATTGTTATTATTATTATTATCATTATCTTCATCAATATCATCACCCTTGTTCTCCCTCATGTGTTATATTGATTAATCAACTTTGACTTACAAATTTCACCAATGTGATTACAAATTCTTTTTCAACAGCTATTACTGAAAACTGATATTTTGGGGCAGTGTGGCATATTCCAAGAACTTCTTCCATTGAGTGACCGCATGGTGAGAGAAATCTTGGCACAGTTGATACCTATTCCATGTTTATAATAATCCGAAATGAAGTGGAAAAGGTAAGTGAAAACAGTGATGAAGCAGAAGAATCTAACATCCGAAGAAGCAGTAAACAGGCAGATTTGGCCAAAAGCGACAGAGAACCAGTAACCGGTGTAACACTGGAAAGTGTTATATTTTATTATTTTATTATTATTATTATTATCACGTTTATGCAGTGTATTACAATTATATGCATAAAAAGCCTGTTTCTAAAGTATATAATCTTACAGCTATTCTATGGTTACAGTATATGCTACTTGTTATGTTATTTCCCATGATAAACGTTTTGTACTTTTACATCAGTAATTCTCCAGCATGTGTGCAGCGCCCAGTATGGCTGTTTTTCTTGATGTAGGCTTAGTGTTTTCCAGTTATGTTGTTCAGATATTTTCTGAGTGTTTTGAGATGATTCCAGTTGCCCCTATTATTGCTGGTATAATTTTTGTTTTCACATTACACATACGCTGTTATTATTATTATTGAAATGTCACAATTATAAGTATGAAAGATGCAATAGAGAATAAGGGAACAGTAACGAAAACAGGGAGAAGATACTTGAATTAAGAATTTATGGAAGGAAGAAATTAAACAGGGATTCACAGCGGTATATATCAGGGCAGCAGTTTGCAGTGAATATCAAGAGAGAGGAGAAATTATAGTCATGCATAACTTGTGAATACAGCGGGTGTATCAAGAGACGGGGGTGTGTTCCACCGCACTGAGCATGGGTACAATAGCTGGATGAATGCCCTCGAGAGGATCTACCGCTTTGACTGCATGACAGACGTCATATTATGACCTATTCCTCCAAGTGCTAAAGTAGGCATAACAGACAAGAAATAAGTGTTCTCTACTCTTTAGTCAATCATAAATTAGGCCTATAAGTACAAACTTTGCTATATTTCTTATTATTGTCTTCAAGGAAAGTCAGTTCTTTATACTGTCAGGTCATTTGCGCCAAATGAATTTCGAGACTTTCCCACTCCAAATCTGATTTCTTTAATTTTTAGATGTCCCGTTTACAGGATTTATACTACTGAAAATAATGACAGTAATAAATTGTAGAAGACATGATCGTTCCATGCCTTGAGGCACTACTCAAACATATAAATCTGGGGACTCTTCTTAAAAAGTAAAATTCCCCTTATAAACGAGTCATGGAGGCGGAGAGGGAACTAGATGTATAGACATTCTCTGTCCTAACCTCGGCGCCAGATGGGGTGGGTGCTCAACACCACGACCCGGCCACTTTGCGCCGGGGAATAGCCCCAGTACCCATTTGAGAAGAGGCTAGGTGGGCCACAGATCTGGTCTGGTCGTGTTTTGAAGAGGAGAAAATTCCTTGCACCCAACGGCAATCGAACCCTTGGCCGTCCAACACGTAGCGTGTCGCTATGCCGACTTCACTATCTCAGCCCCTGAGATTCTTCATAATCATGACATTTTCTTGTCATAGTAGCATCTCTGTTGGTCGAAATTCTCACTTCGGTTACACAGGGTGCTCTCTTCTATCTGCCATACTGGATCAGTATCTGACGGAACACATGTATTTACAGGTTGAATTATAACTAAAGGAAGAAAACAGTTAGTTGGGAATGATTTTTCACCACTCTCTTAAACCATCATAGTCCATAATCCCATTCAAATTAATTAGAATTATTAACATCAGAGTGCAATTATTTTCACTACCAAAGAATGCATTTGTTTCTCATGTGAACGGAATGACATGGTAGAATGTAGTGATATGCAGTGATATTTTGTATTTTCCGCTTTTGTGTGAGGTTTATTCGAATATTTTAACGTTTGACATGAAAGGCTATTGCATTTTATTGTTATTGCCATAACCTCGTTTTCAAGTGCAACATAGTGAACATTTGTAGCATTATATCTGTCAGAGCGCATATCATTCACATCGGGAGAAAAACCACGTATGTGCACTTCTGAATGTGTTTGAATAGTAGATAAACCTGGTGAGGTTCATAAACACATTTGTTGCTGAAGACAGTTTCTTCTTGAGTGTGAATCCGTATGGCTAGCCGCGTAGTGTTTGTTTTCGCTAGATTGTTTCATCTACGCTTAATAATCGAGGCAGCAGTGTCTCTGAAATGTCAGTAGGTATCTGCAAGGCTACACATCTTCACAACGAAGAAGTAGTTCTCTTTGCGGTCACTACCGCGAGAAATTCACATCTCACCTTTACTTTTAAATGAAAATACTTACTCATTCCCAGAGCGTCCTCAGTAATAATAGTAGCTGTAATATGGCGGTGTAAGTTGGCTGCTGTTTTATGTGAATGTTAAACTTGGCCTGTCACTCTAAGGCAGGGATTCTGAAAATTTACGATGTGGTGATCCCTAAGTAATTTTTCCGACCCCATACCCATTAATAAGACAAATATTTCTTTGGAATTAGGCTTATGTAATAAACAGATATAAAACTTATTGTCGATAATTAAATCTTAATTTACATATATCAAATGAAATACGATAAATGACTTATAATTTTATAAAATCATCCCATTCCATTGAAAACGAAAAAACTTCAGATTTAAAAGAATGTATTTAATAGGGAGGATTTGCTTCCTTATTCTCAACAGTTCCTAGAATCTGCCTTCAATTTTTTCAGACAGCTACTCTCATTTCTCCTTCCACATTCATTTTTGATAAATATTTGCCCTTACAGCAGAAACGTAGAAAAACTTGACTTGCATAAATTGAAGATTGAAACGGAATCAGTAACTCATAGCCTTCTGGCATAAATCTTTGTATTCATGTTGCACACAGATCCAAAATTCAGGGAGGATCATTATCGGAAATTTTTTAAAGAAATGTCAGGTGAGATAGCAAAAAATTGCTTCTCTTCCTTAGTAGTGAGTGCATCAGCTATCATCATACCATCGAATGAGTTCATTGTGAAGAAAAGTATTGTTAGTGCTTCACTCTCTTCACTGAATCTTGTGTTACTGTCCTCAATAAGTTGTTTTGAAGTAGGCCTGCCACCGTCAAACTTTCGTAATAAACGATCCTAATTCGCCATTAAATGGGAGAATATTGTTATAAACATGTTGCAGAGAAATACTAGGAGAGTTTAGCTTATCAGATATGCTATTTTTTTGGGCTTACTGCTTTCTGAAGTCACAGTCGATAACCAGTGTGCACTACTATTCCTGCCCTTAGATAAATACCGGTAAATTTAACTTTTCGTTTCGAAAATACGTGTCAAAATTTTCCCCAAGACAGTCATTTCACTCGCAGCAGAATAATAAAAAAAGTGTCTCTAATACCCAAATATTCACCGTACCATATGTCATTGTTTTTTCAAGCCTGGTTTTTATACAATCCACAGCATTTTGGTTGTTGTTTGAAACTTCTCCAATATTGGGCTTGGATCTCGTGAAGCAAGATCTTGCCTTTGACTCGGGACAGGTTGTCCAAAGGGCACCAGAAGGTTTCGGACTATTAAAGCTTGCAGCTACATGTGGCAGCCTGACATGTACCGTACTCCGTCAGTGCATATTCCTAAGTTGTTTGGCCGATCTAAGGCATTTGCATTACCTATCATTTAGTTATCATTAAAATCAACAAGAGAGGCTATGTACAAATAAAAGTAACATTGAGTCACTTTCGCGTAACAACTTTGCCGTGGAAAAGCTGTAAGTATTACGTATTCTTTGTGTCTGTTTGTAGCCTTATTTATCCAGCATGCAAAACACATATGTCTCATTACATTGTCATCTGTGGGCTGTCCGACTCTACAATATTTTTCACATTATCTCATAACGGCAGGATTTTCGCGATAAGTTATTGAACATAAAAAGCGTGTTTTAATTTTCCCTACAAATTTTGTCTGAAAATGTATCTGTCTAAGAAGAATTCAGGGAATAATTATTAGAAATATGTATATATATAAATATATATAAGACCCTTATTCTTGTCAGATTTTAATCAAACTTGAGTTTTCTAGTCGGATTTGAAAAAAAATATGCAAATATCAATTTTCTTGAAAATCCTTACATGCGGACAGACGGAATGACAGGCATGACGAAGCTAACAGTTGCTTTTCGAAACTTTGCGAAAGCGCCTAAAAAAAGGTCTTCAAATTCACTAGTTCCTGAAATTTAATTAAACGAGAATTCTTGCCGCTATTATCCCTTAACCAAGTGAATGAAAAATGGTTTGTTTCTTAGCTTTTCATTTAATTACTCATTTGTTTACTGCAATACATCAGCATTTCGGTCAGTAGATAAAAGAATACTGGAACGCTTTTTGGCCCAACACTGCTGAGGCATAGTTATAACCATATAGCTGCGGGAACAATAAAATTTTGTGCAATTGTGTGGGGCTTTGTGAATTCGATGATTCTCTATGCATCTTGATAAGAAACGAAAGAAAGTATTGAAGAGGCGGTTATATATGTAACTAGAATGAAGTTCGTTCCATCACTTCATCATTTCTTAGAATGAAAAAATAAAGATTTTTGTTAGCTAAGTCTGCATGACTTCTTTTCAGATATTTTAGTTTTCTTGGCTTTGTACTGTCAGCAGACAGCTTTTTATGACAACACATTAAGGCTTTTCTTCTCCAGCAGCAAAGTACTTGTAAAAGCGAAAGCTATATATATTTCATCATAGGTTCTTGACTTAGGTTTACTTTTATCAGCACTACATGTCGATTGTTCGTCAGGTCCAGCTTCTCTTCTACCACCAAGCAAAAGGTTTTCCATTTTGAGAAGTAAGAAATCTAAAATAACGAACAGAATACTGAACTTCACTGACGTACTCTTTCCTCCATAGACATGGCAATGACTAGACATATACTACCACACACTATACAAAAGGAAAAGCCGGAGGCAAAAAAAAATTTCCAAAAAACGTCGAAACAGATTATCGGTGGTCAGTGTCAGTGGATCACCAATAGCCTGTAATAAGCGTATCCATGATCGGTAGGAGTCATCGGTTATTCTCTGCTGAAATGAGAGATTTTGCAACTGCGTTAAAAATACCAGTCCACGAAATGCGATACTTCAGTCGAAGCAAATTACAAAATTTTACGGACGTTTTTAACCTAACGACGGACTCTAACGGACATATTTAAAAGTTCTGTACAATAAAGATATAGGCCTATACACGACAAAAAATACTTTTACAATAACTTTCAATACCAGATAATTATTTAAATAATATAGAATTACTGGCGATTCTAAAAACCCTGTTGTTTATTAAAGCGTAGACGGAAGAGTGATTCGGAACTCCGAGTTCAACTACAATTCAATGGGGGGGAGTTCCGAAATGTCTCTGTGTTGCTTGCGACTCCCATATGGGTGGTGACTTATAGTTTGAGCACCTCTACCTTTGGGGACGACCATAGATTGAGAGCATTTAAGAATCAGGTGCTGAGAAGAGCATTTGCATTTAACAGCAAAACTGTAAGTTTTGAGTAAGAAAATTACTAAATAAGGAAGTTATAATATGTACTCCTTAGCACGTATTATTATAGCTGTAAAATCTTTATCTTTATAAGGCCTGGATTGCACGTGAGTTTAAAAATTTAACGGTGTGATACCAGCACATAAGTTTAATGGAATATCACACTGTGGCGGTAAATACTAATTTTTATTCTGGTATTCGTCCGTCTGTATGGGATGTTGCTGAAATAGTAACTTTAAAAGAGGCCACGACTGCTTCCTTTAGAAATAATCGATCTATTACAAATATCAGCGTGTCGTTAAACGATGCCTTATCAACTTTAGAATTTGTTTATATTCCAAACTTCAGTTTTCCTTACTAGAGAAACTTTACACTTTTCTTCATTATCAGGTATTTCTCTGAGCGGGGAAGATTTTTACGAACATATCGACAGGCAAACGGATTGAATAACCACATAAACACGTGTGGCTTAATGTTGGAAACCAGTAAGTATGTTGGAGTTTTTAAACAGCTTGGCTGTCACACAGATAAATGTATATGATGGGGTACATATTCTGATGACACAACTGTTTTTATACTGCTTTGCTGAATAAAATGCTTAGGATTAAAGCTTCTTACTGCAACACTAAAACTTCGTGTGCCTGTAAAGCTAAACCGACCCTTATAATATTTGAACTGCTTTATATCAATAGGTCGTTGTACATTAAATCCTTGTAGCACGGAGTGATTACGATCGTACGTATTTATGCGAATGGCGGTAACAATATAACAGCTGACAATAGCAGAGCAATGATTTGTAATATGTGAGGAAAACCAGGAAATCACTATGTCACACAATAATTCCATTAGGATAACACGATCAAATTGCAACAGTGTTTCCCATGCCATTAATTACAATCAAACTGGTCCTCTAAATGTGGACTCCAGTTTGAAACCGACGCTTAGGGTGTAATTATTGTATAGATATCAACATACCGGGGAGTTCCAGGATAGGATACACAGCGGATTCAGCTATCTACAATTGCTTTGCAGTTTCATATCTAGATTAATTTACTGTCATGTAGATAGATTTATATCATGTATCCCACACCATTTTGTACTTTATGAAGCATACGTTGCAAAAATGTATTGTTTTTTGTTGAAGTCTGGTTTGAGCGAGAGGAGGGGAAGATAAGAATAGAGGGGGAACGAAAGACCGCTTTCTCAGATATTAGTAGCGGAATGAGAGGTTAATGGCAGCGCGGCCATAAACTGTATTATTTGAATATGCAAAACTTTATTCTGCTGTTTGCTTGGTATAAACGAAATATAGGACTGTTGTTTAACTATGCACAATTTTATTCTGTAATTTGAACAATATGGATGTTATATAGAAGTGTTGTTTAACTATGCACAGCTTACTTCTGTAGTGTGAACCCCATAAACGCCATATATGACCGGTCTTTACATTCTCCTCATTATCATCGCACTAAATTTTCCCCACTCAACTTCTCCGTTATGCAGCTATCAGCAAACTGACATATGCGCCGATAAAATTATACACAACAAATTTTCCCTGTAGATAAAATCCAACTGTCTTAATAAAAAATAGTTTTCTACGGAATTAGTTTAATTACCTTCTGACGGTTCCGTTAATTTCATATGCAAGATGTAAGTCGTTTCAGAGGAACAATCTAACACATAATAATGATTTGTCGACTGTATGGTTTAGTCAAGCAGGGGAAGTTAAATATCATAATTACCTTAATTGCAATGGGTCACCCTTTTCTTTATCAGTGCTTTATTCAGACAAATGTAATTTTCTCTTTACGATACACGTCCCATCCCGTATCATGATTTTTTTTTCCTATGGCTCGACAGCCCCTAGGGGGCCTAGGCCTCCTCATTTTTCGAGGTTTCGCGATCACACACTTGAGACACAACACACTCGGTAGGACTCCTCTGGACGAGTGACCAGCCCGTCGCAGAGACCTCTACCTGACAACACACAACAACCACAACAGACAGACATCCATGCCCCCGGTGGGATTGGAACCCACAATCCCAGCAAGCGAGCGGCCGTAGACCCACGCCTTAGACCGCGCGGCCACTGGGATTCCCGTATCATGCTTACCGGGATTAAACGAAATCAGAGAGTAACCAGCTCCCCATTCCCCTCCTACTTAAGTTCATCTGCTTCAACTTCAATCGATTACACATTGTATGTGCTTTGATTCAGATTCATTTTGAACCTGTAAATACCTTTAAAATAAAATTGGATTTACTGACACCAACTGAAACATACATAATGTTACTCCAACATATACCAGTTTACCCAATTGATAATTAAAAATCCTTGTCTTTGTAAGATCCTAATTCTTACCACTTTGGCCTTGCAACTCGCATTTAGAATTATCGCGAACCAGTTCGATTTAAAAATAGCGTTGTCATACGCATTTTCCCAAGAAGTGTCTCTTACAATAAGACAATTAATACAAAAACAGTATAGAAAAACGTCGAAAGAGAATATATCTCCTCTGGTGCATATGAAACATGCAGCGGTTTAAGTTTGAACCTGGCTTGGAATCTGGTAGAAACTAACGTTGAGGTACGTGTAAAGTGGCGTATATTTCTGAAACAAACTTTATGGCCCACAGCTGGTTGCTGGTCTCCCTAGTGCGAAATGCTATTTGGGCTTTAATTCACCTTAATCCCCGGCCACCCAGACACGGAGCGTACTGCGCCCCTCACATCCAACAGGTATGATAAATGGCATCCCCGCCCCGTCTGGCGTCATAACGAAACTTTTATCATGCTTGCTACTGTTTTGCTACTACAATTGATTCTTTCTTCACCCTCCAGTGCGTACCCTACGTCTCAGTAAATAGCTTCCTATAAGCAGATATTAAGCATCCTGTAACCTTCCAAGGAGCACTTAACACCTACCGCATAGGTGGCCAGACTTTTGGACTCAGTGATCTACTCTGAAGACAGAAAATCTTTCGCGCTCTACCGAAATATATAACGTATTAATATTTGGCCAACTAGGCAAAGAAATGGAAAATAGCGTATAAAAGTAGGATTTTTATCAAAAATTGATCGTTTCAAACTAAAACAATTTACCACGATGAAAAGGTGTTTTTCATTAATCTTCCTATTGCGAAGTTGATGCATAACACTGCATATCTTGCGATAACTTACTGAAAGAGGGTTCGTAATTACTTAGCACAAGTGAAGGCAGTATTTTAAAAATTCATCGGCCAGACGGCTTCGGTATCTTGATGTAATTATCTTCATTTGGAAGAAGGTTTCTTCGCAGAGGTAGGTTGATCCAAAAAATACTGTCAAACGAACAGCTATTGATCGTACTGGGGTGGCAAATAGATTTTGATGGAGACTAAACAGTGGCCGCGATTGACCAAACAGCTGGCTTCGATCGAATGTTTGGCCACCTTTGGCCTACTCTACAATGTGTGATCAAAAAGTTCCGAGACTGGTTCTGTAACTCCGCTAGGGGAAGGAGTTAAGACGGGTCTCTTTGCTGGAATGTGGTCTTGAGTCTCTTCTGCCTCAAAGGACGGCCCGAAACCGTTAGGCACGTGTACCTGTGTCTCGTCGCATTTCGGAGCAGAGCTCAAAATGTCGGAAAAGAAGGAAATGTTTGTGCGCATAAAGATTGCTTTTGCGGATGAGTGCTTGAGTCATGCTCTCACGTTTGAATGTTTTAAGAGGTTTAAAGAAGGCAGAAATTCAGTCGATAACGATCCGCGGACCGGGCGACCGTCAGCAAGCAGAAATGATGGTTCTGTGACACGTGTGCGAGAATTAATTAGTGAAAATAGGCGATTAACAGTTCATGAAATTTCTGCTGAGCTTGGCATATCTTACGGTACGTGCCAAGCCATTTTGACAGAGGATTTGAACATGCGACGCGTCTCTGCGAAATTCGTTCCTCGTGTCCTCATCACCGAGCAGAAGGAACATCGCTTGTCTGTCGCCACTAATCTCCCTCAAAAGGCAGAAGCGGATCAGAACTTCATGGAAGGCATCATCACAGGTGGCGATACATGGATTTACGGATATAATCCAGAAACGAAACGTCAATCTTCACAGTGGAAGCCGCCCGATTCTCCAAGACCTAAGAAAGCGCGCCAGGTGCGTTCCAAAGTGAAAGTCACGCTGAATTTTTTTTTGACATGGACGGGATTTTTCACTATGAATACGTCTCCAAAGGTCAAACAGGGAATTAACATTACTATTTCGAGTTTCTGAAGCGACTGAGACACGTCATTTATTGCAAGAGGCCAAAGAAACGGGAATCTCGTGCGTGGGCTCTGCATCACAACAACGTACCCGCGCACACATCTCACTCGGTTCAGGTTATTTAGCAAATCATGGCATTCTTGGGGTACAGCAACCACTCTACTCCCCTAACATGTATCCCTGTGACTTCTGGCTGAACATCTAAGCTTAAATATTATGTTAATATTAAAACAAATGGTAAAAAAATAAGTTAGTAGGGTGTGGACTGGATGAATCTAGCTTAGTGGCTGGCTGTTGTGGATACAGAAGTTAAACTTCGGGTTCAATGTAAGGGGTAGAGTTTGTTAACTAGCTGAGAAATTATGTGTGTCAAGAGGAACGTCACTCCAAAATGTTATTTATTTTGCATCAAGTGTAATTTCAGCAGCATTAATTAGAGTGGTTGTAAGCGACTCGGACTGAATAGTAGTTTTCTTGACTGTACGCCAGTTGGGCTTCACAGGTTGTATTCCTCCCCTGCCTCTCGCTCTGTGACCACTCATGAGTTAAACTTCATATAAGCCTCCGGAATACAGCAAAGAAGCACAAAGCCGTGTAACATACTTTGTAAAAAAATTAATGTTTCTGTTTAACCACGTGGAAAGTAATTATCTGTATGATAATTGATCCAAATTAAAAAGAAACTCTTTGAAGAATTAACCTCTTGCGTGTAATTTATTTATATGGAACATACAGTTTATGTTCCAATAGTTTTCTTAAATCTAACTTGTCAAGTAAATAAACATTCAGAGATACTTATAGCAATTACAATTTAAAATGTCAAATGCAGATATCCTATACGTGGGCCTTTTCATTACAGCAGGGATGTAATCGGCGTAATCTTCTAAAACAGCAGTGAACGTGAAAAATATTAGTTTATTTAACGAAGATATTTCAACTACAGCAATTTGAATTGAAATTTACAGGATAAGTCTGGATGGAAGATTGAAAATTATAGGCGGGATATGGGAGATGTGTGAGAAGATTGCCTTCGGAAAGTGTGGCTGTGTTGTTTGATACGTATAAACCAATGACTTCTGCCCTGAAGATGGAAACAGCAGATTCATCCCAGTGTTTTTACCTATATACAGCACTATACAGCGTAATATCTTAGAATACAGTTATCTTCACAAGGCCAATAGACCGTCGTGACAGATTCTGGAAAAAGATCACAAAATTCCTGTCGCAAGGCGGGTCTTGTGGCCTAGTTTCAAAATGGGTCACTTCACAAAGACACAAAAAGTGTATTATATAGTATCTGGTATGTGACACACCGTATTTATGATTAAAATATACTTTAGCATCTTTCATCAGAAACCTTAAGTGTGTAATTACATGTCCCTTAACAACATTTTTGGGGACGTCAAAACAGTTGTTTGAGAATTCTAAATTAGTATAGTCCAGAGCGTTTACTGATTAGGCCCTGTGTACTTCCCTGATTCTATTATAATCCATAGACACTTATAGGAAATATTTGATTGCTGTGTAATCAGTTATTCGTTATTTGTAATTTACGCTAGACCTGTTTCATAGGTAAAAGAATTAACAGTTCGAAGCATGAAATCCATGTACGTAATATTTAAAAATGAAGTCACTGAGTCAAATAAAACGCTGCAACTTTATTATATATAAAACGGTTAATGTCCGTGTAGGGAAATATTCGCTTTTTCTGGTAAGAAAAAATAACAAACACTTCTTGCGAATAAAATGGACAGTTTTTGGATGTAAAGCGGATGGTACATAGAGATACCACCGTCTTTAAGGGGTTAAAAGCTTCGCGTTTTCTTCACAGTAAAATAACATAAATTGCTTTCATTCTCCCACAAGAGTAATAGGGGGCGCATATCAACATGGCGTTGCAGTTTCCATATAAACGTCTCAAGGCGCATATAAGAACAGACTTTTATTAACGATTAATGCTAGCAGGGGTCCTTGCGGTTACGGAACAAGGAACACAATAAATAAACTGGCTATATTTCATACTTAGCGACCTGCGAATATGTTGTTTTTATTACATCTCTTTGTAGTGAGAGCGAGTTCACTTGCTGGGCGTCTGGACCACTGGTACTCAAATTTCATTTTACGAGGTCGCGCATAGCACACCCATCCTATACACGACAGTCAAACTGGCGTATGTCCAACTGTTCTATGTCCAACTTCCAGTACTTTTATTTATTCCCATGGCTGTTATTCATTTCATAGAATTCACACACTTTACACATAAGAAAAATCACAAATGCATCGATACTGTAATGTAAAAACCACATCTATGGACCAGACGTCTTCTTGAAAACCTTATCAAGAAATGTATCGCATTTTGTGAAAACCGTAAGTTTATTTACCTTATTCCCACGCGCCAGCTACTTGTCCCAAAATATCTGTCCAAGTCCGAGACTCTGTCAATCCTATCGTAACATGATTCGTTTTAAGGGCAAGGAGTTTTTAGCGCCTCACCCAGCCCCTCAAGCTGAAGGAACATCCGTTGTCGGCTGCCCACAACTGCTTGTTCACTATACTCGCAGCTACCTCCAGTATCTAGAGACCGTCTCCAAATTCCGCTACCCGAGGACCCGCGATGCCGCAGTGACAGGAATCCACTTATCATGGTTGTACGTAATACTTCGTTTACTATCCGATTTTGTTTATGAAAACTTTAGATATATGTGTATGATACATAGGCCTTCTAAGTTTCGGTTGTTAAAAGTAATTTACATCGATCTTTTCTTTTCATGCTTTAATATTCATTATTCTATGCCATCCTGTGATAGATGAAAGAGAGTTATCTAAAACTGGGTACTTCTTACCTACCATATTTCACCTAATGCTTTTCGTTACGATAATAATGATAATAATAATAATAATAATAATGTTTTATAAAATTGGAGGCCATATCAGGAAGATATTCGATAGATTTTCTACAAAAGACGTGGAACATCACACACAATACGGGAAGTACTGCAGTCTGAAATTTGAAGCCTTAGCTGTGGGGATAATCGTTGGTTTAAGAGGAGAGGTACCAGGAAGAAAAGGCCTAAGACAAGACATAAAGAAATAATTATAATAATAATAACAATAAGTGTAATCCGTTTATGGCTTATTTAACGACCCTTTCGAAAGTTAGAAAGATTGGTGAACAGTGAATTGGAGAGGATTCGGAAAAAGGAAGTCATGGTATAATTGAGGCACTATCTCAACCTTTACCTGGAAAGAGTGAGGACGACCACCAAAATTCTCAGCCAAATAGCCGAAATCACGGCCGTATTCTAACCGTCACCCTCCATCTAGCGAAAGAGTCATTTTTGCTTGATACAGAAAACTGTGTGAAGTTTCTAGTATTACGAAACGTAATTATGAGGCTTATTCTGTCAATCAAGGGGGACAAAACGTTGATATCAAGAAAGCATAGATGAAAAAGTGGTTCAAGTTGGTGTCTTCTGACTTGTGAAGTGTGTAACTTCAGAAGTTCAATAGTAATAATAAAAATAGCAATCTACCAAATGTTTATGAGATTTATTATTTCAGAAATGTGTCTAATAACAAAGAGTCAAATGGTCTGACACATGATGACTGAATAAGAGTAAAGTGGCACTTATGTGCATGGAAGGACTTTATGGAGGGGTAGTCTAAAGTAAAAAGAACGGTGCAATGAGACCTGACATGCAGAGTTCCCAGATCAAATACCGTGAAAATTAAAAACACTGCACCCTAAGACACAAAACTATGTTTGTATAATTCTTGCATCACCTCTTACGTGAAAAGACATCTTAGTTACATTTTTAGGCTACTGAGACAAACTTAACTATATTTATCTCAAGCATATTTTAACACTTTAATATGCATAACGGGCGGAATTTACCAGCGCTCTTCATGATAACCTGTCTTATTGAGTGTAAATACTGAATGTAACAATAAAACTTACTTTAAAATTGACACGTGCAAGCCGATTTATAGCCAGTATCGAAGTTGCATAATGGAATTTATTAAGTGTGTTAAAGGATTCCTTCTTCAGAAATATGAGGCTGCGTCTCTGGATAAGCGGTTCCAGACTTTTCAAAGGTAAAACTTTCCTTCGAAATTCTGGAAACGCTAACCCAGTGACTCAGAGTCATATCCCAGGAAAATACATTTTTAATCGAAACGTTGTGAAAATCTCAAAACTCGGAAATGAAGCGTATTATTTAACGACGCTCTCAATTTTTGAGGTGTACAGCTTCAGTGACAGATAAATGAAAGATTATGGAGTATTAGTGCAATGATACTGACAGGGGAAAACCGAAGTACTCGGAGAAAAACCTGTCCAAATGGCACTATGTCCATTACAAACCCAATGTGAACTGCGAGAACGTTCAGATCATCACAGCTTTGCGATCGTTGTGTCAGAACGTTCAGATCATCACAGCTTTGCGATCGTTGTGTCAGAACGTTCAGATCATCACAGCTTTGCGATCGTTGTGTCAGAACGTTCAGATCATCACAGCTTTGCGATCGTTGTGTCAGAACGTTCAGATCATCACAGCTTTGCGATCGTTGTGTCAGAACGTTCAGATCATCACAGCTTTGCGATCGTTGTGTCAGAACGTTCTGATTATCAAAGCTTTGCGATCATTGTGTCAGAACATTCTGATCAGCACAGTTTTGCGATAATCGTGCTAGAACGTCCTGATTAGCACAGTTTTAGATCGTTGTTTCAGAACGTTCTGATCAAAACAGGTTTGCGATCATTTTGTCAGAACGTTTCTGATCATCAGAGGTTTGCGATCATTGCTTCAGAACGTTCAGATTAGCAATGATTTGCGATCAATGTGTCAACAAGTTCTGATCATAAGAGTTTTGCGATCATTGTCTCAGAAGGTTGTGATCTGTACAGATTTGCGATCACTGTCAGAACCTTCTAATCATCACAGTTTCGCGATAATTGTGTCATAACCTTCTGATCAGCACCACTGTATATTTCGTGTGCTAAATCGTAACACATATTCAGCCGAGCGGTTGAGATTTGCATCAAAGGCAACGGCGAGTTTCTTCGTCATATCTTCACATTCTTCTTTTCACAGTAAAAGTTTGTTTTACGAAAAGTTGTGTTCCTGAAAAGAAGACTGTTAAACAAATCTCGGCAGTAGAAAAGGAATTTGTATTACTTTATAGCAAAATATTAGAAATGTGGCGACGTACGTTAATATTAATTAAATCGTAATATTACCTTTTGTTTTGTAAGAGAGTGAAAATTGTTCTCTCATATCTATCGGTATACCGACTGTGTTCAAGAACAAGGTGCTGAGAAAAATATTTGAAATTAAGAGGAAGGAATTCTGGAGAAAAAAAAGTCATATATTATTAGGGTGATCGACTGAAGGAGGTTGGGTTTGGACATGTGACAAGCACGGGAGGGATTGGACACAAAGTCCTTAAGCGAAGACAAGGCAATACTTGAGAAACAGAGGTAAATGGGAGGACAGTTTTAATAGCCCTCTACTATACACAGTGCTGATAGCAAGATATGTAAAACAAAAACTTGGTCTGCTTTAGTATGAGCGTGAAACAATATTCCTTACTCGCAACAAAGTGAACAGAAAAATAGTTTTAAATAACAACATATCACTAGGTACTCGTAATTTAGATCCTACACTTGGATGACGGAGAAGGTGGTATAAAGATAAATTTAAGTTGGAACTTCTATAAATTTGGTATGGAGTTGGGAAGTAGATGTAAATAAAGTCCGATTTTGTCTAGTAGCAGGTTTTGGTGTTAGCAGTGTTATACCTTCGGCTTTCACTGCCTACAACACTATTACTTAGTTAGTTGGTTGGGGTCTTGCCCAGCTCCACGGTATCTGAAAGCCCGCTGATGGATTCTTAAGTACACCCACGCAAATGAACCTCTTTATACGGCGACGACGCCGCCAGAGATTGGCGAACTGCCGTCCTTCATTTCCTTGTCTGTAGACATTATGACATTATCGACTCTTCTAAAACAACGGCTAGCTAATCCAGTAGGTAGGCTATATAAAATGATTAAATAGTTAAATGTAACTTTATTGTTGGGCGTGATAATGTAATTACACTGATATTACACAACATAATCGTGCCATGGTTCAAGATGTTAGTCGCCTGGTTCTAACCGCCGAAGCCCGGGTTCAAAACCTGACCATTCCATGCGGGATTTGTGGTGGACAAAATGACAGGGTGACAGTTTTTTTCTCCGAGTTCATACTTCGGTTTTCCCACGTTAGTGTCATTTAATTACTGTTCCATGCTAAATCACTCGTATATCAGTCGATTATACTCTTGGAATAACGTCGTTAAATCACACGCTTATACAAAGGATTCTTCATGTAGTCACTTAGCTTTTCATTGCGGTTGGTCCAGCGGTTCAAACATTTTCTTGTTTCAGTTTGGTCATTAACTTGCTATGCGCCTTTCTATTCCGTCACTGATACTCACTTCCATTGCAGTTTCATAATTTCAGCCTTTGTGGTTGTCTCGGGTACGCTCATGTATTGAAATGCGTAACGTCAAAAAGCGTTACTTTGAACAGCCGTCTATAAGGCGCATTAACAACAACAACATTGCCTTCTTTTGAATATTTTTACCCGTTTGCAAACTTCCATCTACGTCATATTTATATTGCCAAACATGACTACCTTTCTTACATATATTTAAAGAAATTTTACGTTTCGAGGACGAAAGTTGAATCAGACCATTGCTGTCCTTAGCTGATTTCAGTCAGTGAAGCAGCCATATTAAAATTCTCACTATGTAAAACCAGTGATCGCTAATGTAAGACTTGAGGTTCTAATGCGATAAATACTAAGACTGAGGTCTCCTGGGGTAAAGGCACCAGACTACATTGGCGTCGTGCTGCAGAAGAAAGTGGTCTTGTTGAAAAGCAAGATTTAGTTTCACGTTGTGGTGTTCTGGGTTGTGACACCGTGTAGCCTTGCCATGGATATCAAATTGCTATTTCCATCTTCAGGGTACAACTACTGGTACTAACCTCCAATAGCAGGTGCACACCCAGAATTTTTCATTGGGGGCGGGGGAGGGGGGGTCTGAACCTGAAATTATATATAATTTGTTTTAAAGTTATGTTATAAAAATCATGTAGTAAGTATAACACAACACTCTGCAAATGCATTTATATACATACGAATATAACTACACGTTCCATCACTCAATCACGGTATCCTATTTTCTTTTTTTTTTTTTTTTTAATTTTATGAATTTATTTTCAAAATTATAGTGTACCAGTCATCAGCTGATTTTAGTGGCTGATTGATATAATATCTA
This sequence comes from Reticulitermes speratus, assembly GCA_021186555.1. Classification (NCBI taxonomy): domain Eukaryota; kingdom Metazoa; phylum Arthropoda; class Insecta; order Blattodea; family Rhinotermitidae; genus Reticulitermes; species Reticulitermes speratus. Next base: position 46,933,700 of record JAJKFL010000001.1, read on the forward strand.
CAAAATCTGTGTTTTTTTAAATTTCGGTTTGGAGGGCTTGGGTGTGCCCCTGTCCAATAATATGAGATATTGCAACTCAGATGACCAAAGAACGTAGAAAACTGTAAACTTCTTAATTTACTATTGTTTACTTTCTTCACTTCTACCAATATTGCTACCGATTTAACATTTTGATAGCAAGTTGTATCCATATATGTCTTCTGTTTTAAATTTAAAGAAATTCATATTTCGTTCACAAGAGTTTTAACTGGTTCTCGGTATAAACAACGATAATTTTCCTGAACGTCCATTAGTTGAAATAACTTCATAATTAATGTTCTGTATTTTCTACGGTGTAGGACCTAAACTTGTATGTACTGTTCAAAAGAGATCTCCTATAAAGAGTTGGATTGAAACTGACGGTACACGTTTACATTCCCTAGCATAACACTTCAAAACAAAAACGTATCTCTTCTGTTCCCTAAAAGCCATTGTACTGCATGAAGCATTTACAGAAGCATAAGGGTAATTTTTTGCTCTCCAGTGGACCCTAACTGAGTGTAGGGTTGGAAGTACTGGAAGGGTTTACCCCATCCTTTTCTGCACAAGACAAATACACACGACGTTTTTACTGCTGATCCTTATTGAGGGTATGAATGTTGTTCTTCCAAATCCGATTTCCCTGTCTGGATTTGGAGGTGGGGAGGAAAAATCTGTAGTGCAGAGAGGGTTGTCCTGCACAAGAGTCACAAGAATTACTACATAATCTCATTCACCGGAGTATGCGTAAAGAACCATTATCACGTGATACGGAGAAATTACGAGCCTTCCAGCAAACGTTGAACCAGTTACGGTTATTGGCCGTTCAAGCTTCGAACTCGATTGAAGGTCAAAGCTCGTCAAAAAATAGGTTTACAACACGTATAATTCCTTAACTAAACAACTTACACCGATTCATTGCCCCGAGATTTTATCACCTGTGTAAACCTCGCCAAATGTTTTTCGTTTTATCGACACCTTTACGTTGCACTTCCTAGAACGCTCAGCAACAAACATATAATATTCCGTCCAACACAGACATGTGTCTTTATTAAAAAACAGCTACATGTTTCGGTCTTGACAGATCATCATCATTGTCGAACATTACCTCAACATCTGGTGTGCCGATACTACCAAAATGCGGCCTTGTCCATAGTCTCACGTTGTCAAGCTTTACACCAAACAACTATGGCCACGATATTCCCAACACACGAAACTAATAAGGAATATCTCGAGGTTCTACAAAGAAACCGATGCAATAGTAAACAACGGGGCATTTCAATAAATAAAAAAGTCAGATATATGATATAAGAATAGACCAAGACCATCATACTGCATCTCTATATTTTTCGGCGCATACACCACAAAGAACCATCGGATCGACATAAAATACATATTCGACGCCTGTACTCCAAATATACATAATTTTAACCCACTTACTAAATATTTTAACACCACTAATATACATCTTATTACGACCTACAGAAAAGTTTCCTAACTCTCAGCTGCTGAATGACCAAAACTGCAAACTTCTGTAATCCCACACTTTAAAACCCTACTTATGGTGAATCCATATGTGTTACAATTTACCTTGTTTTTTCAAACATCGTATTGATAGCGTGATGATGGTCTGTTAAGGACAAAGCATGTAGCTGTTCTTGAATAAAGACACATGGTTTTGTTGGACGGAATATTATGGGCTTGTTGCTGAGCGAAATGTGTTTTGGGTGATAAAATCACGAAGAATGAGATAAGAGGGCATGCGGCACGTATGGGGGAGAGAAGAGGTACAACAGAAGATTTTGATGGGTAAACCTGAGGAGAAGAGACCACTTGGGAGACACAGGCATAGATCGGAGGATAATATTCAAATGGATCTTTGGAATTGGGAGAATCAAGTGGATTGATGTGGCTCAGGAAAGGGACAGGTCGCGGGCTTTTGCGAATGCGGTAATGAAGCGTCGTGTTCTACAAATGCGGGAAATTTCTTGACTAGCTAAAAACCTTTCGCTTCCCAAGAAGGACTCTGCCCATGGAGTTAATTTAGATTAGTTCCAGTGCTGAAGCAAAACCTTGGCGTCCACACATTTAGCGGTGGTCGGGAATTTGAAGCAGTTGTGTGACATAATGGCTGGACTCAGGGTGATATAAACCGGGACTATAACACTTCCTCCTACAATTACTGTAAGTTGTGGTGCGTTGAGACTGTGCAGAATAGTGAGAAAGCAGTACAGTTAAATTTGAACTCTTCTTATTTTAGCTTCAAGTAAAGAACTCAAATTATATTCATTGTAAGCTTATTTTCTGACCTACGCACATATAAGGATGAAGAGTAAGTAACAGAATGCCCTAAGAATTAATAAAGTATTAGTAAGCCGTAATGAGCTTTGGGTTACTTGATTGATATTATGCTAGATACATATATTACGTCGTATTGTAAATTGTTTAATTCGGTTTTCTATGTGTATCAGTCAATTATAAACTTTCCTATACTGTATATTTGTAATATAAAATTATACAACATTACGTGTTTATATACGACCGCACAACCACAGATTGCTGGCGTGTTTACTATATTAGCAATACGATAACATGTCATTCACAAAAGATAAATGCAAAGAGGTCTATAAAATTAGTGGCCGATGCTTCTTTTGGTTGGTTTCAGGATTGCCTGAAGATTCAAGTGTCGATATATACGAAAGAAGTGTACTGGTCTTGTGTATGGTCAATGTTTTTGGAAGTTTTAGTATTAATTGTTGTACGTTTGTGGCGTATAATGGTTTTGCTATGTTTGGTGATTCAACAGCTACACACTATTTCGTTGGTGATGCCTGCTGGTACTTAGTTTTTTAACTTGTTATGTTTCGTTACTACATTTAATTCCTGTTGCTGTGTGCTGAATGTATAAAATAATGTGTGTCTGCGTCAGTAGTAGCCATTACGCATCCAAAAATATAGACAAGAGCTTGAAATTATGAAAGGAGTTTTAGGGTAATTACGAGATATTCCATACCAAATATAATGGAAATTGTTCTACAGAAACGGGATTAGGCCTTGGGTTTTTATCCCATGTAATGAGGGGCTAAATTTGAAGTGAAGCAAAATAAGACAAGTTGTACCTCATTAGAAATGTCTGGATCTTGCAAATACAATAGAGCATGCCAAATATTGTAGTGTTTATCGTCTAGGGCAAAAGAAAAATTTCATAACAAGATTAGTTGGAGGTAAATGTGATTTCAAATGGCTCACTCTAACAGATATTTAGAGCACATTAAAATGTGCTGAAATATAAAATCAAGGACTGAAGGACTACCGAAATAGCATTCACAAAACGAAGGAGCCCTCCACTGTGGCAAAAGTATGTCGTGCTCACATTCTCCCTCATATACACGTTATGTAAAAAAACACACAGAATCTTCTTCTTTTATTGCTATATAGAATAAAAATCTTGGTCAGGTTATGTAAGACCTACAGAAATTTAAAAAATGGTAAATTATCTCTTATACGTAACAGTTCGTAGTTACACACAAACGACATTTGATGCTCCGGGCAAAGAAACCTCCGTTGTTAGACATTAAGAAGTCACAGCTGAACTTATATAAAAATAATTGTGAATTTATTACGAGTTGTAATGGTGGGTAGAAGTTACTCCATGCCGCCCCGGGGCAAATCACGGATTTAAATAGCCATTATGATAATATAATAAAGCACACACTGTCTGGGGTATATCGTATTCAATCACTTTATTGAGTTAAGAATGCTTCTCAGAGATTCCGCTCTTAGTGTTTTTGTAAGTAACCTTTAGGAAATTTGGTTTAAAGAATGAAGGTTGTGTATGCAAATATTTCTAGTACTTTACGCAGAACAAGAAGATTAAACTGCTGAACGAAAGAAACGAAGTATATTTCTACAAAGAATACGTCCGTTATACTAAATTAAAACCTTTAATTACTAAAATTAACGTTCAATTCATTTAAATATTATGTTCGTACCGCACAGTAAACACACTCCATTTCGGTTACAAAACCCAGTCAGTTAATGATGTGCAGGGAAATAATCGCTGTTGCATCCGGAATCCACTCAAAGTACAGAAACACACTCTGTGGGCAGAATTTAGAATTTTTTATGTCAAACCTATTTATACATAAAGTAGCCGCTGGCCTTTAAACGGCTATGACGGGCACGGATTTGATATATTTTATTGCTTTCATTCGATTGATAATTAAGAGGATGCTTGTTATAAAATTTTGCGTTACGATAAGTAATAAACAGCCAACAAATGCAAATGAACAGAATTATTTAGAGTTAAAAGTTGTTCCGCTACTCAAGAAATAACCCCGCATTTTATGAAACTGAGAGTCGATTGCCGTGTTTGCAAATGCCTACTACAAATTTCATTCTAAGTTACCAGTCCACAAACCTTCACTTTGACTTCAAGATCCTTCTCGAAAATAATCACATCTACAAATGAATATTCCAAGAGGTGTGCCTTCTTCATGTTTCGATATGTAATAGGTTTTTAACGTTATGTCGTTACAAGCTAATGCCCGGGTAGTTATTTTAAGTGGTGGGGTTGTGATTTAAATAGAGTTACACTAATCACGATCGTTAAATAATCTACATAATTTGTGTAAGCTTAAGTACTCGCGTAACGCTACGTTTGGCCTAAGATGCTCTGATTTGCCTGAGTGCGATTAATAGCCAATTCTTGTCGATTCCTCAGTAATTTAACATGTGAAAAATGTAACATAAATCTTTCCCTTAATAAGAACAAAAATATTTTCAAAAAGTTTCATTTCAATTAGAGTGTAAATATTAGGAAAAATAAAGTTAATTTTTAGTATAATTAGTTTTATGATTTTGGCATTAATTTATTCTTAACGCACGCCCATGCACATATGCTATGAAATAAAAATAAGGAAAATTATCAAATAGAATCAAAAGGGGTATTTAAATAATTTTTCGAAGTTATATGCAGCATTAACCACACCAAAATTATGACTCTGCAAAGAAAAAATCGCCCTTTGAAGGGTTAAAATGTATAAGATTGCTTTGAACAGAAACTTTGACAAAGTGATGCAGAGTGTCTACACCTGTTAATATTTAACTGCTATGAATAAGACGAAGTGTTTAGTGCTAATGCATTTTCCACATTACATTTTCCTAGAACGAGGGTTTCTTAATCCATTGTTAATACTTCCCCCCATGCTTGACAGTTGGAGGGTTGCATTAAATTATATGTGCAAGAAGGAAAGCCGGATTAAGTCGCATCCTGTTGGGGTAGAAGGGTTCTCTATTTGTCAGAAGGCAGCAGCTTTGATTCAGGGTACATCTTGTTGCTGGGATGCACGCTTATATATTTTTCACTCTGGGCCACTTTTCATTATTTTGGTCACTTTATCATATATTGTGAAAATATATGCATCTACTGTGTGTGGGTTTTTTGTGTCCAATTAAATTTTATGACAAACACGAATGTTTGTAACAAAAGACAAAAACCTCTATATTTGTGATGAATTTTTTACACGGGATATTTCTATTGACATATTAGTTTATTAGTATTTAATGATGCTACTACAACAACAACAACAACAACAACCGAGCTTGTTTAGAACTTATCTGACTTTACAGAATTCATAATTTTACCACCGTGGTTGTGAAAGGGATATTTTTGTGCCATAACAGTGCAGTCAGCAACTACATACGTACACTATTTCTATAAGATAACTATTAACGTTATATTTCCGTCTGCTTCTACATCCTATACGTGATCCTTTCTTAAGGGTTTAAGATAAAAAAAATGCAATAAAATTAATGTTAAAGTATTAAGATCTTTGCTTTGCTTGAGGTGTTTGTTTCAACTAATTTGCATATAAATGTATTTAAAAAGAACTATATTCAAGCCTTTAGGTAAAGTAGTTAGTTCATATCGTTTAGATTAAAAGTGTATCAATACGTTTTAATAAGGCATCGAAATGTAATAATCTTCGAAGTTTTATTCATCCAGAGCGACAATATTATTTGTGCATGGCTACTGAGATATTTCCTAACAGGCGCGTCAAACCTAATAAGTTTCTGTTCTCGGTCTGGCCACCAGCTACCCTCTTTACGTTTACACGTGGTTTTACTCCGTCGCTCTATGCAGTTGCCAAATTTCGGGTAGTTTCCCAAACTAAGGCACAGTATTTCTCGATTGAACGCTCGCCAATAATTTACTCATTCTTGTACCACTCGACACTGAATAGTGTGGGTTAGTGACATTGTTGTTAAATGAACTATACGTAAATAATAAACAAGGCAAATAAATATAAATGTTGAAAGGGATTGTGGAAAGCAGCCATCAAACAAACTGTAATATACAGGAATCAGTGCTGTTGTGCTTGTACAGGACAAGTGTAACAAACCTGTGCACAATTACACGCTACTTCTTTCTGCATTGAAGGTCATGAATAAACAAATACACGACCAGAAAGATAAACAGTGTGTGACACGTAACATGACACGGACAGCGATGCTTCAACACCAGCACACGGCTAATGCACGTTATCCTCGTGATGTCACCAGTCATTTGTACAGTGGGAACATAAAATTGATTTCATTTGGTACATTAAAGTGAATCATAAATTCTTAACTAAAAGAATTTTGAAAAATATTCCAATAACATGCAATATCGTTTTGAGCAGAAAAATTATGCAGATCTGATATAAGAAGTTTTTATATTATTTTATTTAATTCTTAACTTAGAAGTTTAGATTCGTTTGCAATGCACAAGATTTGTTTCATAGTAAATTTGTAGATTATTATGTAAGTGAAATCTGCGGTCTTCTGGGTTATTACACGGCGTCGTGTGGTAATTGTTTACCGACGTTTCGGGACAACGTATCTGTCCCATCCTCACGGGTAAAGATTCCTAGGAATCTTTACCCGTGAGGATGGGACCAATACGTTGTCCCGAAACGTCGGTAAACAATTACCACACGACGTCGTGTAATAACCCAGAAGACCACAGATGTCATCAACATAGCGGCGGAAGCCTGAAGTCAAGGTTATTATGTAAGTGCTTTTCTAAGTGGTCACTTCTATCAGGACTTGTGTCCTATGCGGTAATCTTCAGGTCTTATTAAACGAGTAGCATGCAGTCCAAGTTTTTAGCTGTTCTCGATGGAACTGTTGTTTTATATTTCAGCCTCAGTTTAAGGTATCCCTACTATTATGTGCTAAGTCATCCAGTTCGTGTTCACAGTGTCATTGTAGGTTCTAAGCATAAATAACAAAAATACGTAATGTTTGATTCTCTTGGACGAATTCGAAAATGAGTAGGTATGGGCAACCTTACCAGCCATCCGCAGCACTTGATATTCCGGTAGATATAGCTGTCAAGTAATTAGTTCATTCCTGTAACCCTCCAAACTGCAGCAACTTTCGAACACAAGAGTAGCAGAAAAGATCAGTGTAGAGTTAACATGAAATAAAGGTGTTGGTGTGTGTGTATTTATATATATATATAATATATATATATACAGACAAGACAAGGCTTCCTCATGTAAAGGGGTGACATAATATTCACGCTCTAACTACCCACAACCCCACCCCAAGTGTAAGTTCATGGAAGCTGGGCTTGTGACGTCACGATAATACCCAAGCTCCATTGTAACTGTGGAAACCCGGTAACCATGGAAACGAGGTCGTGACTCAAGCTCAACGCGAGTTCTATCGCTAACATGGAAACCTGGGTGTGACTCATCAAATCAAAGGGCACTATATAAGGTAGATATTACATATATGTCACCTGCTTTATATTATAATAGGACATTTTGCCTATATTGCATTGAATTCATGAGTTTTCTTTATTCTCGGAAAAAAAAGTCGATACTTTTTTCGAAGAATATTAAGGGATGGGTATTTGTAAGGGAGACACTGTTTTCTTAGAGGGAGGAACAACATTTTTTTGATCGTTCGCAAGAAGAAGTTGAAATACTGCGCACTTTGCTGGTCTGTTCTCACGTAAAAAACTCGAGAACCATAAAATACATTTTCATCAAAGGTTTATTGGAGAAATTTACCGAATTCTGTCTACTCTTCAAAACAGGCAGTAGGAGCCAAGTCTCCTGGAATAAGACGCCTTGCTAATGTGTAGCCACCGACGTTTTGGAGAAGCTTGTGCCCTCTTCTTCAACACCCAGGAAGTCTAAAAAGGCCTTCTTGAGCCTTAAAGTTGGAGGCAGCAAGCTCCTCCAAAACGTCGGTGGCTGTGTACCAACCTACAGGAAGTCACATCTCAGAAGAAGTAAATCTATATCAATACCGCTCTGATAATTTCAAATGTCACACAATAATGGACGCTTTACTCATGGACCTACAGACGTTTCTGCGGGCATCTCAGGCCTAGTTTGTTAAATATTTATCGAGTGAAAACTGTTAAAAATTGAACAATCTTCTCATATCGAGGACATTCTTCCTGTAAGTTTAATAGTTCAATAGATAACAAAATAAAACTGAGGGGAAGATCAAGACTTATTACACGAGGTCGTATTCGTACATATCCTAAATTGCTAGAGATTATGTAGATAACATTATGCTTTAATGGGCTGCGGCATGGGTCAGGCTGTTAGTCGCCAACCTCTCACCGTGGGATTTGTGGGGGACAAAGTAGCACTCATGCAAACTCTCCTCCTTTTGATTTTCCGTCACTATCATTCCACCAACAGTCCATATTATTTTATCCACGCAACACCGACACTACATAAACTGAGCAAATGACGTCGTTAAATAATATACGACTTTATGCTTGAAAGGGCTACAATTCACCAAAGAATAAACCTTGTAGTAATGCAAATGGCGTCAATGTTTCCAGTGCGACAGTGTGCTGAGGACAGAAGTTGGAGTTGTAAATGCGTTGCATGTCAACTGGACACATCTCGGCTCTACTAAAATGTATACGTAAAAAGTAGCCTACGGGTGCTTTTGGTTTTCAATTTTGAGAACGGTTTCTTTATTGATAACACCAAAACTTATCTGGCTTGGAAATGTATTCTAAAAAGTTTACTATTCTTACCACTTAAGTGTAAAGTCACTTCTTACAATAAAAGTAATTAAGAATAAGATACAATGGATATGCATAACGAAAAAATATCATAGCAGGTAGAGACAGAGAAAGCAGATAGAGAGGTCCTTATCATCAGAGAACGTTTTCACACCTCGTAAAAGCACAGCATCTTTATTGAGACCAGTAAGAAAGAATACGGTCGGAAGCTGTGCACGTCTTGGTAGAACAGATAATGACGTAAGCATCTTGCTCTTGCCTACATAAAAAATAGCTAACTGCTTATTAATGCATCATTTTTGTTGTATTACAAATAGTAAAGACGGCTAAAGAAAGTGGATGATGTATTGTGCCAGGAGGAAGGTGGCTGCAGTGCGGATACTGACACGTAAAGGAGAGAATTGAGGGGAGGTGTGGGGGTCAAGATTCCAACATGGCTCTTCAAACTTGTTGGACAACGTAAAGAATTTATTACTCAAGGGTAGAGGGTTCTAATAAATGAGAGGTTATGTGAACTCCATATTATGAATTCAGGTAGGACAGCAAAGTGCCTGGCAGTTGTTTTTCGTAAATTTCAAAGTGCCTTCATGTTAATAACGAGAATCTTCTTGTTGTTTTTTAGCATACAAAGATTTGTATGTTTATTTCCAGCGAGATAATTGTCGAAGTAAAGCTTCAACTAAACCATCTAAAAAGAAATAAGAATGCTGGTGCTTACAATGCATACAAATTTGCAGGACTTACAGGCCTAACTGAAACCGGTGTATACGCATTTTTTGATAAAGTGCAAGTTCAGTACTTGGAAGTTTGTAAATTTATTTTCAGAGCTTCTTTCTTTCATCATGTAACATTTTGATATACGAAACTAATCTACAGAAAAGAATAATTTTATATGTATAATGGAATATATTCTTATAATTCTACATATTTTCATACGATGACATATTCTAAGGGAAAAGATTGGCTGTTTCATTCCAAATCCTTTACCTTAATGTATGCCTAAAATTGTAAAAGCAGACCAAAATACCTGCATAGAGAATATTTCTATGTACCACACCTTATAGTTGCTTCCTTGCTCATTTGCATTATATTCTGACACCGAGGCTAGAAGAAGGCATAGATTTTATCGCAGTTCAAAAAACATCACTTCTTTTTAAGGAAACAATTCAAAGTTTGTAACCAATTGGCCGACCGACGAAGTCACTAACTCACTCACTCATCAGCTCACACTGTATTGAGACTGATAGTTATTTAGCTGGAGAAGCATTCCTATCGTGCCTTGCTGGAAGATGCACTCCAAATGGTCACATACAGGGAATGTGTTCTTTTGTTTTATATCTCAAATGAATTCGTTTCGATTAAACCTCTTATTTGAATACTCGGTTCATTTTATAGAAACAATATGTAAAGCACATTGTACGTTTTCCCTGTACTCACCACTTCCCATATTTCATGCCTAAATGTCTGACTGGACTGTACCACCTCATTCACTCGAAGCAACTTTACGTCATATTTATCAAAAGTCTTACTCCATTCTCCAAGCTTTAGGACAGGAACATACTATCCTGACGCGGCGTAACGAATAATCTTGGCAAAAGTATGCTGTCTTATACCCGAGGTTTTCCATTAATAAAAATATCTACATGACAGACTCCGATGAAATTTAAAATCAAACAAGATCCGAGGTTGCGTTTCCAGAAAGCTGAGCTAACTTTCGTGTAAAATGTTTTAACTCATACATTTTTAAATGAGTGAGGCAGAGATGTTTTTCATAGAAGTGTACTATTTATTTCTAAATATTAATACTTACTAGAAGTACAGTGTTGCAGAATGATTTTTATTTGGATGATCGTGTGTTATTTCCAAGTTAAAAAATAGCATTACTTTTACGCCTTATTTATTTATTTATTTAATATATTTTATTTAAAGACACTATCACTAGTCCAGACCATGCAAGATCATGTGGTGTTAGAATGACCAGTGAATATTGAATTGGAAAGAATGAGGATAGAAGCTGGCGTGGCCTAATTTAATATACCGTTTCGTCACTTAACTGAACGGAATGACTCAAACCACTGACGTCAGTCGGGGCACTCATTGTACCGGCTGATATTCCGGCCGGACACCTCCAAAATAGGAGCAAGTTAGGAACATTGCCGCTGGAATCAATTTGTTCGGTAATATTGCGTATTGTGCTGGAAGATAACTGGGTCTGTCGACATGAAGTACTGCACTCACTGCTCAATAATGCTCTCCTCTCTTGGGCATAATTTTAAAGATTATCTACAGGAAAAATTCACTCTTAATTACAGAATATTTGAACCGAACAGTGCATGAGGTAACGTGACAATGAAACATCGGACCAGCATACGTTCTTGCTGAGTGCCATTTCCGAAAGTGAGGGCCGTATGTTCTAACTGCTGACTAAGATTCTGATTTCCAAGTTAAATTAATTACAGACACTACTCAAACAGGGATAATTATCGGGAACATAACTTATTCTGGTATTTTGTTTTAATTTTGTATGTTTCACAGCCACGCATATCAAATTCTGTTCATTGTATATAAAACGATCCATGCGCTAAGCTAATTAAATTTCTGTCATTTGCACCTTAGCGAGAAATGTGATTTTCTCATATTGCATAGAGATATTGAATATTCCTGGAAAGAATCTATATTCCCTATTACGAATTAATACTGTCAGTATGTGAAACAGGATAAGGTCGTAATTACATGTCAAACCGGAGATTCCTTGCTTTATACATATGTTCAATTTACAACTGTTTAATTTCTAACATGTTTATTCACAAACATATGGCGTGTAAAAGGGCATATACAAGCCTTATGTTGTCTCAGGTCGAAACGTTTGATGCTTTTCTTCCTGTGTATGCGTCCCTTGAAAGAGCAGCGAAACACATACTTGATATGAGGAGGATTTCCATCTTCTTTCAACTCCGAAAAGATATAATTGATTCCTTTAAAATTTGGTAGAAAATTCCACACTCAAATATACAGGTGAAGGTTAATTCTGCAGTCTGTTACAACCCGTACGTAAATTTAAATCCAGACGGGTATTTTTAAAATCGTTTGGCACAGAATATTGGTATGTTATAGACATTACTGAAATTGACAGGGTTTATTTCAGCATATTTGCAAAGAAATCCCTTTGCATGCGAAGTGATAGTTGTTGGTGTTCTTTACTGATATTTCCAGGAAATAAAAACAATTCTTATGAGAAATGAATTATTCCATTCGTCAATGAAAGAAACTTACTCAGAAGGAAAGTGTCTCGTTTCGCTAGAGCATAACGATTCTGTAATTGGCTTGCCGTAACAAAATTATACAATGTCACGATACAAAGTCCAATCAAAGATGGAACGGAATATTTTCTCATATAAGTAGAAATCTGTAATAATTTTAATGTAATTATTTTCACTAATTTCCTCCGTTGTAATTTAAAATGGTATCCCTCGATATGAGAGAATAGAAATATGTACTACTGCGCGGTCTTTCTCGGAGACATCTGCGCAGAGCTAAAAACGTAATAATTGAAAATAATTATTTAACACAATAAGGCTAATTTAAGAGAAATGTATAGAACATATTTGAGTAAAATAGTATGAAAAATAAATCAATTAAATTCTGCATGCTTGTTGATGGTAGGAAAATATGGCAGCATCGCAAGTCTTTAAGATAATGGAAGAGAGGAAACTGAAATAAAATTATTATTTTCTTTCATTACAATAAGAATTTACGTCTTATATTTTATTTTATTGTAAGTTATACCACATCAATTGCTCTGTACCTTTACAATTAACACATTCATTAACTAGTTCTGTATGGAGTCCTATGGTACAGGCTACATAACTGGTAATATAGAGGCAAAGGCCGTTTAAGGGATAAAATTCGTAGTGATTAATTACGTAGTGATTTCCACCTGTACGTTTCGTGTTGTTTAACATGAAGATACTATTGGTGCCACTGTGTTTTATCAGCCTCATAGATACGCACATATGGAAATGCAATTTTATGACTTTCAACAGCCCTATAAAACTAATACTCATGTAAGGCTATTGGAAGGGTTTAGTTGACAGTCAGAGACTGGGAAAAATAAAATTAAGAAACATGACCGTTCCTTCGCAGCAGGATCTATCTTCTAATGACATATATCTTTGTCATGATATATGATAACTCATTTCCAGTTTCCATCAGTTCATAACTGAAACAGTTTTAGGCGCCTTCGCAGAGTTGCAAAAAGCGGTATTAGCTCCATAATGTCTGTCCGTCCGTCTGCCCCTATGGAAAAACTCGGTTCCCACTAAACGGATTTTCCTGAAATTTGGTATTTGAATATTTTTCGAAAATCTGTCGAGAAACTTCAAGTTTGATTAAAATCTGACAAGCATAACGGATACTTTATTCGATGACCTATGCACATTTATGATAGTATCTCGCTGAATTCTTCTTAGAATGAGAAATATTTCAGGCACAAATTGTAAAGAAAATCAGAATACATATTTTATGTAAAAAACGTTTTTCCGAAAATCTTACCATTTATGAGATCATGTGAAAAATGTTGTACAGCCAGACAAGTCATAGATAAAAAATATAATATGGCGCATGCGCTTTGCATGTCGGATAACTAAGGCAAGAATACGGACGCACACTTAGAATATGTAATACTTCTTCCTTTTCCACGATAACAATGGTTACGCCAAGGCGCCACAAAGCTACGTTATACGTACATTGCCTGTCTGGTTGGTTTAGGCTTCAACCATATAAAACAAAGCCTGCAAAATTTGCTTAACAATCCTTGTGCCGTTTTGTTTGGCACTCTGATCTAAGTAACACGCAGCTGGTTCATTTATGAAGTCTCTCAACCGCTGTGGTTTTATTTTTCACAAAACAAAAGGCATCATTTACGTAAAACTTCCAGATTCTTTAAAACAAAGTTTAGATTCTCAAGAGATAAAGTCGAAGAAAGTGAGAATTTAACTTATCATCTCCTACTTGTTGAAACACGAGAATACTTAAAACTGCGTCTTTGGAATTATATTGTTTAGACGCAAAGGATACATAATTTTAGACGTACATGATTTTCGAAAAACAATTCCAGTATTTCAGAGTTACATAATTATTTAATATGATAAGATAAAACAAAACTATTCCGACTTATCAATAATTTAAATCAAGCGCTATTTACATTACTTGCAAATAAAGCCCGTCTGTAGCTCCGCATAAGTCAGACCCATAATTCATCGCTCCAATATTTCACCTTTTCACAACATGAGTTACGTCCTAACGTCATGTTCCAAAAAGACTGCTTGTCCTCATTTTAGTAATGTCCTGAGCCAGTCAACGAATGCTCAAAACACAGCGTTATAAGATTTATGAACAATTTTAATCTGTATAGGGTAACAGTAAATTCGTACTGATCCTGCATGGAGTTGAACGCCACTTAGTCGATCACGAACATAACGCCATCTCATAATTACTTTAGATTGAATACAACATAATTTCAGCAGGATTTTCCGTGCCAAATATTACAAAAGAAGGCAGCTGTTTACCCACCCGGCAGTCTATTCTTACAAACCAAGTCCAATGATTTCAAAATATCTGCTTGTCACAAGTAAATTGTGTATATGATCTGAAGTAAGTGTATGTTTCATTTGTATTTGTCGACATAAGTATGATTCAGTTTGTGTCATCAAGAACTTTGCTACTAGCAGCGTAGTTATACAAACAAAATAACTTTCCACTGTTAGCTACGAGTGCTGCCAAAGTACATAGGTATATTTTATTAATTGGGGTTTTCAGTGGGTCTCTAACATAAATTTCATCAGTATGTGACAAAACGTTCAGACAGACAGAGTCCTGAAAGTGTTTCAAGTATGTCATAACGCAGAATCATACAGGGTATGAATACAGTAGAACTCTCGTAAGTATGGAATTGGGTTGAACGCACACACCGAACAGCCTGGAATAGCAGTAATTGTGTAGACATTTATTCGTTAGGTGACCAGTTCTCATCTAGGTCGTGACACGTACTGTCTCAATATTTTCATGATTTTCTTGAGACTCACAAGGCAAAAGCCCCTCGTTAAGGCCACTGTTGCTTCCTTCCCAATCCTTACCAATTCACCAGTTATCCTACCATTCGACACTATGTACTCGTAGATTAAGGTACTGACAGCGCTGTAGAATACACCAAAAATAATGCAAATGTAATAATTTGGAGGAAAATCATCTGTCCCAAGACTTTGGAATAAAAAAAAACAAAATATATTCCAATACACATACTAAATTTAATGCGAAAATGCAATAAAATATAATTCCAAAGGAAGGCAGTGTGCATGAATACATGCAGGTTTATGTTTATTCAACTTTTTCCGTATGTGGTTCCCACAAATTGGAAAACGTAGGCTTGGATGTGAGGATAAGAATGAAATGGATCTTACAGAAACAGAATGGGATGGCGTGGTCTGGAATGATCTGGTCTAGGATGGGACACGTAGTGGCCTCTTGCAAACATAGTAATGTCCTTCGAGCTCCATAAAATGCTGAGAGTTTCTTGACTAACTGCAGAGATATTAGATTGTCAAGAAAGTCTCTGCTCCATGGAGTTAGTGGGTTAGTTATGTTTCCTGGAAATAATATGAAGGGGACCGTTCCTGTTGCAGGTGGAGAAGAAACGGTGGTGCATAACTTGTGCAGAGTATTGTAACGTAAGTGGAAAAACACAAAGGAAAAAAGAATAAAAAGAACTGAAAGAAACGCGCAACAGGGTAGACCTGCGGTTCGCAACCCTCTGAAGTACGAAGATCCATTCTTAACTTTCAAAAAACTTCGCGGACCTCCACATACTAATATTTGAAACCTTAGACCCCGTTAATTGAAAAAATATTTAATGACAAGAAAGTACAACAAGCAAACATTGTAAGTAATTATGTTTTGCTAATTTCAAACACAAATAAAAGTTTCTGCAAGCTGCCTGGGTTATAGGATGTGAGGACGGAGAAAATCGAACACGGGCTGTGACAGAAATCTTGCTGCGAAGCTATGTGAATTCGGGAAAGTCTTTAAAAAAATCTTCCGCGGCCCCTGGGCTTCCGCGGCCCACAGATTGTAAACCATCCGTTTATTACTATATGTAACATTAACTTATGGAAAAGTAAGTTGTTTGTTATTGAGAAATGGTTACACATGTTTAAAGGAGTGCTCTCTGGAATGGAAAGTGTTCAGAGCTCTCAAATTTCTGTATAAGCACATTTCATTACACAATAAAGTCACTAACGTTTTAGACATCGAATATTCAGTTGAACCACACACTTAACAAACCTATTTTTTTTAAATATTTGTAATATATAATGTGTCTGATTTAATTAGTACCAATGTAAGTTACACATGTGTAGCCTGACTCCTTGAGTGTCCTTTCATCGTGATGTTGGGTTTTTTGTCTAAGAAATTCGACGACCTTATATGAAAGAACCTTTCTTTCCAAAGCTCCCGAATCCTTGACGGCAGTGCCTTGTTCAAAATTCGACGCTTCGCATGTTTGAAGGTTCCCAGGTTTCACCCGCTTGTTCTTCTGGTAAGAGTAATAGTAAAATGAAGATAAACATGGAGCAGCTGTGGAATTATACTAATAGGGCAAACCGAAGTGCTCGAGGACACCCAATTCTACTCTCACTTTTTAAAAGACAAATCTCAGATCGATTATCCCGGGATTAAACATGGGCCTTCGCGGTGAGATGCCGGTGACTAACCGCCTTAGCAGTGGCATGGTCCTACTTTGCCTAACTTCACCTATAATAATATCTAAACATTTAAATCTACATGACATTAAAACACACTGTGTCTCTATTAAGAGAAAGATCGTTTAATGACGTTCAGGGAAGTAATCGCTGTTTATTGCGGAAATATACCAAGTATATAGAGACATTGTGTGGAGAAAGTTCAAGCATATGGTGTTCCCTAATAACACTTGTGTTGCTTCCTTACCCACAGGGAAATTTCTTGTGAGCAGATTTTACGTTTCTGTGAAGAAGATGAAGCAAGACAACAGCGTCTATAAAAAAAAAAGAGTCTGGAATTCATCACGTAGGATTAAGTTGCAGAGCTTGGCAGTTGGGGTAACCCGTCCATGAGAGGACGGTAGAGGGAAAATCGTGGAGGATTATGTACCAAATTGTTCGAGTCTAAGAGAAAAGAAATGCAACCCCATCACCAAATTCCTCGGATCCAGTCTCGGATAGTATTTTAGCTGGCCCTATTTGCTGGAAATCTAGCAAGATCCGTAAAACAATAGTAAATTTAAACGTGTTTTTCTGTGGGATAAAACGATCTCTGTGTGGCTGATGTGCAGCTTTATACACGCAAATTACTGATTCGTGGAGTAAGAGAAAGCCATTTAACAAACTGATCAGACTGGAAGTTCAGTTTCCTTAGTAGTTTTCAAAAAGAGAGTAAAAATCTTTAAATTACAGATATTGAACCCTCCCTGTTTAAAAGTTTCATTACCGAAACAAATTTCTCGATTTAACATAATATTGTGTAGAATATAAAAAATTATGTATCCAATTATTGTTTAATTTCTGGAAGGATCCGTTTCGAATTTCGGCTGGATATTCATTTCTTCTAGTCGTTTCTTATTTTTGTGTTTTCTCACTTTTATTAGAAATATCGGTGCTGTTACCACAGCATTAGTCTAACAGTTTAACTGCAGACTGCGACATGTTCAGTGGCTGACAGGCAGACATGTTCATTTTTGTAACCAATAGTGTAAATCAATTTCACGTAACTTCAACTCGCAGCTTTTCCACTTTAGTGCAGCCCTGAAGACAGAACTACACCGATAAGCATATTCATTAGCACATAAGCACACATACATACCTACAAAGACATACACACACACACGGATAAGACGAAAAATTATAACTGAATTTCCTGATAGAATAAAAGAACCTTAAACTACGGATTCACTAAGCTGAACCTGCGATCCCTTATCTCTTGTGTTGGACAAGTGCCGTCAGTGCAGTACACACTACACAGATTCAACTTCGTTTCATACTAATTGAAGTAACCTACAAATTCCCAGTCCAGTGCAAACAAAATTTACGGGATGGGTATTTAGGTTTCGGCATTTTAATATATTACACTATTTAAAAACTGAACACGTCTTGCAGTCAAATACACGTTAATACATTATGTCGCTTATAATTATTACACTACGCTCCAGCTGAGAAGCAAACTTTCTTCTGCTGTGCGAAATGGGGTATCCGCGAGCTCCACCTTGTTTCCATGTGTTTACAAAATTCTTCCGCCCAGTTATTTACACCAGACATATTGTTAATATTGCTACTGATAACAATTTTCTTTTCTTATTTCTCCACAATTACGTTCCTGTACAAATCAGGGCCATGTTATGCGGTATACTACCAACAATTAGGATGGGAGTAATTTATCTCTAGGTCCCATACCAACGTAAGGAATGCTATGTATCATCCATCGGTTTAATCAAATATTTAGAGCACAATCGTATTTTCCTTTCTGAAGTACGTTAAATGCGATCCCCAGTCACATTAACATTTTAAATTTTAATTTAATTTTTTGTATCTGTATCATTTGGTAGTCGTATGTAAATTGTATTTAGTTGCACGGTAAACAAACACACTAACATACATAAAGGGATCCACTTCAGTTTAATATGTAAAATCAATAGGAACAGATCGTGTACAATACACTGATGGGGGCATGGAATCAGGTTACGCCTGCGTCATGGGTAAAAGTTGCCGTTTGTATCACAATCAGGTTCAGGCCTTTCAACTGCATGTCAAGCGAACTGCACAAAGAAATGACATGACCTGCCATGAATGAGCAATAAAATTCAGCTAACAATGCACCAGTTTTGTTCTTCGGTAATTGAAAACATGCGGGACTTGTATTCTATACAAGCCACCATGGTGTATTCGAACGTGGAAACCTGTTTCGGAAATTAAACCTCGTTGGCCTACTACAAAGAATTGGAATTTTAAATTTTCATCAAAGCGAGTTCGTAATATTTGTGAAGTTAAACAAACCCCTCTTTGAATGTTTGTTCCTCATCTCATAGAGTTTAATGAAAAAGAACCTTTGGCATGTCCGTCAACCTGCGTGGGCATAGGAACAAATTTTGACTAGATTTGGTATGAATATATTTTCATAGTATTTATTTAGGTTCTATCCGACAAATGTTCACTTTTATTTTCTATTATTCAATACATATATTTCATTGAAGATGGTCCAACATGTTTCGAACCTTATATGAGGTTCATCTTCAGGGACGTCTGTTTTAAATTACACCAGCCCTTCTTCAAAGGTACACGTTAGGTTTTACATAGGTTATACACTTGAAAATGTTGTCTTTGTTGTCTTGTGGTTACCCGCACCGCAGAGAAGGTTCCCTGGTTGATCCTGCCAATACTCATATGCTTGTCTCAAAGATTATGGCATGCATGTCTCAGTGCAAGCCACATTAAGGTGGAACCGCGAATAGCTGATTTAATCAGTTATGGTTCATTAGATGGTGGATAGTTACTTGGATAACTGTGGTAATTCTAGAGCTAATATACGAGGGCTGTCCAAAAAGTATCCGACTATATTTCTTCCCGCGGTAAATAATGGCGAAAGGGTGGGGAAACTGAGCGTAGTGGTAGAAGGGACTTTCATGCGCATGCGTGATTTTTTGCTGCCTCGCAACACCGCCGGATGCGTCTGTCGCTGCCAGATAGCGAAGTGGTGTAACACGTGTTCGTCGCATTCTCGTTTCGCTCAAGATGACAGAATGTTTGGAGCAGCGATTCTGCATCAAGTTTTGTCAGAAACTTGGGGATACCCAAGCGGAAACAATCCGCAAAATTCAGCAGGCTTTCGGTGATGATGCAATGGGGGTCACTCAAATTAAAGAGTGGTTCAACCGCTTTAAAGATGGCCGCATGTCGGCGGACAGTGACCAGCGTTCCGGGAGACCGTCAACGAGCCGAAATGCTGATGTCATTGACAAAGTGCGGACATTGATCATGGAGGACCGTCGTTTGACCGTCCGGGAAATTGCTGATGAGGTTGGGATCAGCAGAGGTTCCACAAACACGATTTTAACTGAGGATGTGGGCATGCGAAGAGTGGCGGCAAAATTTGTGCCCAAGCTGCTTTCGCCGGAGCAGCAACAACTCCACCTTGAGGTCGCGCAGGACATGCTGGAGTGCGCCAACAGGGATCCTGAGTTCCTGAAGACTGTGATCACAGGTGACGAGTCGTGGGTGTACGGATATGACCCGGAAACCAAGGTCCAGTCGTCACAATGGAAGCATCCAACATCCCCGAGGCCCAAAAAAGCACGACACGTTCCGAGCAATGTGAAGGTGATACTGACTGTTTTCTTCGATTACCGGGGTGTTGTGCATCATGAGTACGCACCACTAGGCCAAACTGTTAATAAGGAGTACTACCAAGAAGTCCTCCGTCATCTTCGTGATGCAGTTCGGCGCAAGAAACCGGAGCTGTGGGACGCAAGCAACTGGCAGCTGCATCATGACAATGCCCCAACTCATTCATCACACCTGATCCAGGGTTTCCTGGCTAAGCACGGCATTCCGCAGGTTCGCCAGGCTCCCTACTCTCCTGACATAGCTCCTTGTGATTTCTGGCTGTTCCCGAGAATGAAGACACCGCTAAAAGGCTCCCGTTTTGACAGCCGCGAGGACATTATACAGAACGCGACGGCGCAGCTGCACACCAATCCAAAACAAGCCTTCCAGAATTGCTTCCAGCGATGGAAGGACCGCTGGGCTGAGTGTGTGGAGTCACAAGGGGCCTACTTTGAAGGGGATTAGGTATTGTAACCACCCAGATACAGAACTTTTTTTTCCCGGTCCAAGGTCGGATACTTTTTGGACAGACCTCGTATCCTAATAATTCAAGACATGCAGGCTTTGGTAGGAATACATACGTTAGTGGCTGAGCCCACGCCGACCAAGGGAACAGAGGCGAGACCAGACCAAAGCCCTTGCCTATCGGCCAGACACCACAGTGACTGAGACCACGCCGACCAAAGGAAAAGAGGCGAGTCCAGACCAACGCCCTTGCCTATCGGCCCGCCACCACAGTGACTGAGCCCACGCCGACCAAAGGAACACAGGCGAGACCAGACCAACGCCCTTGCCAATCGGGTCGCCACCCCGGTGACTGAGCCCATACCGACCAATGGAAAAAAGGCGAGTACATACCAACGACCTTGTCTATCGCCCGCCACCACAGTGAATGAGCTCATGACGAACAAAAGAACAAAGCCGAGACCAGACAAACGCCCTTGCCTATCGGGCCGCCACCACAGTGACAAAAACCAAGACGACCAAAAGAACAGAGGCTAGAGCAGCGCCCTCAGCTGTCGTGCCCGCCTCCACAGTGGCTGGCTGAGCCCAAGCCTACCGAGCGTACAGAGGCCAGAGCGGCGCCCTCAACTGTCGTGACCGCTATCACAGACGCTTGCAGAGCCCACGCCGACAGAGCGAACAGTGGTCATAACAGCGCTATCACCTTTCGTGCCAGCCACCACAGTGGATGGCTGGACCCACGCCGACCAAGCGAACAGAGCCCACAGCAGCGCCCTCACCTGTCGTGATTGCCACCACAGTGGCTGGCTAAGCCTAAGCCGACCAAGCGAACAGAGGCCAGAAGAGCGCCCTCAAATTTCGTACCCGACCCACGGTGGATGGCTGAGCTCTCGCCGACCAAGCGAATTGAGGCCAGAGCAGCGCCCTCACCTGTCGTGTCTGCCACCACAGGGGCTGGCTGGGCCCACGCCGACCAAGCGAACAGAGGCCACAGCAGCGCCCTCAAATGTCGTGCTCGCTACCACAGTGCCTGGCTGAGCCCACGCCGACCGAGCGAACAGAGGCCAGAGCAGCGACCTAACCAGACGTGCCCGCCACCACAGTGGCTGGCTGAGCCCACGCCGACCGAGCGAACAGACACCAGAGCAGCGCCCTCGCATGTCGTGCCCGCCACCACAATGGCTGGCTGAGCAAACGCCAAGCGATAGAACAGAGGAAAGAGCAGCGCCTTCACCTGTCGTGCCCGCCAACACATTGGATGCCTGAGCCCACTCCGACCGAGCGAAGAGAGGCCAAAGCCCTCACCCGTCGTGCCCGCCAACACAGTGGCTGGCTGTGCCCACGCCGCCCAACCGAACAGAGGCCAGGGAAGCGCCCTCAACCTTAGTGCCCACCACCACAGTGGCTGGCTGCGACCTCGCCGACTAAGCGAACAGATGCGATAGCCGTGACCTCACTTGTCGTTTCCGCCTCCACAGTGGCTGTCTGAGATCACGCCAACCAAGCGAACAGAGGCCAGAGCAGTGCCCTCACCTGTCGTGCCCGCCACCACATTGACTGAGCCCACGCCGACCAAAGGAATAGAGGCGAGAGAAGACGAACATCCTTTCCTATCAGCCCGCCACCACAGTGACTGAGCCCACGCCGACAAAAAGGAAAAATGGCGAGACCAGACCAACGCCCTTGCCTATCGGCCCGCCATTACAGTGACTGAGCCCACGCCGACCAAAGGATCAGACGCGAGACCAGACCATCGCCCTTGCCTATCGGAAACCAACACATTGACTGAGCCCACGCCGACCTAAGGAAGAGAGGCGAGACCAGAGCAACACCCTTGCCTTTAGGCCCGTCACCACAGTCACTGAGCACACGCCGACCAAAGGACCAGAGGCGAGACCAGACCAACGCCTTTGCCTATCGGCCCGACACCACAGTGACTGAGCCCACCCCGACCAAAGGAACAGTGGCAAGACCAGACCTACGCCCTTGCCTATCGGCCCGCCACCACAGTGAGTGAGCCCACGCCGACCAATGGAGCAGAGCCGAGACTAAACCAACGCCCTTGAAATTATCGGCCCGCCACCACAGTGATTGAGCACACGCCGACCAAAGGAACAGAGGCGAGACCAGATCATCGCCCTTTCCCATCGGCCCGCCACCACAGTGACTGATCCCACGACGACCAAAGGAACACAGGCGAGACCAGACCAACGCCCTTGCCTATCGGCCCGCCACCACAGTCGTTGAGCCCACGCCGACCAAAGGAACAGAGGAACTCGCACCGAGGTGACGGTTCCCTGGTTGATGCTGCCAGTAGTCATATGCTTGTCTCAAAAATTATGTCGTGCATGTCTCAGTGCAAGCAACATTAAGGTGAAACAGCGAATGGATGATAAAATCAGTTATGGTTCCTTAGATGGTGAATAGTTACTTGGATAACTGTGGTAGTTTTAGAGATAATACATGCTAATATTTTCAAAGACATGCAGGCTCGTGTTAGGAAGACATAACCAACCTCGGAATATTTTCGAAGAGATGCCGGCTCCAGGTAGGAGGACATACCTGCACCGTTATTTTTTCAGTGTGTCGCCCGTGCGTTGTAGCGGGACCAACTTAAGGCTGCCTTGGATAATATTCAAAGTGTTACCGGCTAGTGGAAGTGGTACATACCAGCCTCTGAATAATTTCAAAGAGTTGCAGGCTCGTGGTAGGAGGATATACATGCCTCCCAATATATTCAAAGACATGCAGGCTCGTGGTAGGAGGTCATAACGGCTATACGGGCTCGGCATTCGAGGTTGTATTCACTGCTGCTCTAACTGAGATGATTTCGGACTTCCCTGAAAATGAATAATGCCCTACTGCCTCGTGGTGGACGAATGCTGAGACTCGCTGCCGCCTAGCGTTCCAATGTCTGGTGCCAGATCGGATTCTGCTCGCTGCCCGCTCCCGACTCGGTCTACGACGGTGCATTTGATACTTTAGGAGGACGAGAGACTGAGACAGCGGAGAAGAACGGACAGTCCTCCGCCCGGCAAACTGTTTCACCCTCATAGCAACGTCGAGGATATCTGCCTTCGGGCGGGTCCGGCGAGGAACTCGCACAGCAGTGACTGTTCCCTGGTTGATCCTGCCAGCAGTCATATGATTGTCTCAAAGATTACGCCATGCTTGTCTCTGTGCAAGCCACATTAAGGTGAAATCGCAAATGGCCCCTTAAATCAATTATAGTTCCTTAGATGGTGGACAGTTACTTGGATAACTGTGGTAATTCTAGAGCTAATATATCCTATTATTTTGAGACATGTAGGCTCGTGGTAGAAGGACATACGATAGTGGCAGAGCCCACGCCGACCAAAGGAACAGAGTCGAGCCCAGACCAACACCCTTGACTATTGGCCCGACACCACAGTGAATGAGCCCAGGTCGACCAAAGGAACAGAGGCGTGACCAGAACAACGCAATTGCCAATCGGCCAGCCACCACAGTGACTGAGTCCACTCCGACCAAAGGAACAGAGGCGAGACAATTCCAACGCACTTGCCTATCGGCCAGCAACCACAGTGACCGCCTACGCCGACCAAATGAACAGAGACGAGACCAGACCAACGCCCTTGCCGTTTAGGCCCGCCACCAAAGTAACTGAGCCCACGCCGACCAAGGGAACAGAAGAGAGACCAGATCAACAACCTTGCCTATCGGTCCGCCATCAGTGACTAAAACCACGCTGACCAAATGAACAGAGGCGAGACCAGACCAACGCCCTTGCCTATCGGCCCGCCACCACTGTGACTGAAACAACGCCAACCAAAGGAACAGAGGCGAGAACAAGAAGAAAGGCCTTGCCTATCGACCCGCTACAACAGTGACTGAGCACACTCTGACCAAAGAAAAATAGGCGAGACCAGACCAACGCCCTTGACTGTCGGTCCCACTCCACAGTGACTGAGTCCACGCCGACCAAAAGATCACTGGCGAGAACAGACCAACGTCCTTGCCTATCTGCCCGCCACCATAGTGACTGAGCCCACGCCGACCAAAGGAACTGAAACGAGACCAGACCAACGCCCTTGCCTATCGGGTCGACACCACAGTGTCTGAGCCCAAGCCGACCAAAGGAACAGAGGCGTGTACATACCAACGCCCTTGTCTATCGGCCCGACACCACAGTGACTTAGCTCACGACGAACAATGAACAAGGCCGTGACCAGACCAACGCCCTTGCCTATCAGGCCGCCAAGGCAGTGACTGAAACAACGCCGACCAAAAGAATAGAGGCTAGAGCAGCGCCCTCAATTATCATGCCCGGCACCACAGTGGCTGGCTGAGCCCACGCTTACCAAGCGAATAGAGATCAAAGCAACGCCCTCACTTATCGTGCCCGCCACCATACTGAGCCCACGACGGCTAGACGAACAGAGACTAGACCAGCGCCCTCAATTTTCGTGCCCGCCACCACAGTGACTGAGCCTACGCCGGCCGAAGGAACAGAGGCCAGACCAGAACAAACCCCTTGCCTATCGGCCCGCCACCACAGTCACTGAGCCCATGCCGAACAAAGAAACAAAGGCGAGTACATACCAACGCCCCTGTGTATCGGCCCGTACCCACAGTGACTGAGATCACAACAAACAAAAGAACAAAGCCGAGACCAGACTAACGCCGTTAACTATCGGGCCGCCACCACAGAGACTGAAACCCGCCTACCAAAAGAAAAGGGCCGAGATCAGTAAAACGCCCTTGTCTATCGGCCGGCAAACACAGTGACTGAACCAACGCCAACCAAGGGAACAGAGGCGAGACGAAGAAGAACGACCTTGCCTATCAACCCGCCACAACAGTTACTGAGCACTCGCTGACCAAAGGAACAGAGAAGAGACCAGACCAACGCAATTACATATCGGCCCGTCCCCACAGTGACTGAGCCCACGCCGACCAAGGGAAAAATGGCGAGACCAGAACAACGCCCTTGAAAATCGGCCCGCCACCACAGTGTCTGAGCCGACGCAAACCAAAGGAACAGAGGCGAGACCACAACAAATCTCTTGCCTATCGGCACGCCACCAAGTGACTGAGCCCACGCCAACGACAGGAACAGAGGCGAGTAGATAGCAACGCACTTCTCTATCGGCCCTCCACAACAGTAACTTAGTTCACGACATACAAAAGAACAAAGCCGAAACCAGACCAACCTTTTTCCTATCGGACCGCCAACGGAGTGTCTGAAAACACGCCGACCAACATAAGAGAGTCTAGAGCAGCGCCCTCACCTGTCGTGCCCGCCACCACAGTGGCTACATGAGACCAAGCTTACACAGAGAACAGAGGACAGAGGAGCGCCCTCAACTGTAGTGCCCGATGCCACAGACCGAGAGAACAGAGCCCAGAGCAGCGCACAAAGCCGTCGTGCTCGCCAACACAGTCGCTGGCTGAACCAACGCCGACCAAGCGAACAGAGGCAAGGAAAGTGCCGTCAACTTTCGTGCCCGCCCCACAGTGGATGGCTGAGCCCTCGCCGACCATGCGAACAGAGGCCAGAACAGCGTCCTCACCTCTCGTGTCCGCCACAACAGTGGCTGGCTGAGCCCACGCCGACCAAGCCAAAAGAGGCCAGAGCAGCGACCTCACCTGTCGTTTCCACCACCACAGTGGCTGACTGAGGTCTGGCCGACCAAGCGAAAAGTGGCCAGGACAGCGAAATCATCTGTAGTGACCGCCAACGCACGACACGCCGAACAAGAGAACAGAGGTTAGAACAGCGCACTTACCTGACGTGTCACCCACCACAGTGAATGACTGAGCCCACGCTGACCAAGTGATCAGAGGCCAAGGCAGCGCCATCACCTGCCCTGCACGCCACCACAATGGCTGTCTGAGACCACGACAACCGAGCGAACAGAGGCCAGAGCAGCGCCCTCACATGTCGTGTCCGCCACCACAATGATTGGTTGAGCCCACGCAGACCAATCGGAACGAAAGCAGAGCAGCGCCGTCACAAGTCGTGCCCCCCACAACAGTGTTTTTATGAGCCCACGCCGACCGAGAGAAAAGAGGCCAAAGCAGCTCTCTCACCTGTCGTGCCCGCTACCACAGTGGCTGGCTAAGTCCACGCCGAACAAGGGAACAGAGGCCATATCAGCGCCATCACCTGTCATGCCGCCAGTACAGGGGCTGGTTGAACCCACGCCGTCCGAGCGAACAGAGGCCAGAGCAGCGCCCTCGCCTGCCTTGGCCGCCACCACAGTGGCTTCATGATCGCACGCTGAGCGATTGAACAGATGACAGAGAAGCGCCTTCATCTGTCGTGCCAGCCACCACAGTGGCTGACTGAGCCCACGCCGACCGAGCGATCAGAGGCCAAAGCCATCACCTGTAGTGCCCCTCAACCAAGTGGCTGGCTGAGTTCACGCCGACCAAGCGACCAAAGGCCAGGACAGCGCCCTCAACTTTCGTGCCCGCTAACACAGTGGCTGGCTGAGCACTCGCCAACCAAGCGAACAGAGGCAAGAGCAGCGCACAAAATTCCGTGCCCGCCACAACACTGGCTGCCTGAGCCCTTGCCGATCAAGGGAACAGATGCGAGAGGTGTGACCTCACTTGTCATTCCCGCATCCACAGTGGCTGCCTGAGCCAACGCCGACCAAGCGAAAAGATGCCACAGCATCCCCCTCAATTGTCGTGCCCGCCCCCACAGTGGCTGTCTGAGACCACGCTGAAAAGATAATAGAGGCCAGAGAAGCGCCCTCTACTGTCGAGTCCGCCAACACATTGGCTGGCTGAGGCCACCTACACAGATTGAACAGTGACCAGAGAAGCGCCCTCACCTGTCGTGTCCGCCACCTATGAGCTGGCTGAGCCCACGCCGACCGTACAAACAGAGGCCAGAGCAGCGCCCTTACCTGTCCTGCCAGCCACCACACCAGCTGGCTGAGCCCATGCCGACCGTGAGAACAGAGGCCAGTGCAGCGCTCAAACCTGTCGTGCACACCAACACAGTGGCTGAGTGAGCCCACGCCTACCGAGCAAACTGAGGTCAGAGGAGCGCTCTCACCTGTCGTGCCTGCTACCACAGTTCTTGGCGAGCCCACGACGACAGAGCGAACAGAGGCCACATCAGCGCCATCACCTGTCGTGCCAGGCACCACAGTGGCTGGCTGGGCCCACGCCGACCAACCGAAAAGAGGCCAGAGCAGCGCACTCACCTGTCGTGACCGCCACCACAGTGGCTGGCTGGGCTAACGCCGACAAGAGAACAGAGGCCAGAGCAGCGTCCTCAACTGTCGTGCCCGCACAACTGTGGCTGGCTGAGCCAACGCCGAAAAAACAATCAAAGGCCAGAGCAGCGCCCTCTAATGTCGTACCCGCGACCACAGTGGCTGGCTAAGCCAACGCCGACCAAACGAACAGAGGACAGAGTAGTGCCCACACCTGTCATTCCCGCCACCACAGTGGCTGGCTGGGGCCACGCCGACCAAGCGAACGGAGTTCTGAGCAGCGCTCCCAAATGTCGTGGCCGCCACCAAAGTGGCTGCCTGAGCCCACGCCGAACGATCGAATAGAGGCCAGAGCAGCGCACTCAACTGTCGTGAGCGCCACCACATTGGCAGCCTGATCCCACGACGACCGAGCGAAAACAGGCCAAAGCAGCGCTCTCACATTTCGTGCCCACCACCACAGTGGCTGTCTGAGCCAACGCCGAACAAGCGAACAGAGACCAGAGCAGCGCCCTCGCCCGTCGTGAACGCTACCACAATGGCTGTTTGATCCCACGACGACCGAACGAGCAGAGGCCAAAAAATCACCCTCACGTGTCGAAACCGCCAACACAGTGGCTGGCTGTGCCCACGCCGACAAAGCGGACAGACAAAGAGAATCGCCCTACCTGTCTTGCCAGTCACCACAGTGGCTGGCTGAGCCCACGCCGACCGAAAGAACAGATGCCAGAGCAGCGCCCTCAACTGTCGTGCCCGCCACCACAGTGGCTGTCTGAGCCCACGCCGACGAATAACACAGAGATCATAGCGGCTCCCTCACCTGTCTAACCCGCCAACATATAGGCTACATAGCGGACAGATTCGAGATCTGTGACGTCACTTGTCGTTCCCGCTTCCGCAGTGGCTGTGTGAGCCCACGCCGACCAAGGTAACAGAGGCAATAGCAGCGTCCTCACCTGTCGTGCAGCCATTACAGTAGCTGGCTGAGCCCACCACGACCGAGAGAACAGAAGCCATAGACGCGCCCTCAACTGTCCTGCCCGCCACCACAGTGGCTGGCTAGGAACACGCCGACCAAGCGAGAAGGCGCCAGAGTAGCGCCCTCACAAGTCGTGCCCTCGACCACAGTGGCTGGCTGGGCAAACGCCGACAAAGGGATCAGAGGCCAGAACAGCGCCCTCAACTGTCGTAACAGCCACCACAGTGGCTGGCTGAGCCAACGCCGAATAAAACGATAACAGTTCAGAGCAGCTCCCTCAAAAGTGGCTGGCTAAGCCCAAGCCGACCAAGGGAAAAGAGGCCATGTGATGCAAACGTCCCACACAGTGGGCCACGTTACTCTCAACTGACGCCTGGCAACTATTGCGTCCTAACTCCAAACCCCACCATTTCCTTATTCACCTAAGCCACATACTTCCTCAGATTAGTTCTTCGTGAACGACAGGCGTCGGAGCCACACACAATTCTTTACGTTTAGGGCGTCGTGACGCCGAGAATCGGAGTCATATTCAAACCAAACCCACTCGTATCCCTAGGTTAAGGCCTCGGGCAATGACCCAACACTCTCAAAATCAATTAACTAAAGGCGTACCGACGCTAGGCGTCGATGGGATATACCTACCACTTAACTAGTCACGCCGACCGAGATAAAAGAGGCTAGAGCAGCGACCTCACCTGTCTTGCCCGCCACCACAGTAGCTGACAGACCCCAAGCCGAAAAGCGAAAAGATGCCAGAGAAGCGCCCTCACCTGTCGTGCTCGCCAAAACAGAGGCTTGCTGAGCCCTCGCCGACCAAGCGTACAGAGGCCTGAGCAGCGCCCCCAACTTTCGTGCACTCCTACACAGTGGCTGTCTGAGACCACACAGACCAAACTAACAAAGGCCAGAGAAGCGCCCTCACCTGTCGTTCCCGCCAAAACAGTGAATGGTTGAGCCCATGCCGACCAAGTGAACTGAAGCCAGAGCAGCGCCGTCACATGTCGTGCCCGCCACCACAGTGACTGGATGAGCCCACGCCGACCAAGCGAACAGATGCGAGAGCTGTGACGTCACGTGCCGTTCCTGCTACCACAGTGGCTGTCTGAGCCCACGCCGAACAAGCTAACAGAGGCCAGAGCAACGCCCTCACTTGTAATGCCCGCCACCAGTGGCTAACTGAGCCTATGCCGAACAAGCGAACAGAGGCCAGAGTAGCGTCCTCACCTGTCGTGGCCGCCACCACAGTGGCCGGATGAGCTCCTGTCGACCTTGCGAACAGAGACCAGAGAGGCTCCCTCACCTGTCTTGCCCGCCACAACAGTGGCTGACTGAGCCCACGCCGACCAAGCGAACAGAGGCCAGAGGAGCTCCCTCTCCTGTCGTTCCCGCCACCACAGTGGCTGGCTGACCCAACGCCGAACAAGCGAAAAGAGGTCAATGCATCGCACTCACCTGTCTTGCCCGCCAACACAGTGACTGAATGAGCCCAAGCAGACCAAGCGAACAAACGCTACAGCAGCTCCGTCACCTGTCGTGCTCGCAACCTCAGTGGCTGGATGAGCCCATGCCGAACAAGTGAAAAGATGCCAGAGCAGCGGCCTCAAATGTCGTGTCCGCCACCAAAGTGGCTGGCTGAGCCCTCTCCGACCAAGCGAAAAGAGGCCAGAGTAGCGCCCTCACCTGTCGTGCTCGCCACCACAGAGGCTTGCTGAGCCCTCGCCGACCAAGCGAACAGAGGCCTGAGCAGCGCCCCCACCTATCGTGCCCTCCTACACAGCGGCTGTCTGAGACCACGCCGACCAAGCGAACAGAGGCCAGAGCAGCGCCCTCACCTGTCGTTCCCGCCCAAAAAGTGGCTGTCTGAGCCCATGCCGACCAAGCGAACTCAGGCCAAGGCAGCGCCGTCACATGTCGTAACCGCCACCACAGTGGCTGGATGCGCCCACGCCGACCAAGGAACAGATGCGAGAGCTGTGACGTCACTTGTCGTTCCCGCTTCCACAGTGGGTGTCTGAGCCCACGCTGACCAAGATAATAGAGGCCATCGCAGCGCCCTCTTCTGTCGTGCCGCCACCACAGGGGCTGGCTGAGCCCACGCCGACCGAGAGAACTGAGGTCAGAGCCCACGTCGACCGAGAGAACAGAGGCCAGAGCAGCGCCCTCACCAGTCGCGTCCGCAGACAGATAGGCTGAATGAGCCCACGCCCACAGATTGAACAGAGGCCAGAGCAGCGCTCTCACCTGTCGTGCTTGCCACCACAGAGGCTTGTTGAGCCCTCGCCGCCCAAGCGAACAGAGGCCTGAGCAGCGCCCCCACCTGTAGTGCCCTCCTACACAGTGGCTGTCTGATCCCACGCCGACCAAGCTAAAAGAGGACAGAGCAGCGCCCTCACCAGTCGTGCCCGCCACCACAGTGCTGGCTGATCCCATAGCGACCAAGCGAACAGAGGCCAGAGTAGCGTACTCACCTGCCGTGTCCGCCACCACAGTGGCTGGTTGAGCCCTTGTCGACCAAGCGAACAGAGGCCAGAGTAGCGTCCTAACCTGTCGTGCCCGCCACCACAGTGGCTGGTTGAGCCCTTGACGACCAAGCGAACAGAGACCAGAGAGGCGCCCTCACCTGTCTTGCCCGCCACAACAGTGGCTGACTGAGCCCACGCCGACCAAGCGAACAGAGGCCAGAGGAGCTCCCTCACCTGTCGTTCCCGCCACCACAGTGGCTGGCTGACCCAACGCCGAACAAGCGAAAAGAGGTCAGTTCATCGCACACACCTGTATTGCCCGTCAACACAGTGACTGAATGAGCCCAAGCAGACCAAGTGAACAGACGCTACAGCATCTCCCTCACCTGTCGTGCTCGCAACCTCAGTGACTGGATGAGCCCATGCCGAACAAGTGAAAAGAGGCCAGAGCAGCGGCCTCACATGCCGTGTCCGCCACAAAAGTGACTGGCTGAGCCCTCGCCGACCAAGCGAAAAGAGGCAAGAGTAGCGCCCTCACCTGTCGTGCTCGCCAACACAGAGGCTTGCTGAGCCCTCGCCGACCAAGCGAACAGAGGCCTCAGCAGCGACCCAACCTGTCGTGCCCTCCTACACCGTGGCTGTCTGAGACCACGCCGACCAAGCGAACAGAGGCCAGATCAGCGCCCTCACCTGTCGTTCCCGCCCAAAAAATGGCTGTCTGAGCCCATGACAACCAAGCGAACTGAGGCCAGAGCAGCGCCGTCACATGTCGTACCCGACACCACAATGGCTGGATGAGCCCACGCCGACCAAGCGAACAGATGCGAGAGCTGTGACGTCACTTTTCGTTCCCGCTTCCACAGTGGCTGTCTGAGCCCAAGCCGACCAAGATAATAGAGGCCATAGCAGCGCCCTCTTCTGTCGTGCCGCCACCACAGGGGCTGGCTGAGCCCACGCCGACCGAGAGAACTGAGGTCAGAGCAGCGCCCTCAACTGTCGTGTCGGCTCACACATAGGCTGACGGAACCCACGCCCACAGAATGAAAAGAGGCCAGAGCAGCGCCCACACCTATCGTGCCCGCCACCACAGTGGTTGGCTGAGCCCATGCGGGCCGGGAGAACAGAGGAGAGAGCAGCGCCCTCACATGTCGTGCCCACCACCACAGTGGCTGGCTGAGCACACGCCTACCGAGAGAACACAGGCCAGAGCAGCGCCCTCGTCTGTCGTGCCCGCCACCACAGTGGCTGGCTGAGCCAAAGCTGACAAGCAAACGGAATCCTGAGCAGCGCTCTCAACTGTCGTGCCCGCCAACAAAGTGGCTGCCTGTGCCCACGCCGATCGACCAAATAGAGGCCAGAGCAGCGCCATCACTTGTCGTGCCCGCCACCACAGTGGCTGGATGATCCCACGTCGACCGAGCGAACAAAGGCCAGAGCAGCGCCCTCAACTGTCGTGCCCGACGCAACATTGGATGGCTTAGCCCACGCCATCAGAGCGAAAGAGGCCAGATCAGCGCCGTCACCTGTCGTGTCCGCCACCATATAGCTGGCTGAGCCCACGCCGACCGAGCGATCAGAGGCCAGAGCAGCGCCCTCACCTGTCGTGCCCCTACCAGTGCCTGGCTGTGTCCACGCCGATTAAGCGAACAGAGGCCAGAGAAGTGCCCTCACATTTCGTGCCCGCCAACAAAGTGGCTGCCTGTGCCAACGCCAAACGATCAAATGGAGGCCAGAGCAGCGCCCTCACCTGTCGTGTCCGGCCACCACAGTGGCTGGCTGAACCCACGCCAACCAAGCGAACAGAGGCCAAAGCAGCGCCCTCACCTGTCGTGCCGCCACCACAGGGGCTGGATGAGCCCACGCCGACCGAGAGAACAGATGCCAGAGCAGTGCCCTCACCTGTTGTGTCCGCCGACACATAGTCTGACTGAGTCCACGCCCACAGATTGAACAGAGGCCAGAGCAGCGCCTTCACGTGTCGTGCTCGCCACCACAGTGGCTTGCTGAGCCCTCACCGACCAAGCGAACAGAGGCCTGAGCAGCGCCCAGCACCTGTCGTGCCCTCCTACACATTGTATGGCTTAGCCCACGCCATAAGAGCGAAAGAGGCCAGATCAGCGCCGTCACCTGTCGTGTCCGCCACCACAGTGCCCTTTTGAGCCCACGCCGACCGAGCGAACAGATGTCAGAAAAGTGTCCTCAACTGTCGTGCTACCAATACAGGGGCTGGCTGAGCCCATGCCGAACGCGCGAACAGAGTCCAGAACAGCGCCCTCACCTGTCGTGCCCGCCAACACAGTCGATGGCTAAGTCCACGCTGACCTAGCGAAGAGGCCAAAGCAGCGCCCTCACCTGTCGTGCCCGCCACCACAGTGGTTGGCTGAGCCCACGCCGACCCAGATCACACCAAGTACGTGATTGTAGGGTTTCTTCCCGACAGCACTTACCCAACCTGCTTCGAGTTCGGCGCCGCTAGTCAGGCGCCGGTAGTTTTCTGCTCACCCTGTAGGTCCATTTGCCTACAAAATGCGAGCATCTCTGCAAGCAGGAACCCTACAAGTGCAACGAATGGTCTTTCCGTCTGCAGACCGTGACAGGAGTCGAACCGGGGGCGAAGTTCACCATGGACCGCAGGTCCATAACTCTCAATGTCGGCGAACTGAAATACCTGCTGTTGAATATTTCGATTTTGGTCCGCCAGCTTGCGCGATATACGATGGCCGAAAATGACGTTAGACCGCCTCACTGTTCGTCCAATATGACGTGTTATTCGTTGAAATCACGGGCAAACTTTAATTATTTTTCTGTTAATGTGTGACGTAGAAAATGGACTGCAATACGTGTGTGTGTGTGTGTATGTGTGTGTGTGTGTAATCAGGATTCAAAGACATTTCAATATATATTGTGATGTACGCATATTATTATTATTATTATTATTATTATTTACTGCAATTGGGTTTTCACCCGGTGGCAGTAGTCCTTACACTAGTACACACAATACAAATGGACATATAAATATACATAAAATTAACAATACAAAACAAACTATACACAATTACAAAACAAAATACATACAGTAAATACAAGTACACACATTATAACACCGTACACACATTATAAAAACATCCACACCTTGCAAAAGCATCCACTCCTTACAAAAGCATCCGCACCTTACAAAAACATCCATACCTTACAAATACATCCACACCTTACAAAAACACCCATACACATACAAAACAAAATACATACAGTAAATACAAGTACACATATTAGAAAAACCCCGTTCACACCTTACAAAAACACCCATGCACATACAAAACAAAATACATACAGTAAATACAAGTACTCATATTAGAACACCGTACACACCTTACAAAAACACCCATACACATACAAAATTAAATACATACAGTAAATACAAGTACACACATTAGAACACCGTACACACATTACAAAAACATCTGCACCTTACAAAAGCATCCACTCCTTACAAAAGCATCCACACCTTACAAAAACATCCACACCTTACAAATACATCCATACCTTACAAAAACACCCATACACATACAAAACAAAATACATACAGTAAATACAAATACACATATTAGAAAACCGTACGCACCTTACTAAAACACCCTTACACATACAAAACAAAATACATACAGTAAACAAAATACATACAGTAAATACAAGTACACATATTAGAACACCGTACACACATTACAAAAACATCCACAACTTACAAATCATCCACACCTTACAAAAGCATCCACACCTTACAAAAACACCCATACACAGAAAAAAAAAACACAAGCACAATACAAAAAACACCCACACATTAATTAATTTCAGTGCGTTAGAATATCCTCAGTATAAAGTCAGACCAAAGTACATGCTAATTATATCCCCCAAGAACTTAATTCACTTCACTTCACTTCGAAACCAGAGCACTTCACTTCACATCACTTCACACCCCTTCACTTCACATCCCTTATTTTTATTTAATCTCCACTTAAAAATCCTTAGCTTATAATGACGTTCTTGACCCTTTTTTTAAAAGAGCTTAATTTACAGGGGAAAGTCGCTAGTACGCTTGGAGGTAATTGGTTCCAGCTTTTTATGGTCCTATTTACAAAGGAATATTTACCTACATCTGTTCTTTGTTTCCTAATCCTAATTTTCCGACTATGATCGTCCCTACCCAGGTAGCATGGTTTTAGCAGTCTATCCCCTATTGTTTTCCAAGCCCGTCCCCCGGTGTATGCTTTGAAAAGGGCGCATATTCGGGCTATCGCTCTACGCTGTGTCAATGTTTCCCAACCCGATTCATTTGTATTATTTGCAAATTTTGCCGCTCTCTTTTGCACGCGATTCAAAGCGCTTACCTGACCTTCTCTGTATGGGTCCCAACACACCGCTCCATACTCAAGTATCGGTCTCACAAGTGCCGTATAAGCTAAACTTTTCGTATTATTATTTGCCCTTTTGAGTATACGCATTACGAAATGAAGAGCCCTCCATGATTTTCTTAGTGTATAATTTACATGATCTGCCCAGCTTAGGTCGCTGCGTATAATTATTCCTAAATACTTAAAGCTATTTGCCTCTGGAATTAGTTGATCCCCAATACAATACCTCAGTTTACCTTTCACCCTAGCTCTATTGAAGCTTACTGCTTTACTCTTACCTGGATTTATCCTCATTTCATTTTCAACCGCCCATTCCCCTAATCTATTCTGTCTAATCTGTCTGCAAATTTTCAATGTCACTACTATCGATTATCCTCCTGTATATTATACAATCATCAGCGAAAAGCCGTATATTTGACTCAATGTTTTTCCAAATATCATTAACATAAGCGAGGAACAGCAACGGACCTAATACGCTCCCTTGCGGCACTCCCGACGTTACTCTGACTTCATCAGATAGTTGTCCGTCTACTCTAACTCTTTGCGAACGTCCTAACAGAAATTCCTTTATCCACACCACTACCCTCAAGTCCACACCGGTTTCCGCAATTTTTGAAAGCAGCATATCATGTGGGACTAAATCAAAAGCCTTTGAAAAATCTATTATAATCGCGTCAGTCCTGACTCCCTCGTCCAATGAATCAGCAATATCTTGACAAACTGTGACTACTTGGCTTTCGCATGAGTACCCTGGTCTAAATCCATGCTGACCCTCATATAACCACTCACTCATTTCCCAGACTTGCCTTAGATACCCTGCTACAACGTGCTCCATTTGTTTGCAAA
Source organism: Reticulitermes speratus (assembly GCA_021186555.1). Taxonomy (NCBI): domain Eukaryota; kingdom Metazoa; phylum Arthropoda; class Insecta; order Blattodea; family Rhinotermitidae; genus Reticulitermes; species Reticulitermes speratus. Next base: position 46,970,541 of record JAJKFL010000001.1, read on the forward strand.
CTACTGAGGTTAAACTGACCGGTCTATAGTTTCCCACTACCGATCGATCTCCCCCTTTATAAATAGGAACCACTATAGCTTTTTTCCAGTCCCCTGGGATAGAATTGTTGTTCATCGTTATATCTAGTAATCTCGCGAGGTATGGAATCATGGCTTCCCCACCTAACTTTAAAATTTCCCCAGGAATGCCATCTGGTCCGACGGATTTATTTCTCCCGATTGCTGATAGTCGTTTCCTTAAAATGTTGATACTAGTGGTGAACGGTTTTACTGAATCTGTCGATTGGATTTGCGGGGTGTTTCGTTCGCAACTGAATACAGACGCATAATAAGAGTTTAGGGAGTTGGCCTTTTCTATTGGTTCGGTGATGATATTTCCATTAATGCCCTTGATCGCAGGAATATTTTCTCTATTACCTTTACGTCTTTTAACATACTTATAAAACTCTGCCCAGCATTTACCTTCGTTTTGTAAGACCGAACTTAAGAATGTCTCCTGAGCCTTCTTTTTTGCTATCAGTAACTCTTTGGATAAACGTTTCAGCTCTGCTTGGTAATGCCCACCAAATTTTCGCTTATTGTAAACTTTCCTCACCTTTACCTTAAGTCGTTTTACTTCCTTCGTATAATATTCCGGATCCGGATTTTTACTTAGAATTTTATGTGGTACAAAACGTTCTATACCCTCAAAGACTATTTCCTTGTAGCTTTTCCATATCTCCTCCACGCTACTACCATTTCCAGCCCATAAGCTAAAATTTTCCCGAAGAAATGTTTGCAAACCTAATACATCTGTTTTGTGGTACACCGGGACTATCCTTTCAATTTTTTTCTCCCGACAATTTTCATCCCATTCTACTTCCAATAAAACCCCGCTATGATCGCTGATTCCGTGCACAATGTTACAAGAGTTAAGCGTATTATCAGGTCTGAGGAGGTAGATGTCCAACAGCGCGTCACCTCTCGTCGGGCCACTTACTACCTGAGTATAACCATTTTCCCATACTAATTTGTTTACGAAAGCCTGAAAACCGGTTGTCTTTCCTGCATCCCCATTCCAATTCGCTTGAGGTAAGTTCAAATCTCCTCCTATAATGCATCTCTTCGTTGAGTTTCGCGTAAGTAAGGTACGGGCTGCTAGTCTTTCAATCGCCAACATTTCCTCGTTAGGAGCTCTGTATATACCTATAATTTCCCACGAATATTTTGGATCCATTCCTTTCACTTCCACCGCGATCATCTCAAAATCCTCATCCACCCACAGCTCCGTACAGGCAATGTAATTTTTAACACATATAAAAACCCCACCACCACGGGCTGTCCTATCTCTTCTGAAAATTGTAAAATCTGCCCTAAAAACTTCAGCATTGCTAATGTCTTCTTTAAGCCATGACTCCGTACCTATAACAACATCAGGGTTGTATGTGTCAACTAAATTCCAGAAATCTAAGGCTTTATTATATATACTCCTACAGTTAACCTGTAGCACCACTAGCGACTTACCTTCAACCCTATATGCAGATGTTGTACTTATAGATTCAACCCCTGACCTAGCTTCAGTTTCCCTACTCACCCATTTATTCGTCTCTGTCCCCCTTTCATTAGTGAGACATTTGTGTATTTCATACAATTCATACATTATCATTTAACCTGAATTCATGTAACCAGATCGTATATTAATAAAAACAAAATAAAAACATTTGACTACTGAGTGTGTATTTACTGAACACCACTTCCTGTAACACAATACTAAATGTGTATGCAATATGCAACACATTACCCCCCAGCTGATCCCAAGTTGAACGAGCCTTTTCTTACGCGAAGAGTGTGTTGATTTTTAAGCACGTACAGATTCCTCACTTCTTACACCTGTGTTTGCTTTTAGACGTCACGTATGTAACGTACTGTTCGTCTCAGGGTTCCTGGGGCAAGTTTAATTTCTGCCCTGCTAGTTACACAACCGTATCACACAGTGGGCCACGTTACTCACAACTAACGCCTGGCATCTTTTGCATCTCAACCCCAAAACCCCACCCTTTCCTTATTCACCTAAGCAAACCACTTCCTCAGGTTTAGGGCTCCGTGAACGACAGGCGTCGGAGCCACACACAATTCTTTATGTTTAAAGCGTCGTGACGCCGAGCGTCGGATTCATATTCAAACCAAACCTATTCGTATCCCTAGGTGGAGGCCTCGGGCAATGACCCAACACTCTCAAAATCAATTAACTTAAGGCGTACCGACGCGAGTCATCGATGGGATATACATGCCCCTTAACTACTCACGCCGACCGAGCGAACAAGAGGCCAGAGCAGCGCCCTCACTTGTAGAGCCCGCCACCACAGTGGCTGGCTGAACCCACGCTGACCGAGAGAACACAGGCTACAGCAACGCCCTCGTCTTTCTTGGCCGCCACCACAGTGGCTCTCTGAGCCCATGCCGACCGGGCAAGCAGAGGACAGAGCTGCGCCCACACATGTCGTACCCGCCACCACAGTGGCTGGCTGAGCCCACGCCGACCGAGAGAACACAGGTCAGAGCAGCGACCTCATCTGTCGTGCCTGCCACCACAGTGGCTGGCTGAGCCCACGGCGACCGAGAGAACAGAGGCCAGAGCAGCGCACTCACATGTCGTGACCGCCACCACAGTGGCTGGATGAGCCCACGCCGACCAAGCAAAAAGAGGCCAGAGCAGCGCCCTTACATGTCGTTGCAGCCAACACAGTGGCTGGCTGAGCCCACGCCGACCAATCGAACAGAGGCCAGAGCAGCGCACTCACATCTCGTGACCGCCACCACAGTGGCTGGATGAGCCCACGCCGACCAAGCAAAAAGAGGCCAGAGCAGCGCCCTTACATGTCGTTGCAGCCAACACAGTGGCTGGCTGAGCCCACGCCGACCAATCGAACAGAGGCCAGAGCAGCGCCCTCACCTTTCTTGCCCGCCACCACAGTGGATGGCTGGGCCCACGCCGACCAAGCGAACAGAGGCAAGAGCAGCGCCCTCACCTGTCGTGCCCGCCACCAAAGTAACTGGCAGAGCCCACGCCGACCGAGCGAACAGAGGCCAGAGCAGCGCCCTAGCCTGTCGTGCCCGCCACCACAGTGGCTCTCTGAGCCCACGCCGACCGAGCGAACAGAAGCCAAAGCAGCGCCCTCACCTGTCGTGCTGCCACTACAGAGGCTGGCTGAGCCCACGACGACTAAGCGAACAGAGGCCAGAGCAGCGCCCTCACCTGTCGTTCCCGCCACCACAGAGGCTGGCTGGACCCACGCCGACAACTCGAACAGGGCCCAGAACAGCGCAATCTCATGTCGTGGCCCCCAACACTGTGGCTGGCTAAGCACACGTCGACAAAGCGAGCAGAGGCCAGAGGAGCTCCCTCCCCTGCCGTTCCAGCCGCCACAGTGGCTGGCTAACCCCACGCCGCACAAGCGAAAAGAGGTCAGTGCATCGCACTCACCTGTCATGCCCGCCAACACAGTGGTTGGCTGAGGCCACGCTGACCCAGATCACACCAAGTACGTGAGTGTAGGATTTTTCCCCGACCGCACTTACCAGGCCTGCTTCGAGTTCGGCGCCGCTAGACAGGCGCCGGTAGTTTTCTGCTCACCCTGTCCGTACATTTGCCTACACTCTGCGAGCATCTCTGCAAGCAGGAACCCTACAAGTGCAACGAATTGTCCTTCCGTCTGCAGATCGTGACAGAAGGATTCGAACCGGGGGCCAAGTTCACCATGGACAGCATGTCTATAACTCTCAACGTCGGCGAACTGAAGTACCTGCTGTTGAACATGTCGACTTTGGTCCGCCAGCTTGCGCGATATACGATGGCAGAAAAAGTCGTTAGTGAATATGTACATAGCTCCACCGCTTCATCTTTTTTCGTGGCGCCCAACGAGACCGCCTCTCTGTTCGTCCAATATGTCGTGTTATTCGATGAAATCACGGGCAAACTTTAATTATTTTTCTTTTAAAGTGTGTGTGTGTATATATAATTGTGACGTAGAAAATGGACTGCAATATGTGTGTTTGTGTGTGTGTGTGTGTGTAACCAGGATTCAAAGACATTTCAATATACACTGTGATGTACGTATATTAATGAGACATTTGTGTTTGCATACACTTCATACAGTATCATTTAACCTGAATTCATGTAACCATATCGTATATTAATAAAAACAAAATAAGAACATTTGACTACTGAGTGTGTATTTACTGTACACCATTACATGTAACACAATACTAAAAGTGTATGCAATATGCAACACATTACCCAAAAGCTGATCCCAAGTTGAACGAGCCTTTTCTAAAGCCGGGATTAGACGGCGCATGTCTCGGCTCGTTTTACGTCATAACTGACGTCACTGACAAAAATCGTATTCAAACGCGACATGTAACCGGCCTGGCGCGGCAAGGCGTGTGATTGGTGGAGCGAGGCTCTTGGGATCACCTCAGAAGCGGTTTTATCACGAACCTCAAAGGGACTCGGCGCGGGAAGCTGTTGCGGCTACACGGCGCTTGCAGTGTACGCGCCAAGCCAGTCTCATCCAAGCCTGTATACACTTAGGTCTGGTCTTTGTTTTCTGCTGTCGGGGTGCGCGAAGAGTGAAAGTTACTGTCCCACAATTGGTATTGGCTAGAATGGAGTGGTCAAACGAGGACATTTTTAAGTTTATAGAACAACAAGAATTATTCCACAAGCCGAGCCGAACATACACGAGCAAGGTCGCTGGTCCACCATTTGCCGAGCTGCGCCCCGTCGCGTAGACAGATTGTCTTTTCTGTTCCGATCTGCTGGCCGAGCAAGTGACGTCAAATCACTGGACGAGCCACGCGTCGTCTAATACCGGCTTAAGGCGAAGTGTGTGTGTTGACTTTTAAGCACGTACAGATTCCTCAATTCTTACACATGTGTTTGCTTTTAGAATTCACGTATGTAACGTACTGTTCGTCTCAGGGTTCCTGGGGCAAGTTTAATTTCTGATCTGATAGTGATGCAACCGTCCCACACAGTGGGCCACGTTACTCTCAACTGACGCCTGGCAACTTTTGCGTCCTAACCCCAAACCCCACCCTTTCCTTATTCACCTAAGCCACACACTTCCTCAGGTTTAGGGCTTCGTGAACGACAGGCGTCGGAGCCACACACAATTCTTTACGTTTAGGGCGTCGTGACGCCGAGAGTCGGAGTCATATTCAAACCAAACCCACTCGTATCCCTAGGTTAAGGCCTCGGGCAATGAACCAACACTCTCAAAATCAATTAACTAAAGGCGTACCGACGCTAGGCGTCGATGGGATATACCTACCCCTTAACTAGTCACGCCGACCGAGCTAACAGAGGCTAGAGCAGCGACCTCACCTGTCTTGCCCGCCACCACAGTGGCTGACAGACCCCAAGCCGACCAAGCGAAAAGATGCCAGAGAAGCGCCCTCACCTGTCGTGCTCGCCACCACAGAGGCTTGCTGAGCCCTCGCCGACCAAGCGTACAGAGGCCTGAGCAGCTCCCCCACCTATCGTGCACTCCTACACAGTGGCTGTCAGAGACCCCACCGACCAAGCTAACAGAGGCCAGAGCAGCGCCCTCACCTGTCGTTCCCGCCAAAACAGAGGATGGCTGAGCCAATGCCGACCAAGCGAACTGAGGCCAGAGCAGCGCCGTCACATGTCGTGCCCGCCACCACAGTGACTGGATGAGCCCACGCCGACCAAGCGAACAGATGCAAGAGCTGTGACGTTACGTGCCGTTCCTGCTACCACAGTGGCTGTCTGAGCCCACGCCGACCAAGCTAACAGAGGCCAGAGCAGCGCCCTCACTTGTCGCGCCCGCCACCACAGTGGCTGACTGAGCCTATGCCGAACAAGCGAACAGAGGCCAGAGTAGCGTCCTCACCTGTCGTGCCCGCCACCACAGTGGCCGGTTGAGCCCTAGTCGACCAAGCGAACAGAGACCAGAGAGGCGCCCTCACCTGTCTTGCCCGCCACAACAGTGGCTGACTGAGCCCACGCCGACCAAGCGAACAGAGGCCAGAGGAGCTCCCTCACCTGTCGTTCCCGCCACCACAGTGGCTGGCTGACCCATCGCCGAACAAGCGAAAAGAGGTCAGTGCATCGCACTCACCTGTCTTGCCCGCCAACACAGTGACTGACTGAGCCCAAGCAGACCAAGCGAACAGACACTACAGCAGCTCTCTCACCTGTCGTGCTCGCCACCTCAGTGGCTGCATGAGCCCATGCCGAACAAGTGAAAAGAGGCCAGAGCAGCGGCCACACATGTCGTGTCCGCCACCAAAGTGGCTGGCTGAGCCCTCGCCGACCAAGCGAAAAGAGGCCAGAGTAGCGTCCTCACCTGTCGTGCCCGCCACCACAGTTGCTGGTTGAGCCCTTGTCGACCAAGTGAACAGAGGCCAGAGAAGCGCCCTCACCTGTTTGACCGCCACAACAGTGCCTGACTCAGCCCACGCCGATCAAGCGAACAAGGCCAGAGCAGCTCCCTCACCTGTCGTTCCCGCCACCACAGTGGCTGGCTGACCCCACGCGTAAGAACCGGAAGAGGTCAGTGCATCGCACTCACCTGTCTTGCCCGCCAACACAGTGACTGACTGAGCCCAAGCAGACCAAGCGAACAGACGCTACAGCAGATCCCTCACCTGTCGTGCTAGCCACCTCAGTGGCTGGCTGAGCCCACGCCGAACGAGAGAACACAGGCCAGAGCAGCGCCACCATCTATCGGCCCGCCACCACAGTGGCTGATTGATCCCACGCCGACCGAGAGAACAGAGGCCAGAGCAGCGCCCTCACCTGTCGTGCTCGCCACCACAGTGGCTGAATGAGCCCACGCCGACCAAGCGAAGAGGCTAGAGCAGTGCCCTAACCTGTTGTGCCCCCCACCACTGCGGCTGGCTGAGCCAACGCCGACCTAGCGAACAGAGGCGAGACCAGCGCCCTCACCTGTCGTGCCGCCACTACAGGGGCTGGCTGAGCCCACGCCGACCGAGCGAACAGAGGCCAGAGCAGCGCCCTCACCTGTTGTGCCCGCCAACACAGAGGCTAGCTGATCCCACGCCCACCGATCGAACTGAGGCCGGAGCAACTCCATCAACTGTTGTGCTCGCCACCACAGTGCCTTTTTGAGCCCAAGCCGACCGAGCGAACAGAGGTCAGAAAAGCGTCCTTACCTGTCGTGCTACCAATACAGGGGCTGGCTGAACCCATGCCGAACGCGCGAACAGAGTCCAGAACAGCGCCCTCACCTGTCGTGCCCGCCAACACAGTCGATGGCTAAGTCCACGCTGACCTAGCGAAGAGGCCAAAGCAGCGCCCTCACCTGTCGTGCCCGCCACCACAGTGGTTGGCTGAGCCCACGCCGACCCAGATCACACCAAGTACGTGAGTGTAGGGTTTCTTCCCGACAGCACTTACCCAACCTGCCTCGAGTTCGGCGCCGCTAGTCAGGCGCCGGTAGTTTTCTGCTCACCCTGTAGGTCCATTTGCCTACAATCTGCGAGCATCTCTGCAAGCAGGAACCCTACAAGTGCAACGAATGGTCTTTCCGTCTGCAGACCGTGACAGGAGTCGAACCGGGGGGCGAAGTTCACCATGGACCGCAGGTCCATAACTCTCAAGGTCGGCGAACTGAAATACCTGCTGTTGAACATGTCGACTTTGGTCCGCCAGCTTGGGCGATATACGATGGCCGAAAATGACGTTAGTGAATATGTACATAGCTCCACCGATTCATCTTCTTTCTTGCTGCCCAAGGAGACCGCCTCACTGTTCGTCCAATATGACGTGTTATTCGTTGAAATCACGGGCAAACTTTAATCATCTTTCTGTTAATGTGTGAGTGTATATACGTGACGTAGAAAATGGACTGCAATATGTGTGTGTGTGAGTGTAATCAGGATTCAAAGACATTTCAATATATATTGTGATGTACGCATATTAATGAGACATTTGTGTATTGCATACACTTCATACATTATCATTTAACCTGAATTCATGTAACCAGATCGTATATTAATAAAAACAAAATAAGAACATTTGACTCCTGAGTGTGTATTTACTGAACACCACTTCCTGTAACACAATACTAAATGTGTATGCAGTATGCAACACATTACCCCCCAGCTGATCCCAAGTTGAACGAGCCTTTTCTTACCCGAAGAGTGTGTTGATTTTTAAGCACGTACAGATTCCTCACTTCTTACACCTGTGTTTGCTTTTAGACGTCACGTATGTAACGTACTGTTCGTCTCAGGGTTTCTGGGGCAAGTTTAATTTCTGCCCTGCTAGTGATACAACCGTATCACACAGTGGGCCACGTTACTCACAACTGACGCCTGGCATCTTTGGCATCTCAACCCCAAACCCCTCCCTTTCCTTATTCACCTAAGCCACACACTTCCTCAGGTTTAGGGCTTCGTGAACGACAGGCGTCGGGGCCACACACAATTCTTTATGTTTAGGGCGTCGTGACGCCGAGCGTCGAAGTCATATTCAAACCAAACCTATTCGTATCCCTAGGTGGAGGCCTCGGGCAATGACCCAACACTCTCAAAATCAATTAACTTAAGGCGTACCGACGCGAGTCATCGATGGGATATACATGCCCCTTAACTACTCACGCCGACCGAGCGAACAGAGGCCAGAGCAGCGCCCTCACCTGTCGTGCCCGCCACCACAGTGGCTGGCTGAGCCCACGCTGACCGAGAGAACACAGGCTAGAGCAGCGCCCTCATCTATCGTGGCCGCCACCACAGTGGCTCTCTGAGTCCACGCCGACCGGGCGAACAGAGGCCACAGCAGTGCCCTCACCTGTTGTGTCCGCCTACACATGGACTGACTGAGCCCACGCCCACAGATTGAACAGAGGCCAGAGCAGCGTCCTCACCTGTCGTGCTCGCCACCACAGAGGCTTGCTGAGCCCTCACCGACCAAGCGAACAGAGGCCTGAGCAGCGCCCACCACCTGTCGTGCCCTCCTACACAGTAGCTGTTTGAGCCCACGCCGACCAAGCTAACAGAGGCCAGAGCAGCGCCCTCACCTGTAGTGCCGCCACCACTGTGGCTGACTGAGCCCATGCCCCCCAAGCGAACAGAGGCCAGAGTAGCGTCCTCACGTGTCGTGCCCGCCACCACAGTTGCTGGTTGAGCCCTTGTCGACCAAGTGAACAGAGGCCAGAGAAGCGCCCTAGCCTGTCGTGCCCGCCACCACAGTGACTGGCAGAGCCCACACCGACCGAGCGAACAGAGGCCAGAGCAGCGCCCTAGCCTGTCGTGCCCGCCACCACAGTGGCTGGCTCAGCCCACGCCTACCGAGCAAACAGAGGCCAGAGCAGCGCCCTCAACTGACGTGCTCGCCACCACAGTGGCTGGCTGAACCCACGCCGACCAAGCGATCAGAGGCCAGGGCAGCGTCCTCATCTGTCGTGCCGCCACTACAGGGGCTGGCTGAGCCCACGCCGACCGAGCGAACAGAGGTCAGAGCAGAGCCCTCACCTGTCGTGCCCGCCACCGCAGTGGCTGGCTCAGCCCACGCCTACCGAGCAAACAGAGGCCAGAGCAGCGCCCTCAACTGACGTGCTCGCCACCACAGTGGCTGGCTGAGCCCACGCCGACCAAGCGAACAGAGGCCAGGGCAGCGCCCTCATCTGTCGTGCCGCCACTACCGGGGCTGACTGAGCCCACGCCGACCGAGCGAACAGAAGCCAAAGCAGCGCCCTCACCTGTCGTGCTGCCACTACAGGGGCTGGCTGAGTCCACTCCGACCGAGCGAACAGAGGCCAGAGCAGCGCCCTCACCTATCGTGCCCGCCATCACAGTCGATGGCTGAGTCCACGCTGACCGAGCGAAGAGGCCAGAGCAGCGCCCTCACCTGTCGTGCCCGCCACCACAGTGGCTGGCTGAGCCCACGCTGACCGAGAGAACACAGGCTAGAGCAGCACCCTCATCTATCGTGGCCGCCACCACAGTGGCTCTCTGAGTCCATGCCGACCGGGCGAACAGAGGCCACAGCAGTGCCCTCACCTGTTGTGTCCGCCTACACATGGACTGACTGAGCCCACGCCCACAGATTGAACAGAGGCCAGAGCAGCGCCCTCACCTGTCGTGCTCGCCACCACAGAGGCTTGCTGAGCCCTCACCGACCAAGCGAACAGAGGCCTGAGCAGCGCCCACCACCTGTCGTGCCCTCCTACACAGTAGCTGTTTGAGCCCACGCCGACCAAGCTAACAGAGGCCAGAGCAGCGCCCTCACCTGTAGTGCCGCCACCACTGTGGCTGACTGAGCCCATGCCCCCCAAGCGAACAGAGGCCAGAGTAGCGTCCTCACGTGTCGTGCCCGCCACCACAGTTGCTGGTTGAGCCCTTGTCGACCAAGTGAACAGAGGCCAGAGAAGCGCCCTAGCCTGTCGTGCCCGCCACCACAGTGACTGGCAGAGCCCACACCGACCGAGCGAACAGAGGCCAGAGCAGCGCCCTAGCCTGTCGTGCCCGCCACCACAGTGGCTGGCTCAGCCCACGCCTACCGAGCAAACAGAGGCCAGAGCAGCGCCCTCAACTGACGTGCTCGCTACCACAGTGGCTGGCTGAGCCCACGCCGACCAAGCGAACAGAGGCCAGGGCAGCGCCCTCATCTGTCGTGCCGCCACTACAGGGGCTGGCTGAGCCCACGCCGACCGAGCGAACAGAAGCCAAAGCAGCGCCCTCACCTGTCGTGCTGCCACTACAGGGGCTGGCTGAGTCCACGCCGACCGAGCGAACAGAGGCCAGAGCAGCGCCCTCACCTGTCGTGCCCGCCATCACAGTCGATGGCTGAGTCCACGCTGACCGAGCGAAGAGGCCAGAGCAGCGCCCTCACCTGTCGTGCCCGCCACCACAGTGGTTGGCTGAGGCCACGCCGACCCAGATCACACCAAGTACGTGAGTGTAGGATTTTTCCCCGACCGCACTTACCAGGCCTGCTTCGAGTTCGGCGCCGCTAGATAGGCGCCGGTAGTTTTCTGCTCACCCTGTCGGCACATTTGCCTACACTCTGCGAGCATCTCTGCAAGGAGGAACCCTACAAGTGCAACGAATTGTCTTTCCGTCTGCAGACCGTGACAGGAGGAGTCGAACCGGGGGTCAAGTTCACCATGGACCGCAGGTCCATAAATCTCAAGTTCGGCGGACTGAGGTACCTGCTGTTGAACATGTCGACTTTGGTCCGCCAGCTTGCGCGATATAGGATGGCCGAAAAAGACGTTAGTGAATATGTACATAGCTCCACCGCTTCATCTTCTTTCGTTGCGCCCAAGGAGACCGCCTCACTGTTCGTCCAATATGACGTGTTATTCGATGAAATGACGGGCAAACTTTAATTATCTTTCTTTTAATGTGTGTGTGTGTGTATAAACGTGACGTAGAGAATGGACTGCAATGTGTAAGTTGTAATAGTTGTAATAGTTGTAATAACGAACATACAACCTGATACAGAATTACTATTACAACTTCGTTCTACCTAACCGAATATTCTACAAACAATATTTTATATATTTCACTGTATTAGCACCGTGCATTTTATTTAAATCAAACAATAAGACCAACGAATGCACTGTATTGACCAATTTTATTCTGGCCTATTCCCTACAGGTGTTTCGGAACTTTAAAGTTCCATCTTCAGGGGTTTTCTTGTCTTATGCTACCAGATATTCACATATTAAAAACAAATTCACAATATATACAATAGTCTGTTGAACAGTCTTAAAACCTCATGTAAATAAATATTCAGAGCACTTTAGAAGTTGTACGATGTGTAACTTTATCAGTTAGAAATGTAAAATCTCACTTAAAAGAATATATAAAAACTGTTTTATAAAACGTTGTAATCTATTCGTGGTATTGGCTGTTTGTTATTATTTTACGCAACTACTGGCATAGTTTTTATATTTCCGTAGTCATTTCTTATGTGTTGTGAAACGTCTGTCCTGTCCTTTCAAGGTCTAGTGTGTAAGGCTACTGCTACTGCTACACACTTGGTCTTATTGTTTGATTTGAATATTTTATATACCTTATATACAGATTTTAACTGTTTTTAACTTTAGTATTTTAACATAATTTCAGTAGCCACAAGACAACAAAGACAACATTTTCAAGTGTATAACCTAACATGTACCTTTGAAGAAGGGCTGGTGTAATTTAAAACAGATGTCCCTGAAGATGAACCTCATATAAGGTTCGAAACATGTTGGACCATCTTCAATGAAATATGTGTATTGAATAATAGAAAATAAAATTGTATATTTGTCGGATAGACCCTAAATAATAAAAAAATGTACGGTATGAATAACATAATATTTTCATAGTACTGGACGATATTTGTAATTTCAGTATTTTGTCCTCATGTTATGTAGTTCAAAGCTTGAGTCAGTTTTAAATGTTACTCTTAATTCTTTACCGAAATGAAATAATATTGCAACAAATTTGTAGAGTGTAATAGAATTTTCTGTCTCTACATCTATGCTCGAAGCATGAAATTATTGCTCGTTACAGAAAGAAAGAGATTTAAAAGCATGCTCCATTTTGCATTCCACGTGTTTTACAAACTCATTAATTCAGTTCTGATCTCACGTTGGCCTTCGGGGTTACTAACAGCAAATAAAATGTACTGTGACAGATATTTGTGTTATGCTACAGATATGACATTACACAGATTTAGGAATAATATTTCGTAATCTCTCTTACGACAGTTCCATAGCCTCTTCAAAATGGAGTGCTCCACATAGTGCGATCTAGTGCTTGCGCTTTCAATTTCCAGTACCCTCTCCTTAAGGTTATCCAGTAGCTGCTTACGTCTTCTTTCTCGTCTTCCCGACTCTTCTATCCTCCCTTTATCTTTCCTTCAATAACGTGTTTTAGAAAGCAGTTATTACGCAAGTTGAAACCAATCCAGTTGGCATTCCTTCGTTTTATTGTACGTAGGGCATTCCTTTCCTCTTTGACTCTACGTAATACTTCATTTTTCACACGATCGGTCCAACTGATCTTCTCCATCCTTCTGCTTTATCACATTTCAAAACTCTCTGGGTATATCTGATCTGCTTTCTATCCACGTTTCAGCACCATACAAGCTCCAGATGTAACACTTTACTAGGCCGTGCCATGGCTCAGGCGGTTAGTCGCCGGCCTATCACCGTGGAGGCCCGGTTTCGATCCCGGGTCAGTCCATGTGGGATTTGTGGTGGGCAAAGTGGCACTGGGACAGTTTTTTTTCCGCAAGTACTTCGGTTTTCCCCTGTCAATTTCATTCCACCAGTGCTCCATTACAAGGAAAAACAAAAAAAAAATTAATCATCTTCTTCACAGGGCTGCACAATAAGCCTTAAGGATGCTGTGCGTCCGTAGCATCTGCTGCGGGGCCCTTCACAAAAAAAAAAACACTTTACTGGTTTCTTCCTTAAATGTAAGTCTAATTTGCTGATGAAAGGAGTCTACATCGAATTAAACAGTCAAGAGGTTTTAATGCCATATCCAATGTACTGCCGTCCCACCAGATTGACATAAAGTGTAGTGTGATCAGCTTAACAACCAGACGAAGCGTCAGAAAGACAAGACAAAGATAACTGGCGAATTTTTGTTACTTCGCTTTGCGAACGAGTGAACAAGGTGTGCACATAACTATCTGTATCTAATATTCGGATATTTGCCTCACGAATTTGAAACTTATCTACCTATGGGTAGAATAAACTAATAGAAAATACAATACACTACTACATGGTTTCACATTATCACGCTGCGAACATGTTTGTATAGGCAGGAGAGCCTAGACTGGTTCAGAAATTACGCAGTCTCCTATAATGAAAACTGTAAAAGTCCCATTTCACGTGTTTTGATCTATTGCAGAATTATTTTTTGTAATGCTAGATCGAATGAGAATAAGCCTAGATATGCAGGAGCAAAGACAGTTTCATTTCACAAATAGGCGTAAGCAGAGTATACGCTTTAAAACAAACACAACGCACTTAAACACGCAAAAACACTCGCCTCGTGCCTGCAGTAAATAATATATGCGTATATGTGTACTGACTGCGGAAATACCAACTTTGAAACTCAATGCACGACCAGCCCCCCTCTATAAATCTCGAATATATGAAGCCTTTTTTTTTTGAAAAAAAAAACTCCATTTTACATATTTCCAACTTCCATCGTTCACTCTATACCCGATATGTTTATAAAATCGAATGAAATAAACAAAGCGAAAGGGTTTTTAGTTCAATGACAAAGTAAATATTACCTTGCATCCAACAGACAAATGACTATTCGTCTAGTTTTAAAACGTGGAAAGTATATTCCGTTCTCATTCAACAGACAAATGAGAATGTGGACCGTGTTACACATCTATGGGACAGGTGGGTGGAGAGTAAAGAAAGGGAGGCGGGGTGACTCATACATATTCATGGTGACCACAAAACACGGCGATATTTTGTGATTAACCACACCCTGAAACCCCCTACATCCCCACATTGTGCATGGCAACAGCTGGGAATTATCCTTATAAAGAAGGATGGTTTGCTACCCCTGCAACCCCCAGACACGTATGGAGCGATTTGTTACACCAACGTGTACTCATAGGTATCATTTATTTTTTGTCTACGCGGCCACTGATATTGCAGGTGTGAATATGAGCTCCGGCTAGACATGCTATTAGTGGCAGTAAAAATGGAGAAGGATAAACTTATAGAGCATGAAAAACGGGAGAGAGTTTGTGATATTATAATGAATTATCGTGAACCCAAAAGAATATTACTCCACTGGGGTTTCTGTCACCTCTCTTTTGAGTATTCGGAAAATAAACAAAATAACAGGAATGAAGCTGAGTGTAAATAATATAATCTATCATGTGTGTGTGGACTTCGATTCAAATGGTTGTTACTGCAAGAAAACTCGCGACTTTTGAACCAGCTTTTTTCTTATATATCTTTAATGGAGCAGATTTTGGATACTCTTTGTAAGCGATTTTGTTTTTATAATTTACAGCCACGCTTTTCTTATTCTAGGCTTATTTGATCAAAACTATGTGAGAATACCGACTGTCAATTTTCTGTTTATTTAACGGCGTGATCTGAGGTGAATGGGTTATAGGCTACATACATTGTGAAGATAATTATGAATATGAATTGACTAGTACGTGCAAATAAGGAGCCGTAAAGGTAGGTTTCGAAATACGAATGGCTGAACTTAGAAAAATAGAAAATTTCGGTCGGGAGAGCCGTAACAAAAGTCACTATTAGAAATTGGGACCTCTATAATATGTAGCAGTTATGTTGTTACTACAGTGTGATTACCACTGAGAAAAACGAACAAGCATTAAGTACTAGTAAATAGGAGGTAAAGTTGGCGGCTTGCATTCGTGAAAGGGATCTCAGAAGTCCTTCGGCAGGATCGACGAGGTATGCGTGGTGCGATCAAGGAGCTTCCAGGCTGGACTTACGGCTCCGTAACACCGCTTACGTTCTAATCAACTCTGTTCTTTTCAAAGTAGTCGCCTTGGGATTTTATGCAGCAAGTCCAGAGATCACACCACATTTCGAAGCATTTAGTGGAGTGCGATCTTTGGAACTCAGCAAGTGCGTCCAACGATGTTGCTTGAATCACGGCGTTGTCATTAAATCTCCTTTCCTATAAGGCCGTCCTGCGTTTTGGGGAAACAATTTACACCGCGCTCAATCTGTTGAATAGGGAAGGCGTGGAAGAAGAGTCATTTTGTTTTAGCCAGAAACTCACGCACAGACAAAGCACAGTGGAAGATGCGTTGTCCTGCTGGAGAAACCAATCGCCCGAACTCAAACCTTCAGTTTGTTTCTTTGTCCAAATGTTCTGAACTGACCCAAAATATTCCCAAAATGTTACCAACTTCATGGATAGTGATTCTTCTCTTTTACAGAACAAATTCCTCCACTCGAACCACATTTTCATCTGTTTTGCGCGTCGGTAGAATCCCCAAGATTTCGTTATCTTCAACAGACCTCACACAGGAATAAGAAGACCCGATGGAACGTGAAGCGGTTAACTCACACGTACAGATCATGAATCGTCAAGAATGTAAAAAAGTTAACAGAAGAACACAAACAAGTAAATTATAAATTAATTTTCAGCCCGCAAGACACGACAGGCTATCAAGTGCCTGAAAGTACTTGCACATTACTTTTCATACAAGAAACATGAAAATGGAATCAGCATAGCTGGTTCAGGGATCAAAACTAAACATCCTGCTTATGGCACGGGAATACTAATCACTACACCGAAGACTTTAATTTGAAATGAGTGCAATGCCTGATATCAGGCCCCTGACCTCTAGCTGTGTATCAGCCTACGTTATCAATCTAAGATGACGCAAATTCTGACCGCAGGAGTTTCCCTCAATCGGCCGAATAACCATGCTTTTGTGACCAATACGTCTGAATTTCATTTGCAGGTTTGCAGTCACACTTTAAAACCACTTCCGTCCCAGACTTTATTTCTGCGTGTTGGAATAGTAACTAGCCCAACTGCTTCTTCTTCTTCTTTGGCATACGGTCCTTATAGTTTAATCAGTAGGCTACTTCCTTCAGAATGATGGTCCGTGCAGATATGTCGTCTACTCTCTTCCTCCATCTCCATCTTCAGATCATACTCCATACAGTTAAACCACCTTACTTTTGGTCTTCCTGCTTTTCTTCTTCCATCTGTTTTCCCCAGTACTTTCTTTACGGTCCTAACATCAGACATTCTTACCACATGACCAGCCCATTCTAGTCTTCTTACTTTTATTGTTGTTACAATATTTGGTTTTTTATACATAGCCTGCAATTCATCAGACGTTCGGATTCTCCAGCCATTTTGATCTTCTGTTGGGCCATATATCTTTCTTAGTATTTTCGGCTCCCATGTTTTAAGGGATGATTTCATTTGCTCTGTCATTGCCACGTTTCACAACCATATAGCACTATAGGTTTAATCATTGTAGTACATACTTTTAGATTTGTGTGTTTTGATATATCTTGATTTCATATTCTTTTAGAGAGCCTGGTATGATCGATTCCCTGTTGTTATTCTTGCTCGGACATATTTTCCACAATCATTTTGATGTAACTGTGACAAGGGGATGCCTCGGCAGACGAGTCAGGTAAAATGTTATGAAGGCATATGAGGGGAATGGAAGTATAACTCAATTCATTTTTAACCTCAGCACTACATGGAGGTGAGTGGTCAGCCTCACGCCCCGGCCGCTGTACTTCCTGGGAAAGGGCTCCTGTACCCATTGCGTAAGAAGCTGGATGGGTCCCAGCGTCGGTCTGTAGGCTTTGAAAAAGAGAAAAATCTCTCGCCCCAGCTGGATCAGAAAACAGAATCGTGCAGCCCGCAACCTAGTCACTATACCGACCCGCTAGACTGCTCAGGTATGGATGGGATATTCTTCTCAGGGAAAATAAGTGGTTGTGTTTCGACACCCTGAGAGCCTTCTTCTGCGAGGTTGGCGTCAGTACTGCGAATGCCAGAAAAAACACAGTGAGTTCTCAGTGCAAAGAGTGTTTATTTTTACTATGCTCCTGTCAAGATGGGAGGCACGCGGTGGCGCAGTTGATTGAGGCACTGCGCTACAAGCCGGAAGGTCGCGGGTTCGATTTACGATGGTGTCATTGGAATTGACATAATCCTTTCGGTCGCACTATGGCCCTGGTGTCGACTCAGCCTCTAACATAAATGAGTACAAGGAATATTTCCTGGGGGGTAAAGGCGGCCGGTGCGTAGGGCTGACAATCTTACCACCTTCATGTGCCGATTGTCTAGACATCTGGGAATCTCAGCTTCCTGGAACCCTAAGGGCCTGTCCAGACCTGTAATGGGATTGCTTTACTTTTACCTGTCAAGATGGTTGAGTCGTCGCTCTCTGTAATGACGTGCTTAGGTCACACCTCCATATGCCTTCGTGGAGTACATAGGAACAATTTTGCCTGGACGATGAACAATGCTTAAAATAACAGTCACGTTTATTGGGTGGCCAGTTTTGTACGTAAATGACTGAATTAGATTTATTTCTGAACCAAAAACCCCATATTTTTTCTCATTAATATTTTTTACACGTTGCAGATGTGCCGTAGGTCGATATATATATATATATATATATATATATATATTTCAGAAGAACCTACTAAAACGTCGGTAGGCATTTACTAGTCTACACGATGTCACACTCCAGAAGACAGTAATCGTCACAATCACGGCCAAAGAAGCATGAAATAATATTTTACACGTCCAGTTTTATGGTCATGTAGGCCTATACAGATGTACAGTATGTTCCATGTGATTCATTCAGTCTCATCTACTTTTGCCAGTTTAGTGTTACAGTTTTAGTAATGATTTCAGGATATTTAGAGGAGAGCCAGCTATATGTGAACCAAATTATAGGGCAGCAAATCCTTCAAGTTGTTCGATCGTGGTGGCCGTGCGGTCTAAGGCGTGGGTGTGCGGTCGCTCGCTTGCTGGGATTGTGGGTTCGAATCCCGCCCGGGGTTATGGGTGTCTGTTGTGAGTGTTGTGTGTTTTCAGGTAGAGGTCTCTACGACGGGCCGATCGCTCGTCCAGAGGAGTCCCACCGAGTGTGGTGTGTCTGAGTGTGATATCAAAACCTCACGAACGAGGGGGCCTAGGCCCATTAGAGCTGGCGAGCCATCAAAAACCCTTCAACTTAAGATCCGGTCGCTGCTACCACTATCGATGACTGCTAGCTTCCACAAAACTACTGTCTCACGAGTTGCTGCAGTACCAAGGCGTTGTACACACACGCACGCACGCACGAAAAAAATTTAAATCGCTTGGTAATCAGGATCCCCGGGTGATCTGGACAATTCTGGGCCAACTATGACCTAGTATTTACCACTGAGATTATTATGAGAGCACATTATTGTTATTATTATTATTATTATTGTGTATTTGTGTTGGTTTTGTGTCGTATTTGTGTTCTTGTGCTGGCTTTATAATTGGCCCTTGCGCTGTTGAGCTTCAGGGCCGCCGAGAGCGGGTCCGGGCCTCGGTAAAAAAAAGTCTTCGGGCTCCCCAGCAAGGGCGGACCGGCAAGTGGAAAAAAAGTAAGGAAACAAAGCAGTGAACGTCGTAGGCAAGATGGCCGCTGGTCACAAGTGCCGTCAACACGACAAATGACTACCTAATAACGTCTGATTCTACCGAGAAAGACAAAAACATGTGCAAAATAGTGGGGCCCTGGGCCCCATTCAGGACAGCCGAGCCCCGGTATGTACCGGTTTCCCCTTCCCTTTCGACGACACTGTTGAGCCTGCACTTTAATAAACACCGACTGAATAATTATTATTCAGATTATGTCGTTGTCTCTTGTCGCAGGCCGTTTCTCCCTAGTACTTTTCCTCTTGAAACAAAGGTGCCCCACCTCTCAGGCTTTAAGTTTCAGACTCCAATACTTTCCGTATTATATGTGATGTTCCAAGCATAGCTGTCTTTTGTAGTAAATCTACTTGGAATGTTTTCCTGGCATGGTTTCCAAATTTTTTTTACACCTTTTGTTGCTATTCCTGTGGCTACAATTATTACTGATATGATCATACATTTCATGTTCCACATTCGTTGTATTTCTATACATAAATGTTTATTTAATTTTCCACATCTTCCTCATTTCTGCGAAAATCGGTACGAAAGTAACGCCTCCTACTTTTTTTCTGAGAAACTGTAAACACACTTATACTGAAATTTACATATAACATGGGTACATCTTTTACAAATTTGAGGTTACTTTTCCGCATCATCTTCTTCATTACCAACAGTTTTTCCAACTTTGCTCTAGACGCTGTATGCCGGTCGCGTAAAACTCTTTGCTGAAGAGACGGAGCTTTTCACGCACGCCGTTTCAGCTCGTCGTCATCCACAAAACGGCGTCCTCGGAGTGCATACTGCGTGGGGCCGGAAGGATGGAAGTCTGAGGGTGCTAAATCGGGACGTAGGGAGGATAAGTGAGAAGAGTCCACCCCATTTTTGCAATTGCCTCTCTAGTGCGTAGACTGGTGTGCGGTCTGGCGCTGTCATGCAGGAGGAAGACTTGATTCATCTTCCTGTTTAGCCGAACCCTTCCATTTCGCTGTTTTAACTTCTGTAATGTTAGCACATATCGCTCTGAATTGGTTGTGGCACCTTCCTTCAAGAATGCCACTAACAAGATTCCTTCACTCTCTCAGAAGACGCTAGACATGACTTTAACCGCGGAAGTCTGCACCTTGAATTTCTTCTCCCTCACCCTCCGTACAATTCCGATGTAGCAGACAGAGTGCGTGAAGAGCTCCGACGCTTCAGCAAAGAGTTTTACGCGACCGACATACAGCGTCTCATGTAAAGGTGAAAAAAGTACGTTGATAAAAGAAGACTTCGTGGAAAAATAATCTGAACTTTGTAAAGGATGTACTCATAACATAAGTATATAAATTTCATTCTGATTGTAATTATAGTTTCTGAGGAAAATGGGAGGTATTACTTTCTTACTGCCCCTCGTACCTAGCCATTCAAGTCATCCATATACAGTAAGTGACTTATTTTCCTCTCAGCTCAGTGAACTTGATATCCACAAGAGTAATGGCGACAGACGTTCCCCCTGGAATATTCCTCTTCGTATCTCAATGGGATGTGACTGCATTACTTCCTGCTTTGTTTTTAACAGAAGCGTTGTGCTCCATTTCTCCACTGATAATCTGCAAAATCTGACAATTTTACTGTTCATTCCTACCAATTATATTATTATTAATATTATTATTATTATTATTACAATATACTGTTAGGTACAGTATTACAGTATTTCAGCCTTAAAAAACCCTATTGTAGCGTTGAGTGATAATTTCTTGTATGTGACCTATAATACGGAGTTTCCCCTCGGTGGTCCGGATTCCTGGGTAGTCACGGTGATCAAAGAACTACTGTATATTGAAAAGCGCCTGACTTAAAAATAGGCCCTTGAAATGAAGTAACAGCAAGCGGCATGATCATTAAAAGTTCACAGTAACACAGTCATATAAAAAATAAATTTCGGATGCAATATTTAATAACGCGGTCACAAAAGTCTTCAGTGGATCTCATCATGAGCAAGACAAAGCTTCAAGGCCGGCACCGGTGCACTGTACGGACCTTCACCCCCTCACAAGCTGCCTGTCTCCGTGCACCGTGTAGTCGTACATGCGTTTAAGGGTACTACAAATTTGAAAAGAAACCTCAGTTCTAGGCAGGAGTTGAAATTTCAACCGCAGCGTTATTGAAAATTTAAATACAATCCACACCTTCTCTAACATCAATTTTAAAATTATTCTTACATTTACATCTATGGCGTCATAACAGTCCCTATCCGTGTGGTTTTAAAAGCAACGTTTTGCACGCGCTCCTCTCAACGCATTAACCTTGACTTATCAGTCAAAATAATTAGGAGAATGGTAAATGTTATGAAGATCCCCATCATGTAACGTTCTTCACCCCCAAGTTAGTTAGGTCAAAATATCACGTATAATTCCCAGATTAAAAAAAAATTGTAATACACATTTTACCGTGTACCCAAGCTTCAACTGATAATACAGCCCACAAAGCACACAAATGATGGGTCACTATCAATTTATAGCTCTACGTTTTTATGTTTCAGACCCACTGATCATCCTGAGGGAGACTGCTTCAGATATCACTAGAAGTAACTTGTAGCCGAACATTGAGTTTGAGCCCCTGTCGAGCCTTCCCCCCCCCCCCCTCTACGTTTGGAAAGGGAAACATTTGTGTGTGTGTGTGTGTGTGTGTCCAACCTCAGCCTGAGGAAGGACCCTCTGACCTTATAGTTTCACTCGACGATAGGGGTGGAGGGACAGAGGGCAATAAGAAAAGAGAGTGAGGTTGGTGGGGGGGGGGGGGGGGAGGAGAAAGAAGGTCAGACGAAGACCCGGCGACCGGCAACAGTAGGTTTTTAGAAAAAGAAGTCTGCGGGTCAATGTTGTAGCCGGCTCTGATATATGTATTTGATGTGACTAAATAAAGGTTGATCCTCAATCGAAAGTAAGCTGTCTCGCCGTTGAGGGTACTAGAGAGACCAGCAACGGACGGCGATAAACTCGAGGCTTTGCATTCTTTTAAAATTAAATAAAAACTTACCATTACGTAAATATATTGTATGTGCATTTTTGCTAGTCAAAAATCTTAGTAAAATATCCTATTGCATAATTTAATTAACTGAATTATTAAATTAAGTGTTATGTACGTGTTTCATAATGTTTTATATGTTAATTAAACAAAATATTGCATTTGTGTCGTTCTGTGAACACAGCGTGCAGATATCACCTACCTGTGTGCACGGATTAGTCGTAAATAGGGCATAGGTCTTTTTCAAGTGTCCAAATGCCACGTGTTTGGTCGACACTTTGCATTCCTTTGTTCAACTATGCAAAAACGTTAAGTGGTCCGTCCGCGAGTAAAACATTTATTCTCGAAAACTCTAGGAGAGAGTTGGGGTTTATGTTTCAGGCACATAAAAAAAGAGGTAAAATTGGGTCTGCATTTTGAATATTTAGTCCTAGATTTATAGGTATGAAAACTAGATTCCTAAAGGATGAAAAATTTGACAGCCTCTGTTGTCTCTCGCTTTGTCTTGGAATATAAAACCTGGAAGACAAAAGTTTCAGTATAATTAAAATATTAAAAGAGCTGTTAACCATCTCTACGTTAAGATTTGTAACATAAAGCCATTATTTTTTCATATTTTCATAATAATTAACAGACTTGGTTCGTGGAATGTTGAAAAATTTGATCTCAATGTGTCACGAGTTGGCAATGACCTTAGATGTTACTTTACGTAGCGAATATATACAGAATTGCGTCAAGCATACCAAGCGTAAGGTATTAATATAATCTTTGAAATTATTTTCATAATACTTTACTCTCCTTTCTTATATTATGTTATTGTTTTATTTTATTACATTTTATTGTTAAAAAAAAAGCACGGAAATCACAACAGAAAAATGGGAGAATTCTGATAATAAGCACACGGTCCATTTCCGTCATATTTCTGTGTAGCTTGTAAACTGTCCATTAGCACGAGCATCTGTTTTCGTACCAACAATGGCGATGTTGAAAGCATTAATAGTGTTAATAGTGTTGTAATTATGTGACAAACATAAGCCTCTTGCGCTAAAATCCCTAAAAGCTGTTTTACAGGATCACCCCATGCTTTTCACTGCAATCGGATTACAAATTATGGCACGCGACGCATGGCTACCAGCCTGAATAATTCTGACATGACAATACTCTCTTATTGAAACGTTCCTGGATGAAAGTTTGATCTTCATCATTATCATCACCACCACCGTTATAACTACTATTACTACTACTGCTGCTACTACGTCTACTACTGCAACTACTGCTGCTGCCGTTATTATCTATTAATGTCATCAGCAAGTCTATTCTCTTTTTGGTTTCGATTTACTGGCTTTGAAAAATAATTAAATAATATTCTATATCTACTAATTACAATTTCACCTTAACTTATAAGACAAAAAAATGTATTATGTATTGAAGTAAACTTCAAATTCCAATATAATATATGGATAATTTTATTTCATTAGCCTTCATGATTTACCTGTGATGTGTGCCTTAGACGGAAACACAGGTTTAGTCGGATGTCTGTCTACATACACGGGTAATTTCGCAGCACTCTATAAAAGTTCATTCGATAACGTTACAAATATAACTTCTGTCACGTCATTGAACACAAGAGTATCTACGGACAGTGTGGGGCACGGAAGTGAGAATTGCTTTGCTGACCAACAGCTTACAAAATTGCTGTAGCAATACACAGACCTTCGTAAATCCAATCGAATTGAGGCACACAACGCCCGACCTCATTTCAACGACACCGTGAAGTATCCCAATTTGAAACACGAATAAGTGAGATTGGAATCCGAGTGATTTGGCTCAAAATAACGCGTCGAATGGAATTTAAAATGGGTCTACAAATCAAGATGTTTAAGCTATGTGACTGTCACGAACAATTAATGATTTTTGGAACATGTGTTTGGAGAAGACAGTATTTACATAGGAAGCTTAGCAAGACTTTCCTTCGTAACTGCTTGTAGGCCTCCAAACCAAACGCAAAACAAACACGTATTTTCCAACCCAACTAAATAAATGAGTAAGAATTTTCCTGCGTCCCGGGTGGTTTTCCTCCTTACAACAGATCTGTGTAACAAGAAGGACAGTAAAGTATATAAACCTTTTTCTGTGCATAAGGATTATCCGAAGTCTCCGACCACTCGGATAGGACCGAGAACGACCGGTAACACAGCTTTCTGCCACTAGGTATCGTAGTATCGCTATCTTCCTAGACACTCTAAAGAGTTTCACAGCCTCAACACTCTGCCTTGCCTCGGAAGGGCTGTTTATTTCTGTGCGTGTAACGCGTGATCCGCGATTTTCTAATTGCTGAATTGAAGGAATAAATTTTGCTTGAGACTCGAGGAAATTGCACAGGAAAGGCAAGAAGTCCTAAAATCAGCTTTCGGTGGCAATTCAGCGGAAATAACATACTCTACTGGGTGCTTTTCTCGATTTAAACATGGGGAAACTAGCTGAAGATTTTAAGCGTTCAGATCGTAATTCCACAGGTTGCAGAGAAGACATGGTGAAAGTTTGTAAAATCCTCACTAGGACGAACGAAGCACCATTTCGGAGATCGCTGGTCAGGAATCACCTCTCGTATGGAACATAACAGCGAATTGCAAGCAAGAGTTTGAACAATTGACGGATCTCCTCCACGCTTGTGCTTCTGTTGCTTAACGGCGAGCAGAAACACCAGCGTGTTTGTGTCCCAGGAACTGTTGGACGAAATCAGAAATGACCAAATTCCCTGTCGAGGGTCACAACAGGGGACTGCACCTGTGATCACAATCACGACTGGGAACCCAAACACCAGTCCCCTCAGTGGAATCTCCTCCTCTCCATGTCCGAAGAAAGTAAGGCAAGTCTGTACGAACATCAACAGCTTGTTGATATTTTTTGGCTGTAACAGCATTTTTCTTCCTGGCCAGTATCGTATGAGGAACCAATCTCGCCGAAAACGTCAGGAACGATGGCAGCGTCACAACTGGTTTGTTTATCGTGACAATACACTGGTGCACGTTGCTTTGTCAGAGCAGAAATATTTGACAGCTAAATTATGGCTCTGTTCTCCTGCCCTCCTTACTTACCTTATGTGGCCGTTTGTGATTTCTTCTTATTTACGAGAATGAGATCAGAGTTAGGAAAGCGTCTTTTCCAGGACACCCCTGAAATTAAGGAAAAATCGCTGACTGTTCTACAAGCGAATCCGTAAAGTCAGTTCCAGCGGCGTTTCCAGCAGTGGGAGAAATGCTGGACGCGAGTATCTTGATTCTTGTTCTCCAGATGTGTTGCAATAAAAGTGTTGGTTGTTGCCCAATTCAAAGCTTGTTGGAAATTTGACATTATTTGGTTGAATCCGCCCACGGCCAGCGCTTCCACATGATTTCGAGTGCGGAAGTAGAAGAAGAAGAAGGAGGTGGGGCAGTCTCAAGGTAAGAAAAATGGAGCTTAGTACATAATTATCTCCGTAAAGCGTCTTGTCACCCAGTATATACGTTCTTCGTTGTCTTCAATACGTCTACTCAGTGGTGTCGCTATGGTTTTTGGTCCCCGGGGTGAAAAATCGCAGTAATTGCCCCTAACAGAGATTACGAACTTTAAAAAATCACAATTATTTATTGAATTTCCCTTTATTTAATCTCAATGAATTAAAATTTTTTGAGCGTAAAAATTAAAAATTTTCAATTGAAATATTCATTTTGCTGCCCTTGGACTCTGTGTCGGGGGCGGCCGAACCATCCCCCTCTCCCCCACCTACGCACCTGCATCTATCATCTTGTATATTTCACAGATACATTACAAACCATGAACACTTAATATTAGGCTTTGAGGGTCCTTTTTCGGTGACAAGGTTTAGGCCCTTATGTTGAAGATAATACAAATATTATATACATAATATAAATTATATCATTTATACAGTTAGGCCCTGAGGTTACATTTTACAGGCACACTCACGGAAGTTAAAACATAGGAACCCAGTTTTCATTTTATAATGAGATGTTAGTTTTTCAGGTTTCAAGTTTAGCATCAAGGTTAGGTTTTGAGGTTACAGGTTTCTTTGTATAGATATATTGTTATGTTTCTTTTGTGGTGAAGGACCCCGCAGCAGATGCTACGGACGCACCGCAGCCATAAGGCTTCTTGTGCAATCCTGTGATGAAGATGAAAGGTGATCAGTTTTTTTTTTATTTTTTTTATTTTTACAAGTAATGGAGCACCAGTGGAATGAAATTGACAGGGGAAAACCGAAGTACTCGGGGAAAAACCTGTCCCAGTGCCACTTTGTCCACCAGAAATCCCACATGGACTGACCCGGGATCGAAGCCGAGCCTCCGCGTTGGGTATTATGTTGACGTCAGAGTAAACTAAATGTCCAAATAAGCATGTAATAGCCTACATGTAAGGCGGAATATTGGGCAGACCTACCTTGAAGATCTGAAAATTGAATACATATTACTTACCCTACAGAAAGTTAAAACTCTGGCCAAGCGCTGTTTCTTTGGAAATGCAATTCACCTTCACCCTGTCACTGATTTACCTGCATTACTGCTCCCTGCACACTCAACACAAAAGCTAATCAGAGTACAGGTTTTCATCAAATAATTTTGCTGAAAATAACAAACTTTATCGCCATTACTCATAATTCTGTTCAGTTATTTTGAGAACATATTAGCTGTTAGCCATCACGACAGGGACTAAGCAGTAAGAAAAGACCCCACACTACAGTTTATCTATTTATGTAGACCATATAGCATCCAACCTTATTTACAACACTTTCTAAGTGGTTATCGAAAGGGTAAAGCATTTTCAATGTACGACCTATATGACTGAGTTATGTAAAAAGTAAAGTTGTCCCTCCCCACGTCATCTACGTATACAGAGGGTGCAGTAGTATAGCTCCACTCATAACCTCGGCACCAGACAGAGGTGAGTGGTCAACTTCACGCCCCAGCACATGTACCCCTGGCAAAAGAACCCGGCACCCATTGAATAGGAGGCTTGGTGTGCCTTAGAGCCAGTTTGCACGTTTCTGAGAAGAGAAAAATCTTTTGCTACTGCCTGGATTGGAACTCCAGACTGTCCAGTCTATAATGTTCAAACACAAATTTAGTGAAGACAGTTATGCCTACATAGGTGACAATTGCTTTGTTCCGTGGGCGTGCAGTCTGTAAGACATTTACCAGCCGTTTCAAGGAATCTCCATGCTGAGAGTAGAAGACATATTTATTTTGATTTCAGGCTTCAGCCGCGATATTGATGAGATCTGCGCTCTTCTGGTATATCCAAAACGTTTGTAACTCTCCACCAGATTACACGACATCACATGCCATAAGTCATCAATCTTCATATACACCATCCATGATAATCTCACAAGGCTTACAATCATATCATTTAATAGAGCAATTTCTACACAGCCCTCAACAACTGCAATACTTCTAAACTTTCGAGCCCTGGAGTAAGAAATGTAATACCCTAATGCTGTTCTTAAGAATTCAAATTTAAGTTTTAGGGAAGTGCTGGTTTTTTCCACTGTACACACCCTGTTTCATTTGTACTTAAAAGTTGAGGTATTTCTGTATCCCTCAAGATGAATACTTCCAATATGTTCTTAGTGAAGCCTCTGGAGGCAAAGCCATTCAAGTGATGAAGAAGTAACTGAGCTAGTTCACTCCCAATATTCACCAGATGAGATGCATCAAAAAGACCACTTAAAATGTCAAAAAAGTAATCATCAGGATTCAAACCAAGTACCAGTATCTTGATATCGAAAAATAAATGCTTCAAAACGTCTGAGTTCATCTCACTGAAAAGGAGGGTGGATATGTGTATGGGTGAGTGAAAAATGTACATATTAAAATCAGTAAACAAAGATTTTGGTAAGAAACATTTTTAATGATTGGTGTGTGTTGGAATAATTTATCTAAATATAATCATTTCCACTTGCAGCAACTGCAGTATTGGTGTCATCACATACTTGCAGGAGCATTACACAAAACATGACTGCATATCCCCCTCCCCCACAATTCTAGATTTAAAGAAATTAATATTGTTCCATTAATATTACAAATCTCAAAATATATTACTTTTCTTTAACACTTATCTGATGAAGTAATTGCACATAAACCAGTATTAACAAATGTAAACGCTTTCTTTGATTAAACCTGAATATTCAAGCCTTCTGGGATATGACTGTTTTTGGGCTACGCTGAAGATGAAAACCGGAAGCTTGTCTGAAATATCGGTAATTATTCACAAACCTTCAAACTCTATAAGGAATGTTGTTACTATTCTCACAGACCGTTTGTTTCTGTGATCAGGAGTACATATATTGTGTTTATATTAAAAATAGATGCTTGAATTCAGTGTGAAAACATACATAGTTTACTTCACTTTTGGGGAAAGTAAGCATATTAATAAAGTGAGATGGACATTAAAATGAACTCTATCAAGGGTATGTGTATCAGGATTAATGTACAAAATAATCTGGGCAAGACTGTACAAAGTCAAACTGGTAACTATTCATCAGTCAATAGGGCATAGCATCCAAAAAATTTGGATCTTTATCAACACTGCTGTGAGAACCTCAAATCTCGCAAATTAGATGATACTACAATGCTAAAGGAAGCTCTCTTCTAAATTATGAAATGTAATGACAGGTGACCATGCATGATATGTGATGGGCAGCTTTCACAGTCTACCATTTTACGGCATCCCTTTCTTTAGTCTGCAATAATTCAGAAAAACAACCAATGTTTATATCAAAACACTTGAGTTTTAAACTTCATGCTTATCAATTGTGACTGAATCTGAACTTTATCTGAATAATCATTAATCAACTGCTTAACCCTACACTGAAACTACTTTTTATACAGGGAATGGGACATCAAATGCTGACAACAAGGTTATGTTTAATTTACAGACACTCTATGCACAGCCATGGTTCAGAATACCTGGTTGCATCTGAAGGGAAATTCACCATTTTCATCAAAGACAATAAGTAATAAAAGTAATTATCAGTACACATGTATAAAGAACTGCAATTCCTGATTTACAAAGTGATAATTATAAATAGTACAGTGACCACCAACACCCCAGCAGTTCTGCAATGTCACCACAACTGCAGTTCACTAATTTCAATATGCATCTTAGTATAGAAAGTGCCTAGATATATATACACTCATTCACAACACAACGACTAGCAAAATCATCAGCGGCCTTAATTATATACAAATTATATATATAAAACTTCTTTTAACAATTACTCCTATGCAGCACTGTCTTGTGGGAGCTTCCACTTCTAAAGCAGAACATTTCTTAATGGTGGCTTCTAAGAAGTACTTTTCTGTCTGCAGCTTTAAGTCTTGGTTGAACTATTGCTGCAAATTTCCTCTACAGGACAAATGATGGGTTTAAAATTTTCTTTAAATTTGGATGTTATTTTTTCTATCAATCTTCTTGTCAAAATACATACAAGCTTATAGAAACTCAGAACAGTCTGAAGAAATGACTTAAAATGAAAGGAAATACTGTGCTTGTCAAAAATAAATAGTTAGGTTTGTGTGGTTCAAGCAGTTCTTAAATGGGCATATAATTAATGTGTACGGGAATTTTCTTCAAAACTGGGTGTTTTAATTATGCAACTCATTAATCTGATTTCTTGGAAATCTATTTAAGTATGTTTACATTTAAATATACAGAATATGTAATTTTGTGTTAAACATTGTCCTTTGCTCTTATGTTTCTGAAAAACTGCATTTTCGTTTCTATTGAAATAGGCAGGATTAAAAGCAGAAACTTTCAGTTATTATTAACTTGTGAGAAACGTAGATTATCTTAGGTTTCTCAGGTTTCAAGGTACTGTAGTCTGGATTAAATTAATATTTCTATTATTCAAACAAATTCAATAAATAGTCAGTGCCATTACAACTAACAAACCACAAGTTTCAGAAGATCCAGTTATTTTAACCTGATATATTGTCATTATTGTGACTGAAATTTAGGACATTTTCTACCATCTCAGACTAAACAAACTCACAGTATCCTGGAGGCTTGATCTGTATCCGTCCTCAAGCAGAACACAGAAAGGGAAGAAGCTACTAAGTTGGGCACGTTTAAAAGAGCTGGCCTCAAATCCTAGGTATTTAGCCTGAGATAGACAATGTCCAAAATTTCAGTCATGTCTAAGACCATTTACCACTGCCAGAATCATTTAAATTTAAATGATATGTGTGTACATTATATTAAAAAGACAATGTTTGACATAAGTGGATACTTGAATGATCTTCTTTGTGACACATATGTATGTCAGTTGTACATTAACTATTCCAAGACAGCAATGAACATCATCAACCTATCTTATATTAAAAAATATGATGGAATTTTAATAATGTATGGCTGAAATACTCCATGAGAACATAGTTGCAGAAAATTAAAAAATGAATACAGGAAAACACACAAAAAAAAGTGTGTACGTAAATATGAACAACTGACAAAGATGATGACAACGAACAAACCTGCACTCTCATAGGAGAGGGTGCTCCAAGACTGAAGGGCAGTAATACTCAATATAAAAATTAAAATCTGGTCATTAACCTCAGGAGGGTCTGGACATCAAGAGGGACTGTCAGTTGTAACAGGACTTTAACTCTGACACTGACTCCTTCACAACTTGGTTTTATTATGAAGTATTCCACGAAACAAATTTTCCTTTAAGTAAAAATATATAATGATTACTCTCTTTGGATTAATTAGTATTTTACATGAGTTAATGTATAGCACATGTAAAGATTTAGATCCAGTGGAAACACTTAATTTGTAAAAACTGCAGTATGTCAGAGTTTATACCCAGAAATTTCGTGCTGTTGTGTCTTGTGTATAAATAATAACATACTTTAAGTGATATTTTCTGACTGCCTTTCAAGCAGTTTGCCAAGTACACTCATATCTCATACTGTCAAACTTTTTAAAAATGAGAGAAAGGAAATAAGCAGCAATTAGTTTTCCAACACATTCTAAACAGAATAATAGACCTCAAAGATGTTTTGAACAAATGCTCAGGTTCTGTTTCTTTCATCTCACTTCAGCTAATATTCTACATATCAGTACTTAATACAGAACATGGGATCATATAGCTTTATGTGATTTATTACAGTGCAGTCAAGGTGATGGATTCAAGAAATGTAATTATGTTACTTTTATAACTGTAACTATAAATTTAATCAGTAGTACTGAGAAATTATCTTTGTTCCTGTAGATACCTGAACACTGAATACAAAAGCATTCAAATTATATATTTCTGAAATAATAATTCAGAGCAAAATACTTCCCTTTATTCTGAACTGTTAACTAAGAATTCAGAGGTTATGACTGGAAGAAACAAACACCATCACTATTTCACCAAACATATCTTTAGTCCTTTCAATCTGGACTATAACATAAGCAAGAAAATTTCAGGATATGAAAATGTTTCCATAAAGAGTGAATATGCAACACTTCAAGATTAATAACAATCAGGCATGTGCATAGAATCACATATTTGTCTGATTCATAACTTACTGTGTATGATTTAGCTTGTTTCACAGCTGTACAAAAATGCACTGCAAATTTCAAACACAAAAGACTGTTTCTGAACAATAATTTTGGATAATTATACATATGAGTGTTCACCATTTCAGTGCAGTGCTGCAATGTGTTTTAAACAGAAGAAACAAAAATTACATTATAAAATCTTTGTGTTTTGCAAGTCTTTACTAATATCACTGATTTCTTGTAGTGTACTTGTCAAGTTACTCCTTAATTTTATTGGATACTCTAAAGTAGAAAAGTAGGCCTACATTCACAGATGATGGTTGTCTAACTCAGCATTTGCTACAGTGGGAGCCACATCTCCCTGCAAAATTATGAAGACTTCTGTGGCCACCAAACAGTGAGCTTGGTACCAACATGTTGAATTAACTGTAGTCCTCAATAAAGGGGAGCTGATAAAAATTAAACTATAATAGAAAAGTACTTCATAGATAATATTAAGGAATGTTAGTAATTATTGTGTTCAGTTTCTAAATCACATTCTAAATCATTTTTGTAAATGGAGGAGTCTCAAAACTTTCTACTCT
The DNA here is from genome assembly GCA_021186555.1 of Reticulitermes speratus. Taxonomy (NCBI): domain Eukaryota; kingdom Metazoa; phylum Arthropoda; class Insecta; order Blattodea; family Rhinotermitidae; genus Reticulitermes; species Reticulitermes speratus. The sequence goes on from JAJKFL010000001.1 coordinate 47,002,814, forward strand.
TGTCCAAGAAGCCTCTGACTAAGACAGTTTGGAAACCTCTGCTGTAAATGATCACATTTTTCTAGAGTCACTGCAATATCATTTATACACATAGAAAGGACTTATGGCTTCATGTCCCATTATTTGTTAAATATGTCTAACAATAAAGTAGATCTGATTTACAAATAATTAAATTAGATGATATATAACTTCAATTAATTCAACTATTGGTTGATGTAGGCTGCAACAAACTGACTGACAAAGGGCACATGCAGTAGGTGAAGGGGTTCTCTTCCACAGCATTCTGTGTGCGACAAATACTCCGCATGCCTATGCATGCATGTGCCTACTTAAATTTAATTTTATCAAAGCACTGAAATGGTGGGCAGCATCCTGTAATAACCCTGTACCTTGTTATCCACATTTTATACCACAAATCATCAATGAATTAATGATGATCTGTCTACAGACAGAAGAAAGGCAGTGGCTTTCCTATACATTTGGAAAAGCTTGTGCAGAAATAAGTAAGGATTAGCCTTCAAAATTGGTTTGAAATTTCACGGACATTATCCAATTTTGACTACATTTTGAGGTATCCATGTACACAATTATAAGTGTGGTTCATGTTCCAAATTATTTATGACGTAAATTAAAATGTACTTTTCTATGGTTTCACCATAATGAACTCATATTAACAAATTTCACAACACGAACGCACAAAATCAATTAATCTTTTTATATATTTTTGCTGATCTATAATGCGTGCAACAAAACTGCCTAATGGGGTGAGTGCTGTATTGCTGAATAAGTTCTGAGAGATGTACATTATTGTTCATTTCACTATTATTCTTCTCTCTTTTTAAGTCCTATAAATACACAGGAAACAAGTCATAGATCACAGGATTGAAAAACAGAGTCTTTTTAAAACTCATTCTATAGAAAAATCACTATTGAGAAGAAACCCTGCTTGTATTTGGTTTTAAATATTTGACATGTTTGAAAGTTAAAGTACACTTTTAACATATTTTCAATCTTCTTTGTTGTATTTCTGTAAACTTTCTTCCAGTTACGTTTCCTACTTTGCAAATGGGAGCCATTCTGATGTGCAGAGGGTATTAGAATGAGAGATCACAATTGTTTGATTAATAATATATGTATAAGAGCATACGAGAATAATATGTACACATATTTTCCTCATGTTTTTTAATCTCTCGCCTAACAGACATGCATACCTCAAAAATTCACTCTGAGTTATAAATAATGTCACTGATGTCATTAGCTGCGGGATACATTGCCAGAAAAAATGGATAAAGTTTTTAATCATTGTCTTTCAGTCTCACTATAAACAGTTCGACAACTAAGTATTACCAGCCTGTTTCATGAATTATCATTGCTTCAGCTGTGAAAGTGTCATGCAGTTATCGACTCTACACCGGAATGGGAAGCGTCTTAGATGAACAGGCAACTGTCATTTGCTTCACAAATATTCACAGCTATGTCAATCAGAATGGTGTGTAAATCAACAGTCAAGAGACTCACCATATAAAAGACAAAAGGCAATATTTATTTTAATGTGTGAACGATACGGTATATGTCAATGCGCATATTTTGATTGTATCAGGAGTGGTGGCGTGTTCCTACAGAACCAACATCCCACAGCTTGACGCATGCGAGACCACACGTCAAACTGGCGGCTGTCTCAGTGGTGTGATACTGCTGCTTTTTTCTAGACATAATGCATGAAATATTCTTCTTTAAAATGCGATGCTGACGCAAGCGTATTCTACAGAAGTGGCCCTCGGACAGGCCCATTGTCTTAACCAAACCATAACGCTACTACTACGACAACACAAGATCGCCACTATGCGCAGAAAGTCTGTGTGCATCCTTCGAGCTTCGTCCTCTGGAGGATGTATTATTGCTATAACCCGAATCCGAGCCAAAAGACGAGTCCTGGCTTTGAGTCTTGCCACGCCGAAATGTGGAGAAGAGCTCCTGTTGCTGCCGGGGGCTGTATCCCGAGCGGTGGTGATGCTGGTGCAGATGATTCAGCACGGGCACAGACTCGTATGGGTTGACCGCGTGATTGCGATTTGGCGGGGGTGGGACGGGAGGTTGTAGGATGTAAGGTAGTCTGTGCGTCACGCTAGGGACGGCTGGGGTGTGGTGGTGGGGGGTGGTGTTGCTGCCACTGCGCCCCGACCTGGGTGTGCCACCGCCACCACTTGTCACTGCATTGGGGTAAAGCTGCAGCAAGGCGTCTAGCAGCAGACCCTCGTGGAACTCACCGCAGTCCTGATGCCGAGCCGGCGACTGAGGCGATATCTGCTGCGGCGGGCCCTTGCTGCGCCACCCCCGACGCCGGTCAAGACTCCTGGGGCGCCGCTGTTCGGTGGGTGCGTGCTGGGTACGGTGCTGATGAGGTTGGGGTGCGCGGGTTGTTCGGTTACGGTAAGCTGGAGGAAGGCTGAAGTTCCTGCCTCCCGGACCGAGCCCAAGTCCAGGAATAGGAGTGTTCATGAGGAACCTACTGCGGTCGTCAGCGTCAGAGGAGTCCAGGTCACGGCACAGATCGTTGCCGGTAGACCCTTGGAGGGAACTGGTACCGGAGTTAAGGGGACCGCCCCTCTCCATGTCTTCGGGGTGGTGCTGCGGTTGACTGCGTTGACAGCCTCCTTCGCACTCCCCGCCGAGGCTTAGTTCGTCTTCCGCGAACTCATCTTCACTCGCTGGAGCGGGGGCTGCACCCTCACTGTCTGGGTCGGACTCACCTCGATCTCCTGAGCCTGTCCATCATAAGATACGTACGCAGTTATTTTCTGTGTGACTGACAGAAAACAGACATACCGAAAAGAATCGCTGAATGCTACAAAAGACTGTGTTCTCGACAACAGTACATTATCAGATGGAATACATTATCTAATTAGCTTCACAAATATCAGTCTAGGTAATGTATAATGATTTCATGAGAATCCTACCTAAGGAATTATAACAGACTGTTCCGTAATTTTTCGTCTTTGTTGTGAAGATGGACGGAACGACGTAGTTTCAAATCAAATTCGCCTTACAAATTTATCCTTGTAATTTCTACATTAACATTTTTAAAATTCTGTCTGAATACAGACATAATTCCATGCGGCCAGACACACGTACAGGTTTATCTAATTTACGAGTAAATAACTGCATGAAACAGAGCATTCACTGAGCTGATAGTCGCTAAATTAGCCAAGAAATTTCCGCATTTTACGGGCCACACAGTCTTTATCTTGAGGCACACGAATCCAGCCGCCATCATGCCATCCTATCCTTTTTAAGATCCACTTAATACTACTCTCTTACCTACCCTTAGGTCTTCCAAGTGATCTCCTCCATTCAGGTTTCGCTACCAAAACTCTGTATGCAGTTCTTGTCCCTCCCACGCTACGTTCATCTCACCCTCACTAGTTTGTTCATTCAAATAATATTCACTGAAGAGTGTAAATCATGAAGTTCCTAATTACGCAATTTTCTCCAGCCTCCCATACTTCCTCTTTTGTCCAAGTACCTTTCTCAGCACCCTCTTCTCGAACGCCCTGAGTCCTTGTTCTTCCCTTAATGTGGTGGATCAAGATTCACGTCCTTAACAAATACGAGTAAAAATTTCAGTTTTGTGCATTTTAATCTTTACACTTTTAGATAGGCGGGAAGAGCAAGATTATGAACTGAGTGGCAACACGCACTTCCATTATACATTATATAATATAATATATATATATGTTATTGTCGTTCCCAGAGCTCAGAAATCTACCATCATTTGAAAGGATTTATCACCTATGTTTATATTATAGTTCTGCATTCTGGTCATCAAAAGTGCTTAAACTTTCCCTGCGTTACTTCTAGACTAAGCTTCGTAATACTCTGTAACACAGTTTTTTTTTTTTTTTTGTGAAGGGCCCCGCAGCAGATGCTACGGACGCACCCCAGCCTTGAGGCTTACTGTGCAACCCTTTGATGAAGACGATTTCTTTTCCGTTTTTACAATTAACTGGCGGAATGAAATTGACAGGGGAAAACCGAAGTACTCGTAGAAAAACATGTCCCAGTGCCACTTTGTCCACCATAAATCCACATGGACTGACCCGGGATCGAACCCGGGCCTCTGCGGTGAGAGGCCGGCGACTAACCGCCTGAGCCATTGCATGTGGTAAAGCACTTTTTCATTTTTACGTATAATCCTCAATGCTGACAACAGAGGAACATATTTAGTGTTGAGTGTGATATGCTGGGTTTTCACAGCACAGACGGATAACAACATTTCGGAGGTACATACTGCTTCCACTCAAGTCTCAAACTTGACCCCAATACTGTAACCCTGAAGATCGAGAAGTCAGGTTCTCCGAAACATCGGTATCCATCTACAAGAATACATAATATCAAAATCCGGACACCACTCGGATAAATTCCCGCCGTGTTAACCTGAAAACTTTAATTTTTTCGCAACTCATTATAGCTCGCTTTAAACAAACTCCTATCATCTGCGACACAAGTTATTCAAATCAGGTGTTCACCTTCGGAACACTAGCGCTCTCCTCGCCCCCTTGTTGCGGCATATTCTGTAACACTCACCGTTGGACAGTTCTTCATAAACTGGATTGTAGAGATCCTGTGAAGTATACGGGTCGGGGCGAGACGGCGGGCAGATGAATACGGAAGGATTCCCTAGCACCGGGAAACCGCTGTTGTAATTGGCCCCAGACTTCACGTCAATCATCTGTGAAGAAAATATCAGTCACTCCCTGAAGAGTCAAAGTATCTAGTTTTTCCCAGAGTTTATAGAAATATCTAAAAGTCCTGCAACACGGAGTGTCTTTGTGAGTGCCTACAAGGGATACGCAGGAAAGAATTAACATTTCACAAAACTCAGACCAACAAAGTGCACAATATTGTTTTTTAATTATTTATATCATAACACATAAAATATTCCTACATGTTTCGATCCCAAAGGGATCATCATCAGGGAACCAACAAAAGCAATACTGCACAAAACCAAATCAGCAACCTCTGCACCCAGTAAACATGGTGTGAAAGAGTAACAGTTAAAATATAGGCAATTCATTGTAGTATAGTTGTACAAGTGTACTGGATCTTGGTATACAGGAAATTAATGTTAAAAATATTAAATTAATTAATATATAAACATAATAAACATTTAAAATATATACGTACAAAATATAATTAAAAACATGATTCGTAGAACGATAGTTGCTATAACCAATACAGTAAGTAGCAGTATCTCGGAGGCAGCCTACGTACTTAATGAAGGATCAACAATTAACAAAAAAGTGGTCTTACTGACGTCTGTCCCACTGAAACCAAAATGATAAAGTTCTGGGATATGCCTCTGGAATCTTGACACTCCTAGTATGATCCAGTATGGCTAGAACTGAAGTTAACAGTTATGGCTGCTTTCCGGAATGTGGATATTCATGTGAAGGGGATTTCTAAGTTATAGGAAGCAGTGCTCCTTACACACATTCGCATCCCTGAACGCCTAAAAAATCGTCCGTCGGTAAGTACATAACCCGACAGCGCGGAACATATTTTCAAGGAACTTGACTTTCAAATTTAATTTAAAGCGGACAATTTTAACGACCACTTTACAAGCAAGCTACATACATTTCTAAGCCCACAGGATTTAGCATCCCTTCTCTGTGCTCATTCATAATTCCTATCGCGTTGTTTTAACTCTCTTGCTTGGACACAGGAAACAGGAAACACACAGACTTAATAGTTTGTGGTTCTCACGGTGTTGTTAATGAAGATCAGTGTTTTGAAGTATGAAAGGTTGGATACTTATTACCAATCAACACGGCGTCACACAAGAATACTGTGATCTTCAAAACAGAAATCATTTGGAGCACCAGGTTTTCAGTAGTGTAAGTTAATGGAAGAAATGAGAATGAATTTATACACAAACAGGCATTGTACATATAACGTAACATTGAGGCCCGTTCGCGTAGCCATTGTTGCCGTGGAAAAGCAATGATATTAAATATTACGAGCGTGTGTCTGGAGACTTAGTTATTCAGCATGCAAAGCGCATGCGCCGTATTATGTTGTCTTCTGTGGCCTGTCTGGCTCTACCATATTTTTCCACATTATCTCATAAACGGCACGATTTTCGGAAAAAAGTTATTGAACATAAAATGTGTTTTGATTTTTTCTACAACTTTTGTCTGAAACATTTCTCATTATAAGAAGAAATCAGCGAGAAATTATCATAAATGCACTTAGGTTTTCATGTAAAGTAAGATTTTAACGAAACTTGAAATTTCTCGGCAGATTTTCGAAAAAATGCTCAAATATCAAATTTCATAAAAATCTAATCAGTGAGAGCCGAGTTGTTCCATGCGGACGGGCAGATACGCAGACAAACGGAAGGACGAACGGATGGACAGACAGACATGACGAAGCTAATAGTCGCTTTTGGCAATTTTGCGAACGCGCTTAAAATGGGTATAACTTCAAGAAATAAACTGATAAAGACAGGTCGTCATTCCTGAGGAATGCCTCTGGCTGAAAACTGATGACACACGAAACGAAATCAAGATATTGTATTAAATCAGATACATATACAGGCCTAATTCGAAAGAACGTTTTTCCCGACGTAAATTACTGCTAATTGAATTTGTTCTAAATGTGTGGTGTTGGGCATACGACGAAGCATAGTTAGCATTCATAATTCACCTTTCATTGCTATAATAGCTGCTGAAACTTTTATTAGGGATAATTTGAGCCATGCTTGGCTCATGAATATTACGTAACCATACGTAATACGTAAGTTGTGCCGGTACAAAGGTTCGGCACTCCACGGAGATTCGGCAAACTGTACCTTACACCCCGTATAATCGTCGTTTGGACTGTCCCTTTTGCTCCTTTCCTCCCCTACCCTTTTACCTATTGGGATACGACCAGAGTTTACCTGGTTAGTGGTCAGTAGTTGCTTTATCACTCTGCATCCGGGCTCGGAGCTACGAGCAACTAATTCCAGTCTCGGCCTTTACATCAAAATTCTGTTTCGGCAAGGATGGCAGGAGTCCTTGGTGTTGCTACGTCTAGAGGGGTTTTGTAAAGACAGGCATCACCAAGCATTGGAATGGTAAAGCTTCTCTGGGACCAGTCGTCTGTTTTGGTTGGACTATTTCTTAATTTGTGTTGCACTCTGCAAAGACTGTAAGTACGCATCTGAAGTATTTTATTTGTTATTTATTTTATTTTGTTATAAATAAATCCTTAATGTTGATTTGGTGCATTGATAATATATGTGGTGTGATCCACCCACAAACAAAACGATCCACGGTAATAAAACCCTCTGAAGGCACGTCTTTCCAGACGTCGTAACATTCGTCGGTGGGTCAAGTGTTAGCAGATTGCGTAACTTTGTTTATGTATTGTTATGCACGGAGCAAAGTTGTAGCACTGTATATGAGGTTGTTTGACTGCTGCCGGGAAAGATTCTAACGGAGTAGGCACATTATTATTGTTGTTGACTGCTTGGATACCCACGTCCAACTAGGGAGCGTTGCAAACACAACAAGCGAACCAGAGACGGTGGCAGTCGTAACCCACTGTTGGGTAAAGTGGGGAGTGGCTGTTAAAATTAAACAATTTACATAAAATCCACAGACAACTCGATTAATTGGCCTACTACTGACTTTGATTCCAGGCTTCCACCGCGATGTTGATGAGATCTGCGATCTTCTGGGATATTACGCAGTGCCCAGTGGTAATCCTTCACCGACGTTTCGGAACAACGTATAAGTCCCATCTTCAAGGGTCAAGAAGTCCAAGAAGAATAGAAAGTCGGCCAACCAAAGATCAACCAAAGAGAAATCTGCGCGAAGCGCAAGTCGACGTCCCTCGGTCTGTTTAGCCATTCCTGCGTTTGACCGCATCGCTGTGCTCAATAACAGACACCTTACACTATTACTGGGGATCTCGCTTACGCTAACGGCTTCCAGTCTCGGTTGAAGACCTCGGACTTGGGCGTACTAATGGACTATAGCTCAAGAAGCACATAGCCTTTTTTTTATATGAAGGGCTTGATGGCCCCCTGAGGTTTGAACCCAGAGTGGCGTATTCGCATACTGAAATAGTGCGATGGTGAGCAGGCACTTTAGTGAGGTGGGGGGGGGGGGGGGGGGAGTGCGGGCCGTGCCCCGTCACAGCATTCTACCCTGGCATTCACGTTACAAGTGAGGAAAAATCACGTAAAAACCTCAGTCAGGGTAGCCGAAAAGCGCTTAGCTGATCAGTGTTGGGAGCGATTCGGTGAGAATTTGGCCACCGTTTCAAGGGCGGCTTCGACTGGTCTGCAGACCTAAGTCGCCTTAGCTTGCGCGTCAGATCACGAGCGCCAACCCCCGGTCAGCGAAAATATCTGCCGAGTTGCGGAAATAAGGGGTTCCTACACCAGCCAACTTTGAGTCGTAACTCTCGGTTAGAGCTCTGATATATTCGGCGAAGAACGGAACTCCTGTTAGTAATGTACCAATGTGCAACAGTAGCAATGTGAAGACACTTAGACTGCAGCACCTGCAGTTTCCTGACATAGGTGGGAGCTGCGGACATCCAGATGGGGCACGCTTAGTCCGTGATTGGAGTGATGAGCTGCTTGTCGAGCAGAACTCCGTTTCTGATGGAGAGGTCGCTACTCCTATTTAGGAGAGGGTCTAACACCCCAGTCTCTGGGAAGTTTTCTTTCTGACCTCATTGATATGAGTCGACCAGGTCAGCCGTGAATCATGGGTTACCTCCAAATAACGGACAGTATCGGCCCAATGGATCGGCTTCCCGAACAGCTGTACTGGTCGAGGCTTCCGGATACGCCCACCAGCCTTAGCCAAGAGAGTCGCAGTGCTCTTCGAAACGTTAATAGCAATCCTCTATAATTTCAGCCACCGCTCTACGTCACTGAGATATGATTCCAGGCAACTGACAAGCAACGCTGGCTTGCGGGACGTGGCTATCATGGCCGTGTTGTCCGCGTAGAGGGTCAACTCGACGTGGAGGGATGGGACAGGCAAGTCATTGACATACAGCCTGAACAGCACAGGGAAAACCAGCCCACCCTGCGCCACGCCAGCCCGAATGTCATGACGAGTAGATGTGACTGTTTGGAAGGCCGCTTCAAACCTCCGGCCATGCAGGTAAGAGGATATGGTTTTTACAGTATACAACGATAAGTTAAGGACAGTCAACTTCTAAAGGAGACCATCGACCCAAACGTTATCGAAAGCCTTAGCAACGTCTAGGAAAACCGCGCCACTTGGCCTCTTCTCGCCAAAGTTCCTGGTCACACTTTCAACGCGGCGGGCTAGCTGAAACGACGCGCTGTTTGGGCCTGAACCCAAAATTCGCGTCGCACGCTTACTTAAGATCCTACCGAGTGGAATATTTTCAAACAATTTGCAGATCGTGTCTAGCAAACAAACAAGACGATATGATGAGGGCAGTGCCGGGTCCTTGCCGGGTTTCAGGATGGAGATCGCGCGTGTGTGCTTTCTTACTGTTGGAATGTACTGGGTGCGAAGAACCACGTTAGATATCTTTACGAGGAGGGACACAGCCTCTGCGGAAGGTGCTTCAGAACCCTATTCGTTATACCGTTTCGTCATGGACCCTTGCCGACCTTGAGACCCCGAATGACATCCTGAACCCCAGCGAAGATGGTTAACTTGGGCTCACTTGCAACAGCAAACAAGTATGCTCGCAAGGCCTCGACAACCATCACAATAACTGCCGGATCCGTCAGGTCGTTTACCGACTGGAACTGAGAATCCAGGTTGTCCGACATGGCTTCAGCCTGCCCCTTGTGATGAGCCGCGAATCCCACATGTGGCATTCAAGTCCCTCGCCATTAGGACGAGAAGCCCTCCGCCAAGGCAGGCAGTCAGGTCCGATTCGATTAGGGGTCGGGAGGGCGAGAGGTAGACTGCCAGGATTCTCACCGGTCCGCTGGCCAACACTATGTGTAACGCAGTTGCCTCCAGATGCCTGACCCTTGACGAGTACAGCGTGTTGGTCTATACCCCGGCGGACCAGTATTGCTGTTGCGCCTCCCATTGTTAAGCGAGCTGTACTATGGTTAAATAGTTTGCAAACCGAAAAGCTCCTGCTGGCCTGAGATGCGTCTCGGATAAAAGGCATATAACGACTCCCTGTTGGCCGAGAAAATTATCTAGTTCTAACTTCCTGCCGCGAACTCCGTCAGCGTTCCAGAATGCCAGTCACATGGCTTTCTCCCTTTTCTTCCTCAAAGGCCGTTCTGCCATACTCGGCTACAAAGAGGAAAAACGTTTTTAAGCCATCCCGCGAGCGAGTCGCCCCAGTGGGGAGGGAAGGGACTGCTACCAGTAGCCGACGTGTCAGTTCCACGCATGCGTCCAAGGGAAGGTTGTAAGGAAGATCGGAGATCTCCTCAGTAGGTGACTGGTTGGGTTTGCGTAAACCAGGTTTATGGGTTTTGGTTCTTTAGGCAACGACTAGTTTGTATTCGCCTTTTTCTTGTTTTGTCACAGGGGCCTGTTTGGGGGCTTCTGTGACTTTGGGCGCCAGCTGAGTAGTCTTGCCCATCTTACTGGATTCGGTCAATTGTGCCCGTTTATGGGGTTCCGTGATCGACCTGGGAGTTGGATGAGGTTCAGAAGAGAGGGTAGCCTTAACAACAAGACCCCTCGGACGACATGGTTCCAGCCGGGTCCGAGACTCTTGCTCTGCAGAGGGCCCCGTCGTAGACTTTTCCGGCGCGGCATGTCGACCTGCTGCGCAGTACGCCTGCCTGCGTTCGGTTGGCCCCCGCTTGGCAAGCGCCGCTTTCGCCTCTTTCCACTTTAGAACAGTCCCGATAGTTGGCCGTGTGGTTACCCCCACAGCTGCAGCATTTAAACTGCTGCTTAGGGGTTGAGCACACCCCAGAGAGGGGTGACATCATAGGCAAGGCACCGGGGCGCGTACCCGCAGTTGCGCTGTGTGTGGCCGAAGCGCTGGCAGCGCTTACATTGCAGGGAGGCCTTTGGTGCCATGTATGTCTCCACCGAGACTCGCAGGCCGCAGCCCGCGCCACGGACACTACAAATTGTGGAGTCAGGGGAAGTCTCTTGATGCGCCCTGGTCACGGCGCCCAGAGCGTAGCTGCATGTCTCCCTGGCCACGGATGCCCAGGGCTTCCAGCTCCTCCCGGACGCTCAAGGGCATTTGTCTACCGAGGTTTATAACCAGCAGACCAATACAGTGATCCGCCAGGAGAAGTGTGAAAACTCACACCCTTGCTCTCATCAAGGGATTTAAGAGCACTGACCGTGGCTCTGAAGCCATCGGCCGTCCTTTGAATGATCATCAGTCTCGCCACCTTTCCACTTTACCTAGTCATACCGATAAACTTCTTAACGTTGTCTCTCTCCCCCTCCCTTACGCTGTTACAACCCTATTGGCTGTCATCATATTTACTGAGTACGTCACCGCCCACACCTTTACCTATATAAACTGCGCACCTTCTTGCCGGCTTTCTTTTCTTCTTGACCCTTGAAGATGGGACCGATACTTCGTCCCGAAAAGTTAGTAAAGGGTTACCACTCGACGGTGTGTAATATCCCAGAAGAGCGCAGATCTCATACCGACTTCGTTCAGACACCATAAATATATGTGACCTCTAAATAAGCCACTCTTTAAATAATATTCATAATTAAAACTTCTGTTCAATTGAATACACAGTTTGTACGAAAAATATGCTATTATCAGGACTGCTGTCTTCTGGGGTGTGACGCCATGTAGTCTGGTACGAGTGTACGAACGTTCCAGATGAAATTGGTGCCTCCACAATCAAAGCATAGAACCTCGAACGGCATTGTTCTCCTAAATAATCGTTCTGCTCAGTAGGCTACGTGTATTACAATTTTCACATCGATTACTTGTTACTGTAACTTACAGTAGCCCAGACGACAGCAGAATCTTTCAGCAGTGTTGCCAAAATATAGCTGAAGTTTAACTACAAACGAAAAGAACACAACAAAATTCTGCCATCTAATATGTATTCAGTCTTATTTATGCCACTCTGCATGAAGTAGAAAGTAAGCCCAATTTATAGAACATTGGTGTAATATCCGGATTTACGATTGCATTTTTTTGTTTAAATAATTTTTTTTATCGCTTCATGTTTGAATACTGTACTTATCAAATCAGTCATCTTGAACTCACAGCTTCTATTTTCAGTTTCCTGTGATTCGTTGATTTGAATCGAAAACAAATCCTCTTAAAATTTAAAACTCTTAACCAGCGTCTGTAGGCTACGTGCATTTTGTGCGTGCTTTCGTGATTTAAAACTTCGCATGAATTTTTTAACATGTCTGTGTTCCCAATGAATTTTGTCATTTGTAAATAAGAATGTTTGGACCATTTCGAAATATTTCTAAAATATCTCGCGGAAAATTCTATCAACGTATTATTTGGCACGCGTTTCTTAAAAGGAAGTAACTACCGCCCAGTGCTGTATTTATGTTACAATTAAGAAGCGTGTGATACTTCGCTTATTAATTAGTCAAGTACTGTTGTAACTGAAGAAAGAGTCTTCACATTAATTAAGGTTATTCTCCTGAGGCAAGTTTCCGTTACACCCACAGGACATGTTTAAGGATTCGACAGGATGTTCATATCTCGTCAACAATTGTGCCCAAGGGACAACACCACACAATGTGTTACAATGTGTTATTCAGAACTGTGAATGGGAAAGCAGAACACATACGCAAGTAAACTAGCTCTTGTGTAAAGCGCCGTAAGCTTAGATGTGTAATTACCAAATTCAGCGTAAAGAATGGGTACACAGGTGAGGCGCGTAAAACAGTAAAAAAGCAAAAGTAATATTTGGTAATACTGAAGGCTTCATTAACACTTTTACGCCTAGCGGTTAATTAACGTACCGCCAAATTTAATATAACAAAATTCTAGTCTCCCCACACAGTACATATACACGTATGTATTTTGTAGGGATTTCAGAACAACGAGTGATTATTCCCTGCATAACATTAACTAAACCGGGACTTAATATGTTTACTAAGAGATACGAAATTTGATCTGAATCTTTAAATGGTTAATAAGTTCATGTTAAATTAAAAATCAAGAAACTGGCGACAAGTGCATCTCGGTAGTAAAAAATGCGTACTTTATTTTTGTCGGAAATTTTGAAGGACATCTAAGCGTACATGGGAGTAAAGTAAAGTAAAGTAAAGTAAAGTAAAGTAAAGTAAAGCTCTCCCTGTGCACGTCATGAAGGTACATGGGGAGTACAATAAGAGCCATGAAATTTTATCCTCAGCAATAGATGGAGGTGGGTAGTCGGTCAACATTCAAACGAATTCGAAAGAACTAAGGTATTAGGTTGTAGACTGAATTCAATAATCCAGGTAGAACCCAGAGGATGACCTTTTTGAATACGTCCATGTACCTTCCGGCTTTCATTGACGGCGCAGAATATTTTGACCAGCTCAGGCATTATCTCAGATTCCCAAGAAGGTTTTCTGCCCCATGGAGTTTCTCACTTCATTACCAGGAATTTTTCTTTCAGGACGTTTCGTGTCATCTTCACTATGGGCCGTACTGTTCCACTGCAAGCAGCAGCATACACATATCTACGTTTGTAATGATACTTGTGCGAGACCCTTATATCCTGAAACCTTACATTTATATACATGTAAATAGATTCGAAACGAGGGTTGTTGCAGCAAGGCTGTAGGGTAAAGTGAAAGTTATCAGGATGGACAATTGGACAAAATACCCAGAATAAGAAATGGAGACCGGAAATGTCAGCGGAGCAAAACACTTCTGGCGCGTTCGCGTGAACAATGCAACCAATAAACATTCGTCACTTTGGTAAACATGGCAGCAAAGGTAACGTTAGTAACCATAATAACAATGTAATAAAGGTGAAAACAGCAACCACAGAAACGTCTGTAACATTGATAACAATAACCATATTTTTCAGAAATTGGTAAATGTCTTCATGTACAGGGCACATTACTTTTCTCCTATTTTCACTAAACATTGAACTCTCTCGACAGATTTTACTAAACCTCCTTGGTATAAAATTTCACGAATACCCGTACAGTGGGAGCCGAGTTATTCCATGCAGATTTACAGACAGACATGGAAAAGTAATACTCGCTTTTCAAAACTGTTTTTCGAAAGCGCCTAACAAGGATGAATGGAGCATCGTAAGCAATAAGACGTTGGTCTACTGCAATATTACCGGTAAAGCACATTTATTGATTGTACCAGCTGTAATACCTTACTGTAGATACAAATTTGTCACAGGAACAGAGTATAACAAACGGCTGCATTTTGTTTAATATTCATCACATCGAAAACTCTTTAAAGTACGATTGTGAAGGTGTCTGACGATGAGCTTTTAGTATGGAGCATCGAAGGAATGATAGTGACACGTGAAAACCGAGATTCTCGAAGAAAAATCTCTCCCGTGTAACTTTGTCTACCATAAATCTCACTCGCACTGGCCCAGAATCGAAACCGGGCCTTCTTGTCAAACCCCTAACCTTTGATCAGGTCGTTGTAATTAGGAATGGAACTGCGCCTGCTGGTACTCTGCACGTAATGGGCAAGTCCTCTGAGTTACACAGCGCTGGGATTCCTTGTTAGCAACGAAAGAAACATGCTTGGAAGTTTGATATTGTACGGTACAATTTCTGTGCAACATATACATGTAAGTACATATTTATTTCCAAATTGCATATCTGTTGATTAGCACATAAATATATTATTACTTCTCAGATATGTTTCGGCTAATAATAATAATAATAATAATAATAATAATAAAATGTTTTGGCATCAAACGCTCCTTTGTGTTAACAGCCCCCTGAATATGGCTATTATTATTAGTCGAAACAAGTCGAAGTAACAATATACACATTAACCGGCAGATATTGTGGTCACAAATGAATGCACTATCAGGAATAAGCAAAACAGAACTTGAAGCTCTCCTTGTGATCTTCTGACAATTTGTTTCTTAATTCGCTCTGCCAACTATGGTAATAATACAGAAATAATATTAATTATTCTATAATTTACTGCAATGATTCCCAACCTGTGGGACGCGGTGTTACTGCAGGGGTTCGAGAAACCATTGTCACGTTGGTATTTATTTAGCTCCATCAAAATATGCAGCGTGAATAATGGGTGTTATGTCGAGGGTTGTAAATTATTGATGCTTCATTTTTGCCCACTAGTATTTTTCCGGCCTTTCAGAATAAAATGACACTTACAAATCCTCCAATACAGCTATGTGAGTCTGATAAACCGTGAAGTAACTGATAACTTTTCCCACGGCATAGTTTTGTGAAAGTGGATTCCCTGCATGTGTTCCATTGAAATCTAAATGCCGAAAGAAGCTTGATGTGGAACCAGATCTCTAGATGAAATTTTCAACATTTCAACCAGATTTCCAATCACTGAGAGCTACAAAGCAGCACAAGCCATCTCATTAAACGGCGTTGTATAATAAATAAAAAAAAATTTAAACCGAATATATGTTTCGCACACACACATTTCCGATGGGGTCAATCGCATTTTTTATTGACTTAATCCTTTCGGCCGCACTATGCCCCTGGGTCGACTCCGCCTCCAACAGAAATGAGTACCAGGGATGTCTCCTGGGGAGCAAAGGCGGCCGGTGCGTAGGGCTGACAACCTTGCCACATTCATGTGCCGATTTTCTAGAAACCCTGGGATCCTCAACGTCCTGGAGCACTAAGGGCCTGTCTAGGCCACTACAGGGATGGCTTTACTTTTTTACACACATGCGTATTGGTATTTTTCAAACGTATGTAGATGCTAGTAAGATACAAATTAATTTCAAGCGTTAACAAATTCACACCAGCTTTTAGTCATTATGCATTTTCTCAGCCAAAGATATTGCTGTCATGTGGGGGTCACAGAAGGATTTTGGGATTAACAACGAGTCTTCATACTTGCAAAGTTTCAATATAAATAATCTATTGTGTTCAAAACAGTTTCAATTGTATCAGTGTCAAAAAAAAATTAAACTGATCTTCTTACACGCCCAATATTGCCAAAACAGAATAAAATAAGAAACAAACATAAGTAAATAAAATAAAATAAAGTTAACTGACCTACTTGGAACCGGTTTAGCACAGTCGGTATAGTGACTAGGCTAAGGCCTGCACGATCCGGAATTCGATTCTTGGCAGAAGCAAAAGACTTTTCTCTCTTAAACGTTCAGACCGGCTCTGGGGCCCACACAGCCTCCTATTCAATGTATAACTAGTGCTTTATCGCCGCGGACAAAGTGGCCGGAGCATGAAGATAAGCACTCACTTCCATCTAGTGCTGAGGT
The DNA here is from genome assembly GCA_021186555.1 of Reticulitermes speratus. Classification (NCBI taxonomy): domain Eukaryota; kingdom Metazoa; phylum Arthropoda; class Insecta; order Blattodea; family Rhinotermitidae; genus Reticulitermes; species Reticulitermes speratus. Next base: position 47,019,192 of record JAJKFL010000001.1, read on the forward strand.
TAAGAATGAGTGGAACTATACCTCTACTCCTATATACCTTCATGGCGTGGACAGGGACAGCTTTACCTTTCTATCTGGCCTATTAAATTAGAGGTATAACACAGAGAACTAAGTAACAATCAAAATTTAGCCAGATACTGACAACTAACAGACCAAAACTCTGAACAAAAGTATCGCCTATTTATTGTCCTATGGCAGCTATTGCTACTGTCTAGCCATGACCAATACCAAATATAATTCTGGGCTCTTACTGTAGTATATGCATCCCAAATTCACAGTGAAGCCTATTGTTTTTATTTACATTCAAATTCATGTAGGCTTTATAAAGCTGCAGATGCCAAATTTCAACATAACCTCTTCTGCTGCATTCTAGGAATGTTTATATTACCTTCTCAAAGAGATCAGTATGACTTTGTGACGTACATTTAGAATGCAGATAAATACGCTGGACATTACGCTATGATTATCCAGGACTTGCGTCTGTTATTTTCTCATTAGACTACGAATTGAAATGAAGGCGGATGAACGCTGAGAGAGTGGAAGGACTGAGAATCGGGAATCGATGTTTCTAAAAGAAATAAACATCTCAGTCAATGCTGCAGCACCGCCGCCATTGTGAGGCAACGACACGACAGCCACAGCGGGAAAGAGAAACAACTGAAAGTGCACTGGATGCCAAGAAGAAGGAGGAGGAGGATGAGGTGGAGGAAAAGGATGAGGAGAAGAAGAATATAAAATAAGGCTGAGAAACAGCAGCATAATTCGTTCATCGGGTGTTCCACAACTTCTCAGGATTTGGTATACAGGTGTCAACCTCAAACAATACTGCACTCCACACAGCGATTGGAAAATGTCGTAGTTATTGGAAAATGCGGTTTCACCTTAATCATATAGGCCTAAGAGTATATTTGGGGGATTCAAATAACAGAAATATTCAAACCAAAAAAGCAAACATATGGAAAAAAGTAAAAAATAAATAATGGAATAGGCCTATGTCTCCATTGTAAATTCAGCGGGCATCTTAAAGTTCCAGCTTTAACATCTCATTTGAGTTTTGTCGCGATAGAAAATCCCAGTTTTCTACTGTAAAAAGAGAGGGGCATATATATCATAGGAATAATACTGAACTAAAATCGATTTAATATGAACCAAAATGTTTTGGACTTCAAAGATTAAATCATACAGTAACCGTCTTCAGGTATGGCATATAAATTGCCTGGATTAGAACGCTATAATGTGTACTACATTACTACGCTCTGAAATGCGTGTCTTGATGTTCCTTTCATAAAAGAGTTTGGAAAATGTAAAACAGCCGTCTTTGGTATAAATTTGTAAATATATGAAACCTACTCTTTATTGAGATCCAAGTAAAATAAACTTTTAAGGGAAATATATACATTGTTCTTTTATAATACATTATCTCTAACATGTTTCGCCTCAGATCGAGCCACTATCAGGGGCACTAAATACAAGGAAACATATATAATGATGTACACTCACACTAGAAAGAGCTATATGTGAGTCTGTCTATATATAGGACACAGGGCACCAAAAATAACTTCAACATTGGTATATCTATGTGCATAACTACTGATGATTAAACAAAATCATTCTATCATTACGGTACACGAATATTACATAATACCGAGTGAAGAAGTTCTATTTATGAGGATGAAAAATAAAAGTCTATCTATATATAAATTATAATCTACGATAACTGATTATATTAAACAATCTTATTATTTATATTTTTAATTGTTTATAATATACATTTATATATGTAAATATATACATGTTTCCTTTATTTTGTCTCCCTCATGACGACTAGAGCTGAGCCGAAACATGCTGGAGATCATACAATGTAATATAATGAGGTACATATTGCCTCATAAGTGTACTTACTTGGATCTTGATAAACAGTGAAATAACACACAGACAATGCAAAATACGAAGATGTGAAGTCTAATTAAGCTTCTTACAGTCATTATATCAACATTACTTGTCCTAGAAGATGCCCCTAATTGAACACACAAATTGACGCCACTGTAGTCTAACATGAATTAGCTCACTGGTGTAATACCTGATTCTAAAATAGTATATTATCTAATTAAATCTAATATTTTAAATCAACTTCCTTAAAATTACGAGAAAACGTCCGTAATCTCTACGCCAATTCAGTTGTCCAGGAACCACGTTATTTCTATTTTCATCTGCTACGTTTCATAACCATACAAGCTGCTGTCACTCGAAAAATGAAATCCCGCAACAATCAAAATATTTCAATAATCAAACGTAGGACATGAAAATAATGTTCACGGAAACAATGAAGAAGCAGTCAGCATAGTCGATAGTCCAGTTGACATTAGAAGTGGATGACACCAGAATATAAATCTGTAACGTCACCGCACGCTATTTCAGACTACTCGGTACGAAGGGCTAATAAAGTTGAGCAGGTTATTGTGTTAAAAATACAAACACAAATACACATAATTTGTTATTGTACACATTTTCCGTTGTGTCTATTACATTTCAAAAACTTAATGATGACACACTTATCAACATTACACACACTACTACAGTGGCACTCAACATGGGAAACATGTGCCCGGCATACGACGTGAATACTGTCTTTCCAAATGTAAATACCTGGCTCATAATTTTACTTAAATGGCATAAGTGTAATCACAATAAAATAATCACATCCCTACCAAATACAACAACTTGCAGTATAGTCTAAACAAGGCACTAAAAATTGAAGATTATAGGTCATACTATCATGATCAGATACGCCACCAGAACTTTTAATTTGAACTTTTCTCCACACGAAAGATTCGAAAAAGCTGGTAATAAATCTCTTTTAAGTTTACAGAATTCTGACTACAGGTATATTGTCATAGGTGTGGCTGAAATTTTGGACATTGTCCACATTCCCAGATTATTACTTTGTGGAGGCTGGATCTACCTTCGTCTTCAGGTGGAATGGAGAAAAGGGAGACACTACCTCTCTCTAACGGGCCCACCTGAGCAGCTTCTCACCGTTCCCAGTTCCACCGGATGACGGAGGCAGATTCAGCCTCCGAAACATTGCAAGTTTTCAATCTGGGACGACGAACAATGTCCAGAATTTCAGTGACGACTAAAATATTTTCTTAGGGTTTGTATTTTCGTAGTCTATGTGAACTTACAAATCTGGATGGAAGCAGCAAAAGCGGACCTATATCAGGACCACTACATTACATATCACATTGTTAGCTTAGAAAAAGTGGCGCATGATAAGGACAATGTTCCGCGCCATATTTCGTCACTGCTGTCATTGTACGGTACTGTATGAAACCAATGGTGTTTACAAGTGATGTTAAACGTGTGGGCTGATGTAAACGCAGTAGCACGAAAGGTATTGCATTTTTTATAAAAAATAAACTGTTAAACTGAAGATAATTTGTTAAAAAACAGTTTTTACGACTTTTTGGACTTACTGTATATCGTTAGGTTGTTTTTAAGTGACGTGAAATAAAGAAGTTTATGAACAGAAGAACGGCATACACATTGTACCTCCCCTATGACGCGAGTTACACAAAAGTTTATAATACATATTTTATTCATTACACGATACAAGTAACAATGAAAGTAAAAATAAACGAGCCACCCTTATGGGATCTATACCATAAACAGTAAAGCTAATAATGGGTAGACCTTATATGGTTTATGCTAAGAAACGAAAAGGCCTGTTGTAATTTTATGTGCAAAACTGCTCATGAAAGTTAAATCGCTTCGAACGTTAAAAACGAAAATGCTCGTATGAAGTAACTTTATAAATAACTTGGAATGGAACCTCGTCGTTGTCTTCTCTTTTTAAGTTCTGAACCGAGTTGAGTACCAAAAAAAAAAACTTTTATGAGGAGGGTAGTAAAGGTAATCCGCTGTAGAAATTCAACAGTGAGCTATACAGAAGATGCCATCATTCGCTGCACAGTGAACCAAACTATCACTGTGCATGAGGAATAAGGCAGTAAACACGACACAGCACTTATATTTCAGATTTCCATGGCAGTCAGTATCAAGCTATGGCGCCGTGTAGTTTGGTACATGCAAGGTGTCACATCATAAAAGACCGTAATTTTGATGAAATGTCATTGCTAGTCATCTTGGACATATACTCCGTGAGAAAGTAGGAAAAATCACACGTTTCCAGGCTTCCATGGCGAGTGTTGCTCAAATGATAGTCTTTTGGGTTCTTACACCATGTAGGATGTCTGATCCGACGTTTCGGGGGAACGTGCTCCCTTCGTTTCAGAGTAAGCGAATTTTGGTCAGGTGGATGTTGGAGCGTTTGGGAACCAATGAGAACTAAAAGTCAAAGTCAAAGGAAGACAAAGGGCCCTTCTCAGGGCCACCAACTGCGGGAGTTGTGACAGCAGTGTGAAGTTACATGACTAAGGGATCTGTATGCAGAAATTTCAGGAAGTACACAAACACTGGGGATACGCCGAATTTGTGGTCTCATTTTCATTCTCCCTTAGGCGAAGAGATTAAAAAAGGAGTAAGGCTCCGTGCTATGTGATCTTGCCTTTCAATACACTCTACTCAATAACCAGAATTCGGTTCCTTCGAGAGGGAATTTATTGTTTGCTTTTCGGTTTTCTTGCAAGACAATGGGGCTGTGAGAAACGCTTAACTTTGTCGTAAACACACACAATGAGATCGTTATCCCAGAATACAGGGCGTTCCAAATTAGGTGTTATGTTTAAATTATAAGAATCAAATTCTTTGTTTGACAATACAGCTAAAAGTTTGTTCTTATACCACAGAACAATATAATAGCTGTTAAAATGCGAATAAATTTAAATTTTTATTCCCGTTTTGGTTTAGAATATCTGTTGAAATGAGGAATCACAAAACGTATTACATATACAGACCTACAAGGTAAAAGAGAATTCAGTGTTTTCTAACTTACCAACTAAATGTAATTCTATAAGAATATTACAGTCGATTCTCCTTCATGCTGTAGCTCATCACGAAAAGTACAGTCTGGTTCATTTGCCGACATCGTCGTTGTGTATTCACCTATATGGGGCAGATGAACTGCAATTCTTACACCGAAATCACGAGACACTACATACTTTGAATGCTTCTGCCTGTACCCTCAACCCTACTTACGCAATAGTTAGGTTCCCGAAGGCCCAGTGCGGTAAATTCTGCGAAAGTCGGAATGAGTACGTGGTGAACTACACTTGCATGTATATACATGTACATACAAATATATATATATATATATACTGCAGTCATACGCACTGCACTCTTATCAATCACCATAACAATAGAAAATAAACATTGATTACGGGAAAATGCATTTATCTAAATGACAGTAACCACAAAAATGAAGTAACTCTCTTAAATGCCTAAACTGAAACTGCGAAAATATGGCTGTGTCTATATGAAGACGCTAGCAGGATGTGTAGTGTGATATACCTTCCATTAAATTCCGCACAACTTTCGTTGACAAAAATTACGACTGACAGAAAATTATCACATACTGGCGTATATACAGTCGAACTCGGTTGTAACGTCATTAAGGGACTGAATATTTGTTGTCGTTATAAACGAATGTTGTTATAACCGAGGAGTATAATGTTATGGTCAACAGTGAGGAATTAATCGGTACCACAGAATATCTGTCACTATAGACGAGGTGTCGCCTAAACCGATGTCGTTATAACCAGGTTCGACTGTATTTGCGATGTGCCAGACTTGCAATTTTCTGCAAACAGTTTTATTCATCCTTTTACAGCAACATACCAAATGTCAACCTTGAAGTTAGAGCGAAAAATCAATAAAAACTAATTATGATGTTAAGCAGTAATTTGCTTAAAATAGCAGTGAAACTGAAGCATGGAAAATGTTTTTCGAAACAGGTCCGAGGAGCTACAGAAAGTCCTTTCATTATTAAGTAGCCGCTCTACACGAAACGCAGTACAGTACAATATAAAGATGAATGCAATATTTGCGCTATGTTGGCAGCGTTTCTGCATATTACCGCACAACAAATAAAACTCGACTCCATAATTATTTGAACTAGAAGGAGAGTGTGCACACCAAACATTATGGTCGGCTACATACAAATAAGTTATTTGCCCTGGAAAAACAAAAGAATAACACACGGACAACAAACATGAATAAATGCGGAATTGTTGATAACGTAACTGCATGAACATAAATTATTAAAACGCCACGCCCACATACAAATCATTTCCATCATCAAGTGACAGTTACACTGAACAAAATGTACATTCGCTGTACGTAAACTAAATTGACAATTTCATTTGCTAGGTAGCTCAGAGGTGTACCAGTTTGTTCCAGTGGGGAGATACTTGGTTGCAGTGCCTGATGTACCCCTGACGCAGGTAATTAATTAAACATTTAACAATTATTTAATTAGATGATAGGAGCGGGGACAAAATAGGCGGTGTAGTAAATAGGCTGCGGGCTTGATCTAGGAATCTTCGTTTGATTCCCGGCGGAGACAAGAAATTTTTCTCTTCTCCAACCCCAGACCGGCTCTGGGCCCGACCCAGCCTCCTATTCAATTAGCACGGCGACTCTTTCCCTGGGGTTAAAGCGGCCGTGGCGTGAAGTTGATCATCATCTACATTTAATGCACAGGTCAAGAATGAGTGCAACTAACCGCCACTCCCTCACTGCGCCTTCATGGCGTGCAAGGGACAAGTTCACCTTTATCACTAGCTGATCCGTCGGTTCGCTTGGTCGGTCACATCGGAAAAACACGTAACTACGGTGTGATGATGACAACAATGTGGTGAGGGGTTAGAGGTTTCACTACGGTTGAGACTTGCACTGTGGTTTTCTGTGTTGCTATAACACCATGTAGTCCTGTAGTTGGTTATCAGAGTTGCAAAGAAATGTACCAACCCAGTGTAGAGGAATATAAATGATCAGTACGTCCCTCTGAGTTCCGGCCGCACTATGGCCCTGGGGTCGACTCAGACAGAAATGAGTACCAGGAGTATTTCCTGGGGGGTAAAGGCAGCTGGTGCGTTGGGCTGACAACCTTACCACCTTCATGTGCCGATTGTTTAGAAATCTGGGAGCCTCAATCTCCTGGAGCCCTAAGGGCCTGTCCAGGCATGTAATGGGATTTCTTTGCCTTACGTCCTTCTGAGACGCTGTTATCACCTACCAAACTACAAGGTGCCATAATTCAGTAAATCACAGTACGAATTCCACTGGTGTAATGACAGTACTTATTCATATATATTCTGAAGACGGTCACCTGTTTCACAGTCTGACGTTTGTTGTGATGACATGACCAATAATTATTTAAGCAATCCATACAACGAGAAATGTATCAGTATGTCGTATTATCACTATAAAAGCCTCATTACCTCGCCTTATCAAATGATCTATAACCATAACATATTACGTACCACTGTAGCCAACCGAACTACTTAGTGGCTATGTCTCTGTTTTTTGGAAAGAGACTATCCAGGAAAAGTAATAATGTGGTAGTCTTGCCATTTGCTTTCCACATCGCAGTACAGCAGCCTTTCAGACCACTCTGGTAACTCCTGTTGCTACACGATCATTAACCATCTCGAGCATCATTTGCTGTGTGTTTCAAGTCGCTACTGATTTCGCTGCTTCCGACATCAGAGGAATTTGTATCGGAGTTCCCATCTCCTAGGCATCTCTCTTAGTATGGTTCCTACCCTCTTGATCTGTCCGGCTTGGGAGACCCTACTGGTAGCAATGCTACCGCCGGCTTAGCTCTCAGGGTCACTGGAACGCACAAGCTCCTCTACCGCGGCAAGGTGGAGATACCAATGGAGCGGCAGTGGATATGGTACTGAGATAAATGTTTTTGAACATGACAAAATAATTCAAAGTGCTTTCATTACCACATAACCCAACTCTCCCCCCCCCCCCCCCAACCCCCATTTCTAAAGCTCTCTCATTCAGTCACATATATTTGTGTGAATCAAAATAGCTGATCTATGTTTCAACCGGCCATGTAGCAGGCAGTGCATTGCGAAGGGGTAATGTCGCACTGGGCCGGGAATATTAATTGCAGTGGATTGTTTGATAATAACGGGCCCCCAGTAACGAAGTTGCTCACTCACTATTTAAACAGAAACAGTAGGATAATAAAAAAAAGGTATGCACAATTTCCCATTTGTTCTTTGAAATATCCCTCGTGTAGCGAATTGGTTAGGTGTAGGGGTGATGCGGGTAGACAAGCTAGGGGCTGCAGTGTTGCGTCAGTCGGTGGGTGGTGGTTTTGTTTGAACAGTCCTCGGGCAGCAATTAGGTGGCCCTGCGCTGTTCTTTTGGCTCTACATTGTTTGGAAACAGGGAGACTGCAGGAGACAACTGAAGCACACCTCACAGCATGAAGTTTTCAGTTTTGTACCGACACTAAAAGTATCGACGATAATACGAAGCAGAAAAAAGCGACATGATTCTTCCCAACAAGCGGTTTAATCCCTGTCTTTATACACGAATGATTTACGTTAGTAGTTCAAATGCTGCGTCAAGACTGTAGGCAACCTTAATGATTGTTGGGAGAAACATTCAGCGTTTTACCCCAAGGAAACTGTCTTCTGGACCGTGACGGTATGTAGTCTGGTAGAAATTTACTGACGTTCCTCCGAATGGTAAAGTTTCTCACAGAGTACACGCCGTTGCATGCGGGAAAACAGCTCCTTTTATAGTCAAGCCGTGAGAACCTCACAAATCATCGTTCCGTATCTTCTCCACGGGATATCCTTCTAGAGAAGCTAAGTCACTCAGCTAGTCAAGAAATTCTCCACCTCTTAATAGAACCCCAATGGTAATTCCCGTGTTCCAATCAGCCGGTCATTTCATCCTATTCTGAGTCATGAATTCATTGCTGATTTTCCTTCATGTCCTTTCTGTGTTATTTACTTAGACTTTTCCAACGACTCCGTCCAAGCCCGAGTATGAGGTCGTGTGTACCAATTTGTAGCTGGTATCTATACGTTTGCGAGTGTTATGTGAATGTGTGCAAAACAGACGCAAAACTGTAACGTGAAGACAATCCGTCCGCAAGCTACTTCTTTTAAACTATTTTCGAATTTCAATTAGCCTACGTCTAAATTTGATATTAGCAGTCTATCCGTAAAGTTAAACAGCTAATTGCATTTTGAAACGTGTAAATCAAATATAAACACAAATTTACACAGAGCTCAAATCAAACCTTACGATTCTATGCAAAAGGCAACGATTTGTTTTCTTTTCTTTTTTGTCCTGGCTTTCCGCTTTTCTTCACGTGATCTGTTTAGTGCTTCCTTGTACTTGTGCCGTCCTTGTGATTAGCAATTAGGCTGTTGAGTCAGTAGGTAAATAAATAATTAAATTAAATTACTGTTTTATCATCAACATTATCATCATACCACCGAAACCACAATCACTATCTAGTTAACTGGGGAACTTAAATAAACACAGTCCTGCGAGCCACTTGTCACCCGGTTTTTTTCAGGGCCCCGCAGCAGATGCTACGGACGCACCGCAGCCTTGAGTCTTATTGTGCAACCCTGTGATGAAGACTATTAGTTTTTTTTCGTTTTTCCTTGTAATGGAGCATCGGTGGAATGAAACTGACAGGGGAAAATCGAAGTACTCGGGAAAAAACCTGTCCCAGTGCCACTTTGTCCTCTACAAATCCCACGTAGACTGACCCGGGATCGAACCCGGGCCTCCGCGGTGAGAAGCCGGCGATTAACCGCCTGAGCCATGGCACGGCCCTGTCACTCGGGTTACTCAGCACGGTTGCAGTAAGCAGATTTTAGCACATGAAGTACACAGAACACGGACCGAGGTGATAAACCCCAGCTGCATCGCAGATACGAGTACCTGGTTACTTGACAGATCCGGATAAATAAATACACACGACAGAGATGTGCGTGCTACATGGTATGTCACAGTTAATCCAAATATCCAGTTTAGTGAAAAGTTTATATTATTATGCATCTTTCACACGCAGAACACTGCATATTTACCTCAATTGAAGGCGCTGTCTGACCCGGCGCACAGTGATTCGGCAGCGTCCTCGGGCGGATATTCGTCAGGTCCTCGTATATGACGCCGTTTCCATTTGATACGTCACAGCGGCTCTGTGGGGATGTTTTGCACGGCAGAAAGTTTTGCATTTTTCTCTTATGTCTGCAAATAAAAGAGAAGTAACTGTTAATGGATTCACGAAAAGAAATATTAAGGATGTCGGAAACTGTAAGTTTTGGGGCTCAGGACAGATATTACGATACGAAATTTTAGCTAGGAGTGTTAAGTAAGAAACACGAAAATCACTGCATTAACTTCGGAAAAAAAGGACCACGTATTTTCTTTTTATTAGGCATATAAAATAATATTTGTTAGAATAACCCAGAGAAGTTTAACACAAAATATTCACAATCAAAACAGGAATGTTCAGTACACTACGGTATGATAAGTAACGTCACTATGTGTAAACTAGCAAATTGTGATCTAAATATAGCGACTTTAAAAAGCTAATTGAGAGAATAACACTTTACACCTTGGGCAGAAGAGACATTTAAAAAGATACAGAGAAGGAAAAAGAGAAAAAGAATAAAACAGATACAAATACAAACAATGTAGGAAGCATATTGTGATGGGAAGCAGTGGCGGATCCTGATCCGGAGGTCAGGTCATGCGGAACGGTACACAATTCCTCACTTTTTACTCCACCTTCCACCTCCCTCGATCCTCTACGGAATTAAAAGTCTGTCATCCAGCATTTTCCTAAGTAGCAATAGTGACAATACAATAATAACAATCGATACTGTAAATGTGATCACAAACAACTTTTTCACTATCCGCAAAAGAGAGAAATTTAAAAATCGTATGTGATATATTTTCTTCATTGAAAATGAAATTCCGCTCTCTTGTTGCCACTGTCTGTACCCTTACGTTAGGTAAAGAGGGACAAGGCAGTCCATCCTTTATTATTTAAAGTTTTTCTGCTATACTTCTTGTTGAGGGTGGCATATTTAAGTCCTCATTCAAACTTTTATTCACTTTGCACACATCCATTCTTCAGAGGAATAAAATAATTTAACATTACTTTTCCGCATACCACTACTGCAGTCTTACAAAACCTTAAAGCACAAAACAAAATTCACTTTTTCTGTACATCAGCGATCTCTTGGAAGAGAACGAAGACAGTACACTACGTTCGTAGCAAAAAAGGAAACCCTGCCGTCAAATTGCAACTTGGAAGCGATGGGACTACTTCAGTACGATAAACATGAAGGAATTCCACAGAAATGACGGTACTGTCTGCGGGTCGTGCCGCACTTGTACGCGAAGACCACGATCCCGCCGTGAGAACAGCTACATTCTTAGAATTCTTAGTACCAACATTTAAAACTGAAAAATACTCACATTTCCCTTAACGTTTTTAACTTCCGTAGAAAATCAAACATGCACCAACACGACAGTTAATATTGAGGAACATGAGAAATAAATATGTTGTTATCAGGACGAAAAGAGTGAGTTGAGATTCCTGAGTGGCCGGTCCTAAGGCGAATGCCTATAAGAAAGGGTAGTATTAAAATGGCCACGCGGTCTAAGGCGTGGGTATGTGGCCGCTGGCTTGCTGGGATTGCGGGTTCGAATCCCGCCGGGTGCATGGGGGGTCTGTCTCTTGTGAGTGTTGTATGTTGCCACGCAGATGTCTCTGCGACAGGCCGATCCCGTGTCCAGAGGAGTCCTACCGAGTGTGTATGTGTCATTGAGTGAGACATGTCCAACAATAACCCTCTATATCTGTAATGAGTAGGTAGAAGAGGTCATAATAAGAAAGAATTAAAATGGATTTGGCGTACGTAAATTGTGAAAACACGAAATAAATTAACACGTGCGGGTCTTTACGTTTTAAGCCTGTAGGCCTATTATTAGAATCTTCCACGCGTCTAAAAAATATTACCCCATTTTAAGACATCACTCAGAACATTCATTCTTGGATGGGCCGACAGATCGTCCTGAAATTTTGGAATAAAGTGGTTTAAAATAGAATTACATGAAATTCAGTCACGCTCGTAGACAACAGATTTAATTTGTGATAAATCATAAACTTTTCAGAGAAACACTGTGGGCATATCAGATATGGAGTCAAGCTTATCCGATGATCCAGTCAATCAGTCAAAAAGCAAGTCTGTCAGTCAGTCAATCAGACATATATTGAAGTATTTAGCTAGGTATACTAGCAGACCCAGCAGGCCCTAAGACAATGCGTTAGAAATGTAGTATTTAATTTCTAGAACATATTTTGTTATCGTGTATAAATCTCGTACATCTGCATGACGTGAATCGGATGTAAGAGAAACCCAGACATTACTGTACACCACGCAAACAGTGGCTGCTATGCTGTCACAGTAATCTGACTGGCAACTGAAAATATTCTTGAAATCGTAAAGTCTGACAGGACTCAAACTTAATTACGTGTTCTATAGAGTTGCAGGCTAATGTAATTTACTTTGAGTGAAGAGGAGAGTTGTAACGTTCTTTCTGGCAGCAGCGTCGCGTGACGACGCCTGACGTCACCTGAAACTCGGTTACGCTAGAAAGAAAATGTTAATAAAGTGGAATACCTTGTCCCAATTTCACATCAGTCAGCTAAATAAAATGACTTGGAACAGGATCTGCGACGTTGCTAGTTAAGCCTTCGTGTAAATGGAGATCGGATTTATCAAATAAATTCAACTACTTAATGGCTGACTTTTCGAAGGAGGTCGTAGTTCCTTCATTCAATTCTGAACATTGAAGAAAAAGAACTGAATTATATAACCAGAAGAGACTCACAACACATTTACAAATAAAGAATATAAACTAATTTACGTATGCAACCCACATAATTCTCTCTAATAAGGAAAGAGTTTTGATTTTAAAGAATGTTTAATTAGGCTATGTTGAAGATTTAATTCTTCTGGGATGTTACGTCGCGTTGACTGGGAAATAGTTACCGACGTTTCGCGTCAATACTCAAGGTTAAGCAGTCCAAGAAGACGTTTTGATGGCACCCACGCTCCTCAGAAACGTAACTAGTCACCAGTCGACATGACAGAATGTCCCAGAAGGCTTTACTCTTCATGAACGTCGCTGTGAGGACTTCAGGTCTCGAATAAGCCTTGTTATTAATGTGAGGTTTGACAATCTGTATTGGAGTCATCTTTCTAAGAGCACAGCCCAGAGACGGACGCTTATGAACACTGTAGAGTTGAAGGTGGAATGTGACGTCGTGTAGTCTTGTACGGAGATATCAAGGTTACGGAGAAATATAACACGTCCTTCTTTAGGGCAGATAACCTATGCCGAAGAAGGAGACAGCAGGTTCCTCCTGAAGGTTGATATCCATCGTCAAACCACACGGTATCACACACCAGAAAACCTCAACTTTCAAAGACACGGCGGTGAGAACGTAAAACCTCACACGGTAATGAAAATCTGCTTCCGTGACAGTAGGTTCTACTGAACAAGCTGTGCCAAAATTATCTCCTCCATAATGACTTCTCTGTGGAGTTAACTGGCTGGTCAGAAAGTCAGATGCTTAGTCAGATCCAGTGGCCCAGATAGGGCCTCAGCAGACCTCGCGGCGCGTGGGATCCCCAAATATATAGAGTGGCTGTAGAGATCTGCGCACTTCTGGGATATTACGCGGACTCGGACTCGGACTCTTGACCCGTGAAGATGGGACCGATTCGTTGTCCCGAAACGTCGGTAAACAATTACCACACGACGCCGCGTAATACCCCAGAAGAGCGCAGATCCCATCAACATCGCGGCGGAAGCCTGAAATCAAAGTACAGAGTGGCTGCTACAATTTGCTGTGGGTTCTTTCGGACTTCATTCCGTTCTTCTAACAGAACACAGTATTCTGGATCCCTGTTGCGAGACCCGAGAATAACTTTGATAATAACTGTACGGGGGACCCCGACCGTTTGTCTACGCCGCTGGTCAGATGCATCCTGTTTGACACAATAGGCCTATACTTATTTATACAGCTGGGAAATCGTCATTAAACAAACTGACATTAGTACCAAACGTAGATGATACGCTCTGCTGTTTTTACATGACTGAGAAGATCCACTTAGTAGCAGTCAAGATGAAATATCCATAAGGATGGGAGGATAGGCCTGATGTCGCAACTATGTGCTCATTTACAACAATTTAGCAAGTAAAATTTTGGGCGTTAACACATATCGCCACTTTGTATCCATCAAAAAATGAACAGCTGAAAGAGCACTGTAAAATAATATGACAGGAAACAATTGCTACAGTGTTAATAATTCCCGTCAAATAAAACACTAAAGCGAACTTCATAAATACATGCAAAGAAAAGCTCCCTTTTTTTTCAAAGCTTTGCACTTTTCCAACCTTTTAGTAAGAATTACCATAAAGTCGCGTTATTCGCTGCAATGTCTGCAGCATCATCCTGGATACAACAGCAGAACGAATTCAGTCTTTTCAGAAAATCAATATTTAAAATGCATCAGTTGTATCGGTGAAAGATTCACCCTGTGTAATAGCCAATAGATTTCTCTAGGGATTCAGAGTTACAGACGGGACATGTCTTCAGTATTCAAAGTATCTCGTGCTACTGGCAGAGACAGACACCATGCGGACACTGTCCTAGTGCAGACGATGTGTACCTGGGGGGATTGCCTACTTCCGTAACGTTACTGCAAAGATTGCAAATTGTTAATGTAAAGGTTTTGCAAACGTCAAAGACAAACCGTGTTTACTGTGCAACTGTAATATTATGACAGACAGCTGACTCCTTCATTTCAGAGATTATTTCCTAAAACAGACAATAATTTTGAGTCGAACAAATAAATCAGTAAACCGTCTATAGAAATAAGAATGCCTACCCACCCATCTATCGAACCCTTCGGTCAACGAATTAATCACACAACAAACCAACCGCTAAGTGACAGATCAGAGTGTGGAACATTGGTTGAATGATACTGACAGTGGAAACCGAAGTACTCGGAGGAAAACCTATTCCAGTGCCACTTTCTTCTCCACAAAAACCGCATGGACTGGCCTGGCACTGAAACCTCTCCTCCGTGGTGAGACGCCGACGACTAAACTCCTTAGTCACAGCGCAGCCTTAACCGACAAAAAGTAGATACAGTGGTCCCACGGTAATTCAGACCCCGGTAATTCGGATTCCCGGGTGGTCCTTACAATTTTGGGCCAAATATAGCCCAGTATTTCTTAATGAAATTATTATTACAGTATATTATTATTATTATTATTATTATTATTATTATTATATCCTTAGGTACAGCATTTCCGCTTTAAGAAGTTTACCACTGAGTGATGATTTTTTTGCGTGTCACTTATACCACGGAGTTTCCCCTCGGTGGTCCGGATTCCGGGGTAATGCACACCATTTCTTTTCCATATAGTCCGGATGACCCAGGGGAGTACTGTATTGAACTAGTAAAACGTATATTAAAGCGTACAACAAACATATGAACTATCAAACTAGAAAATGTTCCTCTCATTAAAAAGTTCCCAATTCATGACTTAAGATAATTGGCGAGAGTGGATGATGTATAATTAGGTAGCTGTGCACGCAATCAGGTGCAAGACACCTGTCTGCCATATTAGCAGTCTCCAGGAATTATTGACTAAATATACGAGGGGCGCCCAGAAAGTAATGCAACACATTTCTTTTCTCATTCACAATTGATTTTATTAAAACTTCAAATATGTCACATCATTACATGAATCTTTGGCTACCTAAACCTATTTTTCAACATAGTCTCCTTCTAAATATTTGGCCTTACGTCACGGAGATGCGAGAGCCTGTGTGCCTTCGCGGTACCAATCTGCAGGTCTCTGTCGCAACCACCTCTTTACTTCGGTAATGACCTCCTCGTCGTCCTCAAACCTCTTTCCGCGAATTGCATCTTTCAAGAGACCGAAATGATGGTAGTCAGGAGCCAGATCAGAGCTATAAAGTGGATGAGACAGACAGTCCACTGAAGCTTTGTGATGGCCTCTCGGATACGCAGACTTGTGTGTGGCCTCGCATTGCTGTGGTGAAGAAGCACTTTTGTCACATCTTTATGGGAACGAACCCTCCGGAAACGCTTCTTCAGCTTCTTCAGAATTTCCCTTGAAAGATGCAATCCGCGGAAAGAGGTTTGAGGACGACGATGAGGTCATTACCGAAGTAAAGAGGTGGCTGCGACAGAGACCTGCAGAGTGGTACCTCGAAGGCACACAGGCTCTCGCATCTCGGTGACGTAAGGCCAAAGATTTAGATCGAGACTGTGTTGAAAAATAGGATTAGGTAGCCAAAGATTCATGTAATGATGTGACATATTTGAAGTTTTAATAAAATCAATTGTGAATGAGAAAAAAATGTGTTGCATTACTTTCTGGGCGCTGTAATAGAATAAAACTAAGACTGTTTTGTCTCCGTTTTAAGTACGATGCAAAAGTTAGAGTTATCCTATTTCTTGTAGGGAAAAAGGTGAACTTGTACATATACCGGCAAAACCTGAATGGCTTGGCCACTTTACAAACAAAAGTAAGTTAACTTCCTAATCATGAGATATAGACATTATTTAGCCCTACTTTGCTCCTTTCACATTACATTTATTACAGCTAATAAAATCACCAAATTGTTACGTCACTTCGGGCTCTACAGCACTGAGAAATTCGTACAATTTAATTAATGCATACAAGGACTGCATACGTTTTCTTCCAGGGTACTTAATTCTTCTGGTTCCCTCTTATTTATATTTCTGTAATAATTATTTTTATACGTGTACTGAAACAGTACGCGTTATGCATTTTTCATCTGAAGCCACGAAGTATAACTAACGGACAGACTAACAAAAAGAAGACCCTCTATATTGGTAGCACTCAAAATATAGACTAAACACACTTCATAAGAACGTAATACTTTGAACCAAGCCACGGACAGGTCAGTCTAATCTGCGTTGTCATAAATTATTTCCCTCGTATCCATTTCAAAATAATTTACTCATCGCCACACTGTCCTTCCAAGTAGCCATCTTCGAAACGGATTCTTTAATTCATTATTAATATCTTGTTCCATGAAGCAGATTAAAACAACCGTGTATTCAAGAGGGAGGTCTTTCTGAAACTCTAGAGGCGAATTGCGGGTAATTTTCTCAAACGATGCTGTGATCGTCTATTTACAAAACCATACATATACAGCATTAAAATTCTGTTATTATCTAATTCAACCACGCAACATCTGCTGTTGAAATACCGTAATTAAATAACGTACGAATTAATTATATACCATACACTTTAGGCAAGCTATCTATGCCCACACCAATATTGATCAACATATTTACTTTGTAGGCTGTACTGCAGCGGGAAATTCATGGTTGTGCACAGCAAACACGAAAACTTACAAATTAAGCCCAAATTTCTGTTGTGACAATCTCTCGACACCATATTTAATGACACTGCATGACTCGTACGTTGCAGCCCAAGATCTAAATACTCCATAAACCATACGACATCAAATTGGCGTTATAGCATGAGAGAGTTTGGGCAACGTACTCTTCTTCCTTGCAAAGCCCTACACCATTTTAACTTTGTCAAAGTAGTCTAACGGTTTTTCGACAATAGTTTGAGTGGCAAAATTCCTGATAATGAAATATCCTCACTTACTTTATCTGCAGACTCATATATCTGCTTCACACATTTGCTATCAAATACGATTTGTCTTCCTCTTTGACACAATCTATGCTGTTTGACCGCATCCTGAAACTTTTGAGGAAGCGCACTTAAATACTATTTCAAAATAAGGTCTCAAGCTCCAAAATCCACACTGCTACTTCGTTTCAAACATCAATTGGTTTTAGAGAAAACAGCCACTGTGACGTGAAAAGAAACCCCAGACATATATCCTACAGGAGAAACGTCTATTTATGGATAATGGGTACATATGCATAGCTAGTGAGGTGATTTAGAAGAGTTTATTCGAGTTTTGATAACCATTACCTAAACAAGGCTTGTCTCTTACGTCAAATGCTTAGCAGGCTATGGGGTCACACTTTGGAGGAAAATACATAAGAGCAGACGATGAAACTTGTCATCAGTCAGCACGTTACTCTAGCTTCAATTGTGCTAAATTCTAACAGGCTGGAGAAGCCAGATAGACTAGAATTCTACTATGGAAGTTTCCGGTTCAAATACAGGCTGAGTCATCAGATATTCTTACTCAGACTTCCGTGGATCTCCTCAAACGGTCACAGAATTTGAGAAAAGTACAGTCGAACTCGGTTATAACGTCAAGGAAGGGACTGAATATTTCGTGTCGTTATAAACGAGTGTTGTTATAACCGAGGAGTATAATGGTATGGTTAACACTGAGGAATTAATTGTTACCACAGAATATCTGACGCCACAGATGAGGCGTTGCATAAATCGATGTCGTTATAACCGGGTTCGACTGTTTTTAACACTTTCCATGGTAAGAAAGAAATATATGTTTTTATTTATTTTATTCTGTCTTATTCTGACCTCTTCTACCTACTCATTATAGGTGTAGAGGGTTATTGATGCACCTGATCACCCTCAATGACACACACACACACACACACACACACACACACACGGTAGGGCTCCTCTGGACGAGGGAGAAGAAATATATCGCTTTGAGACTGAGCTATCATCTCTGTATATATTTAGTGTCTGGCTTTATATTTTTGCAAAACCTGTTCTGTCATCTGCTAACGCGTTAAGACAACAATTTGCAGAATTTCGCTGTACTAAAGATGCGGTGTAGGAAGGCTAAAACATACCACAACTGTAATCCACCAAATCCTTCAAATCACTCATGATCATATTCTCATTTCATTCGCTGCTACATAACCCATTAATACGAAACTATCTATCCGTCCGTCTGTCCGGTCTTCAAAGACTGTAACGTGAAAATTCGGGACTGCTGACGTGCAACCTCGGGTGGGTGACGCTGCTGCGGCGCCGACAGTAGACGCTGTGTCTGCCAGACGGTGCGATTCCTGGAACTGGCCGACGCACAGGCTCGTATTACATAAACCGCGATTACCAAATAATGAGCCTGAACAGGTAACATCAGTCACCTGGGCCTCTGGGAAGAGATTTAACTAGCAGCTAAAACATTTAGCCATTCCTGCTACTTAATAAGCTTCGTAAGGCCATAGAAATAAAGCTTTTTACCGTGGAAGTAAAATAATTAACTTATAAAACAAAAATGGAAATTGCGAGATTTCAGGCTTCAGCCGCAGTGTAGAAGCCCTCGTTCTTCTGGAATGTTAAGCGGCGTAGGTTTGTAGTTGGTTACTGACGTTTCGGGACAGCCTGTCGGTACCATTCTTGTTGCACTGCTTAATAGGACCGATAGGTTGTTCCGAAACGTCGGTAACCAACTACCAACCTATGCTGCGTTAACACCCCTGAAAGGGGACGGTCTCAGGAATTAAGACTGCTTTTTTTTCCACTCTGGAGTGCTAATATTTACCAAAAATACGTTCTTTGTGGTCACTATAGCCCATACAATAAACTGGTGCTCGTTCAGAAGGTACACGATTCAAGTCCCTGACAGATCATCGAGTGTCCTGACTAACGAATCTTGTGGTGTCATCCTGCAGTGATAGCACCTTGCAGCCTACCCTTTCATTCTTCAGACTGATTTATCCACTGAATTTACAGTAACATTTGCTGTTTCGTTCATTAGTTTATTTTTCATTCAATTATTTATAGTTTGTTTAACGATGCTGTCAGCAGCTCAGGTGATATAGACTCGAATAGTAGAATGATAGCAAATAACATGGTGGAAAAGAAAAAGTGAAAGGTAGCAGTCGTAACCTGGTTTGAAGGACTAAACCAACATGTTTGTGGAAGGGCTGAAGGAAACCACGAAAATCTTAATCAGAATAGCCCCTGACCTGGCAAAGATTCGAAAAGGGGACGTCCCGAGTATGTCAGAAGCGCTACTACTTCAGCCAACGCGTTAAACCCTCTGCCGTTAAGAGAGTGATGTCTACGACGTAACTAGACATCAAAACAAACGCACTATTACACAGATCATCATCGACTTGATTTGAACGCGTGCTATACATACAGACCTGACATTTTTTATTAGTTCGTGAATTTTAGACATTAGGCCCAAGGCGGATATGCGCATTTCGGACAGTAATTTTCCATAAAATACAATAAACAATAAATCATTTCCCTCCATCCAGCCCCAAATTTCAGCACTTTTTGTCGTGAAAAACATACACATACACGTACTGAAACAAAGTAAATAACAAAAGAAAGGTCACGCAAAGACATTTTGATGAAATTAAGCAACATACAAACAACACAAGACAATCAAACATAAAGCAATATACAAACAACACAAGACAATCAAACATAAAGCAACATATAAACAACACAAGACAATCAAACATAAAGCAACATACAAACAACACAAGACAATCAAACATAAAGCAAAATATAAACAACACAAGACAATCAAACATAAAGCAACATATAAACAACACAAGACAATCAAACATAAAGCAACATACAAACAACACAAGACAATCAAACATAAAGCAACATATAAACAACACAAGACAATCAAACATAAAGCAACATACAAACAACACAAGACAATCAAACATAAAGCAACATATAAACAACACAAGACAATCAAACATAAAGCAACCTACAAACAACACAAGACAATCAAACATAAAGCAACATATAAACAACACAAGACAATCAAACATAAAGCAACATATAAACAACACAAGACAATCAAACATAAAGCAACATACAAACAACACAAGACAATCAAACATAAACATAACCAAATGCAAATAAGTTCAGGATTTTAAAACTAATTCTTAAAAATAAAATTAATGTGAAGGCGTATTTAAAATTTTTTGTATTAACTCGGGAAAGAGTTTATGGTTCTTTTACTGAATATAAAAGAGTTGTATTTTTAATTGTGGTCCCGTGACAACGAAAGCTACTGCAAACGGTTTACGGTGAAGAAAAACTCCGTAATAAGATAAGCGTTAGAGATCGTTGGAGAACTCCTATAACTAAGCCTCCAACTCCCAATTTAAAGCCCAATGTTTCGCTAGTAAAGAATGAAATAAAACCCTCACCAGTAACAGAGGTATAAAAAGAAGAGTCTTATATACATACAGCATCCAGTGTGCATTAAAATGTTTCGGCGATCAAATTTCATCAGTTGCCATCCACCGATGAAGGGATAATTATTTTCTTGCCCCAATACGCTTGAATGTAGTGCAATGTAATACCGATTCATAATTGAGGCTTATTGGTAGTTCATTAGACAACTGAACCTTCCTATCAACGCATCTCACTAATTAAAACGACTCAACTATATCAGCTCACCGAGAGATAATCAATATTTATGCGAAAAGCGTGAGTAGTACACGAAGATGACGTAATGCCGCGGATATGTAAAGAGACAGGGTTAATTAAAACATAGCCTGTTTGAAATTATATTTGTCTGTAATGAGTCAGTCGCTAGTAATATTGCGCATATAAATCAGATTATAAATCAGTACCAAATTGCACTGTGTAACACGCATGTTTGATAACGATACGCGTGTAGCATAATTCGTACGGCGCAGTGATGTCACACAGTAACTGACGGTCCCTTGGTCTTACCGCGATCCTCGCGTACCCGTTAACCTGCATTATCATGGCAAGTTAACTGGTACAGGGTGCAACAGAGCGAAGCAAACCATTCAGACTGGAATAGTTTATGCGCCTCTTTATCCCCCCACCCCTTAGAAACGTAGGACATATAATAAAACAAGCCCGTGGCATGGTTCAGCGTTTAGTCACTGGCTCAGTACCAGGTACGCCCGGGTTAAGTCACCGTAAATGGGATTTGTGGGGGATAATGTGGCATGGGAAAGGCTTTTCTTCCAGCGCTTCGGTTCAGTTTACCAATTATCATTCCACGAAAGCTCATCTGTCATCAGGTGCTGGTACGTCCATGTGATACCGTGGAAACAATGAGCACAGTCTCATTCCACTTTTACAGCTATATTACAGTACATACAACTATAACTTCCCTGGGGTTGTATGTTATTTGAAGAAAACACAAAAGTAACGCATAATAATAGCCTTTTATGTCTCTCCATTGGTTCAAGTGTTTAATTTCTGAAACCACTGAGATGATTTCGACAAAATTTGGTATTCCGGATTACGCTTAAAGCTGTTAGGTGGATTAATTTTTTCCCTTTCAGTCCAATGCAATCACATCTTCCTTTATAGAAATATAAACGAGTCAATCACACAACAGTAGTAAATACACTTTTCATCTGAAACATACTTTGCTGAGGTGCACATTTAACAAAATGCAAGGAAAAATTGTTTATGAAATAATACAATGATGTTCCTGTAGCGTTACTAACATTACATCGCAGGATTCTACCTACAAAACATGGTGCCGTGGGTGTAGAGGCCGTGGGCCAGGCGGTCACTAAAGACACGTCGTGGTTCAGGCGGGCATATTTTTTGAAAAGGAAGAGGATATAAAAGGATACAATAAATACCTACAGTGAACAAAATTGCGCACAATGACCTTAAGTCAGTCCAACCCTATAACGCCCCACCCCTGCAGCCGTAAACAAAGCGTCGGGTTGCTGCCGTTTTGCCTTCATCATTTACTATGTGGATTTGAAAGGGTAAACAACTTAAGCGTGCGCGAGTTAATAAGTTAATGATGGCTGGTGAAACTGCGGCAATCCGGACTATATAGAGGGGAGGGGTGGTCCAGATTATTCGGGAATCCGGACCACCGAGGGGAAAACCCATGGTATAGGTAACATACAAAAAATCATCACTCAATGCAAAAGAATAACTTCTTGGAGCCTAAATACTGTGTAATAATAATAATAATAATAATAATAATAATAATGGGACTTTGTTGCTATCATTTCACTCTAATAGCAAAATAAGAGAGAAAGACGGCTACGACACTCGACAGGTCACGTCCTTACTGCTGAGGAGTTTAAGAGTAGCTGGCTCCTTCCGCTTCACCCACGCCACCAGTCTCGGAGTACGGATTGTCTCCGAATTTCCTCCGGTGATCCGGACAATGACCGGATCACCGGTGTGAAAGAGAGGGCTACAGTTGGCCCTAAACTGTCCTGATTACCCGGGGATCCGGATTACCAACGGACTGCTGTAGTTTCTACGAGAATGGGAAAACCGTCTTTGATTTTTAGTGGATATAAGTGTCGAAATCATCGGAAAAATTCGAAGTCGATAAGTTGGGTGAGTGTTAAAGACAAATGCGGTAAGTGCAAAGGGAAGCTGAAACCTACTTCACAGTATGAGATCCTTAGTACAATGTCCATAGCTGCTTTCCAAACCTAGCTGGAATGGAGGTTAAAGTACAAGTGGATAACTGCAGAAAGAGAGCTAGGGAAGGCGTGTCTGTGCCTGTACATACAATTTATAACGAAGAATTGTCAGACACGCGAAACGATATGACACGGTAACGGAAATACCAAAATACGAGAATGTTAAGACTCGACTGTGTAAAGAACGGCGAAACGTTCTAGGTACCGAGCAAAATCCGGAAGACATTTCGAATATCGTATTTTCGGAAAAAGTTTTACATTAGGCAAATAACTCCAGCTTCGTTCGAACCGATCACACTGATGATTCAGGGAAAAGAATTTTTGTCTTCGCTGGGGAAGACAGTGAAAATTTACTTAGAAGCATAACTACTTCTTTTTTTTCTAGACGTCACATTTAACTGTTGTCCGAAACAGTTCGCTCAGTTGCAAAGCTTACACGTAGATCTCGGAAGCACGTCGCATGAAAACTACATACATCCGGTTTTGTTTGCACTTTTAACAGACAAAAAAGAAACAACATATCGTAATTTGTTAACTCTGCTGAAGAAATGGTGTGTGTTCTGGTCACCAAAAATTATCAAGGTAGATTCTGAAGCAGCGGTAATCAGTGCAATAAATAAAGTCTTTCCAGACTCCGTTATTACTGGCTGTAATTTTCATTTTAATCAGTGCCTGTGGAGACAAATACAAAATGTTTTTCTTACGGTGGAATGCAAAGAAAATGAACAGCCTGAAGTTTTTCTGCTGGTACACATATTAAAAGAATGGCAACTGAAATAAAAGGAACCTGGAGAGCTCGGTCAAAAAAGAAGAAATATATGTAAAACGAGACGAAGTAATTTAAAAATCTGGAGAAATACGATAAATTAAATGATATGTAGAAATGTCTAAGAACGTTAAGATATATAAATAAATATGAATAATTATAAATAATTTCCCAGTGGCCGCGCGTTCTAAGTCGTGGGTCTGAGGCCGCTCGCTTGATGGATTGTGGGTTCAAATCCCGCCGGGGCGTTGATGTCTGTCTCTTGCGAGTGTTGTGTGTTGTCACGTAGAGGTCTCTGCGTCGGGCTGATCACTCGTCCAGAGGAGTCCTACCGAGTGTGGTGTGTCTGAGTGTGATCGTGAAGCCTCGATAATGAGGAGGCCCTGGCCCACTCGGGGCTGTTGCGCCATGGGGGAAAAATTATAAATAATTAACATAAAATGTGTTAATGTCATATTGTAACAGGTAAAGCGGACCACTTCTGCTGTACGCCTGAACCACGCTAATCTACACTTCGTCCGCCTCGCCCACGATTTTATCTAGCACGCCTGAACCACGGCCGCCTCGCCCACGACACGACATAACACAGTATACTGAAACACGAAGTTCATCTAAATAATGCATACAAAACTGTCTTATCTCACAGTAAACACACTGTGTCTCCATGACAAAGACCAACTATTTAGGGAAACAGCCTAATCGCTGTGCATTTAGATAATCTTACGAAATACACAGACACACCGCGTGGGTAAATTGCTAAGCGTCTGAGTGATAAGAACAATAAAATACATCGTCAATACAGCCTTTAAAAGCTACACTAACGTCACCAAAAATTAACAGGCAACAAATATCATTAAATACTTTTTCAGGTTTTCGCCGCATTTGTTAAGTGACTTGTTTTTCAGTTTCTGCACCGTACATTTGTTAGAAGTTCCGACGTTTCGGTGTAAGGAACTGTATCCATATTCAGTGTGACTGAACTGGTTCAAGTGGATACCGAAGGATAACAAGAAAGAAAATATGTCGGTTATATAGAACAGCTTAAGGGAGTTTGGCCACTCATACGAGTAACTACGGAAGGCGGGGAAGAGGAGATAGGATTTTCCCGAGCCATTGGGAGATATAATCTCCAACAACGGCCCCTTTTGTCTTGCATCAGCAATGGAAATTTGTGGCTTCTTTGACGACCCTGTCAGTTACAGAGTCTCTGCCGCATGTCGTGGTGTGATTAATAGGCCTGTGATGTGGCGATAGTCGGCCGTAGCATAATTTCGGGTAATATACCGTCAATTTCCTGAATAAATACAGGTTATTCCACGCAAAACATCGGAGCTTTCATGAAATGAAGACGAGGAAACTTCTTCGTATATCTCCATTACCATTCGTAACGTAGGGCGCCGCTACCCTAAATATAAAATTCGCCACTGATTACAGCTAATTTGACTGATCGGAAATATAAAGGTTTGATTTCATGTAATTTATTATACTTATGGAGCGCCAGGTTTTAATTAGGCTTTACAGTCCCTATTTAGAATCGGAAAGGTGTCAGGTCTTCAGCTCTTGATGACTCTGATACCGGCAGTATAAGCTATATATATATATACATATACAAACTGCAGGAATTTTACAGTGAAACTGATGAAGTTCGCTGAACCAAAAGCCACAGCGCATCATAACTCTCTCATGACCCAAGGTGACATTAACTGATTTGCAGGACACTATATCTGCCGGCCGTAAGGAACGTTACAGGGCATGTCATCTTCACAAAACGCATGCGACAGTATCACGGAGTCATCACATTACGCACAGATAATTGTACTTACCATGTGAACGGACCATATGGTTCGGTTACACGGCTCCATAAACATGAATACGGACTTATGAAGCATTCGGTACGTAAACACCAGATGGCATGCCATATACAGACAACTGTACGTTACGACGTCCTGAAAATTTCCTGGAGTTTCTCTTCGCAACAAAAAGGGTATTCCCGTACTCGGTACCTATTTTCGACATTTCGGAGGACGAGGAAAGAAACAGGAACCATTTGCACAGAAAACCACAGAGATACTTAAATCGTCAGGGAAAGAATATTAGAAAAGGAAGAGAGAGAAAACACAGCAAAGAATATTACGGATGAAAGAATGAAAGAGAAGAAGAAAAGTTGCCAGAAGGTAGGGAATGGTAAAAGAGTAAATATAGAAAGAAAAATAAATAAAAAACGAATAAAGGAAAGAAAAGAAAACTGGAATTCAAGATGTAAATAAGTTATCACCGTGACAAGGGGACCACATCGCACAAGAGCCAAAAAAACGAAATGAACTGAAAAAAGAAATTTATGAAATCTGAAAGATGAAATACAGATAAAGACACTAAACGCAACAAGAGTAAAAGCAACAAAGGAACGAAAATAAACCAAAAGAAACACAGAAAGGATTACAAGAAACATGTGTAGGAGTGGCAGTGGGTTGGGGGGACGAAGGAAGGCAAAAACGTTTTGAACTTCTTGCTGAGGGTGTTATCAATGATGTACATATAGCTAGCTCGTCACTGTTACTTTGTTTCGGCGTTCGGACTATAACATGCGATAGGAACTTATTATTCACCGAATGATCCTTGTTGTAACTACGTGGAATGGGAAGGCCATCAGAAACTGCTGGCCTACATGTGCTGTTCTAGGTATTACTAAATTCATTACAATACTAGTGAGTCACTACTAGACACGTGATAACCCTTCTGTGCGCTTTCCCGAGAAGTGGTTATGTGGCGCCTCAGTGCGCTGTTTTTACTAACTCCCCACACTTCGCTGCGTTCGAATCAAATTCTGGCAAATTGAAATATGAGTACGGTAAGGATTCTTGTAATCTTCTCTTTTTTTCGTGTTTGTTTTCCGTGTGCAGCAGTAGGACTAAAATGAGATTTACAACTCGTCACAAAAGTTTGTGTTCTCTTCAGTAGCTTCAACAAATCTCTCTCGTTTCCTAGGAAATAATTTAACTGCTTCACTTAACCAAGAGCCCAGGTTTTGAAATCGGTATTTGTCACTACTTACACGTTAAATATATTTGGTGCCTGGCGTGGCTGTTTTAATATTCTTTACTTGGGATGGTATGAGTTTTGCATTCCATATGCACGAGTATTAACACAAACAAATACGACTTGCACCCCAGCGATATTCACACATAATTAATATTAAGGAAGGCAGAATTGCTTTTGCGTTCCCACTAACTTAGATATTTATAGCGTGAAATTCATCTAAATACACGTAATATGTACAAATTCAATTCCAACCTCAAGAGTAACTAAGCTCCGTTTCCACTTATGAGCCCGTGATATACAGGGAGATCATAACTGCTTATTTTGAGATCATGCAAACACGAAAACACATTCAGCAGGAAACGTTAGGCGTTTAAATTTTAACGAAGTTGGTACACAAAGCAACCACTGAATTGAAAGTGTTCGTATGTCTTCAACAATAATGCCTGTTTTAAAGCACACCAAAACCTGAAAGAACGAAAGTTGCTCAGCATGAAAATCAAATCGAAACGCGCCTTAATTTCATTCAAGAACTTACTTTTATATGCAGAAAAACAAACATATCTGTGTATGATTTTACAAGTAATATATGCACACAGCCGGAGAATGCGTAGCCTGTGTGCATAATACGTCAGCAGGCTAGTTCAGAGTTTAGAACTATAGTTACATTCCAAGCAAATTATTATTATTATTATTATTATTATATTTCTAACACGCAGGCACTTTCTCTACTATCACGAAATAATTATTCAGTAAAAGAAATATAAAAATTAGTACCAAATATTTCTTATACAAATGTTGATGTGTTGCATGTGAACATCATAACGAAGTTTTGGTTCCACAGAAGATGGGAAATTCCTTCAGCTGAGAAATTATTTTCCTCTCAAATCTCTGTTCCATGAAGTCATTGAATATTTCATTATCATCACCATCACCATCATCATCATCGAGACAAAATTAAAATCTTTATGACATCATGTCGCCACGTTGCTCCATTCTGACCACAAAATCCTGCGGATGACGTGCAGACGTTGTGGGAAAGTGCTGTGCATCTTGAGAAATCACCTGAGAACTACAAACACACACAAGGTCATTTAAACAAGGGCGATGCTCCACTGCTCAGGAAGACAACAGTTGAGTCCACATCCCATATCCTCGGAATAGGGCAACAAGAAATACCTGCCGCAGGTAGAAAAGAATACCTGCTCGCTTCTTGTAAATCATATTTACATTGGATGCTTTTAGTTTCATCCGTCATGCCGCAACGGCGAAGTATGAAAATCAAACAAACTTTACAGCTCTTCTCATTTTTCTACCACTCTAGCACATGTGGTCTCAGTAAGACTACACTAACAGACATAGATACAATGATGTTATTTTCACAGACAAAAGAACTTAACCTAGAGGGAAAGGTGATTTATGGAAAGACTTCATTTACATCGAAAATTTGATTGAAATTATTAACACTGGTTAGGTCCGACGGACATAATAATAAAGAATATGTAATTGTGTGATATTTGAGGTTCCTGCGGAAGTCACTATGAATAACAGGCCTAATGTCCCTTGGATGTGACGCTGTGCAGTTCTAAGTACCGACGCTATGGGGTCCATCTTATAAGTTGAAAACTCCCTAATGATGGAGGAGGTAAGTTCCTCCGAAATGCCGGTATTATCTACCATACTACACACGGTGTCAAGTACCAGAAGACAGTAATAATAGCCGAAGAATTTGATGCTTCGTCGTAGTGTTAACATTGTAACGTTATGCTGCTGAAGGCTACTGACTGATTCTTACAAGAAAGCTCGAGGAGGAAAATTACACATCCCGAAAAATCAGGCAAATTAATATAATAAAGCATGGAAAAAGGCAAATTTATTTCACGCTTTCGTTACTTACAGTTTCGGTTCTTACAGATACGCTAGAACACAAAATCACGTCAAATCTGCAATAAGATTCACAGCCTTTTTATATGTTTAGCTTAAGTATCGTCATAAACATCAAACTTAAAAATAAATTGTTTTTAAAATGTTCAAACAAAAGACGGAGATAATTCCAGATAAAATTGCTTCCTTCTCATAGAAACTCAATGTCATGTACAGAGTCACCTTTCCGAAAAAAAAAACGAATAAAACGTCGCTGTGCTTCAGAGAAAACTTCTGAAACTGAGGCAATGAAAACTATTCTGGAGCGAGATGAAATGAAATTAGCAGAGCCCTCAAATACAGAACGGAGGGTAATTTTTCACGAAAGGCACCATTTGATTACAAAACACGTATCTTTATTGTAATTCCCATTCGTTACGGTGGAATTCATTTTCCTTTATATTCTTTATCCTTAACGACTCTCATTGCAGTCTCTCTTATTTCCCGTAATCCTACACACAGAACTAATTTGCGAGTTAAACACCAAAATAATTAACACTTTTCCTTGCAACTGTTTTAAAACATTTATTCCTACTAACTGCTTCAATTGTTGTAAATTATTCTGCAACAAACGACGCAATCAAAACTGTACGAAGTGAGTGAAGATACAAACTCTATAAAGAGAGGAAGAACGTTAGTATGATCGTATTTAATATTGGCCATGAAGATTACTCTCTTACAGTGGCGCCCGTAGCCTGGTAGATTTTACCAACGTTTCTGAGGAACGTGCTGCCTCCGTCATCCGGTCCAAACGCTCCTATTTCCTGAAGATGGAGGAACGTCCGCAAGTTTCTACCAGACCACACAGCGTCAAAACCGAGAAGACAATAAATTTCATAGTCAAAGCCACGAGCCGCGACTTCGTATCTCGCATATTACCTAACCCTTTACAATTATATTTGCTCAGATTAACCAGCCTTAATACAATATGCTGCATAAGACGTGTTTCGGCTTCGTATTCCACCATCACTGAATTTGGTACAGACCAGTACATACAACTTCCCAGCCCGAAAAATCTCTAATGTATATAAAAATCTCCATTTGCAGAAAACGTGTTCAAATTCGCCTGTCACCTATTTTAAGATACTATTCCATCCTACAGCTCTAAGTACTAAGAAAGCAACGGAATTTTCAACCGAAACAATCCGTCCTCCACTACAGCAAACCGCGCGCCTCCGACCCGTTACCATGCTGACGGATACGACAAACTTCCAGACCAACAGCACATGCTGGAACCGAACAAGTCGTAGCTGTTAAGACGTGTCATTTCTATTCGAGATAAACTCTATTCCAACTACAGTCGAAGGATCGCAATTTCTAATTCTAACGAGCCTCTGTGGCTTTCAACATTTCTTCCAGTTAAACAGACGGACAATATAATTCGCAATTACCATTTACTTGAGTAACAATGGAAGATGCATTGAAGTCACGAAGTGTTCTGACATTACGATGGAGAAACTGAAAAAGCCATGAAATCTTCCTTAACGTTAGTCGGCAATAGACCCAGATTCGAAGCAATCCTGAATGCACGTTCAAATGATTACTACCACAATAAGCTACTCGATGTAACAGCCCTGTATTAAGCACTTATAATCTTCCTCTTCTTTAATTAAATTCTACGTAGCCTCTCTTGCCTTATGTTATTAATAGTCTACTAGACCAAATTCTATAAACAGGGACGTACAAGCTCCAATTACAGGTTTGGAAGAAACAAATGAACAAGCTCACATTATTATTATTATTATTATTATCATCATCATCATCTATTTCTTAGGTATGCCTAATTCGTGTTACGAGTAGGTGATCATTCCAGTTTATAGAAAATCGAAGGCCTTTCTGACTAATTGCTTTAATTAACATATAATACAAAAAATGCAGTTTTTCTGTCGGATTCCTGTTGGTTACCTGTTTCTGAAAGACGACCAGACATACGAAAATATTCTATGAAGTGTCATATGCACTCATGTCAATAGAGTACGCAGCCATGACTGTTAAACATCGGAGCACGTGTTGTAGAGTTCTTGGGTGCGATCGGAATCCTCATTCTAATCTTACATTAATTACATGAATAAACTTTAATTTAATAATTGATTAATTATTTTATTCCAACAAATGCACTAAATTATTTTAGTGTTTTCTTGCCCCTACATATGTTTCGGCACTCCTTGTGCCATCCTCAGGGGTGTCGTCGAGAGTTCACAGTTTTGTTGGAATCAAATAATTGATTAATTATTAAAATGCACGGTATATATAATATAAAATTTAATTTAACAATTTGAATCTTATTCTTTCTTTAAAGTTTTAGCTAATCTACAGAGTGTCCTAGAACTCTACCGAAAAAAAGGTTAGGGCTCGTTCGCTACACAGAGTAAAGAATAGAATTCATGTCGGCGTATCTCCATTCATATCAAAACGTGAGATACGTGCTAAGACAGTCACTGGACTATGTGATAAGATATAGTTTCTAACCTTTTCGCGTACGAGGATACCTTCTTAACGCCAAAAATTTTCGAGGATCCCCACATATTGATAGTTCCACTTTAGACTCCGTTGAGAAAACATAATGACCATAAAACTTGATATCCCAGTAACCACTATAAATTAATTCACATTTCACTCACCACAGCAACAAATGCAAAGATCGGAAAGACACGTGGCTCACCACGGTTGGTGGCGGGGGACTCAGAGGAAACCAACGGCTGGCTGGAGGAGCATGACTTACTAACTTCCGCGGTGCCTGGGTGTCGCTCAGTTTACGAACCACTGGTCTCTACTGTTCTAGGCTAATAACGAAACAACCTGCGAGCATCAAACGCCTTGTGACATGCAAAACAACCGTCAGGCGGATGTGGCACCCATGAGTACACGTCAAGTTTAAACTGTCCCTGTGCACGCCATGCAGGCATATGGAAAAGTCGAGGCATAGCCCCACTCACTCTTCACCTCGGCACTAGATGGAGGCGAGTGGTCAGCTTCACGTTCTGACCGCTTTACTGTTGAGAAACATGCGATCGGTACCCACTAAATAGGAAGGTAAGTGGGCTCCAGAGACGTTCTTGAGAAGAGACAAACCTCTTGCGCATGCAGAGAGTTGAACCACGGCTCCTCGATTTTCCAGACTATGGTGTAGTCACTATACCGAGTGAGCTACCCCTGCCCCACCTTAGAGTAGCTGCGCCAGGAATGGGTGGACGGCACTTTGAACAGTTGTAATTGCATAAATTTTTGTCAGGATTTGAAATTACAACAGATACTGACAATAATTGCAGCTTCTTTCGTCTTTACCCCCTCATGTCATTAACCTTGCTCCTCACAGTCCGCATATAGTACCCGCACCTACCTCAGATACGACATAAATGTGGATACGCCAACATATAAATTCGTGCTTGCCCATTAAAATCAAACAAGCCATAAAATTTTGTCGGTAGAGTTCCCGGACACTCTGTGCATCATAATACTCTAAAGAAAGCAGCCAGAACTCGGGCGAAGAAAGTACGTCTGCTTAAATTCATAAATCATTTACGTATTCTTGTGGCTTCCATTCCCTTCATGCCATTAAAATATATGTTACTGTACTTGAAACAAGCCTTAAAAGCAGATTCAAACTAACTGATGTATCGCATTACAAACTCCCTGAAACCTAGAGTTTAGAGCATCAATAAATTGTTGTGACGTCTACACACACTTCTATAAATTAACAAGTTTTGAAAGTGTTTCTTACGTGAGTCATCAAAGAAGCAAACTTCCTCTGTGTTTACTGAAACGAACTTGTCTAGGAAGTTTCCTCGCGTTAAATGTAGGCCAAGTCAAGCGATAAATACAGCACAAATTCTCGGCGCGTATTGTCTGATTAGACGTAATTTAATTTACAGCTTCGTCTTCTTCTTTTGGAGTCCAACGCAGTAACAATGAAGGCAATCTCAGAATACAATTACGAACCCTTCACAAGAGACATGAAAAGAGCATACCAATATCACAGTTATCATTGTAATGAACTGTTGCATGTTTAATAAGCATTTTTTAATGGCTCGACAGCCCTAGTGGACCCAGGCCTCCTCATCCTTGAGGTTTCGAGGTCACTTTCAGACACGCCACACTCGGTAGGACTCCTCTGGAAGAGTGATCGGCCCGTCGCAGAGACCTCTACATGACAACACACATCATTCACAAGACACAGAATTCCATGTCCTGGCGGGATTCGAACCCGCAATCACAGCAAACGAGCGGCCGCAAACCCATGCATTAGACCGCGTGGCCACCGGGATCGGTTTTAACCAGCACTGCCAGGAGAAAAAAACAAATCGGATATTTGAAACCGTTAAATCTCAGGTAGGGTACACAGGTAAAGTTGCGGAAAGTGAAAGTGGTAATGAACTATTAGCGTAAGCCAGGCGTTTGCGCAAAGAAAATGGTTAATACATCTATAATACACGTTGAAAAAAAAATGCAGTTTTCATGATCAGTTGTATATTATCAGAAAATGCTTGGTTACAAACAAATATTGCAGACATGCTGAGTTCCAGATTACAGTTTCAAATAATGTGACCTGAAATATTGTAAAAACTACCAGCATCGTGAGCAGCGAATGTGCATTTAATATAACTCTTTTGCAATAATTACTTTGTATAGGGAGCCCCAGAGAGAGATGAATAGATTAGTCGTAAAGTAACCACAACAGACATTTCGTCTAGTGTTTGAAGAAGATGAAGTAGTAGAATAGAATGAGACGAAGGGGCAGGAGACGATGACGGAAGATGATGATGAAGACTAGAGGAGGAGGTTTCAAATTATGACACGTAGGTCTGTCTCATATACACAGGCCGTTCGTGAGGACTCGCAATACTTTTATAATTGTGAATGAACAACTGCAACAATTACAATAACAGAACAAAAGATTATAATAGCTCAAATGGCCTTATAATTACGGAAATGTCTTTGTAACGTGTTCTATTCAGAATCTGAGAGTAGTGATAAGAAATTTTACAAATATTTTCATGCATGTACGTACATTTACGCTTCATTCCCCAGCAACACCAGAAAAAATCCGGTAATTAAATAAAGAATGTAACGTCTTTCTTACGCATTATATATTAGGACGATCAGCCTAGTGTAGTGTGGCAAATATGCTTTTCCACTGACGCAAAGAAACACAGACTGTACACAGATTTCAGAACAAAGAAAAAACTATTTACATTTGACAGCAAACAATGCTTGGTGCGTAATGTGTATTAAATCAAAGTAAACACTCCAAACACAAACATGCACTGCGCAATAGTACTTTTAAAATATAAGTAAGAACAGTCAAGAAGTCTTAAGTATGCCCACAGTAGTTAAAACACAGTTGACTGTTTGTCTTAGGAACTTAGTCACCTTCCAACACCGAGTCAACAGCTGCTTTTATGTAGCGTATAAACAAATACGATATACATATAACTAACTAACTCCATGGAGCAGAGTCCTACTTGAGAAGCTAACAGGTCCACAGCTAGTCAAGAAATTCCCCGCATTCACAGGAGCCCGCCACCTGCCCCTATCCCGAGTCAGACCAATTCAGTCCGTGCCCCCCATCCAATTTCTTTAAGATTCATTTTAATATTATCATCTCATCTATGTCTGGGTCTTTCAAGTGGTCTCCTTCCCTCACGTCTCCCCACCAAAATCCCTATGCACCTCTCTCTCTCTCACTCCTCGTTACCCTATTCTCTAACACCCTCAGCCTACGTTGCTCCCTCAATGTGAACGACCAAGTTTCACACCCATACAAAACAACAGGCAAAATTACGGTTCTGTATACCTTAATATTTATACTTTTGGATAGCAAACTGGAAGACAAAAGATTCTGCATCGAATGATAGCAAACGAGTAAGTTTTAAAGAAAGCGGGCTGAAACAAATATGGCCTCTCCTAATGTGGCCCACTATTGAGTCACTAAATGCAGTCTCTTCTGTATACAGACCCTGAAAGGAAACACGCACTTGATAGCTGACTGCAAATCTGTGATTAGCTGTTTCCCCAGCACAAGTTAGTACGCCAAAGCGTGCAGTTTTCTGGTAAGGAAACTGGTTCAGTGGGGGAGAGGGTGTCTAAATTGTAGTCATTACATTTTCACTGATATACTAAACATGGCTTACTACAGGCCTATATAGGCTACACACACACACACACACACATATATATTATATATATATATAAAATATATATATATAATAACAAGCCTATATATCTGGACCTTGGAAGCAGAAGCGTCTAAGTCAAATTTTATCACATTTGAGATAATACATAATTTTTCTTGGACCGATATGTGATTTACTGCCGTTTAATTTTTTGTCAAGTTACACTGGGACAGTATTTGGACTTTCAACTATCTGCATCTAAAACAGCCTGAAACTCCGGCCGCACTATGGCCCTAGGGTCGACTCAGCCTCTAACAGAAATGAGTACCAGGAACAACTTTCGCACCTTCATGTGCCGATTGTCTTGAACTCTGGGAGCCTCAACCTCCTGAAAACCTCAGGGCCTGTACAGGGATTGCTTTACCTTTACTACTACCCAAGTTGAACAACATTACAACATAAAAATTCTTCTTTGCGCGAACAAAGGGTCTTTCCAGGAAATCAGACTACATCGTCTACCTAAACTTGTCCCTGCGCTGGCCATGAAGGCATATAGCAAAACTGAGGTATAGTTCTACCCATTTTTAACCTCGACAATAGATGGAGATAAGTGGTCAACTTCAAGCCCCGGCCATTTTACACCCGGGGGAAGGATCCTATGGTACCCATTTAATAAGAGAATGGGTAATCCTCAGAGCCATTCTGGAAGTTTCACACAAGAGAGACACATATCACCATTCCTCAGACTTCCGGCCGGTAGCCTAGCCACTACATCGACATCATCCCGGCTGTCCTTACGTCGTCGAATTCCTTTTCATCACTCTGAAAGCGGGCAGGAGTATTTGGGTAAAAACACACTAATTTTTAACGCAAGAACGAAATGGAGATTAGTGGTTATCTTCGCCCTCCTGCCACCTTAAGCCCAGATAAATGCTGACAGATGACTACTGTACAGGAGGTAGGGTGAGTTTGAGAGTATTATGGACAAACACAGCAACTGATAATCGCACAAGAAATGGCCGGCATTTCATGGAACTAATGATTCACTACCGTGGTTACTACAGTCCCAGCTGAGCCCTATCCTGAATCAGAGAGCTCCGTGCCACATTCTTGTTCCCTGTTTGTTCAAGATATATCTTAATATCACCCCAATATCTAGGTCAGAGTCACCCAGGTGTCTGGTTTTTCCGGTAAATATTTGGAATTTATGTCTTACCGTTCCTGCGCGTGCTACATGCCCGCCCGTCTCAGAACAAGAACAAGAATATCAACAATCATAATTATTGCCTCGTGTTTTTTGTAAATTAAAATAATTTAGAGATGTTAGAATACCTTCTCCTTATGCGCCCATTAAAGTTTCTGAGGTCTTTTGTAACGGAAAGCGCCCCGTATTTTCTTGTGTAATGTTACTGTGCACACATTTACTTAACCGAATAATAATCTTGTTAATATACATGAAGCTGCTCTCAAATACTACATGAAAATTTCAATATTACTTGCTACACACCCCATACTCCCCAGTGCACAGGCACTCATAACCCCCTCTCCGCAACCCCCCTCACACACACACACCACTCGTATATAAAAGTTTCAATACCGCGTCTCCGTCGTGTACTACTACTTCCATTAGCTGAGAAATAAATGAAACAGTGCGCCGTTAAACAAAGCAAAGTCGTTAAACAAACATCGGGACAACCCTGAAACTTTTCACCGAAGACGCCTGGCAGGGTAAAGCAAGGTTAGGATTTGTAAGACGAACTTGCGGAGACTGCGGGAGACAGAGGATAAGTGTGTTTAGTTTACGCTACTTAGGCGAGCACTGATTACGACAAAGCTCCACGACAAATTAATTCGTAGGATAAGAAGCACTCGTGTCTTTGATCAGAAACTGTCCATTACTCAGTACTTTTTATTGATCGTATTAATGAATACCAACAACTATGGGGAAGCAGCCCTGCTTTTTGAGTACTAACAAAGTTTAAAATGCTGGTAGCTACTGTGGTTAGAATACCATTCTAAGCTACATGAACTCTCTGCCGGCCTTCATCAATATCATCACCATCATCATCATCATCATCATCATCACTGTCAATGGAGAAAAAAAGAAATAAAACCTAAAACGTGACCCACTTACAATACTGATTCCTATCTCGAGCCTAACCATGCGGCCAGAATAGTAGAAGATGATGCACAAGCAGTCGTAAACCACAAACGGACAAATTCGTAATGAAATGTGAACTCAGCGGATTGGGTATGCACTATTTTCACAATTCCACCGTTTTCTCACTTATCTGAAATGATTAAAAGCATGACATCATTTCAATGCCCAAGGAAACAACATAAAATAAATACGACACCCAAGAATAAATTAAGATGGGAAATAAATTAATGATTTCAGATATCAAGCGATAAGATTAAAAACGGGAACATTTCGTTGAGGTTCGACATTCTCGGCCACATTAACAGCCACTTCGAATAAAAAGAATAAACTCCGAAAATCGTCTTAAGGTGTATTAAGATATCACCTGCTTCGATTTGGTTTAAACACCATTAAATGGGTTTTTTCTTCAGTCCTTCATGATAAGAAAGAGCATTGTGTTGCGTTGAATCATTTATCCATGACACTAAGGCAGAAAGCACGAGACTTTAAAGACAGGGATATCCAGAGGCAGCTAATTTAATGCACATTGTTATACAATGGACAATGAAGAAAGAACAAGTAAAGATAGAGGAAACGGTGTGTTGATTATTGACCACTGTTTGCATACAGTAAAAGGCAAGAAAAATGAAACGTATACAATACGAAAGCTTAGGACAAGGGGAGGCTGGAAAAATAATCTTGAGGCTGTGAGCGATATTGAATTGTCTAATGCGAGTATACAAGAAGAATTCAAGTCAATATACGGCGCACCAACTGACTCACATCATGGCACATGTTAATTCTCAGCCGACGAAATATGTTATGGAATCTTAAACTCCAAGATTAACAATTAATAAAATCCACCATCAAGACGGTTTTCATTAAATATTATTCGTTTACAGCACGACGGTCTATCGTCTATTAAAACATTGTTTAAATATTTACCAAAATTCGTGCATCGTACTTAGAATAGTTTTGTTCTTGTCAGTACACACTCCTAGGGATGATAAAATTGTGATGGGCATTAAACGTACAGGGTGTGGGGGTGCGGAATGAACCTTCAGAGTGCATAACAGGCGGGAAGATTCCTTACCTAAGAGGTTCCCAGTTATTGCATTGTACTTATACCATACTTTCACCTAAGACCGAAACACTGACCCCGACATTTTTAACACCAGCTCATGCAAACAGGCCACATTAGGAGGCTTTCTACAACTGTTCTTTCGATCAACGATCAGCAATGAATGAGTACATTGTTAAGCCGCCATTATGTAACTGCAGAAATTATTTAGCACAAAAAAAAAAGGCGAGACCGTCGGGGCGTTACTTGCAACAGCCTCCACAAACAGCTTTTATTTGGTAAAGTCGTCTCTTTAAAATGTTTCTTCAAAATGTCTGTCAAGAACTGCTTAAACAACCAAGAATTCTCCCCCACCTCCTTCGTCTTAATTTGTCCTCTCAAGAAATGTAGAAAATTTAACGCAAGGAAGGAAAGATACGGACATATGCTTGCTACCTTAGATCGTTTAAAGCTCCGGAGAGCGTGTAGGCTACACATAGGCCTACACACAAATTTTGTCTTCGAATTGATAGTTGCGAGAATATGGGCATTTAATTAGAATACAGATAGGACACGTCATTCTCCGCTGTAGCGGAATCTCAGGACCACAGATTTCCCAATTCTGATCACAGTACATCGGAATCCAAGGACAAAAGTTCAAGAAATTGGAGAGAGGGCACTGGATAAATTAAAGTGAACAAGAATGGGAAGTTATTTTTTTCTTTAAACGTTTCATTCCAAATGTAACGGAATTTAATTACTTAAACACTTATATTTTTATTATGATTTCAAAAGCCTTTACAGATTTGAAAGGTCTATCTCGTATACAATTTAAACAGTCTTAATGCGTGACAACCCGTTGTGTTTACATTAAGTTTGTTTTGAAGCAAAAGCAAACAGTCCAACACAACTTACTGGTAAAACAAACTATTTTTACAATACAAGCTACATATTTCGACCTTTAACAGGTCATCATCAGGCTATTCTTATAAAAATACATACGGAGGAAAATATGCAAACTGTAACGTTTTCAATTCTCTTTACAGGAGAAGAGATTTTGCACCTTACATTGTTTATTATAAAATATATTAAGTTATAGTTAAATATATGTTGTTTGGCAATAAACTAAATGATATAAAAACTACTTTTATGACTTGTGGTGTGTTTTACTGGATGTTTTAAATATTCCAAATTATTTACGTTTTTGTTAAATGTAACAATTTGAAATAGTTGGTGCTTAAATATATTTTAACAATACTTTTTAATTTATTTCCATAATAAGAATACAAAAAATTCAAGTATATTATATATATTATAAGAATAACCTGATTTTACCTGTTAAAGTCGAAACATGTAGCTTTGTTGTAAAAACCAGTAGTTTTGTTTTACTAATAAATAAAGCTGTGTTCGACGCTTTGCTGCTGATTGTAAATAAACCAACTAATCTAACATACACGGTCCAGAAACGTTCACTAAAATTCACTGAGGAGTTGAAAACATGTTGGGACATTTTTCGTACTTCCCATGGGAAAGTAAGCACCAGCACGTTTTTTTTTGTTTTGTCCAACATCTCTTTCCCCATTTTATGTTGGATAGCCCTGTGCTGAACACGGTTAACCATGTAACATTTCTTTTCAATATCTAGCTCACGCACCAACACACTCACACAGATTAGCCGCGGGTGTTACAATATTCATCTGGCAGTCCTGCCGCACCTTCTGACAAGATGACTCTGCAGTTTCTCTTCAAGGAGCCATCCATAGCAAGACACAGTGCCTGTGTCAAAAATACACGTGATGTTGCCCACAGTGTTTGGATCCGTAAGAGTGGGCACAGCACTGGTGTCTGAAGAGGCAAAATTCAAAATTCCCATCCCGTGATATAACACACCCACACACAGGCCAGCGTGCGTATATATATTTAAAGTCCGACAAATGTACAATTTAATCACATTGTGTAATTTCACTGTCCTACATGCTTCGAACCCTTAATTTGGGTTCATCTTCAGGGATTCATCTCAAATCACAGTACTGTTCTCACCACCCAGCAGGCAACATACTCCGATAAACAGGATATCAAAACAGCATAGATTATTCAACTTTTATACAATTTTTAACCAATGTAAGACTGAAACAACCAACAACCACAATTGTGAACTTTTATTTGTTTTAAACAGTGTATATACACAATTGTAAAGAACTCATGTAAACAATTGTGCCAGTTGGTGTAAATAGTGTGCGATTTGAGATGACTCCCTGAAGACGACCCCAAATTAAGGGTTCGAAACATGTAGGACAGTAAAATTACACAATTAATGTGATTAAATTGTACATTTGTCGGACTTTAAATATAGACTTAAAATGTACGGAATGAATAATATTAAATATATATATACTCGTATATATGAGGAATTCTGGTAAACGTAGCCCGAATATTAGGAGAGACGTTAAAGAAGTCTACATAATACAGCATTAAAAAACAAGACAAATAAATGTGACTGAGTGGCACCTTCTATGTACGAGGCCAGAAACGTTTAGAAACTGCAAAAAATATTTGTGTGATAACAAAAGAGAGAATACATTTCGACTAAATTAGAAAGATCAACTGGTTTGTGCTGTTCAGGGAACTAATCGGTGTTAATTATGTAAACCATAAGTGATACATGGATAAAGGTACGGAAAAATGTACAAGTTTTA
This sequence comes from Reticulitermes speratus, assembly GCA_021186555.1. Lineage (NCBI taxonomy): Eukaryota > Metazoa > Arthropoda > Insecta > Blattodea > Rhinotermitidae > Reticulitermes > Reticulitermes speratus. Next base: position 47,060,361 of record JAJKFL010000001.1, read on the forward strand.
ATGTTAAAGCACGTGGTACATGAAGGTATCAATAGGCTTTGAAAGGTTAATAGTGCATTATAAATGGAGCACACAAAACAAGAAAGGAACAGCCGACGTTATCACAAAGTCAACTCTCAAATCTCCAAGACAAGCTTTATTTTAGAAACCCGAAGAGAAGAGAGACCTGTGTCGCACACGTTAAAGGTGGAGAGACCAAATAACTTAGGCTCGAAGGGAGTTACAATTCCAAGATTTGACAGGAAGATTGAGGGCAGATATCTGATTGGTTATTTCACTTCACTTTTCAGTTGCATGAATAAATCCTTTCGACAAGACAATTCCAAGTCAATCCCTATAATTAAAATTCCAGTTAACTTACAGTTATATATTTTATCGCAAGTCTATCAGACCTGGTTCTGCCACAACTGGTCTCGTAACACACACTCTGTCGCAGTTTATTGTCACACTACAGTTTAATAATGTACCTTACATTCTTAACCGCACTGCGCTACAAGCCGGTCACGGGAACGATTTCTGATGGGGTCATTGGTATTTTTCATTTACTTAATCCTTTCGGCCGCAGTATGACTCTGGGATCGATTCACCTTCTAACACAAATGGGTACCAGGAGTATCTGCTGGGGGGGGGGGGGGGGGGGGGGGGGGGTAAAGGCGACCGGTGCATAGAGCTGACAATCTTGCCACTTTGAAGTGCCGATTGTCTAGAAATCCTGGAAGCCTCAACCTCCTGGAGCCCTCTGGGCCTGTCCAGGCCTGTACAGGGATAGTTTTACCTTCATCTTTTACATTCTTAACCCCAATCTGTACGCCACTCACAGTACGCTACATTCAGCTTACTGCCTTCTAACCGATTTGATCTAATAAACTTACTTGTTGCATTCCGCTGCGCTGGTTAAACAATTATTACAATATTGTGTCACTTTTACACAGCTACGTTTACTGATTGATAAAAAATCAACCAATTAATATTGCATGCTTCGACTCCAGTGCATCATCATCAGATTAACCAAGCTTAATTCAGGACACAGCAATTTTTCCACTGGCTGTTCTTTAAAGATACTGTTAGCACTATAATATATATATATATATATATATATAATTAATTCATATCAAATTGTTCCATTTCTGAAGTTATAAGTGACAAATATAGCATAGGCAGCTGAGTGAGTATGATGTCACAGCTGGGTTTATTGTATTGCTATTAAATTAAATTTACTATTACCCCTATTACAGAATATAGTGTACGCTGTTATCATTATATAAATTTTTAGCTTAGTTCCTCCAATGCATAAAGTGTTGTGCTACAACATTACATAACGTAAGGTTTCTCCCGATAAAATTAAAACACTCCTGCCCTATTAGTAAATCAGATTATTACTATATTCACGTAGCCAGGTTATTAGTACGAGTAACAGATATATTCGTCAACTTTTAGTTATTGTGTGTAGTTCACAGAAGTTATATGCTCCAAAAAGAACGACGGACCATAGTTAATCTTCGAAGTACATACATTTTAAGTAGGTATAGTTCCTTGTCCGAACACACAAAAGTATTCAAGTCTTCAGGAGCAAGTATTTTAGGAAAGGAAGAAGCTACAAAAAAATAAACAAAAAGAAAAAGGAAAGAGAACGAAGAAAAGTAATGTAGCATGCCATTACTCAGCCATAAAGAAGGTGAATGGGAAAGAAAAGAAAAGCGTGTAGAAAGATGGAGGCTTTGTTTGCGTACAAGTGGTGAAGAAGTTGTTGGAAATGAATATGGAAGTACACCGATGTACCGTGTTTCTTCATTACAAGGGTATATTTATTCCCCAGCGATATGATATAAACTACAGCATGCTTCCTCCTTTTATGGTCATTATTAGAGATTACTTTTGCAGATGCTGCATTTTCATCTTTATTTAAAAGGAGCTCTACATATTAGAAACATAGCTTATGCCCACGATGTGAAGCTGCATTCTACCCTACAGACACAAGCCGCAGTAAACATTCATATCCATCCACAAGACCTGCGCGTCACATCAAAAAAAGGCAGTAATATTGATACACAAGTCCGTGAGATTCTACATTCCCACATAAAACGTTTATTCTCTGTTTAATATTATTTGTCGCAACACAGATTTGTGTCCAGCTATCTCTAATACAGGGAGCACGCGGTGGCGCAGTTGGTTGAGGCACTGCGCTACAAACCGGAACGTCGCGGGTTCGATTCCCGATGGTGTCACTAGAATTTTTCTTTGACATAATCGTTTCGGTCGCACTATGGCCCTGGGGTCGACTCAGCCTCTACCAGGAATCTTTCCTGGGGGGTAAAGGCGGCCGGTGCGTAGGGCTGACAATCTTACCACCTTCATGTGCCGATTGTCTAAAAACCTGGGAGCCTCAACCTCCTGGAGCCCTAAGGGCCTGTCCAGGCCTGTAATGGGATTGCTTTACCTTTTTTTTATCTCTAATACAGAGAATAGTTCCTTTTCTTCACCCAGTAACACTGCAATTAAAGATGTGCATGAAGATGTATACTCGTACTTCAGATTGGAATAAACAGAATCCCTGCGACTTTATCCTGTGCAATTTATTGAATATGGTATAAAGGTAAAGGCTCTCCCGTTACATGCCAAGCAGGCACAGAGAGGAGGTGCAGGTATAGCTCTACCCATTCTCGTCCCCGGCGCTAAAATGGGGTGGGTGGTTAGCGCCACGACCCGGTCGCTTTACCCCCGGGAAAGAGACTCGGTACCCATTGCACAGGGAGCTGTGTGGGCCTCGGAGCCAGTATTGATGAATCCGGAAAATCTCGCCCCTACCGGAGTTCGAACCACGGACCGCCCAGCCAGTAGCGAGTGGCTATACCGACTATACAATCTCGGCCGCCGGACACTACATAAAGCATGGGTTATTGGCTTGGGATTTACTTAATATTAACTGGAGCTGAAGTAATGACAAATTATGTTAGTCACACCTCCACGAGTATACAACCATGTAACGCTTGTAGGTCTATATTACGTCACTCTTTTGGATGCACTGTAACAAACAAACAGTGAATTACCAGCAAAATCGGGTTCTATAAACACATATACACTTACATCAATGGGGCATGACAAATAAATCGCTTTCCGCATTAAACTCCGTATGGTTGATATGCCTGTTTTGCGACAAAACAGCGGTGGACATAAAAACAACAGCATTAGGCCTATATATTACATGGTCCTCTACTAACCACCAAGCAAAAAGGTGGGAAGGAAATAAAGGGGAGAAAGAAGTGTTAGATAGTACAGAAGGAACAAATATATAGCTTCAATTATTTTCATGTTAAAATACGAAATCGTAAATATAGTGACATTATACATAAACCATAAGTTATATAAAAACGGTTGAAAAAGTTACACTAGGCCCTACATCTTTATAAGTACTACGTAAATGAGTGCTACATTTTTTGTTATTCTACAGCAACGACATTATTTTGCTTTTAGAAAAGGGACAAGAGTTTAGTTTGTCTTTATGCACAACTGGAAGTATATTAAAATAATTATAAAATTAAATTCATGTAACGTCTTTCAGTGCAGTACCAAATTTCATCAGAATCTGTTCAGTACTTTCGGAGGCGATACATGCGAACAAACGGATTAACGAATAAACAGGGGAGCAAGAAAATATGTCTTATTATGATTTAATTTTGGACATCTTGTGCAATAAACGCTAAGACTGCTTTATAACTAACAAGCATAAATCAAATTAAGGAACCGCTCTTAAACTCCGTTCCATCTTATTCATAAAACTCTTAATTCCAGTCTGATGCACCAAATATTCTTCGTATTACAGGTCTAACCTCGTTTTGAGAACATCTATAAATTTTGATTTAAAGCTTGAAGAAAAATAGGGGTTCACTCAACAGATACCTGCCAAAATAAAATTCGCTCGAAAACACATATTATAGGCCACTAAATATCATGTTTCTACCAAATATTTTCAGAAATTTCCGAGGTGAATCATGCAAAGAGAGAAAGTTATAAAAACCCCATTTTGCGTTCATTTTATGCACTTTGTGTAAACGATGTATAAAAACGTTAACGTTTTTCGAAATGATGTAATTTAATTTCCACGAAACGTCAAAAGCTACGCTTTTTTTTGTGGTCATGCAAGGGGGGTGGGGGGAAGGAAATGGACAGCCATATCGAAACAGTACTGCAAGATGGCAGACGTTCAAAAATGCCTTGCTGAAATGAAGTTCTGGAAAGAAAGGAAAACACTTTACATTCTTAGCGTTACGTGGGCTACATGAAAGGCGAATGTTACAGAGAATACTTGCGAGTACAGCAACAGCTTTCTATCCCGGAGTGGTTCTAAACTAATTCTGGGAGGTAGGGAGGTGGGTGGGGATCCATCCCGTATAACCCAAGCCACAGAAGGACCGATAATTGTCACATTTTCACAGTAAAACCCACCACAAGGAAGCCATTAAGGAACGCAGCAATACAAAGTGTCATCCGCTTCTTGGTTTCACTTTACATTATGGAGCTCCACTACAGCAGAGCGCTAAGGAAACACTAACATGCCACATTAGTTATACGTCCTGTGAATAAATGTCGGCAGGTTAACAAAAACTAATGCCATTGAGAAAAGATATTTTTACAGAAAGACTAGTCACTCAACTAATCAAAAAATTACTCGTCCTTCATTGAATCCGACGATTCATTACGTGTTTAGGGAGTGCTACCACTGGTCCCTGTCATGAGCCACATACATTCAGTCAATTAGCCTCCCACCCTATTGTAAAGATCCATTTCAATATTATCCCCACCTATGCGTAGGCCTTGCAAGTGGTCTCTTTTCCCGCCAAAGTGTTGTATGTATATCTCATCCATCCTGTACGTTCTACATAACATTCCCATTCTTAACTCTGTGATCTTAACAATACTTGGAGAATAGCATGAATTATGAATATAATTCTTTTCAGTCTCCAGCATCAGCGCGCCTTGTTTACACAAAAGCATATAAAAATAATGGCAATGATACTGATAACGAACAACGACACTAACACACGTGAACACTAAACTCCTTATTCCTATTTACTTATTCAGTTACGTAAATGTTGTCTGCTAAAGCAATATGGGCGTCAATCAGATCTTAAATAATCACCACGAACAACAAATCGGGGTACTTCTGTCAAAAATACCTGTACTTGTTCTGTGTGGCGAGAAATAGTCATGGCACACACAAAAGAGATCAACATAAGATTCCAGATTTCTACAACAAATTGTAAAATAAACCACTAGTGTTTCCATTTAATGATATACACAAAATTGTGTTCAATCAGTTATATAAATACTTAGTATAGTCTAATGCAACACTTTTTAATTTCTTCTTAACGCTGAATGTTTCGATCGATATCGATCACCATCAGACGTTTTAGCAAATCCTTAAGGACAAGGTAAAATATTGCTATTTGTGAGATCTTTCAAACACCACAAGGTATAAATTACAATAAAATTGTAACATTGTTAGTATCTCATGCAGCATCCTAAAAAAACATACAATAATACAGTGACTGAAAATAACCTCCTAAAAATCATACATTACTACGGTGATTGGCACAACTTACTAGCTACATGAGACACCAATGTTACAATTTCATTGTAATATATACCTTGTAATGTTTGAGAGATCCCACAAATAGCAACGTTTTTACCTTGTTTTTAAGGACGTGTAAAAATGCCTGATGATGATCGATATTGATCAAACATGCAAAATTAAAAATAAACTAAAAAGTGTTGTGTTAGACGGAGTAGCATGTATTTATATCAGTAGTGTTTCCGTACATCAAAACCCAGAAGAGTGAGTGTTCCAAAAATACCATCAAAGTACACTAAGAACAGTGCAACTACAAAACATCTTCACTCCAGGATAATAAATAGCAAGCAATTTTTTTTTTTGCATGGCCCAACAGCACCCAGGGGGCCAGGGCGTCCTCATTATCGTGGCTTCAAGATGACACTCAGGCACACACCACACTCGGTAGGACTCCTCTGGACGAGTGATCAGCCCGACGCCGAGACCTCTACCTGACAACACATAACACTTACGGGAGAGAGACATCTATGCCACCGGCGGGATTCGAACCCGCAATCCCAGCAAGCGAGCGGCCGCAGACCCACGCATTAGACCATTGGGATTGGCAATGACAAGCAATACGTATGTGTAAAAAAGACAACAAAACTTATTGGTTTTCATCCACTTTAATTATATTGGCATCATCATTAGTGTACAGCGTTTTTAAAACTTCCATTCTCATGATAAACGTACGTTATTTTTGCTTTAATTTTTATACTTAAGTATTTTGTTCTGATGATAGCAGTTTTCTGCCGGAACTAGTCGCGAAAAAAAATGATAAAATATGTATAAACAGATATAAAATAACTTGTGTTTGACCAGAACATACGGCAAAATAAAAAGAAATACTTTACCACACAGGCGTAATGTAAAAGTGCGCTGTATTAACCAGGTTATGAAGACGCAATCAACTTATAAGATTTAAAGATTTCGTTTCATGTTTCTCTTTCATCGGCAAGTACAATCTCACTTCTTTTGATTGGGAACAGAAACTCCTCAGTCTCGAAAGGAATTTCGAGCACCCAGTTTTCTCATCGGCGAAGCGAGAAAAAGAAAGTAATGTCGAACAGCTTTACGATGCAGCTCTTCATCAATAACTTTTTAAACAAATCCCCAAACAGTGTAATATAAATATTACAACACTTTATTTATGCTCCGAGTCTAAAATATGACTTCTGAAGACAATATTTTGAAGAAAGCACTGTAGATATCTAGAAGAGCACTACTATCTGAAACTGAGTGTACAGATGTCTCGTTCCTTCGACTTCCTGCTCAAGAAAACTATTACCCAACAAAGCTTATCGAGTTCGCTCGACTTTATAAACGACAGTAGGGAGAACATCACACTTTGAGGTCATGGTCTAACGGGTTCATTACGCGCAGTACAGCCACATTTGGCCTTAAAAACTCCCTCAAGATACTGACTTCAAAGCTTCCATTCATACGAACCAATTCACTCCTCTGCAGACTCCAGTTAACTACTCAAAGCAGACGAGTCTAACCTGATGTTCATGTCCCATCCTCCGATTCTCCTACATTCAGAAATATCATAAGCAGAGGTTGTCCAACAGGGTAATTCCTTCAACGCCGTTATCAATCATATTCACGTCATTAAAAAACAAAGTTGCACCCGTGTTTGCTTAATTAAGCACAAAGCTATTAAGCCGTCTGGGGGAGAAATTCTGTTTATTGCACGTATTCTTAACCTCGTTACCAAACGAAGGTGAGTGGTCAGCTTCATGCCCCGGGCACTTTACCCCTGTTAAAGGGGCCCCGATTCTCATTGGACAGGAGGCTGAGTGGTGCCCACGGCCAGTCTTCATGCTGTAAGGATGATACAAATCTCTGTCCTTGCCGGAAATCGAACCCGGAGTCCCTGGTCGACCAGCCCATATTGTAAGTATATTGCCATGGTAATACACGATTTCCGTTTTTTAGAAGCCACAAACAATTACATTTAAGTGCTTACAGATGGCGCTACACGTTTTATTACGGATATCCACAAAAACAGAATCAAGTCAGACCGGACTGGGTCGATGCTTATAACGGGCACAGTAAGAAAATGGATACAGGATAATGCCAAACAAAATTATCAATTTTTAAAACAGTTCATTATATCAGAATGATGATCTCATCTCGGTTCCTGATGTCGACCTACCTAAAGATATGAATATGTACGAAATTATAATTGTAACCATTGTTTGGTTCTGGTCTAAACTAAGGGGGAAGAAAAAGAGATCCGAGGCATTTGAAACCGTAAGGCCGAACTAAGAGAGCTAACGAAAATACATGTCCCAAGAAATGTAAAAAATACATAATAGGAACTTCAATCTTTGTTCGCTTTATCTTTTACAACTGAAGCAAATCAGAGAGGTTGTTACGGACTGCTCACGATCAACACGCATTAACGAAACAAGACACTTTCAAATTAAGCCCAACAAGTTCAGTATAGACCGTCAGTATCAAATTTAATTGAAACTCGTTACGTGATTTTCTGTACGAAAGCACAGTGACAGACAGGCAGCCACTAAAAACATCCTCATAGACATCGTTTCTCAGTTGTCCGTTTACCCAGTATAATGGAATAATGCATAACCAACGCTCTTCCACATATTTGACAGATACTCTATTTTGGCTGCCTCAGTCAGTCTGTATGGTTCTCTGGCTGCTTCAGTCCTATGATTACATCTGATGAGACAAATGGTGAATAATTAATACTTTAAGAGACACGTAAAACCATGTAATTAGACACGACACAGACAGGCTCTTCAAACTGAAATATGTAACGACTCTGACACTTGAAAGGCTGCAAAGTCGATTGAAGTTAATCGATATATTTGACGTGCGCTGCTAGTGGGTTGTCTAATTAATGTTGTGGAGAGTGGTGCAACTGACGTTTCAAATTCAATTTCATAAAATTCACGAGAACTAATCGCAAAATTGTTTGTACGGTTACATGCCAGTATGTGGTGTTTATTGTATATACTTGGAAGGTAGGTGCAATACAAAAGCAAGCGATAACCCGAATTTATACACTCAGTTCTGCCGTGGCTGCTATGATTAAAATTCCTAAGGTTCCCGGATCGAAACCCAAAGTCGGTTATCATACTGACATAATTAATAATTATTCCTTCATAGTACGTATCCATAAAGATTAAATTTACAGTACATAATTCTGACGGGTGTTTGTGTATGGTTGTAAAACTTGGTCTCTCAAATTAAGTGGACTCGCTGAGGAGCCATTAACGTAAAAAAAGGGCTCTGCTCCATAGAGTTAGTTAGTTAGTTAGTTAGTTAGGTAGTTAGTTAGTTAGCTAGCTAGCTAGCCACAGTACACACAGGCCAATAGAAGTAGAATATATTAAAATACCGACTGTACCTTTAATCGTGCCACTCAGCACGGCGGCTATCATCGCAGCTTTATCGTATAGGAAGCCTGCATCCGCCGGGAAAGCAGAATCCGCCTCTCCCCTGAAGTTCAGCTCAAGATATTCCATAGAAGTGCCTTGAAGTGCTGAACTACAGCTTCTAATGAGGCCTCACACATTCCGAAAATATTTCTCGACACATACCGGAGCTCTTGTCTTGATATATTAACAATTTCTCTACGAACAGCACCTTTCAGTTCACAGAAGGAATGTGAAATATTCACATAAACCACCTTTCAGTGTCCCGCACAAAAATAATTGCACGGATTCAGGTCTGGAAACACAGGAGGCCATAATACGCGAGTTATAATCCGTTCGTCGAATACCTCTTCTAGGACAGCCACTGAGAATTTCGCTGTGTGGGCCACGGCATGGTCCTGCATGAAGTTACCGTATACTTTCTTCTTTTTCTCTACAGAATGGTGTTAGAACTAACCAAATTTAGCAGTAAAAATTTATTTTTTTCTCCGAAAAATACGGGCTCTACGATTTTGCGCACTCTCGACACACCACACACCGATTTGTAGGACATGAAAAGGAGCTTCAATAACTGCAAGGGAATTTCAGATACACAAATATCTTTATTCTGGCTCCTTATTTAATGCAATGCAGAAGCATTGCAAATGAACACTCGCTGTTCAAAAAATAACATTCCCCTCTCCCTGTCACACACACACACACACAATCCACTAGCTGTGTATGGCTCATACGAAATATGACAGAGCGCTCATCTCATGTTCCAGAGCTAGCAAAGCGGGGTCAGCAGCTTCGCTTTCGCAGAAAGGACCTCGTACTTTCTTACACTAAGGAACATGACTAAAGATACACGCTGTATGATATTCTGTATATTCTGAGACTTTCTTTACTCTAACCCCGTCGCCACATTGTCGCCTATAGGTCCTTCCCTCAGTAGGGTATGAATGTTTAACTCGAGAGGTAGTTCTAAGCTGTTATGGAACCCGAATGATTTACATTATGTTTAAGATCCGACCACGAAGCGACTCGACCACTTCACAGCTTCACAATCTGTTGCTTCAGGATATGCTTCACAATAATTCTACCTGTAGCAGCAGTAGTAGTAGTAGAAGTAGTAGTAATAATATCAGTAGTTTTAGGGAGTATGTAACGATGCTGTCGGAATTTAGTGACGAATATTTAATTGGGAAGGATGTGGCAACGATCGGCCGTGGCTCATCCTGGCACATTTTGTTTCTTGACGGCGCAACAGCCCCTAGTGGGCCAGGGCCTCCTCATTATCAACGATCACACTCAGACACACCACACTCGGCAGGACTCCTCTGGACGAGTGATCATCCCGACGCAGAGACCTCTACCTGACAACACACAATACTCACAAGAGACAAACATGCCCCTGGCAGGATTCGAGCCCGCAATCCCAGCACGCGAACGGCCACAGACCCACGCCTTAGACCGCGCGGCCACTGGGATCCATCCATCCCTCAAAAAAACTGACCATAAACCATAAAAACTCTGGGTAGTCGATGTTACAGCCGAGATTTTAACTAGGCACATTTCGAATACTAGTCAGAAAAGTTAACGCTACGCGGAGTCATTATCGTTGTTATTATTATTAGTAGTAGTACTAGCAGTGATAGTAGTAGTAGTAGTAGTAGTAGTAGGTCATCATAGTATTCAAAACCTGTGTTTACACCCAAAGAAGAAAGTTGCTATGGCAAAGACACCTTACTAAACACGAGTACAGGAAGTGAGTATACCGGAACACTCCCTTCGTAAACACATGGGGATGAGGTCAAAGTCTCAGTGGTACAGACGTCATTGGAATCCTCATTGGACGCCATAACCATAAAATGTTAAACAATGGAGCAGCTACATGCGATTATTATTTGAGGACACAAAGCTAATGAAAACACTGGGATTAAAGATGCTTACAAAGTATAGAACTCTGGGTGAAGTCGACCCACCCGTTACGTGGCAAGTTCCTGGAGCTTACTTCGGAAGAGGCTACGCTTCAAGCTAGTTCGAGAGGATCACTTACCACGTAGCAAACCTGGAATACAGGGTTAAGCCTCTTAGTTATGAAAAGGCTTTTTGCAGATCTCAGAAATAATAGGAACCTGATACTGCTACAACTGTTATTACTGTTACTAATTTAGTAATATGACACTAATCACAATAATCTCCTTACCTTCCTGAAATACATCAATTTGCATTCTAAAATATCCTCGCTGCAATTATCTTCGCTGTTTGGCTGCAGTTCTTGTATTATGTTATTGCTGTCTATAAACACCATGACAGCAGTTCTTGTATTACGTTATTGCTGTCTATAAACACCATGACAGCAGTTCACATTTGTGGTTTATAAACTACTCCTAGTTGCAATTTCTGACAACTGCAGCTGCAGCTTTCATTTCTGACCCATAAAGTTCACGTGGCAACGTTTTGTAATTAACTGCCTAACTCCCAGCCTGGAGGACCATCACTGAAGAGTTCACATTCACTTAACGGATCAACAATTTTCCTGCTATATGGAACTAAAGGTATGATAACCATAGCCGTAAAATTCCACAACTGTACCTTATCTCGAACTGACTAAATTCCTTCAAGCACCCACTACATGCACACGCACATAAACACACGCTGTTTCTATGAAAATACCTTCGAATATTGTCCTATCCTCTACATCTACCCTCTCAAGTGGTTTCATTCTTTGAGGTTTTCCAGCTAAAGTTATTTTATATACATACTTTATTTTCTCAATGAATACTACATGTCCTGCCAACAAATCCTCCTTCTTCCTAAAAATATCTGTAGAAGGGCACCAATTATTAATATCAGTATAAACGTTTCTCCATCGTGTTATTATCCTTTTTTTTTCTTTTTTTTTTTTTTCTTTTCTTTTTCTTCCTACGACAAAATAGTTTTCGCAAGTGGTTTTCAAGCATCCTTAATTTGTGATCTTCTCTTGGCGTGAAAAATCATGTTTCGCACGCATATAAAAAAGAGGTGAGAATTATAAAGTTGAATGTTGTAGTGTATAAGTTCTGAGACCTACTATTACTAGTAGTTCACTTCTTATTACGAATGTGATGACTCAACAGCCGCGAGCTCAATTACAAAATTAAAAATGACAGCAGAAAAACCTATAGCATTGTGGATATTGTCTGCCGTCTAGAACGATTTCAAGCAAAGCTCTCGACGACAGGTGATGCCGAAAATAAGTCAGGTAGACTATGTTGTAACACACTATATTCGGAGACAATCAGATTACCTTAAATACTTATAGTGGTAGTGCAATAATATAATAATAATAATACATAAAATACAGGCATACCCCTCAGAACGTCTCCCCGGTTAACGTTTTCCCTGTTGAACGCCTCTTGGGTTTTGATATCCAAACTTCATAGAACATACGTATCTCTCAGTACAACGTTTTTCGGCCGATGTCCCAAAAGCTCAATACAACATTTTTAACAAAACGATGTTCATGCTAACTGTATATTTTACTGCATACAAAGCAATGGTCTGTTGACAACCATATCAACTGTGTGGTGATCAGGAAGAGATGTTTTGAGCATTTTACATCTTAACATGACAGTTTGTTACTTACACAGAGGCGTTTTACTGTGTTTTAGTTACGTTTTAGGAAACTGAATGGGGGTTTGGGTTGACGTCGTAACGTATTATAATTTTTCACATATAAAATAATGGGAAATAGGCTCCCGGTTAGCGTGTTCGCGCAGAAGGTCTGATTGTCAGGAGCAGATTACTGACGTTAAGCGGTAGACGGCTGTATTTCGATAATAATTGCCCTAACTTCAGTACAAACAGAGCAACGTAGGGGATATAAGGACAAACGGCCATCTAAATAGACGTAACATAGTCTGCTAAGGTCAGTTTCTTGCACTCACAGAAAGTATAAGAAAATATACAGCATGCTGTATCAGCATACCGTGTCAGTTCGAATCACAGCCACATCACCTTAAGATGACTCCCAACTGAACGCTTCCTTATAGCATTCCATATTATCAATGGGAAGCTGAATTTTAGTTTCAAAGGCAAACCCGTCTCATCAGCACAGCGGCTTTTTTTTTCAAAGGGCCAAATGACAATTTTCATATGTATAACTGTCTTTTGGGCAGCTTGAAACATGCCACCGGAAGTCAAATTTGCCCTGCTTGGCAGGGGTTAAGTAGTGATAAATCGTCATGTGGGTGTTACCACCGGGCGCAACCCCCAAAAAGGTCGCTCCAAGCCAGGTCAGTTAGCGATATAACCGTGAAATACTGTCTTCAGCCTGCGCGATCAATGAGTTTTAAATACGTACAACCGTTGTTTGACTGACCATTCGGCAAGCTGAGAAATTCAAATGAGATCAGCTTATCAGTGTTCTTAAACTGATTTGACAAAGTGCAGTTTCGTAAAGCGAGGGCGCAATTGCTGCGTTGTCAGACAAATTACTCGTACTATAAATGTAACTGTTCAGGATTTAGAAATGTACACACCGTCCACTGGGGGAAACTGACGTACTGCCTGCTTAAAGAATTATCTAAAATGAAATAAGAGTAGAGAAATGATTATACACGTATGCACAAAGAAGAAATCGGTGATCAGTGCCTATTTAATGAATATGTTATCGCTGGTTAGTTCACTGTGAGAATTTCAGTGACCAGACTACAGTAAGATTGTGTTGATAATTCAAATTATTGCGTTTATCTACGGGACACAGACGTAATATATATAAAATGCTTACTGTAAGAGTAAATTACTCTGCTACAGCCGGGGCATCCAACATGCAGCTCACGAACAAAATGCAGACTGCCTAACCCCATGTTCCTGCAGGCATGACATTTTCAGCACAGGCAACTTTTCCCTAATTTGTTAACGCACATGAAGCAGCGGCCCAGTAGGCCCTACCCACCTACCACTTCATTAAACAACAAAAAAGAGTCCATATTCTTTATAGCCCGCACATGTAGCCCTTCGGTTTCTGGTCATGTAGCTCACGACTTTAAAAACTTGGTCACCCCTGTGTTGAAATTAACAAACTGCTACCAACGAAACAACAGAAGGATCAACTAGAAGTTTATTTATGGCCAAGGAAATTGCCTTATCACCTGTCGGCTTACCTTACATGTACACCGAACCCAAACCCCCTGAGTGGCGCTGATATTAAACGCTGTACCAGCTAACCGATGTTTTCGGCTGACCATCCTACGGATCCCACCTTATCATGCCAATAACAATAGCGATTAATATAGGAACAACCTACTGACACTCAACCCAGCTTAGACTGAAACTGAGATAATCGAGACAAGGAGAGGCTGTAACGACTAAGCGTTGAAAACACATACGACACAAATTAAGATTTTATTTCCCCACGCAACATGAAGTGAGGTTCCAATTATTCAGGAAAGAACGACGGAAACACGGCGTCACGTTGGTGTGTAGGGATCAGGCGGGTCGAGCTTAGTAGCAATGTAAACTCTGCTATCGTAAAAGTCTTGGTAGGGCACTGCTGTATGTCAGCAAATAAAACAAAACCTACTTAAAGTAAACCGTGTCGGCACTGGTAAAACTGTCCCGTCAATACGGCTGCAACATGTCCTCTCTCCCACTTCCGAGATAAGTGTAAATACGGTCTAATCCCTTAGGATAGCTATGGAACTGGGTCACATGGCTCAAAGTATCAAAATTTTGTGATAAATGCAATTATGTGGAGTTTTCAAAGTTTTCTACACCTTTCTCAACACTTCCTCATTCTCCTTCTGAGTCGCCGTCCCCTTCACATTACTCTTTTAATTCTCTTCTCCTCCTCCTCCTCGTATCATCCTCTTCCTTACCCTGTACTCTTCTACACTATATAGAACTGTTCCGATCTACAGTTTGTTCTTTGAATGGTGTTGTTGTGTCTAAATTTCTGTATCGAAAACAGCAATAACGTTTCTCGCTTTCTCCCAAACAAATAGCATAAGGAGTAGTTCCGTCAGTAAATTGGCTCTCCACGGGCTTCGACTGCTGGACACAGTAGGATTTTTTTCCAACGTCACCATGTCAGGCAGCCTTCTATCCAACTGTGGCTCTTTCCTTCGAGGCAAAGCAGCCGAAGCGCCTAGATAATCACTCACTCCCACATAAGTATGCAGATGTGTGCATATCGTTGTCGTTTATGAATTATTCACCTGAGAGCTAGACGGTTAATCATGCAACAAGATATTTACTGTCTTACTGTCTGTGATTTAGCCCATTTGTGTTGCGTTGAGGTACACCAGATAATTTATGTGTATCGTACCACAGAAAAAAAAAACACGTTTTGAGGCCCAATCTGTAACAGGTTCATTAACTTCAAGCAACAGTTATTAAAATAACAACAAAAGAAAAATCAAAATATACACCTCAGAACTTTATGTGTTTAGAGAAACAAGGCTTCACAAGAGGTTTTATATTATATCAAGACCAGTTTAAGTTCAGGTTTATCCTACGAACGGCTTCAATTCAGTGGGAGAAGAAATCCGGTATTTATCAGACAGAAGGCTAAATGTGCCTCTGAGCGAATTATGGATGTTAAAAGAACTGTTAACACTCCCAATGAGAACTTCAGCCAAGAAACCCATTCAAACACAGAAACCAAATCAATGTTATCGAAAAGTTCCGCCTTTCGAAAGTAATGGTACACAAAATGTAGGAGAAACTGTGAACTATAATTGTCAAGAGCCACTAGCAACATTTTAGTCATTCCTTAGCTCATTCAGTTGCAGACCTACTTAGCGTTATGCTTATTTTACTCGTATTTTAACTTCAGTTAATACATGTTATGACTGTGGAAAATATAAGGCCAGGAGGCCGAACATCAGGCCAGCCTGAAATTTGTTACTAAACATTTCCTTATCCAATTACGCAACACATGATACACTAGGCCCCTGCAGTCGAACCACCTGCTCGTTGCTACAGTTGTGTAAATGACAGCTGTTGGGTTTCACTGAATTACAATTTGCATCACAGCTTAAAAGGAATCCACATCCTTGCAATAGCTAACAACCAATCCTTCACTACTGTTCTCAATTAAAAATTCATATGGCCAATATAAATATGGATTTCTGATTATGTCACTAGTAAAACAAATTCTACGCACCTGATGTGAGGCATCTTACCGGACTTTAACATTACAATTGTGCCAACCGAAAGCACACATGTAAGTACGCATACAGACTTACACGTCACTTGAAGCACACTTAAAATTCTGAAGTTCTATGTGACTTTATTTACAAGATAATAGAGATATACACTTCACGTTCTTATTTTGCAAATTAAAAGTCTTGGTCGCCCAGCGGGTAAATAAAAAGGGCAGCATGAAATTACATAATTAAGAAGGGAAACAAATTGTTTGTGATAAAACATAATTACGCACGTAGACAACTGAGTAACTAAAGACAAAAATGAATTGCTAAAGTAAAGTGTAGTAAGCGTATTTACAACAATCTCGTACAGAAATGATAACATTAACAGGTCAATAAATAAAAGACTAGGCACATACATGCGAGTTTTTAAAGATCCACAAAATATCTATATCTTGAAACTAAAAATAAACATCTTTCTTCTTAAGCTCTTTGGATATTTTCATAAGGACAGAGAGGCCCAGGGTATGTCTATTGTCAGCTATTGCCATGTTATCATTAATGACTTGAGCCAGATAACATCTGGGGCTTCATGAGACGGCTCTATATCTTGATATCAAGAAACGGGCGTTACGTATTGAATTAAAACACCACCCTTATGATCTGCATGTCATGGCACCATCCACGGGACTTAATTATCGTTTTAAAACAGTAGAGGCACGAACTGCATCACCACACAGTTTTTGTACAGAAGGAACTCATATGGGGAAGCCATACTATCCCTCTATACCTCTATGTCATCTCTATAGAGCTCAGCTGACTTCGATGAATGTTACCGTTTTCTGGAATGGCACACCGTGTGGTCTGGTAAACGAATATGGCTTACGGACATTTCGGAGTAAGCTGATGTCTCCATCTTCAATACAGAGGATGGCAAGCGGTTCCCCGAAACGTCGGTATTTATCTCCCAGCTACACAGCGTCACATCGCACAAAACGGTGAACTTCTGTCACCGCCATGATAAAATTGGAACCTGATTTACATTACTTTAGGATTATCTTAATATTCCGTTCATATCAACTCATATAATTAGTTTTTATATTAGTCTCAACGTGCATTTTTTACAATTCACTGTTTAAAAACACCAACGAAATGCACTTCACTTTCACTAAGACCGAAACATATGTAGGGGTTGATTAATATATAATAAAGGTGAAAGTGAAGTACATTTCGTTAGTGTTTTTAAACAGTGAATCATATAATTAGGTTCATTATTATTTGGTTTTTATTTGCACGCATGTTTGTGCTGCTAATCCTGTTACTGGTCACTAGGGTGTTGACTCGGTACTTTAATGAAGAAGGGCTGAACTTAATTAAATTATTACTACTAAAGGGGAAAATGTTCACCCCCTAACCATAAGCAATATTTAGCTAAGGTGAATAGAGGACGTAGAGGTTTACATCCACTGATTCGATAACTCTGCACTAAATGGAGTTGACAGTCACATAAAACTCCGGCCCCTTTTCTCTCCGAGAACAATGCCACCGGCTCAGAACTCTGGGCTCCCGAATCCTTGTGGAAATGCTGGCAAACAGAAATATCTCATCAAAATCGCGGCGGAAGCCTAAAATCACAGAAATATCTTTATCGAAGTCGAACCTCGGCAGTCCAGACTTTAGCCGTACCGACTGAGCTATCGCAACTCCAATTTAACAGCACAGAACTATACACTATTCTCGATTGTACAATTTCTCTTAGAATCTACCTTAATTTGCACATAATCACAAAATTGTGTTCATTTTTGTAACTGTTTGTTTTATCGAGTTATCAACTCGAACGTAATCCCAGTTGGTTTGTTTCTCCTGCAGATAGAGCCTTAACATGATATTGTACCCCAGTGTCGAAAGACACCCGGTTCAATCTGTCGGGATACAAACTAACCTGAGGTCCTCCGCCGTTTCTTCTGCCCCTCAACACAAATTCCGGTACAGTAAGGTAGGGGTGCACAAATCCCGGGCACCAAGTCGCCGTGGTTACTACATTTACGGTGGCGCCTAATTTTTGTGAGTCCTCCATGTTACCATTCTGGCGCCTAGAATTTTGAGATGGCGCCTAGAGTCTATCTTAAATCAAATAATTCCCTCTTCTTTCCAGACATCGTCGTTAAATACACCATGTCAGTAAATAAATACATAAATGCAGATTTACAAGTATGTACGTTATTCAATTTTATTTGTAGGCCTATTCACGTACGTAAAAACGCATATCTTTGTATCGTAGCCGTAGGTGATTAGTGTATGACTTCAGTGGTTATCAGTTGGTTGATTTTTTTTTTGTCCGTCTTCAACCAGTTCCAAGCACGTCATATTTCGCTTAGGAGCACTGGTCTTTCTGGTCTGGACTTAGTCGTTTGAGAAGTAGGCCTATAGTGAAAGGAAAGTGTCTCTTAACCGATGGAGCTATTCGTGATTTTTTAAACAGCAATAATTATAAGTGAACCCTGGGACATAGTAAAAACGAATGTGAAAATAAGAACCACAGAAATCAAGAACAGCATCAAGAAATAAAACCTTTTACCCAGCCCAGTGTGGAAAATAAATTTCAGAAATTTCCGATCGTAGCACCGCTGGAATGAAAATTTTCCCCCATAACAGAGTGATAATTTAAATGTGCCTTGCTAATACGGACTTCAGGTCACATTGTGTTCACAGACCCCACATTAACCTTTAAAACATAGTGGTCATTATTTTATTTGACAAATATCGTTTGTCACCTCCTGTAGGCTCGATTATCCTATTAATATAGCCCACTCAGCCGACCGCCCATACGCGCGTGGGAATAGCATTGTGAAGTGACAAACGATACTTGTGAGATAAAATAAGGGCACATTGTAAGTACCGGCAGGTTCATAAAGGCCTAAGTCCGTACTTCGCTTACACAGTCTACACATTAAGCAAAATAAACAGATATTACTTCCCTATGCAGGATTCACACAGTGGTCTTTGTTATGAAGCTGTTTTCTATGAGGTACGAAATGTCTCTTGATAACTAATACAGATACATCTCAGCCATCAAAGGGTTAAATATCGTTCCTTTAAAGCGAAACGCTTTTAGAAGACAAAACTCGTCAGAAGTTAAAAGATGAAAATTCGAGAAACGTAACGAGTTTAGCGATAAACTAACATTCATTTACACAGCCATGTCGCCGTATTCAGGGCGCTAATTCCGTCACATATTTCTTGCGTCTCACTGTGTAGCAGTGTAATCACGCGACTTCTATTTGGCGGTCCTCGCACGTTCAACTGTTCTATAGCCCGAGAAACTAGCTGAATGGATTACTTCTCAGGGGCTAAAGCGCCCCTGTTCCACAACATTTGCTTACTAACAGCAATGTTACAGTCCCCAGCCTTCTCCCACCCTGAGCTCAGAACACGAGAACAGTTTGCCAACAGAAAGGAGGTCTTAATTGCAACCAAGTACGAACTTAACCCCGTGTGTGTGTGTGTGTGTGTGGACAAACTGCAAACAACACTCTTGTCTCTACGAAGTAAAGTGCCAGTTTCCAGTCATATAGTAGCTACTTACATTAACAAAGTAATGCAAACGAAGCTACTTTCGTGAGATACGTCGTACGTTAGACAATCAGAGTTTAAAGGTAAATCTAAATGCAAATTAAAAGAGCACACGACGAGAACATAATTATTTTCTTACATTTAAGGTAAAGCTATCCCTACACAGGGCAGGACAGGCCCCTAGGGTTCCAGGAGGTTGGGGCTCCCAGATTTGTAGACAATCGGCACATGAAGGTGGTAAGTTGTCAGCCCTATGCACCGGCCGCCTTTACCCACAGAAGATATTCCTGGTACTCATTTATGTTAGAGGCTGAGTCGACCTTAGGGCCATAGTGCGGTCGGAAGGAATAAGTCGATGAAAAATTCCGATGAGTCCAACGGGAATCAAACCTGCGACCTTCCGGCTTGTAGTTTCTTGATGAAACTTCTAAAAAATATTTCCAGTCCACTGACGTTTTCGTCTGATTAAAATAAAACATACATTTTTAAATTGTCGCAGGAATTCCGTGCAGGTGTACCGACTGCCATCTGTTCACTTTGGAGAGACGTCAGACCAATCAAAGTGACCCCAGCCTGTCTGTTGTCAACGTATTCAAGTGAGCTGTGTCTCATAATCAAATGCTGCGCCTTTCATAATCACTGTGTGTTTGTCTTTACGTATCACATTTGTTACAGCACTTTGGCAGCTTATGATAATGGCAGGCACAGACACAGGTTAAATTTAAGTCACAGTGACAAATTGTCCTGTATCAGACTCTCAGTAGCCCGTGAAAACATGTCACGTTGACTCATTCATCACGAAGGCCCGGGTTCGATACGAAGCCAACCCATGCAGGATTCGTGGTGGACAAGGAGACAATAAGGTTTTACCCTGTCACTAACATTCCATAAAAGCTACATTCTTATTCGTTAATCTGTCACTAACGCTATATAATCTTAGTTAAGAGGCAGTATCGTTAAATAATACCACTAAAAATATACAATGTTTGTGATGGCTGTTCCGTTAGATTATAAATGAATTATTGCGAAGTTTCGAAAGTGAATTGTCCTTAAGATCATAAAATGGCAAATACACCCAAGAGGTAAAGCAACACAAATTCAGACATTGCCACTTTTTCCAAACAAGATATATGCCTAACAGTTACAGTGCAATTAATCGGACTACGGAAACTCGTGTGATACCGGAATGCAATACGAGTCAAGGTCAGGTCGACCTTAACACAGAAATGTACAGTACAATACTAACGAACTGATACCTGCAGTATGTATAATTACTAATGAATTAATCATCTCACTGCATAATACTTCTGCACTCTCATTCCTAATTTTTAGGGAAGTTCGCCAAATTGCGAAAAGCGACTATTAGCTTCATGTCTTTCTGCCGGTTCGCATGGAAAAACTCGGCTCCCACTGAAAGGGTTTTCATGAAATTCGATATTTGAGCATTTTTTGAAAATCTGTCTAGAAAATTCAAGTTTCATCAAAATCTGACAAGAATAGCGGGTACTTTACATCAAGATCTAAGTACATTTATGATATCTCGCTGAATTCTTCTTATAACGGGAAATGTTCCAGACAAAAGTTGCAGAAAAAATCAAAACACACTTCATATTCAATAACGTTTTTCCGAAAATTGTGCCGTTTATGAGATAATGTGAAAATATATGGTACAGCCAGACAGGCCGCAGATGACAATATAATATGACGCATGCGCTTTGCATGCTGGATAACTAAGGCTACAGACACACACTCATAATATTTAATACTTATCGCTTTTCCACGGCAACAATGGTTACGCGAACGCGCCTCAACATTACGTTATACGTAAGAGGTAGGCCTACATTGCCTGTCTTGTATACTCCTCACGGGTGAGTGGAATTATAATACTCACTCAACCTGCAAATACGTACTTTAATAAAAATCACCACATAAAGGATTCAACAGTGCAGTGCCAAGGCAGACTCTGTGGCTGTATGCAATTATCAGTTCTCAGGTGATAGCGGTTAATTCGAGTGAAACTGTGTGTAAATGTAACACACGTAAAGTGTCGGTCGCACTGTCTATTACAAATAAATGTAAAGCCATACACATGCACATAATCCGAACTGCCGACGAAATAAAAGTCAATACAACTCGTGTTCAAATGGAACGAATCCTTTTTACTGCTACGTCTAACAACAGTTGTAAATTTGTTTCACAGCCTGAGTGAGAATTGTCTTGTACAATTAAATGTCCTAACCGAACCAAAAGAAACACAGCTAGAGCCGATAATAGATAACAGAAATACATTTCAACATCAGGGTCTTAAGTCTTCCTATACTCTTCTACTCTGAAGATGGAGGCAGAAAGTTTCTTCGAAACGTAGGTAAATATCAGCCAAGCTACTTTGCGTCACATTTCGTAAGAACACTCTTAAGAAATCAACGCCCCAAAACATAAAATCTTGAAATGCATTTATATTGAGAAAATATGTAGTCAGAGACCAATTATGAAACCTATTCTGCTGGGTTCATTGGATTGAGCTAACCTCTATCCCGATTCGTGGACAGGTATCACCAAACGCAGGCACGCAAATGTACATACATACCTACATACATACTTACACACAATTTATCAAACGCTAAAAGAAGCTGGCATTATGTAAATCTGCCCTACTGGGTGTACCAAAATTTGCAAAGCGTTATAAACAACATAACTTATCCACAATAAAATTGTAATATTATTAAATTACATTATCATGTATTTGGTAATGTTACACTGTTTCATGTTACAGGCCCTTGTTACTTCGTGATACGACGTCTATGATGCCTTCTAAGAAAAACTGATTGAAATATGTGTGATACATGGAATTTCTGGACAAAGTCACAATATTGGCACTAGTAAAAACTATACCAACACATGCACTATTTATTAAAACATTAATAGTTTTAAAAATCAAGCCCTACATATGTTTCGGCCAGCTGACTGGCCATCTGCCCCTGAAGATGGCCAGTTAGCTGGCCGAAACATATGTAGGGCTTGATTTTTAAAACTATTAATGTTTTAACAAATAGTGCATGTGTTGGTATAGTTTTTACTAGTGTTAATAAACATGCACGGTGAAAATAATATTAAGTATCACAATATTGGGTTTGTCACAAAATTTGTTAGGTTTACCCTACGTAATTCTATACATGTGGCAGCCGTCCAGATCGGCCCTGGGGCCCACCCAGCCTCCTATACAATGGGTACCGGGTCTCTTTCCCGGGGTAAAGCAGCCGGGGCGTGGAGTTGACCACCCACCCCCATCTACGCCGAGGTTAAAGAAAGAGTAGAGCTATACCTCTAATCCCCCTCTGGGCCTTCATGGCCTGGTCTAGGGAGAACTTTACCTTTACCTTAATTCTATACATGTGACAAATCGTGACGTCAAATTTCACTTCTCTCTCATTCCATATGCTGTGGAGAGTGATATTCATCAGTCTCTTATAATGAATGTCCGTGCTAAACCAGGGGCATGGCCCTTAATTGTATTATTTAAATCACATCGTGAATTAGTCAAGAGGCAACCACTCCTGTGTTTAGTCAGTCCCTTTGCCAACAATAACTAAAACATAAGCAAACCTGTAATTTCTCTAACACTATTTGTCAGCTTCATGTATGTTTAAACTGCCTATCATTACTCTGTGCACATCCCACCTCAGTTTTCAGCACGTGTGACAATTCTGTCTTCAAGTGCAAACGACTAGATCCTCTAAATCATAATAAGAAAATAAAGATTCGATTCCTACTGAAATCGGTGTAAGTCCCTCACTAAATAATAAACTACGTAGCAATTCCGCCTAAAAATTGGCCAAAAATTGTTTATTCTTAACTACGTATCTAACTAAGCAAACAGCCAACCAACAAACCATGCGGTCGTCCATCCATCCATCCATCCATCCATCCATCCATCCATCTATCCATCCTGCCACTTCAGTTGAATATAGAAATACACTTTAACATGCACAAGACTGTGCACATAATATCACACTTCCATCGACGCTTATATCTTCAAAGCGCTCTCTTTCCTTCAGTTTTTCACACAAAAGGTCGCATCGATTTAAGCATATCCCACACGTAAGTCTATGTGTAATATACTTGAAACAATGGATATGTCCATCACTACGTCTCTGTATTCAATCAGTCACAAGACTGCAGACAGGTGATACTGCAGGGTGTTGCTGAAGCAGCCAGTCACTTTCTTTCGAGTAGTTACTTTATTAAGAAATTTCCTGTTATAAAGGATTCCAAATGTTCATCACCACCCAGTATAACTGCTGTTGATACCTCTCATTAGGCCTACATGCAGTCTAACGTCACGAAAGGGACTGAATGTTTTGTGTCGTTATAAGCGAGTGTTGTTCCAAGCGAGGACTATAATGTTGTTGTTAACAGTGAGGAATTAATTGGTACCACAGAATATCTGACGCTATAGCCGAGGTGTCGCATAAACCGATGTCGTTATAACCGGGTTCGTCTCTATATTTTTTCTGCGGCGCAACAGCCCAAGTCTGGCCTACGCCGTCTCATTATTGAGGTTTCTATATCACACACGCACACACACACACGGTAGGACTCCTCGGAACGAGTGATCAGTTCGTCGCAGAGGCCGCCACCTACACAGCACACAACACAACAGACGAACATCCATGCCCTCAGCGGTATTCAAACCCGCGATTCCAGCATTCCAGCGGCTTCAGAACGATGCCTTAGAAAGCAAGGCCGCTGGTATCGGCATTCATACTTGGTTCACTTTATTGTTATTTGTTGCTGGGTGAGCTACTCGTCTAGATCGAGATTTTCAAGCCTCCGACTATACAGAGTCGCACACAAGTCATTTAGCGGAAAAATTACTCTCGTAGTAATGAGAATGTCCAGGTTTAAATTTGTTAAAACACGTATCTAAGTGCACATTTTACTGAACGGTTAACTGATTTTTGGGCCACTCTGTACACAATCATCTTATATAGGCTGTAGCTGTATGCTCAGTATGAATGTCGTTTGTTACTGAAGTATTTCACTACACAGTACAGTTACAAAGCCATCAATTATGTAGCCAACTGATATAAAACTACAAAACTTTGAGTGAATTCTCAATTTATCTGTTATCTGGAGAGAGTAGAATAAATTACACTTCGAAATGTAACTCCACATTCATTTCCAAAACTACTGGTCCACTAATTTTCTTCACATCAACAAAAAACACATCCGTAATGAAAAAGGAAATCCGAGTTGTTTCAGAATTAGCATTTTTAACCACAAAACTGGGAAACAAAACGAGAGGGAGGAAAGAAAGTTTAACGCTGCTTTGGTGGATGACTGGAATAGATTGCACTGGCAATATTAATTTCGTATTGAAATTATGATTAAATTTAGGATTACTTTTCCTAACCGATCGTTATGAATAGCAGGAATGCAGAGCTATTCTGGATACCTGTCCAGTACATCCGGCCAATATAACTATAAAACAGAACACAACGCACAAACTAACCGATGCTGCTGTTATTTCAACCCACACGATAGCAAACAAAAAACCACCACCTACTCTTCTCTAGCCCAAAATCCCTTAGTCAGCGGCAGTTAAATATAACAGATCGTAATCCAATATCCACCCTCGGTAGAAAGGGTTATTTTCTAGATAGAGAACACAATGGGACAATGGAATGAGCCGTATGTTGCAGTTAGGGTATTCAATGTTTGATGTACAAGGGGTAAAATGCAACTTCCACTTACTGACTGAAGCACAAAACACGATCGAATCAATGTGTAGTAACAAAAACAGCACATTGGAACAGAAAACTGTAGTGTGTGAACAGCAAATAACAGAAACAACATGTGCCATTATCACTGTCCCCTAAAAACAGCACACAGTCAATTATCCACTAAAACCTCTTAACTAAACTAAACTAACTAACTCCAAGGAGCAGAGTCCTTCTTGAGAAGCTAACAGGTCGTAAGCTAGTCAAGAAATTCCCCGCGTTTCATGGAACCAGAAGGTTCATTACCGCACACACAAGAGCCAGCCATCTGTCCCTATCCTGAGCCATACCAATCCAGTCCACGCCCCCATCCCACTTCTTTCAAGATCCATTTTAATACTATCATCCCATCTACGCCTGGGTCTTCCAAGTGGTCTCCTTCCCTCAGGTCTCCCCACCAAAATCATGTATGTACCTCTCCCCTCACCCATACGTGCTACATGCCCCGCCCACCTCATTCTTCTTGATTTGATCACCCGAATAATATTTGGTGATGAGTACATATCATTAAGTTCCTCGTTATGTAGTCTTCTCCACTCCCCCGTTACCTCGTCCCTCTTAGGCCCAAATATCCTCCTCACTAAAACCTCTTCACGGTATAATGCAATTCTATGTTAAGTTCTCCACACAACAGAAAATCGTCACATTATTTTATATCATTACAATTAATTCTCACCGTTTCGTTATGCAAGCTACATAACACCGAATCTTTCGGTATGGTTTTTAGCACGGGACATTTGAATTTCCTGCAGCAAATCAAAGCATATAATTTGAATCGCGAAGCAGCAAATGGAAATGTTCGTAAACTGCGACTGCATCTCTTTGATCACGTGAGCCTGTTTTAAAGCAGAATTTATGTTACAGCTTTTGATATAAATACAGCGATAGTGTGCAGCGAGATATTCTGCCAGGCTTCACGCAATGTTAAAATGTAATGTGAACCTAGCTATTGATTTCCTATTACTGGTGCATGTAAACGTCCTTCCTTCCTTCCTTCCTAACACACACACACACACACACACACAGAGTGTGGAAATGAAAAAAAAAATATTGCCTGGACGAGCAATTATTCTTTACTTGTTGAAAAATATTGCATCAAATTACAGTATTCGGCAAAGCAGTAATCCCGAAACTCTTCTAATTCAAAGACCGATAAAACAGCAGTGCATCTTCTCAGGGACAGTGTCATATTTCTCATATTGTACACGTAATAATAATAATAATAATAGCGTAATTAGTAGATGTAAAAGGTAGAGGTAAAGCAATCCCATTACAGCAATTACTAACAGTCACAACCTTCACAGCACCATCACCGAGAAGATACAGAATTATATAGACTCGAAAGAAAATGGCAGCTGAAAACGGACTACGTAATACCATTAGTAGTATCCACAACGAGTATTAGCCCAAACAACATTCTAATTCACAAAGCAGTAATAATTAATACATGCCGTATGGTTAGAGAGTTTTTGGCACAACAGTGAATAAGAAATGCTTGGTCAGTGGGACCGTACTGTTGTGAGAACCGGCTATACTGCTGTGAAGTTAGGAATGTGGATGATGATGATGATATAATATTAATAATAATAATTCTCTAAATCAAATTATTCGTAGCCATTGTAGGTTTAATATCTTTATTGATTTGTTCTATAAACTTCTAAACCACGTGTGGTTCTAAAATCATCAACTAACACTTCCATCTTCTGGTTAATGACGATGTTTCAGAGGAACTTGCTACCATCAGCTTCAGTGTTTCCACGCAGGCAGAATATTCCTCAGAAATCCTGGTATCCTACTGTCACACTAAAACTGTGACAGGCCTAACAATGACTACAATGTACACCTGCACCGCTATTAAAAATCCTAATCTCTTATCAAATCACATTCACCATTAATATGTTTAGATGTGGCCAGATTTCTTAACAGTTGTTAGCGCGCGTAAGAAGGCGGGGGGGGGGGGGGGGGGGGGGGTAGGAGTAAATGCACAGCGTCAGCAGCGTCAAACATTTCTATCCCTTTCAAGAACTCTGTCGTCAAAATGGCGGCACTTTTCCCTTTCTTTTAAACTATGCAGCGGCGTGGACTGTCAGAAACGTCCAACAAATTAATTTATAGCTAGGAAAGAGGAATTATTAGAAGGGTGATCGAGCTTTGCGATGAAACATAAAATATTTATACGTGCCTATTCCGAAAGCAACAGAAAGAGGGGAGTATTACACAGATGTCTGTTTAGGAACCGTTGGGAGAAATCGCAGACGGAGTAAAGCAAAGACAAATGACTGACAAGAAGCAACTGGCAAGGAGGTGTAACATAGATATTCAATTAAATAACATGAGATCGTTAGCAATAAAACACTCTATAACAAACTGTACATAAGGTAACAGTGGATCTATCATAAACAATATAAACAGAAGGAATTAAAATTTAAATAGACACATAAATTTCCATATTGGCTATTATTTTTAGCAAATATATTTTAATAAGAAAACAAATTACAAATAAGAGAAACTATCAAATGCGTTTTGAATTTGAATTAGATAATGAAAGGGCCTGATAATGGTACCAGGCTGTATCGAAATAAGGTAAAAAGTATTGTTCTACTTCATGTCAAATATTTTTGTTGACTGAATATATCATGCATTGAATTAGTACAGACAGCGGGATGTAATTATATTAATTTAACAATGACTTTTTCATAAATTCAAATTACGTATAAAATCTAGACCATTGGTTTCGAAAATTTTCGGATATGAAAATTTCTTCTTTAGTTCAAATAATTTTTCAAACGCCGCAATGCTCAAATCTGTACTTTTAAGTTCCGTTGATTGAGAAACTACACAAACACAAAGAGCTATTGTAAACTCAACAACCATTGCACACAAATTCACATTTTAGTCATCATAAAGAATACAGACACATGAAAAGTGAAATTATATGAATTACTCGATCAGTATATAGACAGTATATTTGCAGATAGTGGAATACCCCGCGGCCAACAGGCTGAAGACGATAAAAGAGTTAAGATCAAGATAAATAGTTAAAACGGCTTAAATACACTGAAGGTTGAAAGAAAGAAAGAAAGAAAGAAAAAAAAGAAGTGAAAATGTGCTGTAACAAGATCTTTGACTCATCGTGGCACCCTTCGATAGTCAAGTCTGAAAACAGCACGCCTTTATCCCTTTCCCTCTTAAAGCTTCTTTTTTTGGTGACGCTACAGCCTAACTCGTGCCGAGGCTGCCTCATTATTGAGGTTTCTAGATCACACACTCACACACACACGCACACCCGGTAGGACTCCTGCGAACGAGTGGTCAGATCGTTGCAGAGGCAACTACCTACACAACACATAACAAACACAAAAGACGAACATATATTCTCCAGCGGGATTCGAACCCACGAACCCTGAAATGAAGCGGCTTCAGACCTACGCCTTAGACTGCACGATGATAGTTTAGAATTCAAACATCGTCACTTACGCCTTTCGGTCGAATTGAACATTAGGAATTTTAAGTTTTAATTCACCGTGCATTTTATTATTTAAGATAAAACACCAACAAATGCACAAATTATAAGGTGCAAATTTGCTCCCTATATCATAATTTACCCTACGCGTTTCAGCTCCTCATGAGCCATCATCAGTGCCATCCACAGATGCAGCATTTGTAAAGCACCTTTTTATAATAGAGAAAATAACCCCTGATGATGGCTCATGAGGAGCTGAAACGCGTAGGGTAAATCATGATATAGGGAGCAAATTTGCACCTTATAATTTGTGCATTTGTTGGTGTTTTATCTTGAACATTAGGAATTAAAAACAATGTGTGTCAATTTCAGCCTAAACATTTGGCAATTTCGCCGGTTAATCAAGTACTCTCTCATTTTTGCACTGCAAATTTTTTAAAAGACCTATTACTGTCTTCATTTCAATATTATTACGAATCAACTAACTGCACCTGTCCATATTGTTCTGCGGCTAACCGAAGTTTACGTGTCAGATGAAACATGCCTGTACTCCAGTCAATATACAAACTGAAACAGAAATCATAACGACAGCTGTAGAAAACTTTGTTGATGAAACTGAATGATAAAGAATTTCAGAGAGTTGGTTCTACTTCGTATGTCAAATCGGTAAACAAAAATTATTCGAACTATGTAAAATAAATACGTTATTCATCATCATTAGACTTGCATATACGTCACGATAAAAAATTCTTCGAACTAGTAGCCAGTCCAACAATTATAAGCCACACAATTTCTGCCATCAGCACATGTAGGTGATCCGTGTGGATTGGTCAACACAAGCTGTGGTCCTTGATAATAAACGTTTGTGACACCTAGTGATACGTACAACTACACACACATTCACACGTACATGTCACTTGTAAGTAACCAGTGGCTTATTAAAGTAATAATCGTGAGAAAGACTGAAAATAAGAGGGGTTCAATGCAAGTACAAGTAATTTGTAAAGATTATATTAATGAAACAAGTTCGGCTGCTCTAGTTCACACGTACACATGTCCTACAATTATACAGGTTTTGATTATCTATTTATTTGTTAGCCAATCTCGGTGGCCGTCCGTTCTAAGGCGTTGGTCTGAGGTCCCTCAATTGCTTTGATCGCGGTTTCGAATCTCGCTGTGGGCATGGATGTTCGTCTCACGTGCTGTGTAAATAACGGCTCCTGCGACGAGCTGATCTCTCGTTCAGAGGAGTCCTACCGTGTGTGTGACGCGATCTAGGCCCGTGCTGTGCTGTTGCGCTACAGGTTGTCAAACTAAAGACTATAATTCTTATCTTCGTAAAAGCGTCGGGTTATCGTAACCGGTATAGTGACTAGGCTAGGGATGGGTAATCGAGGAATCGTAGTTTGATTCCGGGTAGGAGGCAAGATATTTCTGTCTTCCCCAAAACTTTCAGACCAGCCCTGGTGCCCAACTAAACTCCTGTTCAATAATAATAATAATAATAATAATAATAATAATAATAATAACTTTATTAACTACAACAGCAAGTACAGCAATGGAGATATACATCATTATTGAATCGTTGTGCCTTTAACCAACATCCAGGAACAATTTGAAACAGGGCACGGTCCTGACCGTCATGTAATAGGCACATATAATTGTAATCCTGTTCAATGAGAACCGGGAGATGTTTCCTGGAAGGTAAGGCAGCCAGCGTATAAAACGGACCACTCAACTCCACCTAGTGCTTTCATGACTAGCACATGGACACCTTTACATTCGTATGTTTCTATATTTTACCTTCGTAAATAGACATCTCGTGGTGTTGACTAGCTTACACGAAATATGTATACGATACAATAAAATTTGCCAAATGTGAGAATTTGTTATCTTTTGATGATATAATATATATAGCTGACATATTACCAGGGCGGTATGGAGTCAAACGTAAAAATATGTAAAATAAATTTGAAACGGCAAGGTAATATGACCCAGCGCTGGATAAAAGTCTAACAGATCCACCAACGCACAATCCCTCTTGCGCTCACTGACGCTGATATTTCCATAATTTCATTCCCATTTCCCACAAAAAAGCTCAGACTCGTTTACTGGCATTATGCACGTTCTTCCATTTCAGATGTAACCAGCATATGCTTTTATTGCATATAAAAAATGTAGATAGAGTCAAAGCATTTATGAAGTACCCCGGAATCCATTTATACTTCATAAATGTGCTACACACATATCTGAAAACAAGATTCCACTTATTCCCCTGTTTATACCCGGATTTATTACTCAAAGACCTTATATGTCTAGTTCGCAGAAAATTGTACGTCTATATTCGCGTCTGTAAACACGGTATTATGGAATGTTGTTCAGTGACCGTTAACCATTTTACGACAAAACAACACACCAAACCTGGGTAAGTTGTGCAGAAAGTAAGTCGTAAATATCATGCAAGAACCTTATATTTTGTTCCTTCGGTATTTTGTCTAATAAACCACTCGGTTAACGATAATGCGAAACACTTACTACCGAAGAAACAAATTCAGAAAACACTCTTTTACAGCCATTTTGTTGATATTTAGCATTAAAGGAAAAATTGACTCTGGCTTGGAAATTATTCCCTAAAATATATGATTCCTCTTTAACAGTACAGAATTTCGTGTGATTTTTAGATTCTCGCAGCGGAAACTACGAAGTCTATGACCACAGCAATTTACTAGTTTCTGAATGTACTATTTTTTTTAATTTAGAAATCAAATACAGTGGCTCAATGTTTTTACTTAAATAATTATACATTTGATCTGGGTTGTACAACTTGAGTAGCCATAACTAACCTACTGTCAAGTATCGCTTAGTAAAACCCTATTGTTTGTCATCACGCCTACTGATTGCTACCCCGCGCGCACTTTCCATACAAAATATACGCTATAAGTTTCTGGCTTTGTTTCTTTCCTTCCTACTCGAAAACTTGACCCGTGAAGATGGGACCGATACGTTGCCCCGAAACGTCGGTAAATAATTACCACACGACGCCGCGTAATATCTCAGAAGAGCGCAGATCTCAAAATACATGAAGTTAACGTTACTGATTTAAACAGTTTGTTACAATCTCGTGGTCTCCAGGCAGTAGAAATGAGATATTAAGCTAGACAGCGTGTGTCCGTCGTGTTTCACTGCTATTTACTATTGAAACTACTAGTTAGTAGTTCTTGCAAACTGTAACTTCACTTCCCATTGTTTTGCTGTGGGGTTTCTAGAGTCAACGAGCGTCAGGATAGTTAAGCGCTTCCGAAAGATTATTTGGATTCTTTTATAGTGTCGAGTGAACTAAATTTTCTTAGGGAGCTAACAGATAACATTTCATCGACTTTATGACACCAGACGTTTCATTATATTCTTCTTGGACTGTCTGACCCTTGAGAATGGGACCGATAGCCTGTCCCGCAATGTCAGTAACCAGCTGCCAACGTACGCCGCGTAACATCCCAGAAGAGCAAAGGCCTTCTTTCTCGTATTGTCCGCGTATGCTCCCGCCATATCATCCTCCCTTACCTGATCATGTCACAATTATTCAGGGATGAGTGCAAATTATGAATTCCAACGAAGGACACCGATGACATTAACAGACGTCTCTCAAGAAAGCAATGCATTGCCTCTCTTTCTGTCACTCACACTCACACGCACACTTCAGATCAGACCTCCTCAACCTTTTGTGCCGTACGGGCAACTTTGGCAAAATTTGGTCTGCATGCGGGCAACACGAAACTGAATACACAGAATAAAGAGGGAAAACTTATACATATAATTATGTGTAATTTATAATTTTATGTGTTTTATATACGTCATTTATAAGGAAAATATAAACTACTGATAATAGGAAATACTTTTTTAAAAACGCAATTCAGAGCCTTGGCTAGGGCGTCGCTATTCTTAGCACATTTTTACAACATGGATTACTAACGTAATGTACGTCTCCATACACAAACACCTCATTAGGTTTTAAAATTGCGTTGGCATTCTATGTCGGCTTTGCCGGGTGAAGGGTTAAAAGACGTTTTCTCATTTTGAACGTCTCCGCGGGCAAAATAACACTGTTGTGGGCAACATGTTTCCGCAAGCTACGGACTGAGCGGGCCGGTGCCACTGTATCGAGCATTGCATGAAAGATTTATCTCTGTATCACGCAGCAACACTTCTTATTCTACCACGCTGCCTTTACGCTATCTAAAGGAGGCCGTTTTCAGCTTTTTAAGTGTTGAATGTGAGATTAGAAGATAAAATGAAAATAAACTAACGTAAAATGAAAATGAACAGAAAAGCAGTGTTTCTCTGTCAGTAAAACAGCGAATCAATCTACGGGTTATCCGTCTAAGTAGTGGCTATTGATGTATTTGTCTAATTTTCTGTTGAAACTTCAATGGGTAATCCACTAATACTGTATAATTCAACACTCACTTCCAGACTAGGACTGAAGCGATGAGCACCATGACAAGTAGAAGCACAGAGCATATCACGATGACAGCTATCGAGGGTATGGCGGGGCTACTGTGGTACTCCGCATCTATCACCTGCAACAAGCAAAATGTCCCTTACTTTCTTTTCTCCGTTACAAAACTGGTCAATCATGTAGCATTACGCTGACACCAGGAACGTATAAGACAACACTATGCCTATTGGTGACAAAGAATTGGCGGTGTAGGGAATAAGGAAGAGTTTGATCTACTTGCAGTCAATTTTCGTGCCGGGCACGACACTGCCAGTAGTCACTTTACAGTCAAATGTGGGACTAAACCAGACACTGCAGACAATCATGCAACAGTTGTTACAATAAATAACTTTGACATCAATTCGGGTGGTTTGTCATGCATTCAAATAAAGGCAACCCAAAAGGTAGCGTGGAGTACGACAAATGACAAACAAGACGCCTACAGTCAATATCCGACTACCCCGAGAGTTTTGACAAATTAATTTTGAAGGGGGTGATATTTCGCTTGTTAAAATACATTATATACATCAAGGAAACACGTGATTGAAGGAAAGTTAGAAGGAAGGACAGAAATGACGGAAAGACGAGGAAGAAGGCGTAAGCAGCTACTGGATGACCTTAAGGAAAAGAGAAGATACTGGAAATTGAAAGAGGAAGCACTAGATCGCACCCTGTGGAGAACTCGCTTTGGAAGAGGCTACGGACCTGTCGTAAGACAGACTACAGAATGAATGAATACATCAAGGGTAACCAGCAAATGAGATAACACTGTCAATTGCAAGTAGAAACTGGCGGAATTTATGCTGTCGCATGATCCATTAAAGCCACTTCACGGCTCTTCTGTAATAGCTGTTTACATGTTTGTCTGTCTTTTATTGTTCGTCTTATGTTTGTTTTCTTGTTTTATGTCTTGCCTTCTATTGTGTGTGCTCTGTGTTTTTATATTGTTTTGTGTATGTCTCCTTATGTATATAGTTGTTTTCTTTCTTTTTATTTATGTACAAGTGTACGGACCACTGCCACCGGGTGACAACCCAATCGCAGTTAATAAATATCATATCATATCATAAAAGTTAGTAAACTTACATATTCCATCTGTGAACAGAAAACAAGGTAAATAAGTTATGTGAAGTTACGTAAGAGATACTGTCTCAGAATTCCGGAAATAAAATATTCCCTTTGCCGTCGCCTTCTGGGTTAGCAGTCTAATGAGTACTGGGCGGTCCCCTCTCAAGGGGTCGGGGCACCAAAATACGAAGCCCATCGTGCCTCCCATACCTAGTGCAGAGTTTCATGTTGCATAAGGAGTATTACCTCCAATTCCTCATACGTCTTCATAACATTATACTTTGACACGGAGACAAATCCATCTGTAAGGGATTTTTTAAGACATTTCTTCTTCTTCTTCGCTAACGAATTGTTGCGATGTTTACCAACAAATTACAAGCAGTGCTAAAAAGTACGACGGAATTGTGGGTGAGAAAATAGGAACGCAAATGCTGCGAAAGTCTTTATTATATATCATCTCAACGAAAATGCTATTTGTAGAATATTAGAATTTTAGGACGTATGTCTCGATATATACATTTGTGGTCACATAAAAATGAGTCTAGAGCGAATGTTTCATCGAAGGCTACATCTAAACTACAGATCCTTTAATTCGAGGTTATTCTTCTATGCTCAACACGCAACTCTAATAGAACAACTACATTATCGAGCAAATAAAAACAAAGTGCCTCATATTTCATAGAGCATTGAATAGCAGATGAATACCTCACCAGTAATTTGACTAGAATTATGATTTTCCTATTTGTTATATGAAATATTTCACCTTCTTTTCTTTGTAACTGTCTAGGTTACATGGCTGCTCTTTATATGCTGAAGAATGTGTTCTTTTGTCCGTAGAACCAATAAGCAGAGCAAAGGGTCGGCAAACATAAAAAGGGTGTTCACCAACATATATGTTACAAGTCTCCTAATATATCATTGGCCGAAGAGCTAAGGTCGAGAAATGTGAAAAAAAAAAGTGTGAAAAATTGGGTGGTCGACATGATGACAAAGAATACGTAAGGCGATCTTCTTCGAAGAAGTTGTGAATAGGAGAGTGAAAAGCCCAGCTAACCAGCTATGGGTGTCATGCTACTGATACAAAGCAGGCACTATATACCAAGAACAGGACTACAAAGAAGGGACAGCACTTCGTTTTGCAATGAAAGATGGAAATCCGAAACGTATTCCAGTCTTCTTGTGGACAAAGGGGTGGTAACAATAGCCCTGTGCCGACAAAATGCGTGTTTGCGGTGGTCTTGAAACTTGACGGTCCGGCGTTTGTCTCCTGAAACAATCTATCCAGTAAGAGAAAGGCGGAACTAATTTGATGCAAGGTCTGGAAAGTCGTGTCCCACACTGAATGGGATTCCAATTTCATGTGTGGGAATGCAAAATATACACAATTACAGGCGACTTCAGTATACGTGTAACGTCGCGACACACTTATTGCATTGTAAAAACGAATCAACGACGTGTGAAAAATATAATGCGTACAGCAGGCCCGCACGCGTAATATATTTTCATATAAATGATAACATACTGTCGGCATATATGGCAACTTGGATTGTGTGTATGAAAAAAGTCCCTTCCTCTCTGGAACTGGATGATGTTAGCAGGGAACGTCACTGTTTTGGCTGCTGGGCACATTTTGATGAAACCACTATCTTGTAAAACAAGTCTGTATTTGACTTTGATATTTAACTTGTACGAATTTATTTAAATAAACACTTTTTGTTATTTAACTTCTCCGAATTTATTTAAATAAATACTTTTTGTAAGTAATGATACATAAACGCTTTATTGGTTGTGAAGCGAATCGTACAGCGGCTGTTTTCTGTTTCGCTCTGTTTAATGTACGTTAAGACTACATTCACAATTTTTGTTCCTTTATTACCACAAAGAAATGAATGCTTCAATTCTTTTTTTTTTATACAATCAGTTTGTTCGCAAATAATCATCCATTTTCTTGGACCATATCCAAAAATATATACAATTACGAACTCATTTCTTTCAGGATTAATATTGCAATTTTAAAAATGTGCAAGCATTCCCACGACAAAACTTCATGATGACGTCACACACCTACTGGATGAGCTAAATAGTTACCAGATGGCAACGCGTGTTATACGGCACTGGGTTTACTGACGCCCATGTTGAAAACAAATTTCCGGTCTCCCACAAAATTGCATCGGAACCGACTTTTAGTAAGGTCAACATCTTTTGTTGGGACAACACATTTCTAAATCCGTACATCGAACAGGATGGTCTGGACTTTGACGCGCGATGAGCCAAATTCGAACATCGATCGGCGCAGTAGTTATCCATACTGAAGTTTTTCATTATTTTCCTCGGCCCCATCATATAGACGCCTGGATGTTACCTCTATTTGGTCACAGGCACTTTCGTCATAGATCCTTCCAATTCGTTATTCACGTATCGAATGGTGGTTTTAAACCACCAATCGACAGGATATAATCTGAGATAGTGACAGTGACGTAAAATCAGCTCCTAAACAAAACATTCCGTATAATTTCAAGGATTATACCGTATAATATACGTTCTAAAGTGTTTTCGCACGATTACTACTAGTTTACATGGATTATAAAGGTAAAAGGTAAAGCATTCCCATTACAGGCCTTGACAGGCCCTTTGGGATCCAGGAGGTTGAGGCTCCCAGATTTTTTAGACAGTCGGCACATGAAGGTGCTAAGGTTGTCAGCCCTACGCACCGGCCGCCTTTACCCCCCCAGGAAAGATTTCTGGTACTCATTTCTGTTAGAGGCTGAGTCGACCCCAGGGCCATAGTGCGACCGGAACGATTATGTCAATGAAAAATTCCA
The DNA here is from genome assembly GCA_021186555.1 of Reticulitermes speratus. NCBI lineage: Eukaryota > Metazoa > Arthropoda > Insecta > Blattodea > Rhinotermitidae > Reticulitermes > Reticulitermes speratus. Next base: position 47,097,692 of record JAJKFL010000001.1, read on the forward strand.
GTGACACCATCGGGAATCGAAACCGCGACGTTCCGGTTTGTAGCGCAGTGCCTCAAATTACATGGATTATACCATATAATATAAGTTCCAAAGACTTCCCGCACGATTACTACTAGTTTACATCATACACAGGGAGGAGCGGTGAACGGGAGGGTTGACACATTTCCTTGCATTCTGGCACGCTGTTTAACGACCACTCGCTGATAAACTGAGTGCGAACCAAAGATATTTAACTGCTGCCGCTTTCATAGCCATGTTCTACGTGTTGCGCTGTCCCTTGCAGTCAGCTTCTGAACAGTGCACTGTTAGTAACAATGTATTTGTTGTACTTCTAAAATCCAGAGTCGTGAAACGCATTTTATCTTACGCAGATCTATCACACGTTCTCGTCTGCTACCTGAATTACTACATATCTATCCTATAGATACACACAGCATTTTCTTCTTAAACGTCGAGACATTTCTACCAGCCGACACGGCGTCACATCTCACAAGACAAGAAACTTGAAAGTCGCCGATGTGAGAATCTCAAATCTCATTTCATTAAAGTCTGTTTCTGAAAACGGACGTGACACCATAATACTGTTCAATTATTTTCCGCCATGGTATCACGTAGACATAAGGCTTTTAATAAGAAGCAGATAAGCCCGCGGGGGGGGGGGGGGGGAGGTGGTATAACGTATACAACACAAAGGAGTTACCGAAAGCAACAGATTTAAAACTACTTTAATCTTACTACAAAATAAACACGAGTATATAACGCCTAATTCTTCAACTCGCTGTTATAGCTTAAACGACTTGAAGTGTGAAGAAATTTGAAGAATTCCGACTTTATGCCAACCCATGACAAGATATTTAACGGGTCGACCTGAAATCTGGCCGTGTTCAGACGCTTCTCTCCATCTCATCCTGTGGTGGCTGTAATTTGACGGGATTCCTGTGGCCCGTAGCCAGACGGTAGCTTGGAATCTCCTACCAGAGCCTCCAAAGGCATATATCAATGGGTAAGCAGGGAACAGATGCAAAGTCGTGGCGATAAGAACGCGAACCCAGCCACATCCTCACAACCAAAACATCAGTTTCCAAAACAACTTTCGATTTCCTATAGTAGGCTTCCACCCGTATGTCTCTTTTATGTGTTCAGTTTCAAACCACCACCACATCGCCATGACTTGCCGCTTACTAGCAGCCACGGAGCTCACTTTTACTAAGTCTGACGTGACAAAGTACCTACAGGTCGTATCCAACTATCCACTTTATAATCTTAGGATTCTCACACATTCTAAAAGAGCGTAATGAATAGCTGTTTTAAGGAAAAAATATTAACATTTTGTTTAATGGGTGCTTTTAAGGTATTTGATACAATTTGCGAATCAATTTGTAGAACGTAGAGATAACAGGAAAGGTAAGGTATTAAACTACGCACTCTGAAGGTCTATCTAAGCTACTATTCGAGTCAGAAACTTGAACAATTAAGAAAAGGGATGGAAAGTCTACGATCCGTAATAGGATATACAGTTATTCAATACAGGTATAATGCAAAACGTAAGAAAATAGTTACATATAAATTATCTTACTACATTATATATATATATATATATATATATATATATAACTTCTAGAGAGAAATATACGTGCTATAAACGGCGTTCAAAAAATGAGCTCTAACAGGATTTTAAAATAAGTCCTAAATTACGTTCCACGAGAAAGAGAAAAAAATGGGATTTCCTTATAAATGGTCACTGCAACAAAGAATACCCAAATAAACACTCATACCAATCTTACGACAAGTGGGCAGAGAATTTAGGGTTCGAGCCAAATGGTGTTACTGATGCAGGGACAAACGAAACGGAAACCTTACGGAAACGACGACAACCAAGCATATGAAAATACAATTCTCATAACGTAAGGTAGACCTATATTTACAAACACGCCAAGCAATGCACAATGCCCGAAATAATTCGGGTTTAATGAGCGAAATATCATAAATCATTACAGAATATAAAGTCAGTCAGAAACGTGAGAGCTCCCTGTGAAGACTGAAGTAGATTTACGTCCAGTGTCTAGCAACATCGGAAAGAGCACTGCTTTCTTTGAAGGCTTCTCCAGGCTTTGCTCCCTTGTCTGATAAGAGTACTAATAAGATAAAGATGGTTACGGATAATTTGTCGAATCACACTGACAGAAGAAAAGTAAAATACTCGAAGAAAAACTTGTCCCAGTGCCACTTTGTCTACCACAAATCTCACACGCACTAGCCTGGGATCGAACCCGACTCTATCGGGCGAGAGGCCGATGATTTTAAGACTAAAGTAAATTTAGTCATATATAAAGATTTAGTTCGTGTCTCACAGACAACGCAGTCTGCTTTCATTATAAAGGCCAATCTGTGATTATTGTGTAGAAGAAAAATTGCAGTTTGTTGTGAAAATGGTACAGAAGATATAAGTATATTATGTGGCCAAAGTTCGTACCGTTGCACCTGGGGATATATACAGTTGCCATAGTGCTTTAAAGGAATATTTGTATCCTGAAAACAATGAGCCGGTCCAGCTGGCAAACTACGTAGGCAATAAAATTTTTAGACTTTATACACAGCAAAAGTAGCAAAAAATTTACGACTTGACAGGGTTTGTGAACATAAGGCTTTCAGACGACTATATGCGAATCGGTAGGTGGCTACAGAATGTAGCGCATGGGTAGCTACTGGAAGGTGCGTGTGGTGATACTTGCCCATTATAGCTGGTGCTACAAACAACATTAGCATCAGCACTCTAAAGTACTTGTGTATCAGTGTACAGTTTAGAAACATTTTCACCTGGCTATTCTATAGTTTCCAGTGTCTACTATTTTTATCGTTTATACATGTAAGCCGATGTAACTGGTCACAGGCAGACGGTATTGTAACGTCCCTTTTATGCTCTTCTGCATCATTCGCTCAGCCTTCGACGTTCAGCTGTTCCTTCAATCTTCTTTCCTTTTACTGCGAACATTAAATCGTGTGAGTGATCACATATACTTAATTGACTTTATTTCTCGTTTTATTTATGTACCCCATTTAACGTGTGTTTAACGAGACAGCATCGTCCGATATAAACTAAGAAGCAATGACCTTAAAGCTTTTTTACGAGTGCAAAGCTTTAAAATATTATTTATTATGTGTAATGGGGAACATATTTCGCATATATCTAAAAACACAAATTCTGCTTACAGTCAGTTCTGCTATAACGCAATAGTTGCGTTCGTGTGAGACCTCGCGTTATAGAAAATACAGTAATAAAAATAAGATCAGGCCAGGAGAAAGTTTGGCCCCTCATCCAAACCTGTATCTTCACACTGGTTGCTGAAATGGCCTAACTGCCAACACGCGTATGCAAAACTTCGCTGTATACAAACAGTGTTCTCTTATACATAAATCGTGTTATAGCCAATTCGCGTTAACGACACACGCGTAATAGCAGAACTGGTTGTACCTGAATATGAAATCGTAACAATTATTCGAACAATGCAGATGACTGAAGTATGAAAAGGGAGAAATTACGCAACAGTAGACCTTCATGATGTCTCTAACCCTTCTCCTGCAGTCACGATAGATACAATTGGGCGAACACTGGTTCTGGTGGAAGAGGTAAAAAATTGATACAGGATGTTGGAAGAATGCTCACTAAGTAACCAGTCACTTAGTGAACTAATGACACAAAAATGGTTTTCAAGGAAACAGATTTTTAACACATGAATTTTCGCAGTATCAGGACCAGGGTCATAAAAACAAAATTTTATAACAACAAAGGTCCCGATTTTATTAATGCACCCCCAAATGCAATGCACATTCAAATTTTCAAAGATAGTTTTTTTTAACAGAGCAGGTGCGTTAAATTTATACAGAAGAAAATGGTACTCTATCTGTAAAGACAGAGGGCACGCATTAAACTCATATTCCGGCAAATATGACACGCAATTGTTCTGATTAGTGTTGGACAGATAACAGCGTAATATAAGATAACGCCATCTTTGCGGAACATCTGTGACGTGTGTAGGAAGAAAATCCCCAAACACTGGAATATCAAAATGAATATCAGGTTCAATACGAAAGAATGCGCCATAATTACGGCATTGCTTGAAGCCATTCAGGTCCGATCCGGAGGATTCGAAATGTTAAAATCCACATTTTACTCAGTTCAAGCTCCATGGATAAATGTCTATCGACACTACATCTCTAGTGCGGTTAGTGGCTGTTAATTCCCCCACAGGGTTAGAATTCGTATTGTGGAAAGGAGGAGAAGAACATATAATTTCCTGCCAACCTAAAGATTAAGGATAAGACCCCTAAAGGGGCAGGGACGGAACCAAAGTAATAGAGCTTGAAATGTCTCCAATTTTAAACTGAAGAGTGTGTCAACAAATTCGTGAAATCCTCTTGGTACACCAATAACATTTTCTTTATGATCCGGCATAGGTTTATGCTCTATCGTAAAGTTTTTAATTAGGCGGAATGTTCCAAAATATCACGTGGTTTGGAACTGAGTAGGCTATGGCTGGCTCGTCAGCTAGACAGTAACAGACACTGAAATGATAACAGATCGACGTGTTGGTTTCGAACAGCGGGGTAAAAGAAATATGTGGCTAGCTTCAGTTCTGTAAATGCGAAGTCATTAAAATGAACGGAATGCAAAGACGTACAAAGTTATTTCAGAATCTCACACAGCCGATTCTTTTTTCTTTCAAGGAGTAAACAGCAAACCCATGCCACAAAACTTCCCTGTGTCTGGGAGAGAAGTCCTGTAGAATTTCGGCAATTAAAACTAATTCAAAGTAACAAATTATCTGACTACATATAGTAACGTCGAACCTAAGACGTTAATGGATGCTCAGCTTGTTAAAAAGTTAGCTGCCATCTACGGAATTTGGATGTTCATGACCGTGATAACAAAAGCCCGCCATCGGAACGTTTTCATGAGCATGCATATCCAGTCCATAAGCTCGCATCCTATCCTTTAAAAGGTCATCTGTCGATGCCCAAGTCTCCAACTCAGCCTTTTTTAATAATCCAAATACAATTCTGCATACATTCCTCGTCCAAAATCCGTGCGTGGTCTTGTCCCGGTCATTTCACCCTCCATGTCAAGTACTTCGACTTTTAACGATACTTTGTCAGCTGTTGAGGTCATACGTTAGAAGAAGAATCACCCTATGTATATTTATAGTAAAGGAGGAAAAAAAGAAGCAAGATTTATTAATGTCAACTTGTAGGGGAAAAAAACCAGAAACTCCACTCACCCTATGAGAGATCTGTTTCAACACTTTTATAATTAGACTTTTCAAGAGGTTTTTTTTTACATTTTCATGGTTATATATGAATTTCAGGTCACGTCTTCTTTCTCCTTTAATTTTTTTTCTCCCACGGTGCAACACCCCTTGTGGGCCAAATCCTCCTCAATGGCGAGGCTTCACGATGAAACTCATACACACCACACTCGGTAGGAATCCTCTAGACGAGTCCAGCCCGTCTCTGAGACCTTTACACGACAACATACAACAGTCAGAAGAGAAAGACGTTCATGCCTCCGGTGGGATTCGAACCCGCAATCCCAGCAAGCGAGCGGCCGCAGACGCACGCCTTAGACCGCGCGGCCACTGGAATTTTTAATTTTTTAGTAGGCCTAAAATTAAACCTACCCCCATCCCATACACACATAAAATCGATACAGAAAAATCACATTACAAAAAAGTGTACCATGCCTGACTCAAAGGCACTGCTAGAATTGACTAATTAACATCACCTAGGAAACTAGTTAGACTGAGTTAATTTCCTCGCGCAATAATTGGGAGCAATCCCTTTCTCGAAATCATTAAAACAGGGGACCAGAATTAAAGAAGGGGAGCGCTTGGGGCGATCACTAGTGCCAACAATCTTTGTTCGCATCAAGAACACACTAGCAATTACCCACGTGGAATTCTAACGAGGCCACTGATGCACTTCTTCAATACGGAATTTCATAGCCTCTCAGCAGTTGTCTTTAATGACAGGCTCACAAGAACTTTTCTTTCCTGTCACCATACATGTCCAAAAAGCTTTCAAAACACTGCCTTAGGTTTGGTCTTATGGCTACAATAAAGGTCAATCATCAAGGAGGCCCAGGTTCAAGGATTGGACATTCTATGTGGTGTTTCACCAGGTTTAAACGCTGCCTTCATGTTCCAAACATGAATATCACTTACGTCAATAGCAACTACAGCTTAGATCATTGTCTTCTGGAATATGACAACGTGTAGTCTGGTTGCAACCTTTTCTTCTATATGGTGCCTTATACTGTTGCATCCTGAAGATGCAGGCAGTATGTTTCTTCGAAACGCTGGTAAACAGACATCAATCCAAAGAGCAGGTACATCCCTGAGGACAGCAATCTTCAGGGTTACGACCGTCAGGAACTCAAATCCCAGTAATAAATGCATACCTTTAATGGAGTAAAAAGTACAGCTCGCCGTAGAACAGGCCACGAAGGCCCAGGGGTATACGTCTACTCTTTCTTTAACCTCAGCGATTGATGGGTGTGGGTGGTCAACACTAAACACCGGCCACTTTACCCCCGGGAAGGAGACCCGGTACCCACTTTACAGGAGGCGGGGTGGGGCCAAGGGCCGGTCTTGACGTGTGCAGAAAATTTCGCCCCCACCGGGATTCGATCCCCGGACCGTCCACCACGTAGCAAGTCGCTATACTGTTTATGTTTTCCCGACCTGCCCTTCAATGGAGTACTTTGTGCTAGTAAACATAATGACTCCCCGAAAATTCTCCGATCTAACCTCATACTTTACCACCGTCGCCATATTTTAAGAATTTACAAACACTAGAAATGTAGGTAATCTACGAGTAGGCCTATCATTACAATACCGCGTTTGATAACTAACCCCATGGAGCAGAGTCCTTCCTAGCAAGCTGATATTTCCTCTGTCAGTCAAGAAATTCCGTGCATTTTATGGGATCCAAATTTCAATGCCGTGTTCCCAAGGTCCCTCCACTTGTCCATACCCTCAGCCAGACACAAGCCCTCACACCAGCTTAATATTATCATCCCACCTATGCTTAGGTTTTCCAAGCAGTCCCATCTTTTCTGCTTTTTCTACCACGCATTTCTTCTCTCCCATGCTTGCTATATATCCTACGCATCTCACCCTCCTTGATTTGATTACACGAGTAGTACTTATTTAGTGGGGACTCCATACTATACAATTTCTCCAGTCTCCCGTTACTTCCACCCTCTTGGGCCCAAATATCTTCCTCAGCACCCTTTTCTCGAACACTCTCAGTTTATATCCTTCCCTCAATTATATCATCAAAGTTTCACACCCATAAAAAAACAGGTATAATAATGGGGCAGTATGCGAATTCAGTGTTCAGATCCTTGAGTTTCAGATAGCAAACGGGAATTCTGAACCGAACGGAAGCAAGTATTCCATAAATTTAATTTTCTTTTATTTCATCATGCATGCAGTTTGCATTTGCTAGTGTCGTTCCCAATTATTTGAACTTCCCACACTTTCAAAAAATTCATTAACAGTCTACGTGTTCTGATTTTGCCAGACACCTTCTTAACCAGATTCCAAGTTTTCTCAGAATTTACCTCTATACCTACAAACTAGCCACTAATAAATTCATATGTTTTTCTTTATACTATACATGTTTTCAATCAACAAATTAAGATAATCAGCGTAGACCAAAGGTCTACGCTGATTATCCTTCCATTCAAGCTCACTCCTTCATGGTTTTCTTGAACCTTCCTAATAGTATACCGTAAAGCAAAGTTGAAAAACAATGGCGATAAATCACGTGCTTCTTAGAGGCCATTCGGAATATGAAAGGCGTCAAACTCTTTTTTGCCTATCTGGACTTAACACTTCGTTTAAAAACATTTCAATTAACATGGGTAAGCCTAACTCGATGAGAGTATTACACAAATCCCGACCGAATCATAAACATTCGTGAAGTGTATAAACAGCTGACGTACTGCCCTGCTCTATCCTCATTTTGTCCCAAGTACTCGACGAATGCAGAACATAGGATCAGTAGTTGACCCATAACGTCTAAATCCACACTGGAGATCCCCAGTAATTTCATCTGCATATGGGGTTACAAGTGAGAAAAAATGTTGGATTTTTTAACATGCTTTGCTAATACACTTGATCATTGTCATGAGATGACGACCTATACAGGCTAGGCAGACTTCGTGTGGTCCCGTTTCAAATTTAAATTATGCGTAAAATTAATTTTAAAAAAGACTGCTTTTTATTAAAAAATGAAACACAATGTAAAGTATTAATGCAAAACAGTGCATAGTGCCAGTGGTGTGCCGAGGGCGGAGACAGGGAGGAAATGTTGCAAACACCCCAAGCGGCAGGGTCCAAGTTGTGACAAAATGGCCTTCGAAAGTGCCGGAAAATGAATATCATAATGGAAAAATTTGATTTTATACACTCAGAATATATTAAATTGTTGAGCACAACAGAAAACACTTCAATAAATGATTGTGATTTTTAAATTCACACTTTACATTGGGGGCGACTACTGCGATTAGATGCCCCGGGCGCCAAAATCCTAGCTATGCCACTGCAGTATCACCGACACTTTCTTCTCAGCAGTTCGTTATTACGTAAAATTCATGTCTTCATATCTTCGCACTCCATATTGTCAAATTTAGTCGTTCCAGTTAAAAAAAAAACTAGCGACTGTTTTTCGCCATGAAATACGACTGCATTAATCGAATAAGTAAGAAATAAATCCTCGAATAAAATTTTCCTTGTTCCTTGGAAGGACACCAAGAAGTAGTACAAGGAAGTATGGCAGAAGACTGTCATGTATTTCATTCTTCGCTTTAGATGAAAGTGAGTGCTGTCACCTATCGCTGTGAGAAACTCAAATCTCACAAACTGTCAGTAATAGATCGACTGACATATCGATAGATTTGCGACATGTGTAAAGAAGCATAGTAATTAAACACACTTAATTAGATCTATGGTGCATGCCAACAAAATTCTCAGCATCCATGAACCCGAAATTTCATTACCGTGCACACCAAAGATTATTATTTGGCTCAATATCTAACCAGTATAATAATCCAGTTCACATCTTCGTATCTACGTCTTTAATATCCATTTGAATATTATCTTCACACTGACGCCTCGGTACGTTTAATTAACACTATCTCCTCCAAATACCCGAGCGAATCCTGAAGTAACCGAAGTATAAAAGCAATCTGTATCCTTAATGAATACGTTTTTCAGGTAAGAAACGCAACATTTTACAACAAATAAGTACCCGGATCTGCAGTTTTTATGAACTCCTATGCGGTATTCTTTTTTAACGTCACTTTGTATAAGAAGAAAAATGGACTTCTCTTTAATTTCCAAATTAGGATTGAATTTACATCAGTAGAATGCGTCGTAGTTTCATGTACATGCAGTGCTGTCAACTTCTGCAAGACTCTTGTTTTGTATAAACCAGGCGTGCCGACCATCTACATTGAATGGCAGCAACGAACTGGTTTTAAGAAACATGGACAATGGACTAAGAGGACGGGGGTTGGGTGACAAATGGCCAGGATATTGCCAACATGTTAAGTAAAAGCTAGCTGAACGAGAGGTTCTAGAAACGTTACAAAGAATTCCAATTAAAATACCAAGCAGTCCCAATAATCAAGTAGCAAGCGGCTATTGGAAACTTCAAGGACTTATCGGACACACACACACACTCACAGAAAGAACAAAAGAACTGACATTTTCAGTCTCAGTTTGGTATCCCTTGTGTGTGTACGTGCTTGTGTTTGTGTGCGGGCGTGTTCTGGATAAAATAGACAATCTGACAGACAGATTTGTTGTATGAAATGTGTCTGCCGGTATGGCAGATAAGGCTGAGGTTTCACCTAAAAATATATTATGCAGATTCCAGCAAGTTGTGATCTCCGGATACTGCCACTACTTCCCGAGTACCAACCAAAGTTGCAAATTTTGTACTGCAGAAGTATTCACTGAGAAAGTGCATTTGTTTCTCGAATTTGGTGTTTACACACACTATAGGGCACAATAATCAAAACCCGATCAGATTGACCATAATTGGACCTATAAGAGATGCAATACCTAGGGACTGTAAAATTTACACAGTAATAAACGTTATAATATGCTCTCCACTTGAATAAAAGAAGATGAGACTGTTTGGCCTTTAAACACGCAGGAGTTACTTACACGTGCCTTTAAATTATGGTCGGAAAACATTAAAAGAAGGGATAACTTTGGAGATGTAAACGCAAATTGAAGTATTAATATGAGAACGGGTTTCAGGGATGGAGCAATGGTGTTTGTTCTTCATACACTGGGTTCAGGACAGTGTCCGATATTGGTGTTTTGTGAATGCGATGATGGGTTCTACAAGAGCAAAGATCTTCTGTATTAGGTGACTAAAAACAATCTTCTGCAGGAAATACTTTTACCTTGGCGATGGATGTGTTTTGTGGAGTCTATAATCACTGGAAACAACAAGTCGTCTTGTAAGGAAAACTCTGTTCGGAATCGATCATGTGTCAGCTGATATATGTAGTCAGCGTTGTTAAAGCAGTTCCTTCATGTTGTATGTCACACACAACTGGAACGCCCGCTACTCGTTTCGAACACAAAGTTTTAGTCAGACAAAATTTATTGACCGTGCTAAGGCAGAACCTCTTGAGTATTATTCACAAACCGGCCACATAATACCAGGGCTATACTTGTAATAGGTCTATTAAAACGCATACCATAAGTGTATCTGTACGTTTAATATCTTATGAGATGTGACAACCCTGTCAATAATGTAACAAAGTACGCACTGCACGGCTAGATTTCGAGCTCCGGAAATAAAATTTTTCTCGTTATCATTCCCGAGATCTTTTAGAACGATATTTCAAAGAATTTCCACACACCGTTTTGATTTAGTCGATCAGTTACAAAATAATTCCCTTACTTTCTGTGCTTTTGAAGCCTGATTTTCATCAAAACGATACTTAAAAATTCAAAGCCTACTTCACACAATACAGTATGTATAACCATTACGGAGACCAACTTTTTAATGTTATTTAGGGAAATAATGGATATTAATTCTTAGAGCCATATAAATACAATCTGAGGGTAAACTCCAGAAATTGTAATGTTGGGGCACGTTCTAATGAGCAAACTAAACAAGTTAAAAATACATGCACAGTGCTCACTTTCTTCTCCAACTTACAATCTAGGACTGAGTTTCTTATGAACGTAATTTTGAAGAATTTTGTGGCCAAAGGACTAGACGCAACACAAAATTTGTCACTAGTCTATTTTTATAGTATATGTGAGTAAAATTGTGTACATTGTTTTTACGTTTTTGTGTTAAACTTATAGTTCGTAAAATAAATCTAAATCTTTAAAAACTTGGAAAATAATATTTGAATGTTATTACGTTACTCCAAACCTAACTGGCAAGGATATATTTTTTATTCTTTTATTTTTTCCCTATGGTTTCATGTGAAGGGCGTGGAAAGAAGAGTGCTGAAATTCGGTGTCTCAGTGCAGTGAGTTTCAGGTATCAGTTTAATCTGAAAGAGATTTAAAACTTAGGAAGAAAGTCAGCAAGTGAGTAGGACAGAGTACGTCTCTATATTTACTGGTATCAGACGGGTATTATATTATTACACTGTAAGACGGCGTAATGAGATTCTGCAGTGGAAGAAAGTGTTTTCTAGCCGGTTCACTTCTCCCGTCTCCTCAAAAGAGCGGAGAAAAAAATTCATAAGCTCTAAAATTGTGAAAAGAGGAGAAAAAGAAAGAGAACTAGGCAGCTACTTCAGAAAATTCTGCTCCTATTTCCTTCAGCATATCCTTCCTTGCTTCGCCGCTCCTCTTCAGCCTCCAGCATGACGAACTGATCGACGTCCTTCACAACATTTCCTAATCCTCACGCGATTACATTCTTTTGTTCTTATTCTTGGTAGATATTAATAGTGTACCGTATCCACTCCCCGTGCCCATATATCGCATAATGATGCAACTGGTAAATAATGAGTCCGGCTAGCCTGATGAGGTTTATCGTAGTTTTCCTCAGTCCCTCCAGGCATGTCGCAATATAGCCTAGAATTCGGCCACTACAGCTTCCTTCCACATATTTTATAATTAGGCATTCATTAATGCCGCTATTCCGATTCTCAACTACTAAAGGCTTCGTTAAACACACCATAAAAAATGAAAATCTACACAGGCCCAAACCTAGACCTGCTGTGACGAAAGATGATTCAAGTATAAGTCTTCTGCAAGTTAGGTTTAATCCAAACAGGACAATGCCTTGGATTTTAAGGCGTTTAACTGTTTTAAAATTGAAACAGAAATTTGTGGGCTACTTGACAGTGTTGAAAATTGAATAATGCCCTGCTGATACATGTGATATTGGAGTTTGGATGTGGAACGAATTGGTAACAGGAGGGAGACAATCTTGCAATATCACAGCCTTATAGCTCTTAGTCTATTCGCGAAGACCCATTATTCACTCTCCGTGTTCTGTGATGCTTGCTTTAGCTGTTAACTACATGTGAGTCTTGTAACATTACACGAAATGCAGAATCAGCGTACTACATAAATAAATAAATATCCGTACGTCTTTCTGACTTGTACATAGTTCCCTTCAGCCTCTGATTCTTTCAATTATTAGGTTTGCAGAAATAATTACATCATTAGTATCATAATTATCAGCATCATGTATTTTTCTCATGGCTCGATAGCCCTAGTGGACAGGGGCCTCCTCGTGGTCGAGGCTTCACGATCACACTCAGACACACCACACTCGGTACGACTCTTCTGTACGAGTGATCAGCCCGACGCAGAGACGTCTGAAAAAAAAAACGCTCCCAAGAGACAGACATCCATGCTGAGTAAAACTGTAGGAAAGAATGCAGCCGACAACACCACGTGACAAACTAATGCTGAAAATTTATTTTTCCTACAGTGATTAAAGGGGTCTATGGATAAACTTCGAAAGCCAGTTTCTCTTCCATAATTCCAAACGGGGGTCTCCGAAACGAGGAGAGATGCATTACGGTTTATGTGACAATTTCGCTTCTGAAGAAGGATTCGAATGGTGAACATAAGAACAAGATGGGCAGTGTACGTACAAACGTAACATTGAGGCGCGTTCGTACAACCGTTGTTGCCGTGGAAAAGCAATAAGTATTAAATATTACGAGTGTGTGTCTGTAGCCTTAGTTATCCAGCATGCAATGCGCATGCGCCGTATTATATTGTCATCTGTGGCCTCTCCGGCTCTACCACATTTTTCCACATTATCTCATAAACTGAATGAGTTTCGGAAAAAAAAAGTTATTGAAAAAAATTGTGTTTTGATTTTCTCTACAACTTTTGTCTGAAACATTTCTCATTATAAGAAGAATTGAATAAGATATTATCGTAAATGTACTTAGGTCTTCATATAAAGTACCCGTTATTCTTGTCATATTTTAATAAAACTTTTGTTTTCTCGACAGAGTTGCGAGAAATGCTCAAATATCAAATTTCACGAAAAATCTATGAAATGAGAGACGAGTTGTTCCATGCGGACGGACAGACACGCTGACGGAGGGAAGGACGCACGGATAGACAGACAGACAGATAACAGACAGACAGACAGACATGACAAAGCTAATAGTCGCTTTTCGCAATTTTGCGAACGCGCTTAAAAATGCAAGAACTATTCAGGGTAGGTAAACAAGTAGTAAATCAGGGTAGCCGAACACATACTAAATCAAAGGACAATTATTCAGAACTCGAAGTCGCTAGCCATTTCAATTTCGCAGGATTCCCTTCTTCCTGATCACTATTTCATCCCAGTACTTGCAAAGCGTTCTTACTTTTTGCCACAGGATTCAATTTTTCCTTCTGCTCTAACATGACCAATTTTTCATCATTTTCTTTTTTATATTCGTTTCACTTTCAAATATCATTTCATCTCTTTTATGTACGTCTATGCATGTGTGTGTTTTTTTTTTCCGTTTTCTCCTTTTTGTACCCTTCTGAAGCACACTCAGCTTCAATCTCATTACTTCAGCATATCCTTCTCGGCTTCTCGTCACAATCTTATGCAAGTCACAAGGTTAGAGCTATAAGGGAACATGTGCGACAAATGTCTTTCATTAGAACACTTAATTCTTTGTAACTGAAAGCACTGATTCAAACCATTCTTTAAGTTTCCGGACCGCACACTCTGCCTTAAATTTTCCAGTCGAGATGCTGCTCTAAGAAGGGATTCCCAAATGAAGAAATCGAGTGATTAGGAATTCCTCTTTATATTTCACTGGTCCCGATTTCGATTACAGGCTTGGAAGTAATGTCCGATTTCGTGTTTTAAAATCAAACTTCCAGGATGATTTTGGGACTGCTTCCTTTCAAATCCTTTCCAGTCATCATACACAACTGTCCTTCCAATCGAAGCAATAAATAAAACGGAGCTCCAAAAAAGTGTTTAAACCTATAAAATGCTTAGGAAAAAACTGTTTCTACATCTAAACCTTCCTAAATGGCCGGTCATAAGGCAAATAAGTCGAACCCGGTTATAACGACATCGGTTTATACGACACCTCGCCTATAGCGTCAGATATGCTATGGTACCAATTAATTCGTCACAGTTAACCATAACTATATATTCCTCGGTTAGAACGACACTCGTTTATTCATTCATTCTACAGTCTGTCTTACGACAGGTCCGTAGCCTCTTGCAAAGCGAGATCTCCACAGGGTGCGATCTAGTGCTTCTTCTTTCAATTTCCAGTATCTTCTCTTTTCCTTAAGGTCATCCAGCAGCTGCTTGCGTCTTCTTCTTCTCGTTTATAACGATACAAAATATTCAGTCCTTTTCATGACGTTATGACCGAGTTCGACTGTATTTATCCCCTGAAGAAAAATTAGCTTAGCACTTAATACAGCACGAACCAAGAAACTTTAAAGTGATTATACCTCTCCTCCAGTTTAGAAACGTTTCTCAAGCACTGTAAGTGTTGTGTAATATTTTCAGAATATTGTAACTGTAAAAGAGTTTCCACACGAACACAGTCCGACTAATTTACGGAGAGGAAATCTACAAAATCTATTGTAATTTCAAACTGTGACATGTCAAAGAGCATTAACCAAAGAGGACATCAAAGAAAATGCGATTAATTTTATTTCTCGACTACGTTTATTGCAAGATCTTAAAAAGTAAGAGCACTGGATACCACTTCCATGGCACTTAAAAATAACTAATTATATAACAGGCTGTTACATTCCGTGGTGTAGAGCTCTCCTTCAAAAACCGAAGCTCACTAAAATTCTTAAGCAATTTCTTGCTTTGTGCGTCACCACTGGACCCTAACCTGACACAATTGAATCCGGCCCATAACTCAGTTATCTACGTCTCAAGGAACTATTTTAGCAGTATCGTCACTTTACGCCTTTACGTTTTATAAGTGCACACTTGATGTCAATCTCCCGACCAAAATTTTCTATGCGTCTCACATTTTCTGTATGCTTGTTATACATCCCCAACTTATTCTCTTCAGCTTAATCAAAATACTAACAGCAATCCTACAAAAAAAAAAAATTTAAAACTCCGTAGCAATACCAACTTTATACGGAAATGAATCCTGGACAAGTAAAGCGAAATACATGAATAGAACACAATTGGTGTAGAGGAGAGACTTAAGAAGAGTTAACTCAGGAAGAATTACTAAACGATAGAAGTATAAAATAAAACAGATAAACACACACACAAACTTATATAAACCATTTGGATAGAATGACTAAATACAAACACGAAAACATATTCTGCAGTACAACCAAGAAGGACGCGGAGATAGATGGAAAACTCGTACATATGGAAATTGTCTGCAAAGTGGGAGAGGGCTTCACTGACGGTCAAAGCTATAAATGATAAAGGCCCTATTCATTTATTCCCATATTTCTGGCCGTGCGAAGAGCTCGAGCGGTTATCACGCCTACTTCGTGCTCGGGACGTCCCAGGTTCAAACCCTAAACGATATTTTATTGATTATCCTCAGTCCTTCCAGCAGGCTGTCACTACAGTAACCCACGCCAAATTAAACTACGACCGCTGCCTTCCTTATACGCTGCAGTTCACTAATCATCCCGAGCGACTGAGAAGCATGCATGAATACATGAGTCAGAGAATGAATGAATGAATGAATGAATGAATGAATAAATGTAATTCAAACATCACCCTCAACATCTGTATTCATTAAGACACTGGTTCTCAAAGTGCGGTCCGCGAAACCCCTGGGGTCTGCAATATTATTTTTGTCCTCCTATTATGAAACAAAACATTGTGTTGAACATTTTTCATAATTTACAGACTCTGTTTTGCCTAAAATAATGGTATAACACACTGCAGATTCTGCTCGATGGAACAAAGTTTTTCACTGTTTTTTTAGTTTATTGTCACTTCTGTGCAGAAAACCATAGTTTTTGCAGACAATTTTTATACTAATGCAATCAAGATTTCTTGGAGTTCAATAATGCTTCTTCTTTGTAATTATGCCAACTTTATGGGCTAACACGAGTTTCGCTCGAGTGGTCCGGGAGTTGAGATAATTTTAAGTAGGGTTTGGTAGAGTAACAGAGACTTTTTAAGGGGTCCGTGGCGCCAGAAATATTGAGAAATATTGCCTTAAAACACTCTTGAATAAAATGCTCGTGTTTCAACATGTAAGATGTGTACGCAAATAAAACGTAATCTCCATCAGGGTGACAAATCAGAAGGAAATAAATAAAGAAAGAGTGGCAGTGTGCCTCGGTTACAGCACACAGTGCTCAGTGCAGACATTAACTGCTAGAGACAAGCCAGTAAACACACAAACCCACTCGCTTAAACAAGCAGAAAGGGATGTGACACAGTTTCCACTGTAAATAAAGCCGGACGCATTTCGTATCAGACTGCTATTTCATGGTTCCTCGTAGTGTGGTAAAAACATAAATAGTACGTCCATATATGAGGAAGGCAAAATAAATGATTATTTTCTATCAACATCATGACACTTTGCAGCCCGCTAATCATCCAAATTATACATAAAAAGTCAGCTTCCACCTCAATGAGAACACATCTCATCTCAATTATAAAGAAATAATCTCTTAATGTCCTTAGGAAAATAATCTATATCTGTTCTGTTAATCTTAAGAAACACACAAATACATTGTGGGGTACAAGGCAGAAATTTTACAACCGGTGTTACCCGTAGTTACCACCCGCCTTTCAACGGTTAAATAAGGCGGGAAGCGACGCAGTGTAGTTCAGTCAAGGGTTACCAAAGTTTCAGAGGACCTAGCTACAATTATATATGGATACAACAGGATCCTCCAAAAGACTGGGCACCCCACACATGAAGATCATAATCTCTACATTCACAGCCGTCAGAGCCGCAAGTATGTGTCTGTGTCATTCGTAATCACCCTGTATTCTTATACAATTCATCATTATTCCATTATCTCGTACCATGGATACAAATGTACTAAACTACCACTGAGAAAGAATTTTCTTTCGAAATAAAAATGTGCTCTAAGCTAGTGCTTTTCAAACTTTCTTCTCGAGTACAATTGTCACAATACAAAATATGTACACGTAACACTATCACAATACAAAACATGTAAGCGTATCACTGTCGAAATGCAAAGCATGTACGCATACCACTGTCACAATACAACACATGTATGCGTACCACTGTCACAATACAAAACATGTATGCGTACCACTGTCACAATACAACACATGCACGCGTACCACTATCACAATACAAAACATGTACACGTACCACTGTAACAATACAACACATGTATGCGTACCACTGTCAAAACACAAAACCTGCACGCGTACCACTGTCACAATACAAAACATGTACACGTACCACTGTCACAATACAACACATGTAAGCGTACCACTGTCAAAATACAAAACATGTACACGTACCACTGTCACAATACAACACATGTATGCGTACCACTGTCACAATACAAAACATGTATGCGTACCACTGTCACAATACAACACATGCACGCGTACCACTATCACAATACAAAACATGTACACGTACCACTGTAACAATACAACACATGTAAGCGTACCACTGTCAAAATACAAAACATGTACACGTACCACTGTCACAATACAACACATGTATGCGTACCACTGTCACAATACAAAACATGTATGCGTACCACTGTCACAATACAACACATGCACGCGTACCACTATCACAATACAATACATGTACACGTACCACTGTAACAATACAACACATTTATGCGTACCACTGTCAAAATACAAAACCTGCACGCGTACCACTGTCACAATACAAAACATGTACACGTACCACTGTCACAATACAACACATGTAAGCGTACCACTGTCAAAATACAAAACATGTACACGTACCACTGTCACAATACAACACATGTATGCGTACCACTGTCACAATACAACACATGTATGCGTACCACTGTCACAATACAACACATGAACGCGTACCACTATCACAATACAAAACATGTACACGTACCACTGTAACAATACAAACATGTATGCGTACCACTGTCAAAATACAAAACCTGCACGCGTACCACTGTCACAATACAAAACATGTACACGTACCACTGTCACAATACAACACATGTAAGCGTACCACTGTCAAAATACAAAACATGTACACGTACCACTGTCACAATACAACACATGTATGCGTACCACTGTCACAATACAAAACATGTACACGTACCACTGCCACAATACAACACATGTATGCGTACCACTGTCACAATACAACACATGTATGCGTACCACTGTTACAATACAAAACATGTACACGTACCACTGTCACAATACAACACATGTATGCGTACCACTGTCACAATACAAAACATGTACACGTACCACTATCACAATACAAAACGTGTACACGTACCACTGTCACAATACAACACATGTATGCGTACCACTGCCAAAATTCAAAACCTGCACGCGTACCACTGTCACAATACAAAACATGTACACGTACCACTGTCACAATACAACATATGTAAGCGTACCACTGTCACAATACAAAACATGTACACGTACCACTGTCACAATACAACACATGTATGCGTACCGGTTCCATGACAAAAGCCCACACGACGAAAGCCCACACGACAATTGCGCACAGATAAAACCCCACTGTCATGAATGCTCACAGGAAAAATACCCACACCGATAAATGCTCACACGGATATATGCTCACACGGATGAACGCTCACATGGATGAATGCTCACAAGGATAATTGCTCACATTGATACATGCTCACACGGACAAATGCTCACACGGGCGAAAAGTTTGTGTCCAGTGGCCATTCCCTTCACATACAGAACAGAGACATAGCCTGAACGCTAACCTAAGTTTGTGTCCAGTGGCCATTCCCTTCATATACAGAACAGAGACATAGCCTGAACGCTAACCTAAGTTTGTGTCCAGTGGCCATTCACTTAATATACAAAACAGAGACATAGCCTGAACGCTAACCTAAGTTTGTGTCCAGTGGCCATTCACTTAATATACAAAACAGAGACATAGCCTGAACACTAACCTAAGTTTGTGTCAAGTGGCCATTCACTTAATATACAAAAGAGAGACAATGCCTGAACGCTAACCTAAGTTTGTGTCCAGTGGCCATTCACTTAATATACAAGACAGAGACATAGCCTACACGCTAACCTAAGTTTGTGTCCAGTGGCCATTCCCTTCATATGCAGAACAGAGACATAGCCTGAACGCTAACCTAAGTTTGTGTCCAGTGGCCATTCACTTAATATACAAAAGAGAGACATAGCCTGAACGCTAACCTAAGTTTGTGTCCAGTGGCCATTCACTTAATATACAAAAGAGAGACATAGCCTGAACGCTAACCTAAGTTTGTGTCCAGTGGCCATTCACTTAATATACAAAGAGAGACATAGCCTGAACGCTAACCTAAGTTTGTGTCCAGTGGCCATTCACTTAATATACAAAACAGAGACATAGCCTGAACGCTAACCTAAGTTTGTGTCCAGTGGCCATTCACTTAATATACAAAAGAGAGACATAGCCTGAACGCTAACCTAAGTTTGTGTCCAGTGGCCATTCACTTAATATACAAAACAGAGACATTGCCTACACGCTAACCGTGTGAGCATTTGTCCGTGTGAGCATGTATCAATGTGAGCATTTATCCTTGTGAGCAATTATCCTTGTGAGCATTCATCCGTGTGAGCATATATCCGTGTGAGCATTTATCGGTGTGGGTATTTTTCCTGTGAGCATTCATGACAGTGGGGTTTTATCTGTGCGCAATTGTCGTGTGGGCTTTCGTCGTGTGCGCATTTATCCGGTCACCATGCGTACCACTGTCAAAATACAAAACATGTACACGTACCACTGTCACAATACAACACATGTATGCGTACCGCTGTCACAATACAAAACATGTACACGTACCACTGTCACAATACAACACATGTATGCGTACCACTGTCACAATACAACACATGTATGCGTACCACTGTTACAATACAAAACATGTACACGTACCACTGTCACAATACAACACACGTATGCGTACCACTGTCACAATACAAAACATGTACACGTACCACTATCACAATACAAAACGTGTACACGTACCACTGTCATAATACAACACATGTATGCGTACCACTGTCACAATACAACACATGTATGCGTACCACTGTCGCAATACAACACATGTATGCATACCACTATCACAATACAAAACATGCAAGCGTACCACTATCACAATACAACACATGTATGCGTACCACTGTCACAATACAAAACATGCACGCGTACCACTAGGTACTGCAAATATCAATGCCTACTTTCAGAATACTGGTCTTCCGGGATGTTTCGCTGGTTGGCAGGTTTGAAGTCTTCAAACCTGCCAACCAGCGAAACAACAACGCTGCGGAAACCTCAAATTTCGCAGTTGCTACTTTTCTAATTTAACGCGATTAGACGACAGAGAAGAGTCTGTATTTATATTCGAACAACGAAATAGTATCTTCTTATACACTTTATAAATGTTTTTCTCTACATTTCAACGCATTTAAAACAATTTTAATAGTGAAATTAACGTTCGCAAATTTTAATTACTAAAACAAAATTCCTAAATTTTTTCACGTACCACTAGGCGACCGTACGCGTACCACCAGTGGTAGGCGTACCACCGTTTGAAAAGCACTGCTCTAAGCGAAAGGACCTAGCAGTTATATTTACACCCGTTCTCCCTTGTTTTAATCAGTCGTCATGATAGTACGGTGTGTCCGTAAGTGGGTGGAGGGCTTCAATCGGCAGTTGTTCAGCAACAAGGCACGATAGGAAGATGAAACAAGCGGCAAGTAAAAGAAACTCGCCACGGAATTCTCGGATGATGCCGTCAAAGTGTGGAGCGGTAACGCGATTTTGAATTATAATAGTGCTGCTATCAATTTGGAGCACCACAAAGAATTCCAAAAAATATCGTGGTCGATGGTCACTGTCACAGTTGTTTCGGCGAAGAAAAAAGGAGCCATCAACCTGCCATATGCAAGGCCACAGAACACATCCTTCGGACTCGTATTTAGGAAATGCGTATAGCTGTCCACGACCTCATACCCCGATGATGTGTCTACGGACACGGCCTGAAATGTCAAAAGCGTCTCTGAGCACAGCAGCTGTCAAGGGATGCCCTGGCGGATGCAGGCATGCTAACGATAAAGCTGCCGTGTTCAGGGGCACGACAAAAAAGACACCAGTACTTTGTAATGAGATTTTCACGCAATTAAGAAAAACTTCACCACCAACATGGAAGCAAAATCGAATTCGTTAAATACTGTGTCTTCCATTTGAACGTTACCGCCTAGTGTCATTTAATCTCAGGCCAGCAGCAGAACGCCATGTATTAAAGAATGTGACTAGTTGAGAGGGAAACCTGTTCGTTGTCAACGCGTCTACGGCATGAAGTATACTTACAGGCACAGCGTCACATGTCTCTAGGTCTGGGATCGGCGCCTCAGAACAGTCCGCCCCGGAAGATTCCTGGAGAAAAGGCGGTCGTGGTGGAGGCGGTAATCGGAACTCTGGAGGCGGTCCTGGACAGTCACACTCGTAGTCAGCACTGTCCATGTCCCACAGGGCGGTCAGCTCGGGTGGCGGCGGCGGGGAAGAAGGGGACGGAGGGGGTGGCCTATCAGTGCTCTTCGAAGTCATGGCTGATCCCACCTGCGAGTAAAATATGGTATAAATTAGTACAAAAGGACATAGGTCATGAGCACTTCATTTCTCTTACATGATGACTAACTCTACTCAGATCACAGAATGACATGCCATAGGTCGATCCCATCCACACCTCTGTCGAGCTGATATGCTTCTCTCCAATCGCTTAGCCATTCTGGTAACAAGAATGCTAGTACTGATAATCACGTCATGATCTTCGCTAGCGCTTTCGGCTCGCTGACATAGGCCAGAGGTTGTTGCCGGGAATAAAACAATAGACAAATACTGGGAAGTCTCGAGTGCCATTCCCCCCACCACCCAACGGACTCCTTTCGGCGGCCTCAGCATAACTGACGTACTGAACACTTATAATGAGGCCGCCAGTAAACTTCCATGGGTGAAGGTGACGACGGACAGTGGTATACAACCTCTCGAGCCAAATTTTAGGGTAGTATAAAACTGCCCATGCCTTAGCAGACTTGAGTCAAAGAAAGAATGAACACAGATTTCCCCTACCCGTCGCCTAAACGCCATCTCCCTCGGCATGCCTTCCGCCTCTCCCACGAATGACCATTCTGCAACTTTCGGTTTCATTTGTTATTTTCCAGGGCAGGGCTGTTTTCATTACAAATGAGTCTTCAGTTCTGCAACCAAGCTGTGTTCATTGCGCGTATGTGAAAGCAATTCAAAGACAGAACAAGTCATTTTGATGTGTGATCGCTTAAAAGTAGCATAAACACAGATACGCAAGGAAACCCTAAGTAATGCAAGTACAAGTATGATGCAACATCTACTTCAGAAATAGCAAAAAGTAGAAATGGGGGCAGTTTTCCAGCACAAAACAATACATGGGAAAGCAAAAGCAAAATCAAAAACGTTAAAGAGAAGAACAAGAGAAAGAATCAAACAAATGGACATAGAGGACTGTCTGTGACTGCGGAAGGAAGCACAGAATCAATGAAAGCAAATAACACGTAAATGTAAGCAATTTTCAGATGCTGTACAAAGGGGTTGGATGTCGACCACCGACGAACAGCACTGAACAGCAAGAAGATCGCTCACAAAGGAAAAGGCACAATCAGCAGAATGCTAAAGGAGCGTCTTCATCATAACAACGGACCAAGCAATCATTCAATCACGCTCCATGTCAACCGCAAACAAACTGACAGGACAAAGAAAGCAGAGTCAATATAAAGTAGGGTCAACACAGGACCGACGGCTGTGACAATGTCTAAAGAAGACTACGACTATACACGGTACAGTCCAAGTGTTCAACAGTGTTAATACCAAAGAACACCAATATAAATGAGAAGGATCCATTTCCAGCCACATCCAATCATATTAACATTAGTCTCACACTTTCAGCTTCTTTAAAATTTACCAATATCTTCCTTCAAAATTCTGTAGACATCTCTTTTCTCCTCCGTCCAAGCTACCCTTTCGGCTCATCGTAGTCTGTTTGGTATTAAAGTTCAACAACACAACACCTAGGTGCCATAAGTAAACGAAATCCCTTAAAGTAAAAGTTATACCGTAAATTCCTCATTCACGTCACTCCCATTCAGTACAAATATTTTCACAGGCACAATAAAGAGAGAAAGAAAGGAGTAAGTGAATAAGAATAAACAGATTTCGTACATTTGTTCCGTCTCCTCCGAGGTAAACAATATAAGGTGGATAATTTATGGTTCAGAGAGGTACCTAGTTTCGCTATAACGGTTCCTGGAAAAAGCAAGAGTGGGAATGTATGTGTCCTCTGGATTATAAAGGCAAAGTTTTAGTCAGGCCAACCCGTATTTGAACCTGCTACCTCCAGCATGCGAGTCTCATGTGTTGGCTCACGGGGTTCTTGAGAAGAGTGGGAAAGGTGGAAAAAGTGACAGGAACGCAAAATTAGTCATTCTCCTGCAGCAAGATTAAGAATGAGTTCGCTGCGCCTTCAGTCTCCATATCAATACACGGATAAGCTTCGTGAAAGCTGACTGACATAATGATCTTTCATTACGCATCTGGTACACAGATATAATTCAAAGAAATCTCTGAGGGTCGTTAAGTGAAATGGAAATAAATTTTATGACAAACGATTATTACCATCCCAAGTTTCACAGAAATCATAATGAAGATCTGAATTCAATAAAGATCATTCATGCAGGCCTTAGTTACATGAAGACGCAAGTTCTATTCAATTTTAGCAAAGAGGTAGCGGTGACTTACAATTTCAGTGGCAGTGTAAAAGAGTCTCAGTGATTTACTGTTAGCGTTTTCAACCTCACGCCACTTTCTGTGACATGTTGGATTTATAGTATACAAAGTGGCATTGGGACAGGCTCTT
Organism: Reticulitermes speratus; assembly: GCA_021186555.1. Taxonomy (NCBI): domain Eukaryota; kingdom Metazoa; phylum Arthropoda; class Insecta; order Blattodea; family Rhinotermitidae; genus Reticulitermes; species Reticulitermes speratus. Next base: position 47,122,327 of record JAJKFL010000001.1, read on the forward strand.
GTCCCGACTGCATCAGTTTTCTCCTCACTCTATCACTCCACCAATGCACTTCCACACATATCTTATTCTCCTACCATCTACGTTATATAATCTTAGCAACTGACGTCGTTAAATAAAACACTTACTTCTCTTTCCCTCTCTCGTGAAAGACGTGCAAGGTCTATGTCACCCTCCCCCCCCCAATCCCTTCACATTACAGTAGCTGCCTGCCTCTCACTCGGAAGGGTATCAAAGAGTAGCCTGATTCTATTACGATCAGACCGGATGAAACGGTTATTTAAGTTCAGTCGTAAATTCTGCAGATATTTTTTCTGTTCGAGATGCGTCTTTAAAGGCAGATCATTAAAATACTGTAAGTCATAATGAAGTACTATATCACTCATTGTTCAGTTTTACGTACGACGCTTCCTCAACAAGTTATCAGATATTGAAACCCATTAAAACGAAGAGATTTAGAGTTGAGGATTTTCTGGAGTGCAGACGGTTCTTCTTCGTGTGTGACACTGCACGGAATGCTGAATGCAGACAACGCTCGTATCTTCACGGCTTTAACTTCACACACGATAAGAAAAACGCGGAAGTTGCTTGAACTGTGCTGATGGGAGTGGTTGTAACACTGCAATACTGTATAATCCGGTTCAAATATCGACCGGGTCACTGCTTATGGCGACAGGGTTTTCGTGTTTTTCTTCAGTCCCTCCATGTGAATTCTGGGAGAGTACTTTGAAATAAGCAGAGGGGCAGGGCAATGAAGAGCCGCAAACCGAAGCGAATGGAGTAGATACACACAACATTCGTAACACCAATCAAGTGTCAGTGCGACATCTCTGGGAACAGCTCACCCAGTGATAAAACACACGAGTGCTCCCTGGTTCCGCCAGGAGGCCGTTGCCCTCATAGGATTCATTACACTTATTTATCATTTACTTTGAAATAGGCCACGTTCAACAAACATTCAAATTCGACGAACTGATTTAACACGACAAGCTTCCCATGTCATTCTACGCCCAGTTACGAAGCTGCATTAGTAAATAACCTAAGAATTAATCAACAGTCCATCCAACTGGTCGCAATGCCGGAAGACAACCAGGAATCACGCCGGTTCCCAACTATGTCGAGACGTACTGACGTAAATGTACCTCTCAAGGCGCGCTCTACAGCTTGTGTCAAAATGCATCACAAGACACAACGATCACACCTGACTACTGTACCTATAGTACAAGTTCAAAACTGTGCATTAGCAGCATGTCTCGAAGTGCATAAAGGGAGTTGAAAAAGTTTAATGCAATATGAAACGCCGAGACATAGCCGTTTAAATACCTGCTTCGTATTTTGTAAAACTCCGGGTTTGAATCAGGCCCGTAAACCAGCTGACGAATGCCTGTCGCCTTCCTCAGTTCTCCAAGTAAAATGTGAGGGCATCAAACTTTGGCTAAACCAGCAACACTTCCCTCTCAGTCCTTTACCAACGCTTCTCTCATTCGTGCCTACATGACTCAGGCTTACGTTTTGTGCTTAGGAAAACCTGATTTATTGAAACACGAAAGATCGCCCAACAATGTTCCTGTGCTCAATTAAGCACCACAACATGAAAGCGCATTTGGAAGAGAAGATATATCTTCACGCATGCTTAACCTACACACCAGACGTGGATGTGAGAGGTTAGAGTCCATGCTCCGGTCCCTTTAGATCCAAGGAAAGAGCCCCCGATATCACCCAGTAGGAGACGTGGTAGGTCTTAAGAGCCGGTTTGACCCATGCAGAGAAGGGAAAGTCTCTGCTTCGGCCGCGATTTGAACATCGATATACCGGCTGTCCAGTCCTTAGCCTAGTCACAGGACTGACGGGGCCAAATAACACGGTTTAGTTTATTACTTCCTTACATTCAAAATCACACCATCCCGCTGTAAGGTGATTATTTGAAGTTTTCAGATTTTACTATCTGCATTTACTTCCTAATCCCTTCTGGTTCCTCATTTTTGCAGATTCTGACTAGCCTACACAACGCTCAACTTCAATCAACCTACTGCCAAGGAAAATGCAAAATGTACCGAAATGAAGTGGAAAAATTCTATTACAGTTTGGAGGAAATTCGTTTTTCCCTCGTCTAAGGGCGGAATCTAATTCAACCGGTTCATTAAACTGGGACATGCCGCCGCAACCCGCTCTACACGCAACTGGCCGCTCGCTTCTTGCAGAACAGTAAAGAACAATCGTAACGCAGTATGATTACAAACGCTCCGTCAGCAAGACATTCTGCACCTTCCATTATCTTTCTCTTTTGCAGAGAGGATACCTCAAAACCCATGCGTGTATCGTTCAAAGCTACCGCAAGATTGTTTCTCGTGTTTTTCTGTGGATCTACAAAAAGAAAATGTGAGAAACTTTTATAATTATTATATAAAATCGTGTCATCTTATACTTATTATTTACGCATTACCTACCTAACTATTTCCATTGCCCACTAACATATATGCAAAGTCTCTAATTCAAATACCAACTTGAAGTTCGCTAGCTGAACCCATATCTAAACCTACTTCAGTTATTTCGGTTAGGTGTAATGTTTAACGAAATATAGAAAAGCAGGTTACAAGTTTTATCAAATACTACTAGAATTATAAAATCAATTGAGATAAGAAATAGGCTATGTCCTATATAGGACATGTATCGCGTAAAAAGGGATGAGGAATGAATAAAAACTTAGTCAAAAACGTTGTAGGAAGACACATTTGGTGGTCTAGGATTGAGGGGTGAATAATACTAATGCCGATCATAAGGAATGAGGCAAGAAAGAGCCATCTGGGCAGGGTTAGATTAACAGGTCCTTGTTACGGTAATGAACCTTGGGGTTCCGCATCAGATGTCTCATAAACTAGAGAGGTTAAATTTAACTAGCAAAACATCGCTAAGTAACTTACAGGTCAATAAACATCATATTCCTGACCCACTAGAACTGCCTTAATCAGAAGTAGGACCGTTTAAAATCTGGACATATGGGATGCGATATTTTTACACTTTGTTCCATACTGCTGTGTTTCGTTTGCAAGTATATATGACTTTAATATCGAACAATTACATATTTGGATCATACAATGTTAAAGAAAATCCATCCTGATGAAGAAAATATTACACCGTCAACATCCAAAAGTATTCAGCTGAAACTAGCACTACTTACACAGCGTCAGCTGAATACGTTTAAAATTGATAATGCAACTTTTTCCTCCTGAATATGTCTACTTGCTAGTCGAATCGAGTAGAGGAATGTTTGAACGTTGTATGTTTCAGACACGTAAATACTGTGTTACGATGGCATGATCACGAAATATGGCCTACTTGTACTGATAATTTCCCCCCCCCCCCCCGAAGGTGTCACCACTTTGTTGTAGTGGGGGGGGGGGGGGGGGCTTGCGTGGTCAAGGGATCCCGAGAGCTATGCCAGCGGTAGCATTGCTACTGGTAGGGTCACCCATGCTGGACAGGTCGAAGGTGATGGCCCAGACTAAGAGAGACACCCTGGCCCTCCAGGTTGGGGGTTGGGCGTAAGGCTAACAACCTCACCCCATAAAAAATCCAAATGTTAAAGAAACTGCAATAAAGCATCGGAATGAGGAGATAGACAGTAGACGGACTGGCCACGGAAAAGGACAACGAGATAGGAAGCGGAGAGGAAGGAACGATGTTACCTTAGCCACATGGAATGTAAGAACACTGGGAAAACCAGAGGCCTTGAGAGCAGTGAAGGAGCAACTACCAGGGGGCAGCAGGAGGAAGGGAAGGCCCAGATTGAGATGGGTGGACGATCTGGAGGAAGATCTGAAGAAAATAGGAATAAGAGGATGGAGAAAGATGGCGGAGGATAGAGAGGGATGGAGGCAGGCTATTGCAGAGGTCCAGGCCCTTCAAGGGCTGTAGCACCGCAGATGATGATGATGTACTGATAATTAATTAATACCTACTGATTTTTCTATTTTCTCCTTACTTCTGGCAACAAGGAAACTCTTTTAACATTCAGTCAATAGACATACAGTCGACCCCGGTTATAACGACATCGGTTTATGTGATACTTCGTCTATAGCGTCAGATATTCTCGGTTAGAACAACACTGGTTTCAACGACATAAAACATTCAGTCCCCTTCGTAACATTATAACCAATTTGCACAGGGACTATTTTTTGAAAATACTGAGTACATATTAATATTCCACAAAACTTTAAAGTTCGTAAAATGTCCTCAGTCTGTTTTCCATTCTGTCTTTGCGTCTAGTATCACGCGAGCCTGACAATCACTCAAACATGATGCAACATTGCAGTAATATACACTCAGATGGCAACTTCTCATTTTATGTTATGCTATGTTCAGAGAGTTTCTGTGTATAAAGAGTCCCTTCAAGCATGGCTATCTGGAATTCATGGTAATATTCCTTGCCACCGTAGCCTGTGAGCAGTGCGGGTAATACGTACATTTTGTGAAGGAGACAGAACGAGGGATTTAAAAAAAGTAAATGAAAAAGAAAGGAAAACCACATTCGTTTCGAAGTTCTCTTAGATATTACATAAGGACTCGTACCGCCTCCTCTTTACATACGTAGACTACAAGAATACTACTAAATTTGAAGAGCAACTGCAAAACTGCATTTATTAGAAAACTTAGACGTGATTCTTTTATGAAATTTGTACTTGAGGCTCCAAATGTGCACAGCGAATGGGGAAGTTCTGCCTATGATTATAGCATACTTCTTACTGCATGGCTGTGTAGGTCCCATTGATGTGCGGCCAACTTCCAGCACTGAAATGTAGGAATTAAATGTAGGAGGAACGACTACGGAACTGAATGGGTGCATTGCAGAAGAAAAAACCTTCATAAAATTTTCAGTAGTTTGTTCTCATGTCCGGTAACTTAATTGCCTACTTACAGTTCTTAAATGGACTACTTTCATGTGTACAATACATTTATTCGCAAGTATAAACAATCATCAGACTAATGATGTATTTAATGACAAAAGAGTCGTACTATGAAATACTAATAATTTACTCCTTGGTAGTTCCACCACGCGGAACAAAAGTTGTATGACAGTGATATGGACAAGCAAAATCAATAAGTCACCAACACAGCTACATTTATTAGACAATAGTCTTTTTATTTGGTTAAGCGACATGTTTCGACCTTATTTAGGTCATCTTCAGACTTTTACACAACACACTGAGGAAGAAGATATACAATTAAGTTATATAATTATTGTTGGTGTTTATTGAAGGTTTTAAAAACAATAAAATGAAGGAATATGAAACGGAACAGTACAGAATAGAATAAAACATGACAACGGAGGTATTACATTAATTTTTATAATTACATTCCATTTCTGTCCAAAGTTCATAAAACGTCGGTATCAGTCCAAATGTTACAAAATAAAAGAGAGAAGTTTTATCAAATAATTCAGTTACAAGCAGGCCTATCACTATGCATTTATATGTCAAATGAAGACAACGTAACATTTAGGTCGTCAATTATATATCTATAATATTTTAGTAATATATATTATATATTATATATTAGTAAAATACACTTCCGCAACGTAGGCCTACAAACACGAGTTAAATCGTCAGGTCATAAACATACTTCCGAACGTCCTAAAAAATCATTTATTCCATGTACAATAGGCCATTTGTTTACTTTCAGGAATCAGCACGAGAAACAAATTGTCAGGAATTTGAGGTTCTCACAGCGGTGTTAATGCCGATTTCGAGTCTTCTGGGATGTTTCCGTGGATATTGGTAAAGTTACCGACGTTTCAGAGGAGCTTGCTTCGTACATTTTCAAGATCCTCCGACACCTGTGTAACCATTAACAAAAGGACGCGGACTCATATCCTAAGCCTAAATTAATTTCCCATGGTAGAAAAACTTTAAGATAGCTGTAGAAATTGCTCCAACCGGTTTTGTACGTTCACACGCTTCTGCATTATTACAGTTGAGTAAGATACACTTTGGAGCATGGAATTCACGTACTTGATATTTATAAATATGGTTCCTAAGTCACACAAAACGCAGTGCATCTCCATTGGAAAGACTGACTGGTTAATGAATGTTAAGAAAATTACACCTCGACACTGAAACGGGAAACCGGAGTAGTTAGAAGAGGACGACTAAAAAAAAAAACAACTCTTTAATCAGAGGATCATAAAACGCCGAAGTCAAAGTGCAAAGTAGGCCTATTTGAGTGTTAATGCAGGTGGTACGGTACATACTGTTACCACTGCGCATTACACGAATAATTGAAAGATTATAATTCCCAAAGATTTTAGACAAGTTTAAGAGCTTCATGCGCGTGGGTTTCCGACTTTCGTAGCAAATTTCTAAACTACTGTTTTTTTATGAAGGGCCCCGCAGCAGATGCTACGGACGTACCGCAGCCTTCAGGCTTATTGTGCAAACCTGTGATGAAGATTATTAGTTTTTTTTCGTTTTTCTTGTAATGGAGCACCGGTGGAATGAAATTGACAGGGGAAAACCGAAGTACTCGGGGAAAAAAATCTGTCCCAGTGCCACTTTGTCCGCCACAAATCCCACATGGACTGACCCTGGGATCGAAATCCGGGCCTCCGCGGTGAGAGGTCGGCGACTAACCGCCTGAGCCATGGCACGGCCCTTAAACTACTGTTATTTGTATTTCATTTTCCTGGAATATACATTTTCAACGTTACATTACTGACAAGACACCAGTACGGTAAATCATTTATTTATATTTTTATTGATCCTATGAGAGATCAGAGAAACCGAAGAAGAGTGCGGGGTTATAAATTAACTACACGACATAACAGAAACAAATAATGTACACTTTCTCCCTGTATAATGTGCACCATTGGCCCGAAAAGCTATGCTGCCTCAATTTGTAATAAAATTCTATAATTCAGTTAATGTTTCAGTCTGTAGCTGTAAACAGCTCAATACGAAAATTGTAAATAACGCGGGCTGTTTAATTAGTTTGCTGTCACTAGCATCAGTCTTTAATAGAAGCTTCTTTAATTGCAAAGGTTAGGAGAGATGAAGTAGAAGAAACCACGACACAAATCCAACAAGTGGGGATATAATAAACTGCTGTCATATTGCTCATATTCAAAACGAATATTTTGTACGTGAAAGCACCACTGATGGGCTTTTTATATATGCACTGTCCTTTTCCGGCAAGGCTGACAAGACTTTTAACTTGAGGGCAGGTAGGCGGGGATTGTTTTGAGGTCAGCGTGGAGCCAACCACACGAGTTGTTTATAGGTGGGAGTATTCTAATTTACATTCGAAAAATCTGCACCCAATGACAAGTAGGAATGGTGCTCAGCCTCGCTCCGTTGCCCCTCACTTCCTTTCGAGTTCAACCGCGTGGAAATCCGGTGTGAATAGACTTGATAACATATAACGACAAACACTGCTGGGGCAGGCCATAGTTTATTGTACTGTAATTACACAGTCCAGCAAGGTTATTGTAACATAAAAGAAACCGTATCGTCTAAAGGGATTCTGACATGTTGGTTGCAAATCGAAAATCAAAAGTTCTGCATAACGTAGAGGTCATGAAGAAACTGCGCTTATCAATTTTAAGCGAACAAATTACGTGATTTTAATTTCTGTGTATTCTTTTTCGCTGTATTTATAACTTCTGTAACCATAACGCGCGAATAGACTAGTTACGGGTTCGATGTTTCGGGGATCAAACCCCGGTGGTGACGAGATTTTTCGCACCCGTCCAGACCGACTCCAAGGCCCCACCCAGCCTCCTGTACGATGGGTACCGGGCCTCTTTCCCGGGGTTACAGCGGCCGGCGAATGGCGTTGACCGCCCACCCCATCTAGCGCTGAGGTTAAAGAAAGGGTAGAGACAGACCTCAACAACCCCCCTCCACCGGCGACTTCATGGCATGTTACGCGGTGAATGTTACATATAACGTAAGAAGATGTTTCAATAGTAAATGGATGTCTTTATCATTTAAAAAATGTTATTATTTAAAGTTCGTAATTAAAAACAGCCTAATTTCGTGTGTTATCGAAATACACGTAAAAGTGTGATGTGTTAAATATATCTGCAGACTTCCGGCGTATCTGAGTCTCAGTAACAACACTGCAGGGGTATATGTAAACGTGACCGCCACACTGAGATACGAGTATGGAATGGAAATTACTGCAACAGTCTGCAGTCGCTCCGACAGCAACATTTCCAAAACTTTGCAATCCTCTTTCACATATTACCATTACTTGTAAGCTATATAATCCTTATTACAAATAAAGGTAATGCCTGCTCATCCTGCAGAATTACTGAACGGATTTATTTTAAATTTGTTACTGAGGGAGGTAACGGCCAAAACAAATACTTGTCGGTTGAATTTAATTTAGATTCCTGTCCATCAAATATAACCAAATTCACATAAAATTCAATTAAAACTCATCGCAAGAAGGAAAATCGGAAGCATGAATCTGCATAATACAAAACATAGAAACCCCTACGTTGATGGACAAATTTTGTTTTAAACATTTTTTAACCTCAGAATATTGGTCGAATAGAAGAAACACTTTTTTATCACCCCGCATGCAACGTGGTAACCTTTGTAACAGTCGATTTACGTCTGCAATGACAGTACCTCAAACTTCAACAAATAAATAAAATTCTTCCTAAATCAGGCCTTGAAGACACAAAGCGGTGTACCCTATCTTGAACTTCGGCGCTAGATGGAAGTGGGTGGCCAACGCCACGCTCCGGCCGCTCTGGAGGGGTAGGGAAAATCTCCCCCATATCGAGGTTCGAATCCCGGACTGTCCAGCCTGTAGCGAGTAACAGTACCTACTTATAGGCTAATTAACATATGTCGGGAGGGATAGGAAATCGCAAGTAACGCATCTGGAAAGATATACGCCACGGAGGTGGCTGAAGAAAATGCGCGGTAGCATTTAATTACAGATAATCTGCGATTACTGTATCTCAATATGGACTCTCCCGCATTGAACAACCTAGCCCGGTACGTGGAAGTCTACATTATGACGAAGTGTGCATGTAGTTATTCTGGGATTGAATCAGTGCCCTCAACTGTAATTTTATGAAGTGAAATTTTCTATGTAATTGACACACGTTATAATGAAGTGACTTGTACTGCAGCGCCTCACAGACATTACGGAACCAGAGGACTCTCCTGTGCTAGTCGGACCAAATACAGTGATCTCGAAATACTGACCAAGTACCCCTTGGTTCAATTGCGCTTTGAAGTATCTTGCCAAAGAGTTTCAGTTCAAATCGAATTCTCCGTGTTCCTGGAACGGGCTTAATATCCGGTTGGCAGAGACAGGTACCTCTCTGAAGATGCGAACACTTACTGAATCATTCTGCCTATCTGTCGAAATACCAGATGGGAATATGGAAATTCTAGTCTCACATCTACATCACAACTGTTGCTTTGACCCAGAGGCTAAGCAGAGATATAGTTCTACCATGCTTGTACCCAGCATTGTTTCTATTATTTAATGTTGGGGGAAGGAGCACATTCGAAAAATCAATTACCAGAATCTTCATTGATTCATGAACTAATACGCAATAACCCTATTAGAAATGCACAAAAGGCGTAGTTTGTGGTGATCGCGTGAAGGGAACGAAAACCTGGGGACGTTAATATTTATTAGAGATGAAACAATAAAGATGTGAAACTCACTGCTCTGCTTTTGAATATGATTCAGCTTCTGTGACAGTCGCGAAGTTTTCGGGCTTTAGAACAACAGGACATTTGCGAGATTTGAGACTCTCACAGCGATGGTGCTGAAGATTCAGGTTTTCTGGGAGGTTACACTGTATCTTTCGGCGAGTAGCCCGATTTTTCGGACGGTTCTGATGTTCAGGGTTTCTGGCAGGTTAACTTTTCGAAGTGTCGTAGTGCCTCCGAAACGTAGGAAAATATTCAACAAGTAACAGAGCATAACATCCCAGAATATCTAAATCTTCAACAGGACTACTGAACAGCGGAATAACCTCTCAATTACGAAAGCAAGTATCAGTACCATAACACATTTATAGTTTAAAAATAAGACAAGTGCTGACATGAAATGTGTTTTCTTATCTCCTGAACTCTTTCTTAGCTGCAAGTAACTTAACCAAAAAAAAAAAGCTTTGTTCATACAAGCTTAAAATTTTTCAAATTTCCAGCTTTATGTTACGTTCCTTTCCTACATGCAGACGCACTGTGTACCAAATACAAAAATAAATTTGCACAGTTTACCAATGTTTCATTTCTAGGCCTACGACAAAACACAATTTCAGGATGTAACAAAGAGGGATGAAGCTGGAGAAAACAGGACATATGAAAGTTACGAAGAGTATGTATGATACGTCTTCGCGGAGACAGTCCATGCCTTCCTAGCTGTACAGATAGCATCATAATAAAACAGGACAATTTACAGTTCTTGTTTCCTTTGCATGGATCCGGTCACATATACAGCTGCGATAAGCACCAGCTGAGCAAGTTTTATCTATGCAAATGAACATGAATTTAGTTATTTGTTTTAATGCCGTTATCTGTTGAGACAGTTTTATGTGGGCGTACTCGTATGTTCCTGCAAATAGAATTACAGCTCCGCATATGACACTGAACTAGAGCGAGCTGTTATTACATCTGGGGCGAAATTTCCAACAGCTTCTCTTTGTCTTCCCATTCCCCCAATCTTACAAGCGCGCACGTGAGCATACCGGGTTAGTAGTACATAAGAAATTTTGCATTAAAATAAAATACCTCCCAGTTTGTAGGACAAAAAATTAAACGTCCACAATTTTTACTAAGGCAAATAAAATGATTATTGTAAAAAAAATTTTGTTTAGGGACGCCCTGTATGGGGAACTGTATTAAACAAATACGTGGCAGCTGTACACAGCCTACGGCCAGTACTTTACAAAATTATGTTTCCAATTAGTGATTATGAAGTGTATCGATTACATGAGAATCTTTTTTTTTAATTTTTTTAAGTCGTCCTCTCCTACCTAATCCGGTTTCCCGTTTCAGTGTCGAGTTTGGAAGTTCTTTTGATCACACTTAGAGACACACCACAGTCGGTAGGACTCCACTGGACGAGGGATCGGCTCGTCGCAGACAACCTGACAACAACACACAACACTCACAAGAGACAAACATCCATGCCCCCGGTGGGATTTTTTTTTTCCCCTGGGTTTTCCCCTTTGATCCCTTTTTGTTCTGTATTAATTCTTTTTCGTCCTTTTCATGTCACTTACGGTCCACAACCGTCTTTTTACAACACAACACAACACAAACATCCATGCCAGCGGTGGGATTCGAACCCACGATCCTAGCAAGCGAGCGGTCGAAGACCCACGCCTTAGACCGCACCGCCACTGGATCGGCACATGAGAATCATACTAAGTGTAAATAGTCACATGAGTCTGATTATGTCGAACAAAAGGTCTATCGCTTAACGGGCTCCCAAAGATGTCTCAGCAATGGATTTTTCGCTGTGCAGGCTTCAGATAAACAGCATACACTGGATGACAGAAGAATCGTTCGATTCCCAAGGCAAGGGATTTTTCTTTCTTCAGTGTTTCCAGACTGATTTTGGAGCCCACTCAACCTCTTCCCCAGGAAGAAAAGCAGCCGGGGCGTTAAGCTGATCACTCCCCTTCACACAGAACCGAGGTTAAGGTTACGTGGAGCTGTATCTCCACTCCGCAATACTGTATGTATTAACAGCGTGATCGTTAATTCCGCGAAGGGACAAGATTACCTTACTGCACAGTCTTACAGCTTACCGTCAGTAGAATTACAAATTTAAAATGTATCGGCCTAGTCTAAGTTGTGAGAATGGCATGTCTTATTAGACTCTTCTTTCTGTATTTTCTAATTCCAAACAACTTCACACAAGGCAGCATTCAAAGTTACGGTTCATGGTTCGCACCCCCTTCACAATGCCTACAACGAAAAGAACAAAACTGATTTTTAACCACTAAGTACACAATTCAAATACAAATTTCCGGTTAAGAATGGGACAATTTACGGATCGAAGCAAGGATGTTCTACAAATTCGTTTCCACTGATTGTTCAAAATAATCTCCAACCCTATAAATAAGTCGTCAAATAATATGGACCACGTGCGTTAACAATAAAAAATCTTGCACTTTACCAACCCCGTTCGTATATTTGTTTCATATAAGAAATAGGAATGGCTTGTTGGTCTTTGTAACAGAGACTCCTTGCGCTTTAAGTGACAAAAGGAACAGAACTTTTGCATGTTATTTACTTTAAATTCCTGCTTCAAAGGTTTAGATCATAGTTACAGTACAAAATGCAGAGGCTACTGACCTACAGGTCATTTCACATGTAGAGGCGTATAAACCATTACTTAGTACACAATACCTTTCTTGATCTGTGACGATGTACGACTGGCATTTTAAGGTACCCCCTTTCAATCCCAGCCATATTACTAATTATCCTTACTGAATTTTCGTTGCTTTACTCTCTCTTTGTAGGAGAAATATCGGATAATAACTTAAAATATGCCAGCACTCCCTCCTTCCAAGTTCTTAAATATTTATCGTTCGTTATGAATATTACACAGCTTTTACAGTTGAAAGAAAGTCTTTCAATAACGTATGAACCGTCCAACAAATCATACTTACCTTCAATTGCCAAACCACAACACAGACTTTCAGAGCTGAGCGGACTTCAGTGGTAGCGGATAAAGAATTGGAAAAACAGTTGTAAGAAATAACGATGTAGAACACTGCCCAGGCTCTGTAAAGCTCGCAGAATAGCAAACACACAGACGTGCTTTGCTTTTTCATAAAATGCGCTGCGTTACCTGCAGCATACCCTAGAACTGGCCATGAAGGCCCAGGGGAGTAGAGGTATAGCAGTACTCTTTCTTGAACCTGAGCGAGAGATGGGATGGGTGGTCAACACCACGCCCCGCTGCTTTACCCCTGGGAAAGAGACCCGGTACCCATTGTGCAGGAGATGGGTGGGCCCCAAGGCCTGTCTGGACGGGTGCAGAAAATCTAGTCCCCACCGGGATTCGATCCCCTGGCCGTCCAGTCCGTAACGAGGCGCTATATCGACTACGCTAAACTGGCCCACACCTTCGGTATACACATCTATAATAAGTCAGATTACATAGACCTATTGGACTTGCTGGAATATGATCGATGAAAAATTTCACCCACAGATGAAAATGCTTCCGGCCGAAACTTTCGGCAAAGCAGAGACAATTCTGTCTTGAAGAATAATAACAGGCCTACTTCTACATTTCCAGCAATCAGTCTCCGTTCTTATTTTGCTCATTCATTTATATCAGACACTGGAAGCAAGACCTACTACGGGAAGCTTATGAGAACACAGGGTCAGAAAAGGACCCGATGGCCGAAGTTCTATTCTTGCGATTTTCATTTATTTTCACCACAACACCCAAAACAACTATGACGCCACCCTACATGTTCCTATCCCGTGGTTATCGGCGTCCCTTCTCCGTAGATATAAATGACCGCACCGTAAAAATGCCTAATCACCTGCATCCAGTGCCGAGATTGATAACTTGCAGACCTACGCGGTTTATATCCACGTCCCCTCCACCTTTCATGCTGGGATATGTGAACAACTACAGTTTTACTTCAACCCCATCAAGCATGGAATTCATCTGAACGTAAAGATATACATGTATTTAAGTAGCCAACACCAATGAAAGCATTGGGGGGGGGGGGGGGGGGGCAGAGGTAGAACTAGACGCATTCGGCACTACACGAATGTGGTCAGCTTCACGCTCCAGCGGCTAAAAGAGTTCTCCGTGGCAGTTACAAGGCGCCTGGATGAGAGCCAGAGCCGATCCGCACAACTTGGAGAAGAGAAAATCTCTAACCCCTGCTGGAAATCGAAGCACGATTCCTCGGTATTATAATCTTTGACCCTGTTACTACACCAACTCAGCGCTGTCGACTCCGGAAGCTCACCTAAAACGTTTAAAATGTCAGTTCGTACGTCCAACAAAAGACGCCGGGTCTCGGTTACAAACACCAGTCGGATAAATTCATTTTAAACTTACACATAATCGCTGTTACATTAAAAATCAAAATAAGGATAAAGATGTCTCTGTGGATGCCATGAAAGCGTATGAAGAGTAGAGGTAAACTGCCACTCATTCATAATGCCAGCATTAGTAACTGGTTAGCTTCACGCCCACACCGCTTTACCCTAGGGGAATATCCCCTGCCACCATCTGAATTGGAGGTTAGGTGGGTCCCAAAGCCGGTCTCGACGCTTTGGAAAGTAGAAAGACCTCTTGCTGCTGCCGGGAATCAAACCACGATTACTCGGACTGTCTAGCCGGTAGCATAGTAAATATACCGACTAAGCTACCCCGGCAGTGACAGATAAGAAATGTATACAAATTTACGGTGTAAAAAGCAAAGGGAAGAGTCTCCTTGGAAAACTTAGGCGTACACGGAAAGATAATACTTAAAAAGATATTAAAGAGGTAGTTTGTGGCGATGTCAACTGAATGCATCAGGATAAGTAAAGGGGTCAGTGGGAATGTCCTTGTAAACAAAGTGATGAACTCTCGGGCGCATACCACCTGAGGAATTCCTTACAAGTAGAGAGACTACGTGGTTCTTAAGAATGCGTTCGTTGGATGGAGTTAGTGAGGTTGCAGAACTATGAGCACAAATAATAAAGAAAAGTGTACCTGAAGATGACAGAAAATAAGAAAAGATGGGGTATAAACTGCAGCAAGTACAGTGGAAAAGGGCGAATAAAAGAAACAGGTATGAACACAGGAAGCCGATCCCAGTGGCCGCGCGGTCGAAGGCGTGGGTCTGCGGCCGCTCGCTTACTAGGATTGTGGGTTCGAATCCCACCGGGGGCATGGATGTCATTCTCTTGTGAGTGTTGTGTGTTGTCAGGTAGAGGTCTCTGCGACGAGCTGGTCCCTCGTCCAGAGGAGTACTACCGAGTGTGGTGTGTCTAAAAAGTGTGATCGTGAAGCCTCGAAAAATGAGGCGGCCTAGGCCCCCAAGGGGCTGTCGAACCATTTAAAAAATAAATGAACACAGGAAGCGGGTCAAGGTTAAGTCAACAACAGAAGTTGCAGACACAGAGACATATAAAGCAAAGGGATTATTACAAAGAACGTGTAAAATGACTGAATGTAAGTGGTTACAAATCACATTCTTATGTTGATTGATCTGCAGCTATTGCATGCGAAACAAATTTAATGAAGTGAGGAAACATCCCGAAGCGTCTGACGTATACGTCACTCTTGCAGTCACTTGACGTAATATTTGAAGTAAAGAAACGTCAGATGGTGGGAGTAGGTGTATTTCCTCTCCAGAGTCATGCATGGGTCTGCCCATATAATATAACATTAGCTTTGGAGAAGGTAGGGAGGTACGTTTTAGGCGAGGTGAAAGAACGCCCGCTGTTTGCTCGAGAAAACTGAGGTTCCACCATCTGGTTAACGGTGGTTATCAGTCATCCCCAACACGGCCTGAGCCAGCTTTCTTATTTTACAGTAACATCCGTGCCGACAATAGATCTAGCCGCAACATCACAAGTCAGCAGCCTTAGGACAGTGTATGTTTTTAATGTAGCTCTACAAATCCTTCTGTTATGAAGATGTGGGCAGCAGGTTCCTCCGAAACGGTGGTAGCTATCAACCAAACTAGAGGGCGTCACATCTCATAAGACAGTAACTTAATCTTAATTAGTGTGTAACATAAAATCATCCTGTGTACCTGTTTCCTTCTGCCGTCTAAGTTGGTTGCTACTAGGTTATAATCCAACAAGCCGTTTTCTCAAGTACATGAACAATATGTTACATAGCATCGAACAGTAGGATGGCTGTGAATTTGAAAGTACGAGCAGGACAGAGTCGTGGCCTACTTTGAAGTGCTGTCGAAGCGTTTTTCTTGAAAGTGCTGAAAATCACAGAACACCTCAGTCAGGAGAGCCGGAAGGCGGCTGTCTGATAGGCAGCAGGAGTGCTGAACGCTTGAACGCGACGTTCGGTAACAGAGAAGGTGCCAGGCCTGTAGTTTCAAATTGTTGGTAACATTAAAGAAGGAAGTACTTTTGTCACATTCCATCGATGATCAAAATTGACTAAACCTCATACTGACACTCTTTCAAATCGTCAGTTGAATATATTGCGCATAATAACGAGACAATATTTCAGGAATTACACTCACCCCGTCATCAAGTTACAAACATTTCTTCTCGTAACAAGTTATATTTGTGGTGGCGGAGGCAATACAGCAAGGCGCTTTTCTGAATGGCAGTCTAGTGCCCTGGTCCTTGTCGCAATATTAAATAAAACGAACCCTCAATGCACTGTTAGTCAGTCCAAAATGGTAACGTATTACACTTGTACAGCTTCAAGCCAAACATCGGCAAAGAGACTCAGTTCAACAGTAACGATAGTGACTTGCATTGAGATAAAGTCAATTTCAAGTCCTTCTACATGACCGATTACCATGACTATGAACTTTCAAATCCGCATTGTGACGTTACTCAGGAACTAAGCTCTCTCCTAATCATGGCAACCGGTTAACCATGGAAACCCTGGTTGTGGCGTCACTCACAAACCAAACTCTAAAGTAAACCGGGTGAAACGCAATAGAAAACGATAACCATGGCATCCAGGGTGCGACTCACTCAGTCATTCAATCACACCAGGGGTATTAGGGTAGATATTACGAAACATTATTCGATTCTAAAGAATAAAATGAGCATTATATAATTTGTCACCAAATAAAGTAAGGTACGAAATGTCACTGCAAGTTAACCATAATCCGAATGTTAGGGACAGAAATAATAACACCATCTATCTCAATGACTTTTCTAGCAAACGTTTTCCTTATAAACGTATTAATCAACTACTCTGACACAAAAAGTAGGAAACAATGTCGATCTGAAGAGACTGTACAGGGTTGGGCCACAAAACGCGCATGTGGTAATTAGGGGATGGAACAACAGATTGTGAGGGGTTGTAACCACAAGCTCAGGGTGCCAGTTATAATGAAGATGTGCCGACCACACCTCACCAGCTGACGGAAACAATCGCAATAATTAGCCGCTGCCCGTGAGTTACTGTGCTGCCACCTCGCGGTAGGAAGCGGTCTGACTGATCTTTAAAGCCAAACAACCGAGAACAAGCTAATGCATCTCAATCATCGTCGGACAATACCACCTCGTAACATCTGTGTTATAGGATACGGCGTAGAGGTTGGGGGGGGGTCAGAAATTCGGTAAGATCATGACCAGGTGTGTAATAACGACTTCCCTGTCCATTTTCGGAACCTTAATTAGAACCGCATATGTCCGCCTATCCCTTGTTTAAATTGTAGACATCGATATTATAGGCAACTGCACGATTTTCGTAAAACTCCGCATAAAAAACATGACTTTCGTTAAAAGGGCACTTTTCTAGAAAGTGGAAGTAACGTCTTGGCTTAGAGAAATCTGGGCCTATACTCTACGTAGTGCTACCCAAAAGTTCCCGCAATTTGAACGTCGCGAGGAAACCGGTTTTAGTACGGACTAGTGGCGCCTGGTAGCACTGCACGTATCCTTTGTGAACCAGTGTATGACGTGGCTTCGCGCTGAGTGCACACATTCTTTCGATCTACGCATTTTTATAACGTCGTGTTTGTGCCGTTTTGCGATTTTTTTCCGTTGAAATGGTGGACGTGAAGGAGCAGCGTGTTTGCATCAAGTTTTGCTTCAAACTTGGCAAGAGTGCTGCAAAAACTCACCAAATGATTAAACAAGCATTTGGTGATGACGCTTTGGGTCAGACGCAAAACTATGACTGGTTTAACCGGTTTAAAAATGGCCGAACATCAGTTGACGATGACGAAAGTTCTGGACGATCTTTTTCGATATTGACGGGATTATCCATAAGGAATTCGTGCCTCCAGGTCAGACTGTCAATGCGAAGTTCTACTGCGACGTCCTAAGGGGGCTTAGGGAGGACATGAGGCGGAAGCAGCCAGGCAAATGGCGCACGAACTGGGTGCTCCATCACGACAATGCACCCGCGCACTCCGCTTTGGCTGTGCAGCATTTTTTGGCCTCCAAAAACATGACGGTTGTACCCCACCCCCCCTTACTCGCCTGATTTAGCCCCCTGTGACTTCTTCCTCTTCCCCAAGATGAAAATCAAGTTGAAAGGACGAAGATTTGACACGGTAGAGGAGATCCAGGCCGAATCGCAGAAGGTACTGAACACGCTGACATAAAAGGACTTCCAGGACAGCTTCCGATTGTGGCCGAAACGTTGGGATCGTTGTGTACGCTCCCAAGGGGAACACTTTGAAGGGGACGGTGGCGACTAGGACTTTGAGTGTTTCTGCTTTTCTTTCTGATACATTTCGGGAACCTTTGGATAGCACCTCGTACATTTATGTTCAGAAAGAGTAACAATTTAGCTACAGCAGCTGGAAATGTCACAGCCTATGAGATACAGAAATACATCATGAATGTAGGCCCACCTACAAATTGTGAATGAAGAAAACTGTGTTATAAAATTAGAAACATGGCAACAAAGTGAAATTATTTTATGTGATGTCTGGCAAAACATATAAGTACAGATAGAAACTGTGGATATTGACACGTCCACATTCCTGCTAGCGTCTCTAGCAGAGAGAATATTGTGAAAAAAAAAAAGCGATATCGATAATATCGTAGTGACTCTTTCCCTACACAAAATTAACGGAATGCTTTTCGTAAAGGAGACTGTAAGTGCGTGTTTTGAGGCAGTCGCAACGTTGTCCTTCGATCTTTGCGTCACTGAATAGCAGGTTACCAAATATTCAGTGACGCAGCGTAACAACCCAGAAAGGTGGAGACCTCGACGGAGACTGTGTTTTATGTGAGGTACGAATTGAATTTTAAATATTTATTGCGTGTAATTGGTGTTTCAAAGTGTTAAATGCTCTGCATCGGTCTTCCATCGTTTACAAATAACTCAGTCTCACATTTTATTCATAACTCTGGAGACAGAATAGGCCCTGTGTAACAGATGAATGCTGCATAAGTATCTAATATACGTGAATCCAGAGGTGACAACAGTCTGAGAAGTTCAAAAGCATGTTCAAATCTCAGTATAAATAACAGCAACGCGATTTAATAAATAGCACATACAGTTTGTGTTTTGTAAATAAACATTTAGCGTATATTTCGAATTAAAAAGAGTATTTGAAAGCTGCCATATTCATAGAAAAAAATACTGTTATAATGAATAATTTATAAGGCGTGTTTTAATATTATGGATGCAGGGCATTTGAATAATTTGTAATCACTGATGACCGCCATGCCTCTCTCCCTTAAAATCGCTCATTTGTTATATCTAAACATTTCCTAAAATCCGGCGAGAAATGTGTGACACACTAATCGCGGGGTACGTACCACCGTCAGAGTCAAATTTCAACTGTCTTATGCAAATATTTCTCTGGATCAGAGCAAAACAGCTGCATCATAAAGAAAATTCGTAATCAGAAATAAACATTCAGAAGACTTTTCTTCCTTCTTTCCAGCTTCCTCTCCTTCTCTTCGTCTTCCATTCATCAGTGACATAAATCACACGACGTGCTAAGCTTTTGAGAAATACCGAGCGAGATTTTTATCTTATATTCACCGTGCATTTCCGTTCAATATTTAACAACCAACTAAATGCACATTTTATTTAAAACTATTTTACAGTTTTCTTAGATTCCCCTTAGATTAGATTAGATTAGATTAGATTCTGAAATCAGACCGAAACATATGTAGGGGAATCTAAGAAAGCTATAAAATAATTTTAAATAAGATGTGCATTTAGTTGGTTGTTAAATACCGAGCGAGATATTTGAATCACCCTGTACTTCAAAGTGTCAAAATATTCAAATAATTTTAATTTCTAAACGCGCAGTCTATGGTTTTCACAGTACAGAGAAATTCAAGCTTTGGTATGATACCGGATATTTGGTCTGCCACGTCAGAGGCTTGGAATAACAAAAGCAGTTGTCACAAATCATTGCAAATTTACTGACAGACACAGAGGAATATTTTGGATTTATGTGTATGGAACCGTCCTATCGGATCACGTCACATCGCTTTAGAGTGTTATGTTGAATATCAGTTACGGTGTTGAACGCGGAGATAAAATGCCTTGATATATTACACTCCGAATTAACTTAGCGCCGTTCCATGACACATGTCACAACTGCTTAAAACAACGTATGAAAATTAAGAAACAGACACATGCTGGGAAAATAATTTTAAAAAAGACTTTATGCATGCTTCAACAAATTTTGTACGGTTCTAAGCTGCAACTCCAAAAACGACTAGCCAATATGGAAATACAAAAACACATACATTATTTTAGTCAGTGAGTGTAACATAGATATTGTGCGTAATTTTGGGCTTGAGCCGCGATGTAGATGAGGTCTGCTCACTTCTTGAGTCTTGAAGATGGGACAGATAGGTTGTCCCGAAACGTCGGTACATAACTACCATCAACGCTGCGTAATATCCCAGAAGAGCGCAGATAATGTACACATTGTTCTAGAATACGTTTCACCTCGAGACATACGATACATCCGACAACTTACATCTGAAATTCTAGCACTATTTATAATAATGCTAGTATACCCGTTGAAATTTCAAAAGGAGAATTTGACAATTCCCAATTATAACCGTGCTTTCCATAGGCAGCGTCCCCCCCCCCCCCACTCTTGTATATTACAGCCACTGATGGACGCCATGAAATTACAATTTTACTGAATATACAAGCTATGAGCTTGAGAAGTATTTGGAAGAGAGCTTGACAGAATAGTTTCTACTGGGTAAGTTAGAGGCTCAAAAACAGATGGAAGGACTAGTATATCTCGACGGCTTCATGCTGATAGATTTCGTTGTTAATTACTAAAGAAAAGGCGAAGTTCACCCAATAACAACCATGAAGGCACGGAGGGGGAGTAGAGGTATAGCTCCACTATTTCTTTAACCTCAGCGCTAGATGGGGAGTTAACGCCACGCCCCGGCCGCTTTAACCCCGGGAATGACTCGGTACCCATTGTATGAGGCCGGGTCGGCCCCAGGGCAGGTCTAGTCGGGTGCGTAAATCTCGCACCCACCGGGATTCGATCCCCGGACCGTGCAGCCCGCAGCGAGTCAATATGCCGATTACACTATCCTGGCCCACTACTACAAACTGGTAAAAAGTGTAATGTTGTCCTTATCTACACAATTTAGGCATATAAAGGCAGCATAACTCCAGTCATTCTTAGCCTGGGCACGGGATAGAGGTGAAAGGTCGACTTTACGCCACATTCGCTTTACATCAGGGAAAAAAACAACTGATACCTATTAAATAGGAGCCTTGGTGGGCTCCCGAGTTGATATCGACGTTTTGAAGAAGAGAAAACTCGCTTACCCCTCCCAGGAATCGAAACTCAGAACGTCCAGCCAGCAGCCTAGTCACCACACACGTAATAACTACCACTGGCACACACACGAGTAGGATTAACTCAAATATTTACTTGCCACTTGAGGAGAAATCGTGACAGTATTTCAACAATTCAGCTATTTGAACTACATGCGAGTATACAAGCAAGCACACATACGCAAACACAGAGTATCTTTCATCGCTTACCGGAGCATAGCAGTTTTATCGCTCAAAAAGCCTGCATCCACCGGGATATCCTGTGACAGCTGCTGTGTTCGGGACAGCGATAAAAGATACGAGCGCGCGAGTGAGTTTGATTCGCTGACAGTTTCTTGCAAAGAGAAGCGTTGTTCGTTACTTGCTCGGAACTGTTCACAGTAGTCCTTCTATAGCCTACCACAAATACGTGTAGCTATTATATACTTCAAATCACTGCCTATGCTGATAACGATGTAGGCCTACTATACTTCTCTGCCCGCTTTATGACACCGCATGAAGCATAAGACTTCCGGTTTCGTCACAGACTGAAGCTCCGATTTACCTGACGGGACCGGAAAGAACAATCGTTAGTTTAAAGATATCCGTACATCGAGGCAGAAACACTTAAGAACACAATTTTACAAAAACTAGATTTATCAGGCCTATTGCAGGATGTTCAATATATCTAACGAGGCTAACTTATTATAAAGCAGCCTTACCTACTGCACGAAGACACAGACTGAACCAGCCGCCAGTGAAAAGACTCAGTAATTTTATTCTCGCACTATACAATGTTCAGAGAAAATTATCTCACACCAAGAATGCTTTATACCAGGGCTGGTCAACATGCGGCCCTAGAGGAAATTATTTGCGGCCCTCGCTCACCTGAAGAGTTCCAGTAGGACAATTTAACAAATATAATATAACAGGTCTACAGAACATAATATGGCAACTTTGTTGCAAAGAAAATGTTTACAAACCATAACTCATCACCTTTAAAACAGCTAACAGTAAACCAATCATTCTTCGTGTGGTATCGAGTTTCGTAAGGTCTACTACGTCATTCAACCGTACTTTTAGCTTAACGTATTGTTTGTAAATAACGGCGTTTTAGTAAATTCAATCCCCCCCCCCTCCTTTCAATACATGTATACACAAGTCCGGCCCTCAGACCAGTCCTTAACGAGTTATGTGGCCCTCCTGTGGGTTGAAGTTGGCCAGCCCTGCTTTACACAATGCATTTTACACAAATCAGAAAATCATTATGAAGAGTGAATTGCAAGTCACTTAGAAGAAGCGGTCGGGGCCTATTTTAAGTTGCATCCTGAAATAATATTAAAATTTTAATCGGAGTAGCCAATGTCTTGGCCGAGATTTGAACTGGGCTCTCCTGCATACGCAGTCACATTTGAAAGGTTCATTGGGATTATGTAATATACATGGACGCTCATACATTGGCCCTGGTCAGAAGCGAACGGTCAGTTCGTCTTTCTCCGCGGACAAACACAGGCGTTCATTAAACAGTACACGAAATCATAACAGCATCCACGGCAGCGCTTGAATTGCGGTCATTGTTCCAGCTGTTTGAAATACCTCCACGCCCCAGACAGGAATGGGACTGAACAAACACTAACATCACAAGGGTATTCAAATAACGGTACTGATTACATTAATTAATGTTTCTTAATCACAAATACATTCCATCCGCAATGATTCACGTCGTGGAAGTGGGAGAATTAAGGGAAAAGCATTAGCATCCCCTGTAATAAAGGTTGTGACATAGACCAGGCGGTTTTTCCATGGGTATGAAGGAAAATTCGCATACTAATTCAAGGTTCTCCAAGATACCTGCTGAGGACAAAACTTCGCTGAAAAGTAGGAAGGGTAAAGCAAGATACTGAGGTTTTTCACAGTGGTGCAGCGGAGGATTCCATTCTTCTGGACTAAGAAGCTGCGTCATGGGTTAATCGGATCCCGACGTTTCAAACGATCTATTGGCTTCATCTGTAAGGGCCAATAATTCCTTGAATAATCCATTCCTCCAGGAGCCATTTACCCTTGAAGATAAGGGTAGTACTGTCCTTCGAAAAGCAGAGATCTCTTACCCCGTGACCCAGCGTCCTATCCCAGAAAAAAGGAATCCTCTAGGAAGGGTCAGTCAGGGTAGGTGCAACAGATTTGCGGCTTATTAGGGTTAATTCATACATACAGGATTGTGCTCCTGCCGTGCACTGGCCGTGAACCGACTGTACCGTATAACGCTAATTCAAATACGCGGGGCTATGTCCCTGCCGTGCTGCCACCATATCTTGTTGCTGGCATTCAGACGCAGTACGGCAGAGTCCTTCGTGAAAGTCTGCGTGGTAGCCCGGAAGCAGACGAAAATTCAGGGGCAGGCTTGGACGGCCTGCAAGTCGCCCACAGGCTGCCGTATTTCGATTCACACATGCAGGCCTCTCTGTCCCGCCTGTGCCGTGCGATGGCCTTGAGAAATCACTTCAAAGCGGTCCATGGCGACACGATCGGAGCACGTCAGGGGCACAGCAATGTATTGTGAATCAAAAGTGTCGCACTGTGTAATTCGAATGGGAATGAAATAATATAAATTCCCAGAGACACAACAAGGCCTGCGCACGGCCCTGTATGTGTGAATTAGCTTTTGATGTGCAGAGGCAAGAGACACAAACTGGATAACAGCAGGAACCTAAGACTCGTTCTGTGATATCAACCAAACATAGGGAATAGAAAAAGCGTTAAGGCAACAGAAATAAGCTTATTCCAGGGAAACACGAATTTCCCAAACATCTATGGGCCAACTCAAAATTTTAGACGCCAGAATGATGACAGGAAGGAAGTACCGTACTGAGGGCGAAAAATATTAGGCGCCAACGTACAAAACTTTGTCGCCACTCCTGGCTTATTCCATAAAGGGCAGAATAAGAAAGACAGGAGGAAGAGCAGAAGCAAAAGGATGACGTTAAGGAGGAGGAGAAGGAACGGGCGGAGGAGAATGCGAAGGCAGAATGGGAAGCAAAAGGAAACTTTGACAAAATCAACAACGGTTTACTACGTATACGAAACGGGGGTTACAAATAATCATCGTGATTATCCATGACATAAAATTACGAGCAGTAAAGATAAAATGATGAATTCGCAATTCCGCCAATTCAGTTTGCAGAACTTCATGCAGGTATAGCTGTAATGAAATTAACGAGCAATGTTAACACTGCAACGTACTAATTAAGCTAATGTTGGCATTTAAGCAATCAGCATGAGTCCACAAATCCACTTTCACCATTTGCTGCTCGTTTTAATTCATCATTTAATTAAATAAACCCCCATATCTATAATGAGTTACGATATATGAAAACTATGATACAATTGCTTCCTCGCGTTACACAATTGTCCACGCCATTTTCAAATGAGAGCTTATAGGACACATTATTTCGTTCCATATTACTCCCCCTAGAATACGCATCACGAACACGCTGTCCGCGGCCACAGAACCTCTGTCATATGACAATCTTTGAACACTGCGTGCAGCCTCCACATCACAAGAAATCGGTTTCAGCAGGCTTTTTATAACTTTCAGAGATACAATTTCAATGAAGATATCAAAATATGTGCCTTCTTATCTCTCTCATGCCACGGCCAGGTGACTTGAACGAATCATCAGAGATAATGAATAATTAACTAAATATTTACTACAATGCAAGGTCGGTACTCAACAAAAAGTAATCCAAATTATATGCCTTGTCGTGCCTTGCTATGTCGTGGTGTAATATATATATATATATATATATATATATGTTACAGTTAGAACCCGACATCCGTTAAAACCCCAAGTCACTAGGTAAAACTGGTTCCAACAAAGCCCTGCCGTCAATACTATTAAGTAGTTACTTCTAGAATTGACTGTCTACTATTCGTAAAATCTAGTAATAACCGATAGGTTATTAGTAGGTTAGGTTAGGTTAGGTTAGGTTAGGTTAAGTTTGGTTAGGTTAGGTACGGTTAGGTTACGTTAAGTTACGTTACGTGACGTTACGTTAGGTTAGGCTACGTTACGTTAGGTTACGTTACGTTAGGCTTCGTTGGAGCTAGTTTTACCTAGCAAGATCGGGTTTTAACGGATTTTGGGTTCTCACTGTAATATATATACACATATACATCAACACACATACACGTACATATATACACGGCTAACCCTTGTTATTCTGCCGTTACATATGGCAGTAAGTAGTTATGAGTAGGAACATGAGATCGCTAGAATACATGGCAGTTTAGAGTGTAACGAGTCGGTACTGCAGTGTCCACCTTTGCTAAAAGAATTTAAACGCGTACTTCTAGGTAACGCTACCGTTTATTACATGCTGTTATCCTATCAACTTCTGCGTCTTGCTGTTAGCAAACACACACTTGACATTCCACGAATTTTTAAAAATTCATGGCGCGCATATATTCAGTGACAAAGAGTGGTCTCACCGAATCCCTCAAAGTTTGTAGTATATAAGAATGGATCACAGTCAAAAAGTAGTATAACCAAGTAAGATGTTGCAATAATTTCCCCTCCACATTTCAGTTGGCTTTACGCCTGTAACATACATGGACACACAACTGGTATATGCGATACGTAATAAATTAAGCCAGTTGGGAAACACCGAAATAGACCAGCTTTACTCTGTACAGATTTGGACGTCTGAAGAGAGTATAAGCTTGGCTCGTGTTAGCAGCAAGACAAGATGTTAGCAATTAGTCATATCGGAAGTGGCTCCTGTTCCTCTGCCAGACAGGAGGTGGATTTAAAAGAGAAAACGAAAACAATTTAAAACCTGTGACAAGAAATGGATGACTTCTAATGTCTCTGCGTCTGCTTCTGGTTTTCCCAGAGAATTTATTTCATTTGTTTTTATTAAAACTTCAGCTGCAGAGTTGCTTAAGCCAGTGCAGCATTTTATACTGTCATTTCAAAACGTCTGGCATTTACTTTGCTCGTCGCAGAAACACGCAGACTGCACAACGAGTGAACAGGAATTTAAATAGCTGTCAAAAAGTTAGTTCCCTTGTGATATATGTGTAGACAAATATTCCCAGTTACTGTAGTCAAGTAGGTGTACTGCTCCTAGGCTGTTGTACTACATTTATCGTGCACTTCTTCACACCCTCATGGCAAACTTCTGCGCAATGCACGATTCAAATAAATCGTAAATACTCCAACCAATTACCCGAACATAGTAATTTAATGGTGACGTTTTAAAACTTGTATACGGAGGGAACTATTTCGAATTTAGGCCGGATTATCGGATCTCCTCAGATTCCTCTCAATCAGTCTAGAAAAATGTTACAACGGTAACTTAAAACGCAGCACAAATACCACCTCTCGGTCTCCCGCACTCATCGTTGTCAGTACTCACCATCTTATATACTCTACAATTGACACGAATTAATTAAACGTTTCTTCAGAGATAAACTCGAGGATGCGCGGTACGAAATAAAACCGTAAGTGAAAACAACACATATTGAAACATGCTGTTTTTTGTTTCCGTGAAAAAATATTTCCCTTTTATTACAGATAATTACACAAGAGACACCGGACAGAAGTTTTTCCACTAAGGCAGGCTTCCATTTACCTCAGATTCCGCTTTAGACAGGTTTCACTGTAATCTTACTAGTGATTTTACGAATAAAAGTTATTTCTCACGCAATGTTTTCAATGGTCAGCTAAATGCCTTCCTTGAGGCCTACTCTTAGATGATTCTTATTGGATTTTTTTAAGAAGTGCCCCGCAGCAGAAGCTACTGTTGCACCGCAGCCTTAAGGCTTCTTGGGCAACCCTGTGATGAAGATGAAGAGAAAGATGATCAGTTTTTTTTTCATTTTTCCAGGTAATGGAGCACCGGTGGAATGAAAATGACAGGGGAAAACCGAAGTACTCGGGGAAAAACCTGTCCCAGTGTCACTTTGTCCACCACAAACCCCACATGGACTGACCCGGTATCGAACCCGGGCCTCCACGGTGGGCCATGGCACGGCCTTCTATTCATTTACTTTATCAGTTCTTGCGATGTCTCGCCAGTTTGTATTTTTCTCACCCTAGACTACTAGGAAGGCTGCCTAGGTCTAGGTGTCTCGTAAAATTAACGGTGCTTCACCGAGCAGGTAACACCACAAGGCAGAGACTGCGTACAGCTGACAGACACCATTCCACAACAGACACATCTCTAATCTGAAACCACATGAAAATCTCGTGCAGATGAACTCAGCTATGATGATGCTATTTTCAAAGAAAGTCTTGCAGCATTCTGTAGAAGATTAAGGGTGACAAAGTTATTCTTCATAAGAACGAAGATTTGAATTATCCAACTACAGAAGATTCTGGATATAGAGGACGAATTCCATTAGCCTGCAATTTTGAGTATGTAATTTGTAAGTGGACCTATTTTCCTGTGTGGAGTTTAAAATTTGCAAAAAAAGAGGTTTGAAAAAGGAGGGCGTGAGTGACAAAAACTAAAGGTGCATGTTGCAAGCCGAGAGAAGAATTTGAGGAGACGGAATGAGATTGACTCGCTTTTGACAAGTTTCCGGAAGCCTAGGTTTTAATTGCGATAGCCAGTCATGACAAGCAAAATTATTAGCTCTCAACACTGTAAAACATAGTTACTCAAATCTACTTCGTTATATAAATATATATATATATATATATATATATAAATAAGAAATTGAGACGTTAAATTTCATTCAAAACTGTGTATTTAATCTACCATTCTTGTCAACCTGATGATGGCCCACTGGGCCGAAACATGTTGTTGAGTAGATACTCAATAAATGAACATTTTCTTTCGACTGACTCTACTGTGATTCTTGTTATCAAAAACACAACGGAGATGAATCGTCTTAAAAAATATTCCACTTAACATCTGGAGAGGTGAAACATCATTAATATGTACGTACCAGGACTTTATCCATTATCACTGAACACAACTGTCACAAGGTTCCGAAAACAGTCTGCTTTCGGAACCTTGTGACAGTTGTATTTAGTAATAATGAAAAAAGTCCTGGTACAGATTAGTGATGTCCCACATGTTTAACCATTGTCAAAAGATTGTATGGTGCATCTGGAAAGGTGGTACATACCTCTAGGAAAATACACAAAATCTCCATTAAAAGATCGGTAGGTAAATAACATGTATCGATGTCGCTCTTTATGCGAAGAATAAAGTAAAATCTACTGCGTGTGTTCGAGTTATACCTTCTTGTTGAATGTTAAGGAAGGAGATTATTGCATTTACATCCCCAATGAGTCGTAACACGGAAATTCCATTCGAACTCCTCTTCCTGCCTGAGACATTATTTCTGTGAATTGTATTGATCACATGGTGAATGTTCTTTGTATGTCTGTGCTTGATGGCTGCTCTTCAAAGGACCGAGAAGCTGCTGAATATCGCAACTACAAGGTAAGGGAGGTCGGTGCTCAAGACGCTCTGTTGGCAGGTTTCACTGCCTGGATCGTCTCTTAAGACGTCATGGCAGGAGCCGCTAATGACACCGTTTGACTATTCTCTTTGTGTCTCTTCTATTGACTGTGTTAAACACTTCAAGTCAAGTCCTATCCCGGATAGCAAGTCTAGCTCACATGGCACTGACACGGGTATGTCTATACTACTTGTAACTGTTTGAAAATTTCGTCTGACGTTGTGCACTAGAGCTCAGAGTATTTGAACAAGAAGTAAGTAAAGAACCGTAGAAGAAGAAAGGAATGAAAGAAGGAATAAAAAATAACAAGTTAGGAAATTCCGCGGGGCGTAATGTTCTGACGCGTTCGTTGTGGTATGTCCTAACATGTGAAATGAGTGGACTTTAACACACACTATGATTTCTCCATGTAACAGATTAGAATCCATCGTCGGGGAGATAAAGTGCCCGCTGCTCAACTGTTTCTTCAGCCTCAGCTCGTATCCCATCGAGAACACGGTTTGTATCAGTTATGAAGAGTAGTCATGGCGAGAGATCATAAAGCTACGTAGGTCTTCATGTAAAGTGTGTCATTTTGTCTGATTTCAACCACAACCGAAATGTGTCGACAAATATTTAGTTAGAAATACGAACATGGAATATCACGAAAATCCGTCCGATGGGAATCGCCTGATGCATACGGAAGGACAGACTGAAAGACGGACGTAACGAAGCTAACAGTAGCCTTCTGCACAGAAATGAAGGTACAAGACATACATAAAGGGCAGACAAACGAAAGGAAGCAATCGTAGAAGAAAGAAGAGTGGGAAACTTGTAAGAAGAGTTAAACGGCTCTTCTCTTTTTTCCCTCTTCGAAGAAAATAAAAAAAAAATCGAAGAAAAAATATGCAAGTCTGAAAAGAAAAATTAAGGAAGAAAGGAAAGAAGGGAATAAAGAGAAGCAATTGAAGAGAAGTATTTATATGTATGCACCCTACTATTCATCAGCGTATCCCCAGTTACGCGCAGTTTGAGCGAAGCACTACAGCAGCGAAATGCCCAGGCTACAAGCTACCTGCAGTTTTAATCTGCATCACACATAAAACTATAGTAGGTCTGTTTCGGGCTGAGGGTCTTATTCTGTAAACAAGTAGGTCTGTTTCGGGCTGAGGGTCTTATTCTGTAAAAAAGTAGGTCTAATTCGGGCCGCGGGTCTTATTCTGTACACAAATAGGTTTCATTCGGGCTGCGGGTCTTATTCCGTACACAAGTAGGTCTGATTCGGGCTGAGGGTCTTATTGTGTAACAAAGTACGTATGATTCGGGCTGCGCGTCTTATTCTGTACACAAATAGGTTTGATTCGGGCTGCGGGTCTTATTCCGTACACAAGTAGGTCTGATTCGGGCTGAGGGTCTTATTGTGTAACAAAGTAGGTATGATTCGGGCTGCGCGTCTTATTCTGTGCACAAGTAGGTTTGATTCGGGCTGCGGGTCTTATTCTTTACACAAGTAGGTTTGATTCGGCCTGCGGGTCTTATTCCGTACACAAGTACGTCTGATTCGGGCTGCGGGTCTTATTGTGTACCAAAGTAGGTTTGATTCGGGCTGCGCGTCTTATTCTGTACACAAGTAGGTTTGATTCGGGCTGCGGGTCTTATTCCGTACACAAGTACGTCTGATTCGGGCTGAGGGTCTTATTGTGTACCAAAGTAGGTTTGATTCGGGCTGCGGGTCTTATTTCGTACACAAGTAGGTTTGATTCGGGCTGCGGGTCTTATTTCGTACACAAGTAGGTTTGATTCGGGCTGAGGGTCTTATTGTGTACCAAAGTAGGTTTGATTCGGGCTGCGGGTTTTATTTCGTAAACAAGTAGGTCTGATTCGGGCTGAGAGTCTTATTGTGTACCAAAGTAGGTTTGATTCGGGCTGCGGGTCTTATTTCGTACACAAGTAGGTTTGATTCGGGCTGCGGGTCTTATTTCGTACACAAGTAGGTTTGATTCGGGCTGCGCTTCTTATTCTGTACACAATGGATTTGTAAGACAGCTAAGCAGTGACGGGGTAATTGCTCTACTGTGTTTGTACAATGTTAGTCCACATTCGTGTTATAAATTCCTTTAAATACGACTGGGAATGACGTAGGTAACGGGCAATTACAAACATAATCTGAGACTGTACGATCCAATTACGCGAAGATCGTAAACGCAACGTAACGAAATATCAAAAATAATTACATCGCTCAGGACAATGAGAACGAAGTGCCGTTACGAGAGAGCAGTTACCTATTCCGATAGAAGTTTCGAACGGCGCACGAGCTAGAATTGCATAATTAAAGAACATAAATTTTCCGCCACTAAAACCTGTCAACGGAGTGTGATTTAACGCAAAACTTACGCGAAACGTTAACTTTACAGAATTTAACATGAAGCTACTCCAACAAACTCTGTTCAATGTTCGGATCATTCACTGCCCCTGCTGCAGTAATAAAATGACTAATGAATTACACAACTCCAGGAATCGAGTGGTAAGAGCAGGCTAACCTGTTCTAATCCTGGATCGTGCATACGTATTGTGATTCAGTTTCTCGTGTGTTTTCTCAGTCCTCCCCACTGAATGAACAAACGCTGCCTTAAAACAGGCCATAGACCTTCTTTCATATTTCCTCTAATTAATCATACCCGCGTATCATCCTATAACAGTAATATCTGCAGTTGATATAACATTACATAACCGACACGTTAACCAACACAACTGTAGGTAGGCTCATTGTTTTAGTTGCTTCTGCTGTTTTAAGTTCAACAAAGAGAAAAATCAGCCAGTATTCAACACCGGTTGATGCACTCTGGGAAACAGTTTCTTATTCGACATTATGTTATCTTTATTCATTCCTTGTTAAGAACAATGGGAAATACACAATTGTTCACGCAAAGGTAGATGCCTATGCTAAGAAAAACCAATCCATCCGTATAAAAAAAGCGCAGAACTTATTTTCTTCAACACGGCCCTGTTTCTTTATAGGGTTTTTAGAGTGTGACTAAAATAGGGTTTGAAGATGTACACTGGATTCATCTGGCTCAGGATACGGTTCAGTGGTAAGTTTTCTGAACACGGCAACAAATATTTGGGTCCCATAACAAATTAGAAAATTACTTACTAGTTCAGCGGCTATCACCTTCTCAAAGTACACGCCTTTCCATTGAATTAGTGTGAATGTAACTCGCGCATTTCACTGAAACAATCGGCTTTACTCTGACTAGGTTTATGGATGCGAGGCTTATTGATGAATGCAATTGGACTGTCAGCTCGGACTTTGTCCATAACTGCTTTACAAAATAAACGATAAGTTGCTAAATCAAGACACTGGGAACGAGCCCCCTATCATGCTCGTAGTTTTGTCCTATATTCGACGGGATATTTTCAACGAAATGTCTAAAGAGGGTACAGATAAGACGTGCTCCAGTTTTCTCTTTGACTCCAGAGAATTTCACCAAAGATACCTGGTCGCACTGAAATGAACGTGGTGTGAATTGGTTGTGTGGGTGTCGAGTGGTGTGGGTTGGATCAAACAAAGATGTTCCCGTGGGAGAAAGGGACAACACGGCCACGGTTCAGGAGTCTGCAGGTCACAGATAAGCCGAATCAATTACTGCAACGTGAGTTACCAATTCCCTCCAGGTTTGTGTCAACTTTGCACGAATAGAGGCAAGGCAGTGAAACTACCTGAAAGGAAGTTATCCGAGAAATATCTTCAATTTGCAGAAAAGACATCAACTTCTATCAATACTTTTTAAGATTAATTCTTTTGTGGCTGCCTAAGAGTTTAGCATTGTTCTCTGAAATTTACTTTTGCCGTTATTTCCTTCACAAGTTGTGGTTTGTCTTCCTCTTACCAGACAGACTTGCATCACTTTGCTTTTATTTATTCACAAGTGTTCAACTTCGACTGACTTAAAAGTATTTATAAACATTTCAATAACAATATTAACGTACATTTGTACAAAATTGGTTCTAAAACGTTCTACACCTACCATTAGTTAGTTCCTGTCGCTCCGTGCGGAGCATAGGGCCTCATTTCAGAGGTTTCTTGGTCTGGAAGTGTGCATTCTGTAGTGGGTGACCAGTCCACTGACTGCACAATTTCACTGACTGCACAAGTTCTACTCATCCTGATATGACTGCCAGAGCCATCTAGCAGTCAATCAGGAGACTTGGGTGAGAAATGGCCGCTGAATTTTGCTTACGAAACATCTACACCTACCATTATGTACTATTAAATGCTATTCTAATACAGTATGTAAGAGGCATAAGCAAAACGTTGCTCGACTGAGGTAATATTACACAGTCTTGGCTTACTTTAGTTACAGATCGGTACTGTGTCCTTCAAAAAATCCTCTTCTGAATCCATGCAACGAGCTCAGCGTATCTCCAACTGCTGGAAGCATCTCTGGATCTCCCGTTTAGCGATGCTGTCCAATACAGCCTGTGATTCAGCTTGGATCTCCGCGATACCCTCAAATCTTCTTTCCCTGAAGTGAATTTTCAACTTTGGAACAGTTGTTATTCTTCTTGGCCTGAATTCGCACGTCGTTTGACACAACAAATCGTTCTTTTCTGGTCGTCATTCATCAGACGGGGCATAAATTTTGATGCAATCCGCCTCGTATTTAAATCTTCGCTTAAAATGAGTCGGCATGTACAGCATGATACACGTACAACGTTAGAAATATCGTTAATCGTAGACCGTCTGTCTTCACAGATGATCAGAAGAAATTTTTCCACTTTTTCATTAGTCCGACTTGACGATTGGCGATCTAAAGGTTCAAAATCCTCAATAGAATTTTGACCACTTTTGACACGTCACTACCATAGGTCTCAGATGCTGCATTTCTCTGTTTCTTAAAGTACGCCATTTCATTGGGCCACAATGATGGCACAACGCACTCAACACCAACATAATTAAAGTCAACAGCACAAAGAAAGCAGTTCCTTTACAGCAACACTCGTCACACTAGTATTCAATAAATTAACTCAGCATTTTTGTTCTACTCATAGCGTCATCACGAAAGGCTATTTCATGCACTTGATAAATCTCAGAAGCTGTTTTCTCAAGATTGACATGAAATGATGCAAATTCTATTCCTTAAGGTCTGCCATTTCACTGGGATGCAATCGCAGAACGCACTCAACACGGACAAATTTAAAGGTCAATCACACAAAACCGCAACCTTCCTTTACAACGAGACTCACCATACTAATTCACAACAAATTAAATCAACGGTACACAGGGGCGCACAGCTGCATTATAATCGGTTCGTGCTCCACGCGGTCAGTCCAGAAACGTTTAGCTAGCACCTTGTACACACACACACTTATGAATCACCTAGCAAATTAATCTTGAACTTACATGTAAACGCTACACTGATCGACAAGAAGGACTACTCTAATAAAATGTATGATATTCTGTCTTCACCTTAAAAGTAATACCGTCATTCTCAATCACATTAACGAAATAAGAAATAAATTGCAATGTGCCGTATTGGCTATGGGTCTATTAAATAAAATCACAACACATCCTCATCATGTTTCAACCGTCTGCGTGGTTGTCGTTTGAAGAAACAATTTTTATCGAAATGGTGGCCAGGTAGATAGTCGATAAATAACGATATGTAATTTTATTTAACAGACACGCAGGCCTATACAAAAACATTCCACGTTCAATTAACAACCACCTAAGTGCTCGGATGAGATTAATAATTTGAAAGGAATGTATAAAACAAGTTGTGATGTGATAGGTTTAGATTTCTGTAATGTGTTTAACATTAC
This sequence comes from Reticulitermes speratus, assembly GCA_021186555.1. Taxonomy (NCBI): domain Eukaryota; kingdom Metazoa; phylum Arthropoda; class Insecta; order Blattodea; family Rhinotermitidae; genus Reticulitermes; species Reticulitermes speratus. The sequence continues at coordinate 47,157,028 of JAJKFL010000001.1, forward strand.
TGTGTTTCTCAGGTAATAAGGAACATACTTAAATTACGTCCTTAAAATCTATACGAACATAATTACAGCCGTTTTAATGACATATTCCAAACACTAGCCTAATTACATTTACATTTCCAATGACAAAATTACAGTCTGAAGTTCCAGCTCTTGTTACCGAAGTTATTTCTTTCTTCTTTCTTAGTCTGAACTCTTCTACCTACTCATTGTAGGTGTAGAGGGTTATTGTTGCAACTGATCACACTCAGTGACACACACCCACACTTGGTAGGACTCCTCTGGACGAGTGATCGGCCCGTCGCAGAGACCTCTACCTGACAACACACAACATTCACAAGAGACAGACAGCCATGCCTCCAGCGGGATTCGAACCCGCAATCCCAGCAAGCGGGCGGCCTCAGACCCACCCAAATAGTACGATGACCAACTGTTTAACTCCTTCTTACCACAGAATCTACGTGGTCCATCTCTGCCCACGATAATCGCCTTCCATTTTGCGACTTTTGTCCAAGCGCTGCGACCACTAGACTCGGTAAAAACGGAGGAGTTGTCCACACTCACGCACGACTAGGGCCATCTGATGGTGGAATGATGTACTAAGACCAAAACATCCGACGATAACTCGCGGGATCTTACAGCTTGTTTTTGCCGAAACAGCAGCCGCTGTACAAATCATTTCCAAACGCCTCTTGGACAAAATAAATTTGTGACCGCTATGTAGAACGATGTATTCGAGGCAAAATAATTCCATTATTGTAAGGTCCGGTAATGAAGTGGTAAATCACTAGGAACAAATCCACTTGGAGCATACTACGTCAAATACTCATGAGTCACTATCTGCTCGCATATACGATTACAGGTGTCAAAACGCAGTGCTTTCTCAAACTGTATTTTCCTTCCTTATTTTCTTGCAAGTTCGGCCACGACCGCTTCCGTCCACGTGCTTTCCAGTTATTACTCACTATAATCACGCTTTTCAAATTTATACCCGTACAGTCAGAGCTACTAAGAGTGTCGCTGAATAAGCCATAAACAAAGACAGTTCCACAAAATTATAAAATGTTTCCCTGTCTCTTTTATCTAGAGTATAAGATCAGTAATTGTCAAATACCCTAAAGTATGATTTCAATACGTGATGTGCCAATATTTATGATGATAAAACTGATATATTGTTTAAATTATGGGTAACAATGTAAGGTCTGCTTTAAAAACATACAAATGCCTACAAATCAACACTGACACTACATGGTGGAAATGTCTGCAACACATAAGGCAATCGCTGTGTAACTTTAACTGACTGTAATTTCCGTATACTCTCTGCGCTCTCGATGCTTACATGCTGCTCCACTGCAGTCATCGAACAAAACGGCTTCGCAAGAACCAATTAAAAAGGAGAAGTATAGTACGTTTACTTCTGGACTCGGCTTTGCGACCCCAGACACTGCAGAAATTTATAGGGAATGTGTGGGCATAATAGCGGAAGGAATATGTCTTATCTTGCTACAGGAACGAGTGAACGTGGTGTAGTAAATTGTTTGAAAACATTTGTTGCAATAGCCAATGTGAGAACACAGCGGCAGCACAAAACTGTTCACTGGTGATCATATGTCTTTACTGTCGCTAGCACCGTGAACCGCTCCAGACAAAACAATGCGCGTTTTGAAATTCCTGCCGGAGAAGCAAAGCTCACATCCAAACTACAAACATAGTTCCACTTCTCGTATGATCTTCCTGGCTTCATCTGTCACTGGTATCTTCATTCATGGCAGTCTCAAATCAGTGTCAACCCACATTATGAGCGGCACTGTCCACAATGGTGAAGGTTCCTGGTTCCTATCTCAGCTGTCACGGGTAATCGCGGTCTTCGCCAGAGTATTATTCTTTCTTTTGGAGTTTATTTTACGACGCTGTTAGTAACACCTTATGTGGCTTGGAAAAGAATAATGACTCATAAAGGCTTAATTGGAAAATTTTCAGAAAAAAAAAGCGACAATTGTTTCGTGGGATTTAAAAAGAAAACACAGAACGATGAGTCAGGCTATGCGATAACCCGACACAGATTCGTACCAGGGACCTTCCGAATAAAACGTTCATTGCGTTGCCGATCAGGTTGCTAAAAATGTTATACAGGCCACGGCCATTAAACACTCATGATCATCTTCACCTATTATTTAGCTCTCTATCATACCTGAAACAGCGTTTTTCGATGTTGCGATAAGCAACCAGCTTTGCTAAAGTAAGAATTCTGCACTTGTAGCCTTATTTTACAACGAAAGAATTGATATTATAGCACAAAGAAAACATTTTTCTTTTTGAAACGCAATTTCTTGGGCAGCCGAACCCAGCAAACTGCTCAAGCGATAATGTTCTGATTACACAGACCCTTGGCCAGTACAGAGACTATCCTGAGTGATGTTCGTAAAATTCCTCAGTCCCAACTGGTAAAATGTCTGGATACGACCTCGATCAGGCCACGACCACTTCACTCCAAATTCTTTATTATTCATCATTCACCAACCATCCCATCATCTGCGCTATATAGTCTGAGACACTGACACCGCCCTAAAATAATTCACAAAGTGTCTAGCTGGTCTTCTATCAGCTTCTCAAAAAGGACTCTGCACCATGAAATTAGTTCGGTACATGAAAACCCCAGGCATGAAAAGAGAAAACTAATACTCTACGCAGTGTTATTCATTTTGAAAGACACACGGGTCTACCCGTTTTTAAAACTTCGTACAAAAGGAACTTTCTGTTCATTCAACCGGTAACATTTAGGTTTTATTAACACAGGATGTTTTAAAATCAAAGCCTGTTCCAGTTATACAGCAAGCCTATAGCGTACTAGAAAACTGCAAATAATCCTCAAAACACAATATCATGAACCCCTACTACCAGCAGCTCAACAAATTTCTATTAGTCACCACTCAGTAGGGAGGTTTCAAAATTAATCCCTCATTCTTGTTGTCTTTGCGTATCCGTGCTTAATGCAATAACCCCTTTGCATCCCTGACGCTGTTTGAAGGGAGGGGCATGATCAATCTCTCTCGAACAGGATAAAAGCAGAACATACACAGAGACTCCCTACAGGCGATTTCAGTTGAAAGAAGGGAATTGGAAAGCTATTATTAAATGGATAATTAAAAATTCAATTTAATCCCAGCCTCTGTTCTGATCTTTCGTTAGAAATCAAAGAAATGTCTTTTGTTCCTAAATGTACAACTCGCACCCCATAATTATGTTAGCTATAAACAAAATGGCAATTTAGGATAAGAAAATAATGATTTGATTCCGAACTGGACGCAATAAAGGTTTCAAATATAGGCTGTCACAAATATGTCAACTTTATAAAACAACATACACTGCCAGTCTCAAGTAGTAAAAATTAAACTGAAAAATCGTGGTAGTATGAAGTGGCTGGTAATTCTGCTTCGTTCATGGAAAATGTCGGGTTCGAATGTCACCTCGGAGAACGACAATCGTAAGAGATTATAGTAACTGTCCTTATTTCGTGAAGCTAAATATTGAAAGGTTACCTGACGATAATCTAAGATCTTCTTAGGCCATCAACGACCTCAAAGTTGAGTCAAAAACTAGAACCTTCCCCATTCATTATCGTTTTATAATCAAAGAATAATATTCGAGGACATCCCAATTCTTAGCTTAAATTCAGTAAGTATAAGAAAGAGTGACGCACAAAATGGGCTGAGAGTCACTTCACCTCTTTAATGCAATACTGTGTAAATACAACAAGCTGCATTGACATGGAACCTCCTTACACAATATGAAGACATAACCTACTTCAAGTTTATCTATTGGAATTCAATATAAAGTCCTTTGGTTACGCTCGAGATGTCTCAACGATACTTTCTACATGGACTAGGCTACCGGCTGCAAGACCGAGGGATGGTGTTTTGATTGCCAACATGGGCAAACGATTTTTCTGTTCTCTAAATCTTACAGACCCGTTCTGGAGCCCACCCAGCCTCCTATTCAATGTGTACCGGGGGTTCTTTCCCCGGGCGTAAAGCTGCTCACTTATCCCATCTAGTGCCCAGGTAAAGAATGAGTGGAGCCATACCTCTAATCCACTCATATGCCTTCATAGCGTGTAAAGGACCAACTTAGTACCTGAATCAACCATTTTTAGACCTCTGTGATCCTGGAAAATTACCTGATTCCACAGCTATAGATTCACAATGATGGTAGCATGATTTTTCAATAACATGGCGCTCTCCATAAAATTTGCCCATACGTGTTCATACTAATCCTGACGTAGTATTAACTGACAAATCAAGCTGACGTGCGTGACCTATTGCATGACCTCCGCTTTCTTCATATATAACACCTATAGATTTCAGTCTCTGATGATTCGTTAACAGCATCGTAGCTAAGCTTTTGATGCCCGGGTCCAGCAATCAAAACGACCGCCTCTGACAGAAATTACGAACTTTAAAGAAATCACAATTATTTATTGAAATTCCCTCTATTTGTCTCAATAATTTAAAAATTTTCACTTAAAATGTTCATTTTGCAGCCCATTTTGCCGCCCCTTGAACTATGCTGTCCGGGGCGTCGGCACCACCCACCCCACCCTAGCTACGCCCCTTTTCGTGGAAGATGTGGTGTACTTCCCCCTGACGCGCACAGCCCTCCGTGAGGTCCAGCAGCGAAACATGGAGGCAGTAAACGCAGAGGCGAGTAAGGAAAAAATTAACCAAGTGGTTACTACATATACCACAAGGTTTCACATTCAAAAAAACTTATATTCTACCCACAGAATGTATTTATGTGTTTCGAATGATTTCCATAACAAAACGACAGAGTTTTTTCGACACGGATTAACTAATTGGATTTTGTAATTGATTAAGAACGTGCTTAATAAGCGGAATTAACTGAACCTTTAAATATAATTCAGGTTAAACTGAGTCCTCAAAGGGTTAAGACTGCATCCTTGAGACAACTGCAGCGTAACTAGAGAAGTTCATGATGAACACCTGTAGATAAACTTCAAGTGCTTCCTCGCGAGGTGTAAGGGGCTTCACGTCTTTGGATTTTTCAGCATTCTCACGATGTTTCATGAGGGCTGTCAAGCAGGTTTTGGCCCAATCTCTTGTTCTAGTCCAGTGACCTAGAGTTGAAACAATACTTGTCTGATATTATTATCATCACTAGAAAACTGACTCTCATACGACGGGCCTATTATAATACTCACACCCTAACCTCAATACAGGTGTGACTTTACTAACAAACCAAGAGTTAATGCCACGTATTGTAAGTAACTCAGACCGTCAGTTGTTTTCCATGGAAACTCTGCAACCATGACAAGGGGCAACCGTTGCAACAATGGTACCCATGGCAACCCCGAGCGTGACTCACTCATTCATTCAATCAGACGAAGTACACTGTTTGATTGAGTCACAACCGGGTTGGCCTGGTTGGGATACAATGTGGTGTGTGCATACGTCACAACCCGGGCTTCCACGATTAAGCGCCAACGTCAACACGGTTATGACTTCGCCCACAAACCAAAAGTTACTGCAATCCATCTGGAACTGAGGGCAAACCAGGCATTAGTGCCGTTTATAGAACTGCTTGCTGCCATCTGGTGGTGCTAATGTTATTAACTCAGGCTGTCGCTTGTTTCCCATCGAAACCCCGTAACCATGGTAACCTGATAACCACGGCAACGAAGTGTGACTCAATCAATCACAGAAGAGAATGAGATTAGATCCATTGAATCATTATAACGTGGCATCATTTGCCTGTCGGGATGTTTGTCCGACGGTTTCGTTTCGTTTCAATGGGAAAGAAATGAAAAACTTAAGGCCTATATAATTATTCAAACGGGGAATCATTTGCCTGTCGCGATGTTTGTCCGTCGGATTATCGGTTTGTCATTCGTTTCCATGGGAACGAAATAAAAAACTTCGTCTCTTACGACAGCATTACAAGATGGCTGCAATAAATGGCACTGGAATATATCATACTTTGTTATTACTGTGTCCAACCAAGCTGTCATTAGACTACTTGTATTGTATGAGGGTAGTGTTCAGTGCTGTAAATGTCAAGTGTGTGTGTGTGTGTGTGTGTGTGTTTGGTTACAGGATAAGACAAAAACACACTCACAACAACAATAAACAGAACAGCGGCGTTTCTTTACCGAAAAAGTAGACTGGGCCTATACAAATACAGCAGCGCTCATTCTATCAAGTTGCCTTTCTAGAACTCTTTTCAAGTCCACAACTTGCATAATCAGTGAAATTGTGATGTTGAAGTGTCATTCATGGCTATAATGCATAAAACTGGATCGATTAAAACGCTAATTGCAAAAACCACAGCTACAGATGGGAACTGTCAAATTATCTGTCAGTTTTTGCGTTGAATTTCCAGCTATTTCACAAGTGTAAAATCCTGACAAAGCATCGGCATCCGCTCTCAGCAAGGATTCCCCTTAACACTGCAATATTTTTGGCTTCCAGTAGTGAAATTCCATTAGCGATTATAGGTCTGGCTTCTCAAGTACAGCAATAGGCTTACGCTTTCAAAATATGTTTTATATAACTCAACAAAACAACTCACAGTGAGAAGGAAAAATATATTAGTTCACTGTGAAAGACTTACAAAACAAGTTGGTTAGTCCTTATCGTTAAGTTTATTGGACGACGATTCAACTGATCAGAATACAGAAAACAGCATGAAAGGCAAGGTGATTTTAATTATGAGTTGGAGATATTATGATTATGAGTTAAAATGTCTATATTATATATTAAACATTGCTGAAGTTACGTTGAAATTGTTAAATATTTGTATTGTACAAACGTAACCTAATTTTAGCAATTGCTTAATATCAAATATTGATACTTTAAATTATTATTTGATATGTAATGCATCACTTTACCAAGTACAATTGACGACAATATGTTTTAGCAACATATGCTCCTTTGCGTCAACGGTATTATTATTATTATTATTATTATTATTATTATTAAACGAAACACGTCGGAGAAATAATAAAGTACATGTTAACCAACAGATGTGCAATTACTTGGAAAATATAGTCTTACGTGTATCTAGTGCATGGAAAATATATATTATCAAATTTATATGGGAGCGTTTAAAAATAAATGGCCTATTTTATTGCGGAAGTGAAATATCCGGATTTGTAATACCCGTATGTTAATTAGTGGGTTGATTAATTGAATCTACAAAAATGTCGCTCAATAAAGGCACAAAGAAACAACGCAGCGCGATAAAAATTCCTCGAAAACATAATATTTTGATATGTGAGACTTCACATGAATGTATACATATGGTGACTGTACTTGTACTTTCTCTCTTAAATTTTTATAAATATGTAACCTGATGCTGGCCTGTTAAGACCTAAACAGTACATGTAGCTCAGTGTTGCATAATAAATGTATAATTATGTCTGACAGTAATTTAGTAATTAATCGATTAGACACATTATGCTTTAATTATATTTGTTCCGTTCATAATTATAGCGATATTGATATGTAGGCTATAGCTTTCTGTTCAAAAACACCTATCGACTAGAACAATTAAAATTACACACTAAACCAGGCCTACTTTATCCCATACGGTAATGTAGTACTAACACTTTAAATAACAATTGTAACGTCCCACCTGTTGTAAATCAAAGAGAGTTAGATGAGCGGACAACATGGCACGCAACATAGAGGAGAAATGCATATAGGATTTGGGTTGTAAGACATGAAGAAAAGAGATCCCTTGGAAGACCTTGCGGTAGACAGGAGTTCAGTATCAAAATGTACCTGAAAGAAGAAGAATTTGAGGATGAGGAATGGATTCATCTGGCTGTGGATAGGGACCAGTGGCGGACTTTTGTGATCATGGTTTCCATAAATTGCAGGGAATTTCTTAAACAGCTGGGGCACTATTAGCTTCTCAAGAAGCACTCTGATCTATGGTGTTAGTTGGTTAGTCAGATGTTTGCCCAAAATTAAGTTTTCAATATACGTATATGGGTACCGGCAAAAACAATCCAACATCATACCAGGTATTCATAAAACTGAATAACATGAAAATCATACTTTTTAATCACCCGTTGGGTATCAGCCAGGTTCTCTCGTTATAAAGGCCTGCCTTGGAAATGAAAGGGTAGAGACAGGCGCAAACGTTTTCCAAAGCTTTTCCCTTTCCTATGTCCTCGTTTCAGACATCGATGTAATTATATTATTTCGATTTCCACTTGACAGTTCTTTGATCTTTCCTTTTCTCTGTACTGGTAGGTTTGGTATACGAACATTGTTTAGCACACAGGGACACATTTTCCAGTTCCAATATGTCAGCTTCGATGACAAGAAGTGCTGTCGAAATTAAGCGCTTATCAACATCAGTCCCAGCCAACACAAAATCCGTAACATTACATAATACAGTAGCAGGAAATATGAAACTTTAAACTTGGGCTATAACAAATTACCGTGGCTGATGAAGTGACAGAAACGATTTCTTAATGTTCTACACAATAATGACTTACATACGAGATACATAAAAAACCGGAGTAATAATGAAAATGTCCTTCTTTCAGTAACAGAATTAAACTTGTTATACTTCAGAAGGGTTTTCGATGACGATCAATTAACGGTACCAATGATGTTCTCGAAATCAGTGACGTTCCTGAAAATACGGTGTACGATACTAACTTGGGTATTTATCTTAAAAATATTTACAGCTATTACTGAATACATCTTCTTTAAGGTAAATACGTACAGTATTATACATAGCAGGCATACGTTTGACCCTTGAAGAAGTGTCCGATAGGTTGTCCCAAAACGTCGATAAATAATTACCAATCTACGCCGCATAATATCCCAGAAGAACGAAGATGTCATTTACACCGCGCTGGAAGTCTGAAATCACGCTGATGAAGTTTGTTACTTTAGGAGATCTGTAAATCTAATGGTAAAGCAAAGAATCGTTTTGGCTACCTGACACTGGGAAATGTGACTAGCTTTAGTTACTTACACAGCGTTAACATTCAGTCTGACAATTTTAACTTTAATCGAGTTCATGAAAGCATTTTTCAAGATTGGGTAAAGATTTCGGAGAACAAATAGCCAGTCAGGCAGAAAAATGTATCCAATACACAGAAAAATATCCAATATACATATTCTATCTCGTTCAGAGTTCTGTGTAGATACTGGGGTAAAATGGAGGGAGTTGCAATGCATAAATAACAAAAGCCATATCAGCGCAAACACGGGAGCATATACAGGAATAATAGCATCGCTGGTGCTCTTGATTTTTTTCCATTAATCCCCAAATATAGAATTGAGTCACGTGGGTATATTATCAACTGTGGGGGAGGCCAATCAGTTATATAAACCAGTTTTACCCGTTAACAACGTACATGTGACCAACCAACAGGGGCTTAATTCTGAGCTTAATGAGGGAACTGACAAAATTCAACCACAACACCCCATATTAAAATCCAACGAATGGCCTACATTACTATTAATTCCTAAAATGAACAGCAAGAAGGAATAACCAAGGATGCACCCTACAGGATTACGAATAACACAAAAATAATTATTCTAAGTAAGCTTTTCATACTGATGTGTCGTACATAGTAAGTTATTGGATGATGCTCCTGTTACACATTTATGACTCTTTGACGAACAGATATCTCTGATTATGATTCCCACTCTTACACAAGCTTGACGATGAAAACAGAGCCAGCAGCCGAAACACTGCATTCAGCATTAAAATTCGTTTTCTTTATTCAGAGACCAGATACCGTAACGCCTGAATGGAATTAAAAAGTCATATTCTCAAGGTCTCCTTGAACTGTCGTTATAAATCTTTGGCAAACAGGTATAAAGTGAATATTAAAGTTTCAAAATAACACACGTTAGCCGTTGAGATAAGATGTAAATTTGTGTTATGGTACACAGAATGCTCAGGGAGATGGGGAAGGCCACTGGAACCATTCTTGAGCCATATGTTTCTAACGAAATTAATCAAAGTCGTTTTCTTTAACGCCTTTTCTTGTTCTTTACAGTCATATCATATCATCATATCCACGGTATTTATTCACTAAAACTATATTTGTCCTTATAGTATGGTGTGAGTTACATCCACGCCACAATTTAATATAATTCAATATCTGTAACAGTACTGTCGTCGATTGTGGTGCGAAGGTTGGCACCCCTACTGGGTATTATTGAGTTACTTGTTTCTATTTTGAGCATGGAAATCGGTAACCTCGAACTATTTTTGGTGACGTAAATTCTATAAAGCTTCAAGCGAACCAATAATAAGAATAAGACAAAATTAGGCGAAACGTCGACACCTTTCTCTAGGCTTAGATCAAAATCTCGGGTTTCTCTACACAAAGCAGTGAAACCTTGGATTCCAGTCGAACCCAAAAAAATGAGACCCGAAATATCACGAAAAATTATAAAAGAAATCGACCATAGAAGAAGAAAATGCTTAAGATTTTCAAATGGATGAAGATTCATACTGTAGTATTACGGCTCATGACCGTGCGCAGTCCGGTATAACGGGTGGGTACCCACATACCGGACTATTGCATGGTGTCTGTTTTACGGCTCATGACAGCGTGCAGTCCGGTATAGCGGGTGGGTACCCACATACCGGACTATTGTATGGTGTCTGTTTTACGGCTCATGACAGCGTGCAGTCCAGTATAGCGGGTGGGTACCCACATAGCGGACTATTGCATGGTGTCTGTTTTATGGCTCATGACAGCGTGCAGTGCGGTATAGTGGGTGGGTACCCACATACCAGACTATTGCATGGTGTCTGTTTTATGGCTCATGACAGCGTGCAGTGCGGTATAGCGGGTGGGTACCCATATACCAGACTATTGCATGGTGTCTGTTTTATGGCTCATGACCTTGCGCAGTCCGGTATAGCGGGTGGGTACCCACATACCGGACTATCGCATGGTGACTGTTTTATGGATCATGACAGCGATCAGTCCGGTATAGCGGGTGGGTACCCACATACCGGACTATCGCATGGTGACTGTTTTACCCGTCATGACAGCGAGCAGTCCGGTATAGCGGGTGGGTATCCACATACCGGACAATCGCATGGTGACTGTTTTACCCCTCATGACAGCGAGCAGTCCGGTATAGCGGGTGGGTACCCACATACCGGACTATTGCATGGTGTCTGTTTTACGGCTCATGACCGTGCGAAGTCCGGTATAGCGGGTGGGTACCCACATATCGGACTATCGCATGGTGACTGTTTTATGGATCATGACAGCGAGCAGTCCGGTATAGCGGGTGGGTACCCACATACCGGATTATCGCATGGTGACTGTTTTACGGCTCATGACAGCGAGCAGTCCGGTATAGCGGGTGGGTACCCACATACCGAACTATCGCATGGTGACTGTTTTACGGCTCATGACAGCGTGCAGTCCAGTATAGAGGGTGGATACCCACATACCGGACTATCACATATTGTTTAGTTTTAGACGACGTAATGACGCTTCCATCAGCTCTGAATATAGACCCAGCGTATTGAATAACTGGATTATAAATAATAATGGTTTGGAACGGATGCTGAAGGGAGCGACAGACGACTAACTTAAGACACTATCCTGACATTTTTGTCTTAACCCAAAATATAAGAATTATAAACAAAAATCCTTGAGAACTTTGTTGGATCAGTGACAAGAAATTTAGTGATCAGTGAAGTACGTAGTATCCAAAGTGGAATAGCTATTGCCTTACATATCTGAAAGTTGTAAGGGAAACCAAACTTCAAGACTGATATGTAACTCAAGGGACAGGGTAGTGTTCCATCTTTTGGGGCGAAGTTTCGACATATTGGCCCATCTTCTTACACGTCGTGTTACTTAGACACGGACCCATTGGGTGTGGTTTTGTAGTACTTTATGAACAGCTCTGCAGGTGGCTCTCCTTCTAGTAATTTCCTGTCTGAAGCAGAAAGCTAAACTTCCTTCAAATTCTCTCGCTCTCTATGTCTCTCTCTCTCTCTCTCTCTCTCTCTCTCTCTCTCTCTCTCTCTCTCTCTCTCTCTCTGTGTGGAACACACAAGCAATATACCGCCTCACAACCTTTCGCCGGATATCAACTAGTAAAAGAGCATAAAAAGGAAGGAAAGGTTTCTGAGTACACCCTGCAGCGGATCGAGATATTCACACGGCTCAAACGAGTTCTGAAATTCCTTCTCATTCAAGTGGAGTCGCAGACTTGGAACTCAGCAGCATCCTAATGCAGCGAGGATCATTTGTGTTCTACACAATACTTCGCTAGAAAACTTACGCATACAGCGACAATATGAAGAAGGTAATCAAGGAGCAAGTTAGTTCAATGTTAACTAACCCTATGAGCAGCTGATCGCCGAAAAGACAATCACGAAATGTTCAGTTTTACGGAACACGGAAGTTCATTAACGTGTTCACAGAGTCTTGTCACCCAACCTTACACTGGGCCAAATTAATCCAGAACACATGTTCAAGTATATTTCTCCAAAACCATTTTTTTTTAATATTAAAAATTACTGTCTTCTGGGATATGATATCGTGTAAAGGTAAGCAACCCCATTACAGGCCTAGACAGGCCCTGAGGGGTCCAGGAGGTTGAGGCTCCCAGATTTGTAGACAATCAGCACACGAAGGTGGTAAGGTTGTCAGCCCTACGCACCGGCCGCCTTTACCCCCCAGGAAATATTCCTGGTACTCATTTCTGTTAGAGGCTGAGTCGACCCCAGGGCCATAATTCGACGATATGATATCGTGTAGTTTGATAAAACAGAGACTAACTTCGCAGAAACTTCCTGTTTCCACTTTTAGAGTGTAGTTTTGTTATTAGGCATTAACATTTAAGAAAATTCAGGTGCCTCAAGTGTAATGATCGAAGGGGTCTCCATCTTAAGGGAAGAAGAAAAAACTCTTCTATCCTGACAACGGATGTAGCGGGTTTATTCGAAATATTGGCTGGTCTAACAGTGTAAGAAATAACATGGCGTCACGTAAAGCAGCCAACAGTATTCATAGTCATCGCTGTGACAACTTCATATTTCACATTATATTAGTATTCTTCGTTTACGCAAGTGCTCTCACCTTTCAAGTTTTCCAACTAAAATTTTGCGTGCATTTTTGTTTTATGCGTGGATGTATGACCCATACCGTGAAACATTGCTATATACGTGTACATGTCTTTGAATTCAGACTGTCACGGCACACATGCGTCACTGCTGTGTAATAACGTGCAGTGATACTGTAATGAGAAGACAAATATGATAACAACAAACATGGCATCGAAGTTACGTCCTGCAAGTTTTCAGCCATGTCTCATCAATTCACTTAAAAGTTCGTAGGAAAACTTACTTAATCTACGAGTATTAAAATGGAAAGAATGTCTGAGTTAGTATGACTGGGGCCCCGGAGTTTAACTGCCGGCGAAATGGGGAGATTTTTATTTCTGTTACTCCGTTCAGACTGGCCCTGGCGGCCAATCAGCCTCCTATCCAAGAGGTGTAAAGCAACCGGGGTGTGAATCTGCTCACTTTCATCTAGTGCCGAAAAAGAATGGATCTATACACCCAAAAAGACGCCAAAGCTCACAGCGGTCTACATTCCTAGTGCCAGTACAGTGTTTGAAACTATCAACGAAACTCGCCACAGAAACTTACCCAGAATCCATTCGATCCAGTTCACATCACCACAACCATTCAACCAGAATAAATTTTAATGTTATCTTCCCGTATTCCACGGAGTTACTCTACCAAAATTCTGAACGTGTTTCTCTTTCTCTTCATTCCAGAGAACACATAAGAAATATAAACATTCTCGATTAAGTTACCTCAATAAGCAGTGTCCCTCCCAACAGCCGAGACACGAACGTGCGTAAACACGTAACTTTACGACTCCCGTTCACTTGTTGGAGCCATCTCTAAATTTTGTTTTCGGACTCGCTGGACCGCTAGAGTATAAAGCATGTTTAGTAATATGTGTATCCATTATTTGCCAATGAGTGGTTAAAGTAGCATAACCAGGAAATTGAACCAACCTTCATCTTTCATTTTTGTTCAGTTATAACAAATTTGGTACTTAGTTATGTAGGGATTCTCTTCTTTTATTGTGGGCATATTGTCAAATTTATTACATAATATTATTTCAAATTATAGGGTTTAAACGACACAATTGACAAAAGTTCAAAAGTTGTTATTCATTCTTCGTAGCATTACGTTACCTGTTATTTCATTTTATGAAAAGTACTTATTTGCAAATTACAAATAGCCGTGTCAAATGTTAACAGGAATTACTACGACATCAACACTTGTATTCATAATTTAAGCTTAAGTTGTTTAGCTACTTTGTCTAGGTCACCTTCAAAACGAAACTATATTTTCTTGGGTATAATATAAATAAGACACAATTCAGTCTTACCGCAATATACATTCATACACTCTGTGGCTGTAATTAAGACGACAAACTGTGCCTCTGACTCTCAATATTTAGCGGCTTGCTAGTCCGAAACAAAACACATTTAAAACACATTCATTTATGCAAAAAAAAAAAATTAACGGGGACTTCGGAAGTAAAAAATTGACATTTTCACAAAGTTCGCCTTGGATATCCCATTGTGTTTGTACACATTACAAGGTAATTATCAGTCACCATCAACACAACTCTTGTGCTAATGGTGACTGATACATTACCTTGACATTTTCAGAGCTAATCTGTTAACACATTCACAATCTTCCTTTAATTTAATTATAAGATATTACAGGTCTAGATAATCTGATTCATGATAATACGTAGCAAGTATGATCTATCCAGAGTGCTGAGGGCATTTGTGGGCTATATTAACAACAGGACACGTTAAAGTCATCCCTACGTGGCCTGCTGTAAAAAATGAAATGTTATACCCATGATTAAGTATTCATGAGGTTGACGTTACGTCCCGCAAAGAGAAGACGTACTAAGTGAAATAAGGGGACTGTGTATCAATCAATATAAAAACTGTCTCTCATTCAATGAGATGGGACAACAAACTTGTTTTCGTATTATGAGTCTAATTAAACCCCTCGGAGGCAAGCAACAATAGGAGACTCATGTAAAAATGGGCCTTACGCAAATCGAGTTAGAAGGTTAAGTTTGGCTAGGCCTATACAAAGCTTTTAACGTTGTCCAGCGCTGCAGAGTAAAATCATCAACAATGACAAGAAATTAATTCCTACAATTTTGGGAACCTTTCCATAACGTGTTACACTACTTCAGCCGGATTCTGAAACTGACTGCTGGGGGTCCCACATTAAGAGCAGTCATCTGAAGAAAATCTGCAGCTGAATGGCGTTTGATTATTTAGTGGCGCCTTTCAACAGAATAAATGAAAAGCTGGGAACATTATCATGAATGGAGAGTACACAACTGTATGGGAGCAATTACTTGTGGGCTACTTAAGGTACTGCTGTCTCAGTATTCGATTAAACAGACTACGAAAATCGATTAAGAATCTAGGTCAAATAACCGGTAGTCTCACCTTTATTCGAACTGGGTACTCACCAACACAAATCCAGAGCGTTACCAGTACACTTCAGTACAGATAATGGTTTGCCCTGCTCCCCCACTAAATTCTGGATACATAATTATAACAGGTCTAATGCAAAGAGAGGCATTGAATAAGCCTACACTGCAGGAACAAGAAAAGTGGACTTAAGCGAAACATCCTCGCTCCAACTAATAAATTTCAGTTAGTGTCATGTTTTTGTAAAATATTTTGCTTCCATACTCCGCTTTTTCAAGCACCAGCTCTAAAGACTGTGAATGCTGAGTGGTATAAGAACATCTGACATACACGACCTCGTTTAAAACGTTTTTCGCATCCAAGCAAATCAGAATATATAGAAGAAGAAACAAGGCGGGCTTTCAGTTCTCCGAAGGCAAAAAAAGACAGAAAACTAATGCGATTATTGCAAATGCAGGAAATGACGATGCCTATCTAATAAAAAAACACGTTTTACGATATTGTTTCCGTTATTACACACAATTTTCAGTAAAATAGAGAAGTTTTCGTATGCTACGTCGGGTTTGTAGCCTGTCTCCGCTAGAAAGCAAATAATATTTACAGAGCACGTTCAAGGATGCTTCCGCAACTTGGGTCTTATGTGTAGTTGTTTCTTGCACTGGCAAAGTTTAATAGGACTCAAAAATCGATAGTGCGGTAGCTCATGGTTAGAATTCATGCCTTGAATTCGAAAGGCCGTTAAACAAACACAATGTCAGCCATACGAACTGTGTTTTATTCCCTTTCCACAAGAGACAGAAACATAATCTCAAACAGATTTCGCTACCGCCTACCACCACAAAATTTATACCCACAAGAAGTATGTAAATGAGAAGAATAAAACGAAATACGAGAGAAAAAGAAACCTAAGAGGCAGTGAAAGATAGTTAAGACGAAGAAACTTATTACTAGTGTAGTCGTTATTTTCGGGAGATCCTAGAATCGACTCTGATCCAGACAGCACATCTTGATTACAGTCGTAGGGTTTATCTGCGTATCTGTTGAAAAATGACTAAATACTACATCCATAGCAGAATATTTATAATACATTCCAAAGTGTCCAATTGGCGTCATGACCTCTACCGCTATAATCAAAGAAATAAGAACGGCAAAAGAAACACGTGAAACAAACAACAATAATAACGCAAAGAAGCAAACTTAAACTACAGGATAAGGAAAATAGAGTTACAGCAGAATATAAAGGAAAATTACAAATAAAGACAAAAGAAAAAAAGTTAAGAAAAGCAAACACAAGAAACAAAGAAAGAAAAGAAAGCGCTAACGAAAAGAAACAATCAAACAATGCGAAAAAAGGGGCACAAAAAAAGTTCATGTGATATCAGAATTTAAGAAAAATACAAAAGTCGTGGTGCAAGCGTATAGGATTGCTCTCATCATGTCACAGAGCGTGACACGTTTCATCATTAGTCGACGAACTGCAGCAATCGTCATTAAAAGTTCGAAACAATACATGCAGGTCTGATCCCTTTCAGTTATCGGTTACAGGCGGCTGACTGGGGATAAGACCTTAACAGACAACACGGAACGCACAGGAGATCAGGGGATCTAAATCTGGCACGTCATATTAGCGCACTGCAAATGAGTAGTCTCTGAAACGGAGAACGCTAAAAGCGGACACTGTACAACACGGAAAATACTACCGCCTATCCGAGATTAGACGTTATACGAGTAGAACTCTTTAACTGTTTGTATTCTATACCTATTAATGGTTAATGCAACGACGTTATCAGTAGTTCGGACTATATTAACGGAAACAAAAAGTCGTTTAAATTTCCATGGACAACAGATTTAAAATCCAATTTACGTAGAAAATTACATCAATGGCCATGCTCCGGTTTACAACAAACAATGACATTAAAATGGAACTGAAATGGTTTCTCCCAAACACACTGACAGGAAAGTTTACTAACATACATCAATCACTTTCAAATTCAAAAGATAACTGGCATCAAGTACTGGGGCCTGGTATCTGAGACACTAAGTGGTATTTCTCACTTCATATAGGAGATAACACGGGGAAGCCATAAAATAGCACACAAATGATTATCGGTAAGACAGATGTCGTCTGGGATATGACGCCGTGTTTGTTGGTACGTACCAAAGCCTCACAGCAAGTACTGGGGCCTGGTATCTCAGACACTAAGTGGTATTTCTCACTTCATATAGGAGATAACACGGGGAAGCCATAAAATAGCACACAAATGATTATCGGTAAGACAGATGTCGTCTGGGATATGACGCCGTGTTTGTTGGTACGTACCAAAGCCTCACAGCAAGTACTGGGGCCTGGTATCTCAGACACTAAGTGGTATTTCTCACTTCATATAGGAGATAACACGGGGAAGCCATAAAATAGCACACAAATGATTATCGGTAAGACAGATGTCGTCTGGGATATGACGCCGTGTTTGTTGGTACGTACCAAAGCCTCACAGCAAGTACTGGGGCCTGGTATCTCAGACACTAAGTGGTATTTCTCACTTCATATAGGAGATAACACGGGGAAGCCATAAAATAGCACACAAATGATTATCGGTAAGACAGATGTCGTCTGAGATATGACGCCGTGTTTGTTGGTACGTACTGAAGCCTCACAGCAAGTACTGGGGCCTGGTATCTGAGACACTAAGTGGTATTTCTCACTTCATATAGGAGATAACACGGGGAAGCCATAAAATAGCACACAAATGATTATCGGTAAGACAGATGTCGTCTGGGATATGACGCCGTGTTTGTTGGCACGTACCAAAGCCTCACAGCAATATTAAATTTCATCAAAGTTGCTACGCCAAAACGTCGGTATTCTCTACCAAACTATGCGGCGTCATATCACAGAAGACATCTTCAAAGTCACTGCCGTGAGAACCTCGACTTTCATGGAGAGTTACAAACCCGCTTAGTTATGACCTCAGATAGTAAACATGTGCTTTGCGAAGTCACAGTTACACAAAATCGCGGAGAAAGAAATATGAATAAAATTCTGGCGAAAAAAATATTCTGAAACAGGCAACCTTAAAACACTATCGTGGAAGATATTACTGACATTAACCCTACAGAAAAATGTTTTCTAAACTGGCTTCAGGTGGCTCATGATACACACAGTGTATTTTGTTTTTTATATGATGTTCATAACAGGCATATTTTCCTGTTCGCAACGCGATATTGTCTGGCCAAGAGACTTACGTGTGAAGGAGTTTCAGCTAAGTCCAAAAATTAAGGAAAGTATTAGAAGTAAGGCACCACCGGCCTCTGAACGTGACAAATAAATAAGCAATAAGACGAATTCTAACGGTAAGTCACTTGTTTTAAGCAGTAAAGAAACCAGTTCGCACAATGGTTGTTACTCAACACTAAGGAAATTGTAAGTATATTCGTTTACTTAGATTATTTTATTGTGATATTCCATTTGCCTTCCTTTATTTGCTTATATACTCTCTTCCCTTTTTGCAGTGAGACACTCCTTTCCTGCGTTTCGATCTTCCTTCTTTCTCCAGCTCCAGCCCATTAACATTTCCGCCAACCCTTTTCAATTTTTCAACTCCACTGTCAGCAGCATATTTTGAGCATTTAGAGGATTTCACACGGAAACAAATTCTGTGAATTCAATAATTATATTATAAAGTTTTCTCGATTCCTAGAAAATCTGCGATACATTAGGCAAAACGCGCACGGCGTGCTACTCGTTCATGAGTTGCGATTTCAAATCCTATTAAGAATAATTTTGTATATATGTGTAGTTTTTCATGAAGGATTTATAATTTCATCTCGTAGCCAACAGTACTGTCCCAGTAATAGCACAGGTCTCAAACCAAAGCTAAATCAGCTGAGATTTCAGGTTATCAGAGCAGCCAGAGTCTTTAGAGCAGAGAAGTCCGTGCAATGTGGCAAAGAGCTACCAACGTTTCTGAATAAATCACCTACCTTCGTCTTCAAGCCAGAATTGTTATGTAACCGTGAGGCAGCAGATTGCTCCGAAACGTTGGTAACCATCAACCGAACTACAAAGCGTGACATCCCAGAACCGTAACGATGTTAAGTTTAAATCACTTTTAACAACGTAAATTATTTATTCTTTCTCTCACAAACAAAAGAAATTAGACAATGTGTGTATAACGTAACGTTATGGTGCGTTCGCGTAACCACTGTTGCAGTGAAAAGGCAATAATGTATTATGTGTGTGTTGTTGAGCTACATGTCACTGTCAAATATATACAAACAATGAGTGTTGCACAACATTGTTTTTATGAAACTTCATGTCGCCGGCAACAATAAAACGTACGCAGGTCTTCATGTAAAGTGTCCAATGCTGCATTGAAACAAAAGAATGTTCGTTTGCTCATGGCCTTCTTTAGACGTACAATTTGGATAAACAGATCGTAATGACACGCAAGTCGTTGAGAAGTTCCTCTGTTTTTGCAAGTGTTGTCGTAAAACACTCTGGATACCAAAACGAATTAATAAATTATGAAGCAATAAGCATTAACTATTGTTAGTGTGTGTCTGTATTGTTGCCTCCGTTATGCGGCATGCAAATCGCATCTTTCCTGCGCCGTATTATATCGTCATAAATGGTATGATTTTCGGAAAATTGTTTCTGAGCGTAAAATGTGTCTTGATTTTCTCTACAGCGAGGTCTTATCGTAAGTACGCCGTTATTCTTGTCATATTTTAATCAAACTTGAATTATCTCGATAGATTTTCGAAAAAACCTCAAATATCAAATTTCATAAATATTCGTCCAGTGGGAGGCGAGTTGTGCCATGCGGGCAGACGGACAGGCACGACGAAGCTCTTAGTCGCCAACGCGCCTACACAGAATTTTTTTTTGTAGCACGGCAGCCCCTATGGGGCCAGGGCCTCCTCATTGTCCAGGCTTCACGATCATACTCAGACACACTACACTCGGTAGGACTCCTTTGGACGAGTGATCAGCCCGACACAGAGACCTCTATCTGACAACACACAACACTCACCAACACTCACAAAAAACAGATATCCATGCCCCCGGCGGGATTCGAACTCGCAATCCCAGCGAGCCGCCGCAAACCCACGCATTACACGGCGCGGCCACTGAGATCGGCATCTAAAAACTAATTAAAGAATGCAATTAATTATTTTTAAAGCTCTTACTGACGAGATTCGATACACAAGTAAAGCCATATTCCGAGTCTTGTAACATTCTGATGAAATGTATTATATGGCATTTCTGTTACAAAAATATTAGACACATAACTCATTTACTCTGATACGTTCTAAGGGATATTTTGTTTATTACAATTTGACTTTTCCAGCTAAACATTAAGAATGAACGTAACAACTCGAACAACAATTGTAGATATTGAGAAAAATTTGCAGAAAATCATTTAGAAGAGAATCATTGACATATTAAAATACATCCGTCTCCGCTAACAAAAGCTCTCTTCAGTTTTCTATTTTCACCATATAATCTCGCGCGTAGCTGCTCCATTCACAATGCAGTTCACACACAACGCATAAAGCGCCATATGTAAAGGAAGAACATACTTTACATACTACCCCAAGCCGGGATGTTTCAGTCAGTATAGCGAGTAGGCTATGAGCTATACGACTGGGGTATCGGGATTCAATATGTGTCTGGGAAAGAGCGTTTCCTCTTCTCCACTGTCCAAATCGGATCGAGAGCCGACCGAGTTTTCCAGGAAATAGGTTTTGGGGTTGTTCCCACTGGTAAACAACGACGGGCGCTTCAAGCTGACATCTCCACTTGGCGTGAAGATTAAGAATGCAAGGAGTTACACATGTGCCCTTCATACGCCTTAATGGTGTGGTGCTTAATTAAGAAGAGTAACAACTTTACCTTTATTACAAACGTGCATTTGCCCATACTTATTGTTAATACGTGATGCAGAAAACAGGTTGTTCTAGTACTCCAACACACATCTCACAGCCATCATTCAGCAAATGTACACGAAAGTACACTGTGTACCTTTAATCGTGTCCCTGAACAAGGTACGTGTAGCGGGAGCCTTACTTAATAGGAAGCCTGTATACTCCGGGAATTTAGAGTCCGCTTTTCCTCTACATTTCAACTCACCTTACGTCAAAGCAGAGTCTCGAATTGCCGACCTCCAGCTTCCAAGCAGGTCTCGCACCTTCTGAAAATATTTCTCAGCACACTACGGAGATCTTGTATTGAAACATTAGCAATTTCTCTTCGAGTATAGTATTATGTGTCAGTACTTGCCAAGAACATTGATTGTTCACATAAAATCTCTTTTCAGTGTACCCCACACATAATCATCACAAGGGTTCAAATCCGGCGACCTAGGCGGCCAAACCACAGGTACCATCACATGTGTATCACTAGCTAGTTGTCAACGAAATCATAACTGCAACGTAAGTATTAGTACCCTGTAATCTGGTTGGTTCTGGCTTTGAGGCCAAGAGTGGTTCTTGAGTGGTTCTTACCAATCCACGAACGTGTCGGACGCACATAATAGCTCAGTCTTTAGTAGAGGTAAAGAAACGTTGTTGTTCACCAGACTACACGGCGTCATTACACAGAATACAACAGTATGAATCTCTAGAGTCATCAGAACCTAAAATTTTATTATTTTTTTTTGGGGGGGGGGGGGGGATTCATCCCGTTGTGGTGTATCACATCAATATTGACATACTGACATATTGACACAAGAAAGTTTTATTATATTTTCTACACCGTTCATTATAATTCCATTTTGTATTATTATCCAACAAATGCACTTAATTGTCAGCTGTTCATAACAATATATTTAAAAACATTCCACTCCTGGATGTTTCGGGCCGTATCGGCCCATCAGCAGGGAGAACATCTGTCGCTATTGTACAAAGCAGTTACGTAACAATACGTGGTGAGCTGCATATGTAGATCTGCTGGTAATTATTCGCGTGGTGGTCTGTGACACTTTAAGTTAAAATATAAAATGTTGGCATTTGGTTGTTTATAAAATGATTACATACGTAGAATGTAAATTGTTTAACTGGTTGAATTGAGAAAATGTGGTTTTAAAATCACGTATTTTAATTCCTAAGGATGACCCACACGACCGAAACATGTAGCATATATTGACGAAACGAATAAAACCTTGTTGTAGTTGAAGGCCACCAGTATGTCAATACTGATATGAGATCTTATGTAATTGGTAAGAACTTAAATGTAAGGTATAACTGTGACCGATCCCGGTGGCCGTGAGGCGTGGGCCTGCAGCCGCTCGACTGCTGTGACTGCGGCCTTTAAAGTCCGTGCATTGCTCAGGCGGTTAGTCGCCGGCCTTTCACCGCGGAGGCCCGGTTTCGATCTCGGGTCAGTCCGTGTGGGATTTGTGGTGGACAAAGTGGCACTGGGACAGGTTTTCCCCCCCCCCCCCCGAGTACTTCAGATTTCCCCTGTCAATTTCATGCCACCGATGCTCCATTACATCTTTATCACAAGGTGGCACAATAAGCCTCAAGGCTGCGGTGCGTCCGTAGCATCTGCTGCGGGGCCCTTAAAAAGTGTAACTGTAATACAGGGTTCAGAAAATGCATTTTCGAAGGAGTAATACTGTCATTCTAATGATAAATTTTATTGCCTCAAATTTATTCCCTTAATCGAAGCTAAGTAATTAGCTAAAATGCGGGTTCATATTATTTGTAAAACGCAGCCAAATAAACAGCATTCCCTAAGCACACGACCAAGATTATTACTACGTACGCTCTGGTAGTAAATTCTTCAGAGTTTTCCCTCGTTATATGAAAAATTATAAGCAAGTACTGGCTATATAAAAAGAACGCCATTCAAATTTTCTTCTTTAACTCAACATCCCCTTTAAGGTATATCCAATTAGCATCCGCGAGACAGGGAACAAAGTTCAGTCCGTTTCCCGGCAGTATTCAAGGGAATACAATTTCTTAACTTTGTATTTTTGCGAGAAGTGATCCACTAATCTCGGTTTCGAGATGAGATGTTAATTCATTTTCATCGGTCATGACCACAATCGAACATGCCGGTGCATATCCCAGTCATGCCACCAATTCGTGTATGTGAACAGAGAAATGGCCTAAAATTCGATTTTGACGAAACCCGAAGCGCAGGTGTTGTTCACCAGTGCCACTGTGTTGGTCATCCTAAATTGGAAAATCCCAGTAACTTCTCAAGCTCAACTTGATTCTGTTTAGTTGTGACACTTATTGTATTCGCTCAGCGAAACCAGCCCATTTTGACGTTGCGCTTGGAAGGACCTTAAATGCGGTTTTGACAATTGTGATGGGCCCTAAATTTAGGGTAGTTTTTTAAATTTATTTATATATTCAGACTAACACAACTAATAAGAATACTGTATATTCTGAATACACAAATAAATTCAAGTTGCAATGGGACGACATCTAAATTCATTAGAGTAGTTCAGTATAATAAATTTGACCCTAAGGAGTAAGTCACTATTTTCAACGCCTTTCGCTTAGGACCTTTTATTCCCTGGGATGTTTTAATTAATTTGATCAGCAATGGCTATGTATGTCCTCTAAAAAAGTTTATCTGGCCAGGGTCCGTAGTTCAAGTCTGGGACTGAGCTTCCAAAGAAGAGACGAGAAAATGGTGATTTGGCTAGTATCCAGTTTATATAAAAACATTTAAATTAAATTAAATTAGTACCACTCAAAATTTAGAATGTGCTGAAGAGAATTCGCAGTTGTTCCCTAATTGCTATTCGCGCTTAAGACATGTATGTCATAAAGATGGATACGGTCTAACAAACTTCATTTCCATTAAAGGCTTAAAATCTTTTCCTTTGTTGTAGCGACAGGTAGTTGCAGGCAGGTAAGAGGCTCTCTTGTTCAGGACTCTTAAGTTCGAACACGCTTGCCTGTACGCTGGCCGTTTTCCTAAAAAAAATGAAGAGAATAAAGCATTCCAGAATAAATGCAGGACTGTGAGGAATTTGTGCCTCGCATTATTATAACCGATACACACGTTGTTGCGCATGGGTATTCTTGGTCACCAAATTCATTCCTCGTTTGTATTAAGACCATCAAAAGCATTCATGTTCTTTGATCAATATTCTTGTAATTTTACTTAATTACTGACTATGCTATAATCAGTGGATATTAATTAAAGACAGAAGTTGTAGCAATTCAATCTGCTTCACATTCCCCGGTAAATATTCCTTGTGATAAGTCTCGCACAAACCGATAAATTTCCTACAGTTCAGTAACCGGACCGCGGCAGTTTAAAGTACCGGATTACAAAAGATTGGTCGGCTGAAGACCGAAGAACCGTTTTCGTTACCTGATCAGTGACAGAAACTGAAGACACACTTCTAAAACGCGAAATACTGATGTTTCGAGTTCGCCTCGTTCTACGCAGTCAGTCGGTCATTACACGTTGTACTGAGAGCATTTGCACTTATTTCATTTACCGAGGACACACACAGTTCACATCGCCTACACTGAAAAGTGCAGATATACAAAAACTTTTGTCATTGCTCAATGAACAGCTGGCCACTACGATATCTGTTGTACGAGTAGCAATGTCGTGAAGAGATGTGATCGCGTTATTGTGAAACTGAGTGCTTCAGTAACACTTATCAGTCCTAATAAATATTTTTATTACGTATTGATTAAATGTCGCCCTTTCAGTTAATACCTACTTCCCCGTTCAGTGGGGGGCAATCACAGTGTCTCTACTATGTGAGCTAAGATGTGCACCTGGAGCACTCATTCACTCCGCCGCCCATAACTTATCAGCTTGGTACCCATCCCTGTCATAGGAAATGTAAAGTGAGAAGGGCAAATGAAATTTACTCGTATGTCGACCAGCAGTGGTACTCGAAGGTTGCCTCATTCTGGAAGGTGGTATAACATCTTTGTGTTTTCTGGTAAGTCAGAGTTCGGTACACTTCACGCAAACAACGTACCGCAGCTTTCAGAACGGCAGTACCTTACACTCTGACCAATTAATATCACCATCACTATTAACCAACCAAGCAACCATCCATCAACCACTTTGTCGCCATCTACCTTGAGAAGGTAACAGTCGCTCAGCTACTCAAGAAATTTCCACATTTACGGGCCCCCAAGTTCGTTACCGTCTTCACAAAAGCCAGCCCCTCATTATTATTATTATTATTACAATGGGTACCGGGTCATTCCCGGGGGTAAAGCGGCCGGGGCGTGGCGTTGACCACCCACCCCCATCTAGCGCCGAGGTTAAGGAAAGAGTAGAGCTATACCTCTACTCCCCCTCTGGGCCTTCATGGCCTGTTCTAGGGAGAACTTTACCTTTACCTTTATTATTATTATGATAAAAGTGCACGGAAATAACAGAAAATGAGTCCTTTAATACTCGTCTAATGAGATGCCCATTTCTGACGTAACTCACACTGTTCGAGCTGTAAAATTTCCCTGGCAGTACTGGAGCTTAGAGGTTTAAAGAGTTATGAATTTCCATATACCTATCAGTTGCCAGCTCCAGGAATTCTATATTTGCATGGAGGTTTGTTATAATCACTATGTATTTTTCGAAGGCCCACAGGTCCTACAGTTTAGTTTTTTCTCAGGCTTTTGTTGCTGCGGACCGGTACGTATTGACCGAAACGCAATGTGTCACAACCATAACATGTATCAAAGCAAAGCAGTAATATATCGAAAATATATGAAACTAAAATGTCAACTGTAACAAATTTTGAATTTCTTTTCCGCAGTTCCTTCTAATATGTCGCTGGCCGGTAAGCAGTGATTCGCGGACCTTTAAAAAGCACCCCTATGGCGCATCTGAATTGTGGCATTCACACCTAAATTCTCATATACAGTCTTAATTTAATACTTCTTCTCATTCAGCTTTTACGCATTATAAATGCCCTGGGATTTTCCCATTCTATTAATTCTAAAATTGTGAATTATTAGTCATATAGCAGGGCACCCTGAATGGGGGATCGGCACATTAAAGGACCTGTACCTACACATAACACGACACAGAAGACTCGGCATTCACCCACACCTCGAGCGGAATTAGAACCCTGTGTTCAAGGGATAAAAGACCACATGCATTTCAGATCACTAGAGCGCAGTATCTTAACATAATACACGTACGTATTGGCTATATAACTCTTTGTGCCATACAAGTGTCACCCATAACAAGTTAGTCTTACATGGCAATACCTAACAATGGATCATAGTTTGACAATGGTTTCTTATTAATACACACACTTCATTGTTGTCTTCTCAACCGATTAATTCCTGCGGTTTTACAAGGAAGGTATTAAAAAATTAACAAATTATATAGTATCAAATAATGGGACGATTGTGAATAATTATTGTGAAGATACTGAAGGAAACAGTGTAGCCGAACATTATTGAAACATTATTAAATGCTAGTATTGTTGGAGCAGTTCGGCTCTCCCCTTCCACTCGTCTAAATATAGCAGCAACGACAAGGGACCAGGTGTCCCGAGTCAGTTGGCGGGAGTAAAAGGAAAAGAGTAGACGGATGGTTTTGTGCTAACGTTGTATTGTAATAAATAAACAAAGTTAACCTTTTTGAAGAGAACAGTCTCTTAATTTGATGTATATCAAATTAATAAAAAGTAACCAGCAAAGTTCGGTTATAAGAAGGTATGTCTATATGAAGGCAATATCTCATATTTGAACAAAGAGAGTTGGGGGGAAACACAAAGCTATGTCATTGTAACTTATTTCCGGGTGAAATTCCTAATCATTTGTCCCCATTGGCTACGAAACAAGCAATTGTAAATAATCTAAGATAAGAATTACTGAATCTGTGTATCGGGCTCGCTACGCTGTGATTCAGGTCCCGCGTTAAACTCGTAAGCCCTTATGCCTACTATTATGCTGTCATCGTTGCCAAAACGGCAACTTCCTTGGAATATTGGTTAATGAGGGCCGCGGAAGAGGGATCTAACAGAACAAATATTTTTAAGGAAATTTCAGCACCATGAACACTGTCCAATGAACTGATTGATGTTTGCTTCATTGTGGCGTCCTATGTCTCCCTGGCTTGGCACGGACTTCCTGAACTGCATTATGAAAAGAGGGTAGGAAACGCTGTGTGGTGCTCAAAGTTGTTTACATTGGGAAACGTGTCATTACGCAAAGTGCTGCCTATCACCAAGCTATGGTTTGTCTTCGCTGCCATGATCACAAGTTCAAAGTCAGTGCATATCGGTGTTCGCTTTGCTACCAAAGTGCCCATGGAAACGTTGGTAAACCCCTCAGAAAATGCTTGATAGGACCTATTGCGTTTGCAGATTAATCATGAAATTTTCTATTTTTATTTTATACGTTGTTTCCACAAAGCAAATAAAATTCAGGCATAATGAAGAGGTCGTGAGCGTCCGTCTCCAGAAACTTGGAGACGGACGCTCACGACCTCTTCAAGCTTATTGAAATTTGATACAGAGGGATTAAAATGAATACAATTTTGGTTCATAATGGTATTATATGACATCTACTTTACATGACTGTCGAATAAAACGTTATCCATTTTCGTAAAAAAAAGGCTCATCACACAAAGACGTTAGGATCAAACATAAACAGCACACTTCATAGATTTTATTTGTATCTTTTTTTCATTAAGGTAATACGTATTTAACAGAAGATAAGAAACAATAAAGAAAGGGTACACAGTATGTTAACAGCAGTATTACGTCTCAGCTGATAGATCTGTAGAAATACATTTTATAAGCAATAATTAATTTCTGTCTATAATACATAAAAATTGATCGTAATAGTGTATACGAAATCACAAAGAAGATACATAGAAAATAAATGTACTTGAATGGGCCACACATTTCTACTCTTTCTTTCACATCGCAGTTTCCTTCATTTCCTCACTCACATCTGTCTTTCTAAGGAACATATTTTGAAGAAACGCTGTTTCAGTTGGATTGGCTAGATAGTACAGAGATAGAAATATGCATGACGGGCAGGAAAGGAAATAGGGGGAGAGGGGGATGAATAATTTAAGGTATTATCTTAAAATTGCCTTCGAGGTACTGAAGAAAATCATGGCTTATCTCAGTTAATGTAGGCTGTTACCTCGGGAAGCTCACCAATGCAATTCAAACACGTTACTGCTGTTTTGCCCTGCTGAGGATACTTGACAGTATGAATACACACACATACAGTCCAGGCCCTCCCAACAAAACTCATGTATTTAGGAACGTAGACTAATTAAAACTGACTTAATTAACGTATTCAGGATCTCCCCTAACTAACTAGTTAACCAACTCTATGGAGCAGAGTCCTTGAAAATCTGGAAGATCCTCAGCTAGCCATAACATTCTGCGCACATTTATGGACTTGAATGTTCATTACCGTGTCCACAACGGCCCGCCGCTGATTCCTATCCTGAGCCAGATGAATCCAGTCCACAGCCTCACACCCGGTTTAATATCCACTTTGACCGTTTCAAGCCCACTGGTAATTACGTTCAAACGGCAGCAATAGTAAGGAGCACTTCAGTTTGCCACACAGTGTACTGTGAATACTATTACTACGATGCTTTTCAGAAAATTTGGAAACTTGAACAGCTCTTTATTGAAGTTGTTCAACAAGTACCTAATAACACCAGTAAGTAGTAACGCACATAACTATCATAAAATACACCTAACAACACATAAGCAGATGGAATAAGATATACATTCCTCACCTGTCCCATCCCTTGAGCAAGTGTGAAAAAATATTCCAAAAATCTACGCGTCATCTTAAAATTCTAGGCGGTGGAAGGGTACGTGAAGCAAGTTGCATAATGAGGACCTACCGTAAAAATTTAGTCACCAGCGAGACCTGGCGGCCGGGATTTGTGCACCCCAACCCTTGAGTATTACAATTTAAAAAAGTCCAGCTCTCTGGCACTACTTTGGCATACCATTATAAAATCACATGGTTTAATGAAATATATAACATCACGCTGTTCACAGAAAATTTTAACGTTGAACTGGTTCATTATATGGTAACTGTTGTAGACGGCATTTCCGTGAAGCGAACTTGCGTGTTACGGGTCGGCCTGCCTTGATAGGAGAAGCATCCGACATTTCAGCCCGAACGCGTTCTCTCAAATATCTAATTGTGTTTACCTCCCGCACAACCAAGGTACATTCCTACGAAAATCACGCTATGGTTTAATTTCATTCTATCAGGCATAAATATGCACACAAGAAAGATATACATTTCTTCTGAGCAGTCTAAATTTCATTTCCGTTTCCGAAACGTTTCTCCTTCGCTGCGTTAGAAAGATAGGCGCCTTCTTTCAAGTTTTAATAAACGCTTTTCCTGACAGAAACTAATCAGTGTTTCTCTTTCACAAGCGGACTTCACACAGACACAAACGTTCGGTGGAATTGACTGGAAGCGAACCAGTTTCAAGCCCACTCTACAGAAGCTTAGAATTCCCGAAACGTAACGAATCGGACGTTTAAGCAGAGCTGCCAACCTAATTTGCTTGTACGCCACATTCATTGTGTGTAAATCCAAAAAGAACAAAAATCAGAGAAGTTTTATCGGTTCAGAGAGAATGTTTCTGTGCACGGTTCGTCGTCTCACGTGCTTCGAAGAAGACTAGAAGATTCCTTTCTCGTGTCTCCTCTCTCTTCTCTCGAATAGTTAGACCTATATATATATGAACACTCCCTATTGAACTCCAGCACATACGGCTTCTCGTATTTTTGTTCTCGTTGGAGTGACTTAGTACTCGTTCATTCCTCAGATATTATTTTGTTATAACGACATGAATTCTCATATTCTAGACAGACCATAATTTTAAAATTCAGTGCATGCCTTTTAAAACCCCGAAAACACTGCAGCAATTCAATAATACTGAAGATTAAAGAAAAATAACCTGCAAAAATAGACAGTAGGCCTACTGCGTTTCATTATAGCCTATAGTTTACAGTTAAATATAAAATCGCATGACGAATATACTTGGTTTTCTTTTAGGATTTTTATACCTATTATTTTTTTATAACACTTAATGAAGTTATGAACACTTCATACAAAAATGAGACACTCCTTCGAATGTTATGTCCGGATTGGCACATTTCTTGGACGTAAAATCAGCATTTTCAATATTTAAGAGTAGATAATGCGTCGCCTAATATAAGAATCTAAGTCTTATACAAATAAATTAATAGACGTTTCATTTAAAGGGTCTGATTAATTCTGATGATCAAATTCGACAGAATAATAATTTCTTGACGAAACAGAATGAGAACTCTAAATAAAGAGATGGCAATATCATCAGATACTGAGGAGTTTCGTTATGATCAGTCTGTGAACAATAAAAGTCAAGTTTGTCGAGGGAACTTAAATTAGATTGGCTATAAATGGAGTTATATAAAACTGATGTTCTGTCTCTGTTATTCAGGCAGGAAATGAAACTACAAGCGCAAAATAACGAAGTAAAATTAAATAAAAATTATGAGTAGAAGATTGATAATTAAAAGTTGAAGACAATCGGAACTGACGACGTTTCCGAAATTAATCTGTAGAGCCGACTATATTAACATTTATAAAGCTCATTTTAAACATATAGTAGTCTGTAGTCGAGATCATAAAAGAGAAGTGATGTCACTTCAGTGACACTCAGATTTATAAAAGCAATAAGCCCTAGTTGCTAGACAGTCCACAGCGACATCTGTGATCCCTAGGCACAGACAGTCACTGGTTCGACTCAGAGCCGGATTCCCTTTACACGAATTCTAAATTCTGTTGTTATAAAGTTGGATGTTAAGAAGAGAAATAAAGTGGCGGAACTCCCATCAATGCGAGTTTGCTCTTCTTTCCACTCACGTGACAGGCAGAAGTAATTAGAATTTTTTGTAGCTAGGCTAATACAACAAGGAGCCAATGTAACACATGGCCCAATGTGAAGCAGACGAAGGGGCGTAAACCAATATCCTCCAATCAACAACTGCCGGCAAACACGCATTACCAAATTTAGAATAAAATGTGGTGTAAAGGATTTATGACGTAATGAAGAGACCTACTTGAATGAACTAACCATTACACCCTTGAATCGCCGACGGACCAAATCGGAAGTTAGTACTCAACTGAAACATGAAGGCCGAAATTGTAAAGACTTCGTCGGAAGCAGATGCTCTCTAAATTTTATAGAGGAATATCATATCAGTCATCTTCCGCCATTAGATTTAGAAATTTAAAAAATTCTTGAAATTATTACAAGACCTTGAATATTTATAGTTCAGAAAGCTAAGTAAAACCACCACCTCATAAAGCAAAGTGTTATCTGTGAAAAGCGTCTTACACAGTGTTCTACGTCATTGTCTAAACAGTGACTGTCACCAGTAGTGTCTTACTGTACACTTCCTGCTACAGTAGTGTCCTCTTCTAAGCAGGGATTGCCACTAGTAGTGTACTACTGTAAACTGCCACTATAGTGTCACCAGTAGTGTCTTAATGTGAAGTAACTGCCACTCGTAATGTCGTGCTGTAAACTGTGACTGTCACCAGTAGTGTCCTACTGTAAACCAACTGCCACTAGTAATGTCGTACTGTAAACTGTGACTGTCACCAGTAGTGTCCTACTGTAAACCAACTGCCACTAGTAATGTCGTACTGTAAACTGTGACTGTCACCAGTAGTGTCCTACTGTAAACCAACTGCCACTAGTAATGTCGTACTCTAAACTGTGACTGTCACCAGTAGTGTCTTACTGTACACTTCCTGCTACAGTAGTGTCCTCTTCTAAACAGGGATTGCCACTAGTAGTGTACTACTGTAAACTGCCACTATAGTGTCACCAGTAGTGTCTTAATGTGAAGTAACTGCCACTCGTAATGTCGTGCTGTAAACTGTGACTGTCACCAGTAGTGTCCTACTGTAAACCAACTGCCGCTAGTAATGTCGTACTCTAAACTGTGACTGTCACCAGTAGTGTCTTACTGTACACTTCCTGCTACAGTAGTGTCCTCTTCTAAACAGGGATTGCCACTAGTAGTGTACTACTGTAAACTGCCACTATAGTGTCACCAGTAGTGTCCTACTGTAAACCAACTGCCACTAGTAATGTCGTACTCTAAACTGTGACTGAAACCAATAGTGTCTTATTGTAAACTGCCACTGTAGTGTTCTGCTCTAAACAGAGACTGCCACCAGTAGTATCCTGTTCTAAACTGTGTCTGCCAGTAACAGTGTCCTGTTCCTAAAAGTAAAACAGCGTTCTCTCCAAGTTCCTCTGCGGTTTGTACTCATCACTTAAGCCATTCTATCCTTGTTTTGTTTTCCCCAATGGCTCGACAGCCCCTTGGGGGCCTAGGCCGCCTCATGTTTCGAGGCTTCACGATCACACTGATAGACACACCACACTCGGTAGGACTCCTCTGGACGAGGGACCAGCCCGTCGCAGAGACCTCTACCTGACAACACACAACGCTCACAAGAGACAGACATCCATGCCCCCGGCGAGATTCGAGCCTACAATCCTAGTAAGCGAGCGGCCGCAGACCCACGCCTTAGACCGCGCGGCCACTGGGATCGGCCTTCTATCCTTGTAACTATTACCTAACCGTTAAGTTCCCAACAAAACAGGTCTGGGTGACGATTCTCGTGATTATACCGCAAAAGCTCCTTCACATAAAAATGCAAATCATCCTTACCCAGCCTTGATTAATAAATGAAGATCAGCGTACGGGAGCTGAGCCTGGTTACACATCTTACGGAAGGCGCAGTCTATTCTAAAGATTTGTTTTTATTCACTCACTTAATCTGAACAACTTACAACTCGCATGTAAAGAAAAGCTTGGCGGGATTAGATAAAGAACGTACGGATGCCTGAATTACAAGTGAGTTATATATAATACAACGTGTGATGTTCCGCCGAACTTGTATAGAAGACAATTTCAGCCTCGTTTTATGTCACAGACAGGTGTTTCCCTACACAAATAAGAAATAAGATATGATCTTGGTTCATAAATATGGCGAAAGTATTATTATTATTATTATTATTATTAATATTACAATAACAAATATAATAATAGCAAAAATAATAACACATGCGCCTTAACGTACTGCACGGAATCGTTTATTTAATGCTATGTTCCTCGGCAGAAAGTACAGCGGTAATGAATAACCAAAGAAGTAACATTCTTTACACACAAAAACTCGCGCGTGCGCATATCAATATGTGTATAAGTAAGGTCCATATACAATTACAGGTATAATCGTCGGAATTTCATATTCTTCTCACAGCAAATCCTGATACAACTGGTTCAGTTCAGCATATAATCCGCGTCAAACGTGTAGCTGTGACGGCCAAGTCTACGGCAGCTTTCACAGCAAGCCTACAATTACGTTTTGTTAGACGCTAAAAAAGGTATAGTTTTCCCTCTCCAAGGCCTGAAGGTATATAGAAGGAACAGAGGTATAGATCCACCCATTCTTAACTCCGACACTGTATGGAGGTAAGTGCTTAGCATCACGTCCCGGCCGCTTTACCCCGAGAAAAACCTGATATCCATTGAATAGGAAGCTGGGTGGGCCAGAGAGCCGATCTGGACGTTTCGGAGTACAGAAAAAGCCCTTGCCCCTACTGGGATTCGAACCACGGAGCGTCAGGCCCATAGCCTATTCACTATACTAACATGCTATATTACACCTCATTAACAAACACAAATCTGGGATCAAATAACCATCCACTCTTACATCAACTGTAATTTATTCTCAGAGACATGTAAATACACGAACGCAAGACAGACACAATGTCGAGAAAATTCGTGAAATGTCAGAAGAAGTTACACGCGCGTGAAAACATTTCTTGTTCTTCTCTATCATAATTTAGGTCCCACTGCACCTTCTAATACTAAATTAATTCTGAAACCAACAGACAGGTGGTAGCAGTCCTCGGCTGGGGAATGGGCCCTTCGCAGTGTTTCCACATTCGCAATACACAACACACCGTCAAAGAAGAGGTTATGCACCTGTGGCCATAAAAAGACTCATATTCGCTACCCAAGTGTTAGAGGAGACACTGTAATCAATTTTGAAACTGATTATCGAAACGTAATACACATCTTCGAACTAAAATATTTCCATGAAAATCTGCAACAATGGTGCTACAGCCTAATTCCAGAACTTATTTCATCCAGCATCACAGCAAGCAGGCAATTTAAAGAACGCTGTACGAAATTACACGAAACCAATATATTCCTTCGCGCCGAAGTTAAAGCATAGGGCTGACTAGCGCCTCGTATTCGTCATTCTCTTAAACCCTGACTCCTCCTTCTGGCAACCTTTGAAAATCCTACTGGGGCAGTTGGTTTAATTTCAGGGAGTTAGGAGTTTAAATGCAGCGTTACGGGGCAGCGGTCTAAAGCCACCTAAATCCTCCACCCACAAGCAACATGAAAAGTGAAAGCCTCGGGTTCTGGGAATAAAAAGTAGGTTAAAATTGGTACCGAGAACCACATTGATTTGACCGAGTGAGACAGTAAACTTACAGCGACTATCAATATTAGATGCGTGTCAATCTTCAGGCGACGACAATCCTACTACACTACTGGGCTTGGAAACAAATGCCGCCTGAAATGTCAAGGGAAGGACATAATGTAATCCCTCGGTACGAGCAATTGTTGTAGGAGTTTTCGCTTATACGAAATGCACAGATTAACACTATTTCTCTTTTCAATTTTCCAAATAATTATCCCTCACAAGAACTCCTTCCTCTCGCAAACCGATCATTGTTCCTGGGGCCTCTTCTCGGCTTTCGCCGGTTCCCGAATTTTGTCGGATGCGCAGAACGTCACGGTAACCCTGAACGGCCTGCGCAGAAGTAGCAGCATCGCAGCGTCTCTCATTGCTCTTGTAGGTTTATTGTCAATATTGTTCTTTTCGGTGTTAATCATTTTGCATGAATTAAATCTTAAGAGACTTCTGCATGTGACACAGATAATATGGATAGAACCTAATCTTTATTGATTTTACATTAAACTTTAATTATGTACCTATTAATTATGCACACGCGAAAGGCTAGGGATATTACATAAGTATAGTAATTGATCATTAGTGTTATATTTTCATAGTTGGATACCGTTCAGTGCTGTTTGAAGGTGAACTTCATACATTGGGGGAACATTTTTTTACCTCTGTAACAACTAAAGTTTATAACGTGGGAAGTAATGAGAAATTAATTTTCGTTTTATGAATTTTCAACTTACGAGCAGTTTTAGATGAAATGCTTGAGATCTTAAACGGAGGAATTACTGTACTGTATTATATTTGGTTGGCAGTGAAGTTATGGCTGAGCTGGAACCTTGTACCACCTCAAAAATTTCCCTCTCAAAGAGTCGTGCCATACCTGAGGCGGTTATCTGCCACATTTTCACCGCGGAGGACCGGATTCAATCCTATAATAATGCAGGTGGGATTTGTGGTGAAAATGTGACATTGGAACGGGCGTTCTTTGCCCCGAAAACTTCGATTTTTCCCTGTCAGTAAACAAGACAACAAATGCCCCACTTTAATCCAACAAAAGCCAAAAAGCCATACGTATTGCCGCTCTAATTAGTGTGTTCTTGGCCTAATGTCAAATAACTGCTGTTATTTTTGTGTTTACACTTAATGCAGAAGCATAGAATTTCGGTAGCTATCTCAGCAATGTCTTGAAGAAACAGAAAAGAGGCTTCCATAAAAATGTAGTTAGAACAGTTAGACTTGGATAACGAACCCTGTATGTGAAAGGCATGGAGGTAAGATAACATAAGTCTGTTTTATTCTTATTTTATTCAAATTAGTTTATTTAACGACACAGTGTCAGCATTAAGACACTCAATGTGTTGACTTTTGGTAACATATAACTTCAAGTGAGACAAAGTTTAAAATACTAAACTTTTAATCCATGTTTTATTTTCTATGCTATATTTTTGCACTAAAAGCTTTAACAGGACCACAACTACTTTCCACAATAAATTTTAATCTATAATTCTTTGGCGAAGAACCTCTCCATGAATTCGTAAAACCACACAATGCAGACCCATGACTCAGCATGTTCAAACACAATACGAATGTGTCATGTTTTCTACGTCATGAAGGCTACCCATCGGTCAGTCTCTCCGTTGATAATATTGGGCAGATCAATTAATTTAAAAATGCCACGCCTGAGGCTGGACATTTGCAGATAAAACAAACTGTAATATTTGCTATTCATCGGTATGAAACATCCACTGCCTGATAGCAACGTAAAAATTCAACGAAATTAATCTCGGTCACAATTTTCTATGTACGCAGGAGAAATAGATCACGCATTCATTTGGTCTCTCCCTAAATTTTTTCGTGAATAGGACGAGAGTTACGGAGTTCCCTTCTGTGTACTTATCGACATACTCGCCTTTTTTTTTTTCAATTCACATCAAAATATCTCTTTTTTCCACTTCAGATATTCTTTACACCTACTGCCCACATGTACGAGTACATACAATCGTGGATACGTTCGGGAATATTCGAGAGTTTCTGAACACCGATAAGAGCAGAATTCATTTTATACTGGTATATACATTCATATCAGTTAGAAGTCCTTCACTTTGCACATAAATTAAGACCACCTTTATGTACAGCAGCTAATGTTTGTACAAGATTATCTGTGTTGATAAGTGCGTTACAGATTTGTTAACATCGGGCGATGCGTTATTCAACATAGTTCAGCACTTCGGTTTTTAGTGCATGAAGCTTAAACCCTAAATGTATCGAGTACCGTGACGTCAGTACGGCGACTTCACTCCATCCCATTTCCTCTACGACTCTGCAAAGCACTAGGCACAGTTGGAACCTGTCTTACGTGACCTATTCCAGTGAAAACTGAACGTGGGCCCTTCGCTTCCTGTACAGGCGCCTAGACAACTAGGATAACACCAAAAATCCACTGAGAGGACGTCATTTCTTCTTTTCCATAGGCCTCAAAGCTGTCTGTGGAAATAAAGTTATCAACAAAATACCCTTAAAACAAAATTATATTCATTCGACACTGGACAACCAACCCGATCAGCCTTACGTAGCTTACCGGATATAGTTGTTACGGTACCGTAAGCTAATGTTTTCGTCATGAAAGTAGCTCCTTCTTGAATTAGGCGTCCATCTAATTTCCTTATCAGCAATAAGTTGATTTGGAAAGACGCCACTGCAGATATTTAGGCGTAGATGGCAAACTGATATTGAAATGTCTTGAAGAAATAGCACGTGGATACAATTCATCTGGTTCATGACAGCGATCAGTGGCGGGCTCTTGTGAACACTGTAATGATTCCTGGAATTCTACCAGGGGCGCCAGTTTCACGAGCAGATGAGTGGCTATTTGTGTCGCAAGAAAGGCCACACTGTTACTTTAGTTAATTTAAATAAATTGTTTTTAGTAAAAAAGAATGAAACACATATTTACTCAATCAATGTAAAATAAGAATCTGGACACAATGTGAACATCTTCTTCAGCTTTCTCTTTGATGGCGTAACTAATGACCCGTTAGAACTAGGCACGTGAAAATTAACACACGGATAACAGGCATAACTACACGCTACGTATGGTACACTATTTATAGCACAACGACAACAAACATAGCAGCGATGTGGAACATTAACGTCATATGGAACAAATGTAACATAAACAGAATCTGTACTTAAATAACACGTTTTTCACAAACACAAACAAAACAACGATTTTAATACTAATACACCTGTAGAACTTAAGTCTATGCAACAGGAAAAGTGGGTTTTATAAGTTCTAGGAACTCAATCTTAACTCATATCTTTGGATTAGGAAACGAGAGACACAATATGGAGCAGAGATGCAAAAATCCCGGGCGCCAGGCAGTCGTGGCAAACTACACTTTTTACGGTGGCGCCTAATGCTTTTGGTTCCTCAGTACTCAACTTGCTTTATGTCACCCTTTTGTAGCGTAGAATTTTAAGGCGACTACGGAATTTTGGAACATTTATGCACATCTGATATGCAGTATGAATGTATTAACGTGCACGTCAAAATATGCGCTCTACGTCAGAGGTGCAAACTTTCCAGAAACCTACGATCCATCTGAAACTTCTAGGGGCCAGAAGGGTGACAATGAGGACCCACACATACTAGTCGCCACATTAAAAAAATCAGTCACCCAGGCGACCTGGCACCCGGGATTTGGGCACCCCTGCTTTACACTATATTTTAATTGCTCCATCTTTATTGTCCCTCCCGCAGAATTAGTCCTGCGTGCTCCAGTGTTTGAAATACTACGGCGAAGAAAGGCTACCGGGAAGGAGCATGGGGGGCTTGCGTGTGTTGCCCCAGTTATTTTCTCGGTATCCTGAATAATGTACATTTCTCCGGCATCATTTCATTCTATGTATTGCCACTATGCGCGTAGTATTCTAGGAATTTGGGCGTACACTGTCTGATCTTAATCTGCCCCCTAACCCTGTGTACCTGCATGCAATAAGAACTAGACCTACGTGGCGCCAGCTAGTCTAACTACAGGCGGCGTCTTGTAGTCTGTCAACACTTGTTGACACTCTTCTGCTTTTTATAGTATCGCTGTAAAATAAGTATTGATGAACTGCTGGAAACAGTGCATGTGTTAAAGTAATTATTTACAGAAGAAAGGCATAACCCATCAGCTTATATCGAACAGCACTGTCAATTAAAGTGAAATGCAAGGTACGAATGCATTTTAGAAAGGTATAATAGCTAGCAGATATATGTTATGGCCGAGCTGATGGGTACCCTGATAAAGATTCATCGCGGCTTCGTCAGTCTCTCCATTAGTAGAAATCTGGGATGTTCAGGACGGTGAACATGATCTTACAGTATTTAACGTCGTATAGTTTGGTAGATAGAAAGCAGCTCATTCAGCTGAAGATGTCAGCAGCATGTTTCTGCGAAACGACACACTTTTGCCTTCCAGAAAATTGCAACCTTTATCGTTAACATGTTTTCAACCTGATAATGCTGCAGCCTGCGTCCAAAAGCCAGGTTATAGGAAGTGGAAAAGCGAGGTGATATAAGCTAGTCAAGAAATTTTGGGGTAACTACCAATTGTGTTGTCATATTAGTCATTTTGAGTCCAGCTAAAGGGCTTCAAGAAATGGTTTAAACACTTGCATTAGAAGACCAAAACTGTGTTTTCTTCGGCGACGAAATAAGACCGCATTTGAAGTCGATGCTCGCTGTTTTCAGATTGCCATACTCTTGGTTGTAGAGTTTGTATACTGTTTGTAGTTCGGCTACCGGCATCAAGTCAAAGTACTCGGACTCTTGACCCGCGAAGATGAGACCGATACGTTGTCCCGAAACGTCGTTAAACAATCACCACACGACGCCGCGTAATAACCCAGAAGAGGACAGATCTCAACTGGCAACGTGTCAACCACCCAAGAAACATGGTGTAGCTATGTAGGAGAAGAAAAATTGGAATCTGTACCGTAGCAGAAACGCCTAAGGCAAAACTGGCCCACTGCAATCCCTTACCTACATACTCAATCATGTTTCGAGCTCATTTCACCCTACAAGCCCACAACCCATGTAACTGAAACAACGTTGTTACATAATGTAATGATTAATCGTCGCCCTCGGTGGACTAGTGGTTAGCGGACTAGTGGACCCAAGGTTCGCGGGTTCGATCCCGACCGACGTCGATGGAATTTTAAGGGTGATAAAAATCCGGAGCACCACTTCCTTCGGAGGGGAAGTAAAGCCGTCCGTCCCATGTCGTAGATTTACGGCATGTAAAAGAACCTTACGGGCATGAATAGAATAGAAATAGAATAGAAATAGAATGAATAGAAATGTTTAGTAAGCAAAATTCAGCGGCCAAGTCTCCTGACTGCCTGCCAGATGGCTCTGGCAGTCACATCAGGACTGAGTCGAA
Organism: Reticulitermes speratus; assembly: GCA_021186555.1. Classification (NCBI taxonomy): domain Eukaryota; kingdom Metazoa; phylum Arthropoda; class Insecta; order Blattodea; family Rhinotermitidae; genus Reticulitermes; species Reticulitermes speratus. Next base: position 47,197,475 of record JAJKFL010000001.1, read on the forward strand.
CTTGTGCGGTCAGTGGGCTGGTCACTCACCACATCAACGCACATGGCCATAGAAACCTCCGAAAGGAGGCCCCTATGCTCCACGTTGGAGCGACAGGGACAAACAAAACAAATGATTAATCTCTCCTGGTGATGGAATAATTATTTCACTGTCACTACACCAGACAGCATGATAGTAAGGTGTCATCTTCATCCAGTGCCAAAATTACATTTCTAGAGTGAGTTTGACTAGTTATTCCCTATACCTAGAACACAGAAAAAAACCACGATGTGACAGGGAGAGTTTAAAACGCGCATCGAATTTACACGTTTCTTGTAAAAACGCGAGTAAGAATTAGCCTGCGCCGTAAATGTGACCCGGTAGTAGATATCCTGCAGCAAACGCGCTGCATTTGTTTGAAACAAATCTTGTTTCACTTGCTTTACCGCAGTTATAAACTTGTTTCCTCGTCCTTCATACTAACCTACTAATGGCCTAAGGACAAACGTACTTTTTTAAACTTCAGTGTTTCAGCATTTATACGGAAGTGTAATGGAACACTTAAACAATTCTAACTTTAACAATTTACATTTTTACATTTTTAAGTGCAAATGTTGAGGCCCTACTCATCGTATTTCCATTAAGTATACAACCCAAACATTTTCCAATTCATTCGTGTATATACGTACCGAGGATATTCGTGATAAGGAATGAGGCATGTCTGCTTCCTATTTATTAAAATCCAACTAAATACACTTATCTGATGTTACATATTCTACTGTTTATATTGTACAATCTCTAACATGTTTCGACTCGCTTTGAAATATCCTCAGGGAGACAAAATGTAAGTGAATATGTGTATGTGTACAGTCACATTAGAGATTGTTACACATACGTTTCTTTATACAGAAAGCATAGGGACATTAAATATAGCTTTTGTTCAACACGTACTATAAGAGTGAACACACTGTAGAGTAAAGTGTGTTCACACTTATAGTAAACTAGACATTCAATCATTACGGGACGTGGATATCACACAATAATGATTGAAGAACACGCGTTGACTTTTGGATGCAGAAGCAAACACTGCCTTCGAGGTATATATAAATATCTGACAACTGGTTACTTTTGTAAAAATGTTTTAGAACCTTTTATAATTTTATCTTCAACTTATTATTTATATGCACAGATATATGTTTAACAAAAGCTATATACAATGCCGCTATACTTTGTACACAAAAAACGTATGTATAACGCTCTCTAATGTGATTGTACACTTACATATATTGTCTTGTATTTTATCTCCCTGAGGATGGTTCGAAACAAACCGAAACATGTTGGAGATAACAGTAGAATGCTTAACATCAGGTAAGTGTATATAGTTGGATTTTAATAAGCAGTAAAACTAATACACGCGGACGATGCATAATATTGAGGTGTGTACTTCCATTTTAATATTACCCTCACGTCTGCATACAGATTGCCCGTTTCCGTCAAGCTTTCCGACTGAACTTCCCACAGCGTAAAGACGTACGTCAACAGCATCGCTATCTTGCAGGGTTTTCAATAGAGTCAGCAGAGATTAAATATATTACAGAAGTTTAGTTTCAAATTTTAAATCTAAATATAAGACTTAACCTCTTATTACTAATGTATCACTGTGTTCTCATTATATTCTAAGCTATCAACAATTTCTGTAAGACCTTACCTTTACAACTACATATAGGCTGCATTGCACGTTTCGACAGTAAAAGGAACAGTAATAAAGGACTACATACTGAATAGAATTCAGGAACGTGAATCAAGAAACACTTATGTCACTACTGCTGGACATAGGCAATATAGAAAGACTTCGTACATTTTATTCACGACAAAGTTCCGGATACACGTAGTCTGTATGAAAACCAGGACAGAACTGACAACATGATGATGATGACGATATGATGATGATGCTGATTACGATAACACAGACGACTACGTGATAACGACGGCATTTATATGATGATGATAATGAGACGATGATGATTATATGATGATGATGATGACGACGATTACATGATGATGACGACGACTATAATGATGACGATTATATGATTATTATTATGATTGTGACGGTGACAATGACGACGGTCCCTACCGTCAAAGACTGTTACTCCAGATCTGATTCGAATATGTCAGGTATTTACTAATATTTATAATTATCTTTATAACTTTTAAGATCTTTCTTAATAATCACTTCTTTGTGATTGTGTTTCAGATTTTGTTTTGGAGATTACAATACTCTTGTGAATCTACGTAGTGATTTGCTATGTAAATCTGTCATTCTAAATTTAAAGTGGAGTACTGACCTCTTGCAATGAACATTCACATACTGCTAGAAATAATAATAAATATATTACAAATTAGTATGTAATTACCGTCTACACAAAAGATTATTAATAATACTATTAGATCTTTATAGTATATGACAACATGTTTCGATCCACATTTAGGTCATCTTCAAGCCAATATTTCACATAAAATAAATTACAATGGCATGCTTAACGTATATGTTGACAGACAGATCTCCATCTAGTACGTTATTGGAAACAATCCTTAAAAACAAAAACAAAAAATCCTCAGGGAAGATATTGCAGTAAATCATAAATATCCGCTATTGGATTTATTTTAACAGTATATCGACTTAGCACATATTTTCAAGATTTTAACACTGTAATACTCATATGCGACATGTATTACATCTTAAATACAGACTGAGATGTCAGTCTATCAACATATACGTTAAGCATGCAACTGTATTTTATGTAAAATATTGGCCCAAAGATGGCCTAAATGTGTCGAAACATGTTGCTATATTAGTTACTTTAAAGATCCAATAATAATATTAATAATCAGTTGTGTTGACGGCGATTACACACTAATTTGTAATACCATAAAACACAACGAGATGAAATGAGAACTTACAATATATGAGAACGTTCAATACAATGTCGCCCAAGTTCCACGCTCCATGATCTGAGGTACTGGAGGCCAATGTATTGGCTTATTGATATCCGAAGCACAGTAGTTTCCATAGATATCTCGAACAGGGCGTCTGATGAGTAATCAGAGCCAAAATAGATTTAATGACGCCTAATTGCAGCGATCATGTCGCAGCCTTCCTACCAAGGGGCCGCATTATGCACATCTCAAGAAGATGTTTTACGTGTCTCATCAGAAGTTCTGAAAATGCTGACCGCAGGCCCCTACGCCACACTGGCACATCTCTGCAACCCAGCTTGCCCTCCACCGCCCGATGAGGTCGTCATGTCACAGTGGATCTCTGTGTTACGGTACGGCAGTATTTCCCAACGGAGGGATCCCTACCTCGAAAAGGTTTACAGGACAGAAAACAAAGAGGCCGTTGGCTGCGCACGGATATTATTATAAAATTCCCTTCGAGAGACACTTGGAATTTTTCGCCGTATTTTAAAATGCTTCTGTATTTATCCCACGATTTCTCGCGGAACCCCGAACGATATTCTGTGGAATCCTGGCTGGGAAACACCACATTATAGACTTTTTTTGTGCAGAAGGGCCCCGCAGCAGAAGCCACGGACGCACCGCAGCCTTAAGGCTTATTGTACAATCCTGTGACGAAGAGAAAGCTGATTACATATTTCTTTCATTTTTCCAAGTAATGGTGCACCGGTGGAATGAAATTGACAGGGAAAACCTAAGTACTCGGGGAAAACCTGTCCCAGTGCCATTTTGTCCACCACAAATCCCACATGGACTGACCCAGAATCGAATCCGGGCGTCCGCGGTGGAAGGCCGGGAACTAACCTTCTGAGCCATGGCACGGCCACCTTTACAGACTTACATCTGAAAGCTGAAATTAATTTAAATTATAAAACGAGTTCTTACCTTACAGAGAACAAACGCCGTCTCAATTACAAATATCAACCAATCAATGGTATTTACGGAAATCATTTATATTTCGGAAATAATAAAAAACACATAAACACACTTTGTGAGCAAATGCAGTATTTCCTATTGTTAGCACAGGTGGAATGTTCAGTTAACATTTGGCTTTAAAAGCTTAACGCACCATTTGATTTACTAATCACCTGCCAGTAACAGAATCAATTTATATTCTAACACATTAACTGTCTAATTTACCGACTCATTGCGTGGATGACTCAATGACTTAGTTACCTTGCAACAGACGGATTAACCTACTGAGAGACCAACTGAATTTATTACCTTATCGACTGATTACATATCTGACATTGGCAATAATTAAATTACCTATTAGCCTCGCTGACAGATTGAGTAAGTAAATTATATTCCTCCTTAAAGGTCAACAGCATACATGAGTAACCTTGCAGACTTAACCGACCAACTAGATATATATCTAATTACCCGGCTGAAGAAATCACTGCCCATCAATTAACTAACAGACCGACTAAGAGATTAACGAACTCACATACTGAAAATTTCACAGAATTATTGTTTAAACTTCTGACGGATTAACTAGCAAAGAGGTTTATAATTACCTGCCTTGTTGCTGAAAAATTAATTCCAGTCCTCCTGTTGGTATTTGGAACCCCGGCTATACAGTAAGACACCGGTTCAAGTTAAACAAAGGTGTATCATAATTCGATCGTACGAGGCTCAAATCCTAATAACTGTTGTAAACATGCTGTATGGAAGGTAAAGAGAGACTGCAACTCATGTCTCCTAACATCAGAATTTTATGTAGCTGCCAATGAACGGCAGTACAGCTCCTAGGATTTTGCGCATGTTTATATCTCATACATTTCAGAAACACGATAGCACGATTCATCCCTTTTCTCTAGTGTAAAAAGACGAACAAATCTAATACTGTGTGTAGCTATCCGCAATCATACAAGGCGATGATAAACACCGGAACTAAGAGAAGCTAATACAAACCAGATCAAGTGTTTTTTTACAAGGCTTTTATTCAAATGTTCGCACTCCAGCCATGTTGGTACTTTTTACTCGTAACTAAACAAAAACGTTTTTTACACTACTTACTGCCTTGCTCTCTCAGCACAGTACCACAGCACGTAAAGTTCGCGACAATTTTGCCTTTATTTTTTAGGTAAAACAGTAAATAACAAATGTTTTAACACAACTTTATTATTATCCAAATATTCATGCATTTCGTACGGAAATCCTCTCGTCCCAAACCATCGTACGGTCGCCATGTTGGACTTACATAAAGCATTTAAAATTAAAATATTTATTGAATGTAATAGGATAGAGTAATAGTGCTCACACACAGTTCTTCTTCTTTCTTCTTCACACAGTTCTCATAGAAAATTCATAGCGACTGCTCAAAACGGAACGGATATGAAAACAATACATCTGAAGTAACACACATACATAAATGCATATATAAATTTAGTCCCTATCTCACAAAGAACAAGCTCCGTCTCCATGATACATACATACATACATACATACATACATACATACATACATACATACAGCACACACACACACAGTTACTTGAAAGTCGCAAATTCAACTGATATATGTAATTGCACAGCGACACGATGTACAAATTTGCGACACGGCGTTCCCCAGCTACTCTTTTATGAAACCTGGAATGTGGGAGGTATTGTACAAACATTAACACTATGCAATTATAAATTGTATTTATATACCAACATGTATTGCACAAATTATAAGTAGATAAACTTATCACTTAACCCGACACGTGTTTCGGCCCAAATGGGCCATCATCAGGGGTTGCTGGTTTTTATGCTTCACTGTACACTTCCTTTGGTATTGTTAACAGGACTCCGGTTCGACCTCATCCACGGTCAGCCGCGCCTGGCAGCTTTCTACACCCTACGTTCCGATAACCTACTACATCACCAGTAAATAAGTGTAGTGCACGTGGTTCCAGGGTTATAACCATATCACCAGCAAAATTACAACTCTTAACAATACCAAAGGAAGTGTACGGTGAAGCATACAAACCAGCAACCCCTGAAGATGGCCCATTTGGGCCGAAACACGTGTCGGGTTAAGTGATAAGTTTATCTAGTTATAATTTTGTGCAATACATGTTGGTATATATATATATATATATATATATATATATATATATATACAATTTATCATAATGGTGCATGGTGAAAGTAATGTCAAGTTAACTATGCAATTATGTTACTTTCTTATTTCGGGCGAAGTAATGTAAAGATAGAATTAATTTCCAACGTTTTGGAGGCGGTAATTTTAACCATCAGCATAACCATCGAGAAGTACAGACATGACGAATGACGTGGTCGTAGGCAGCTGCTGCCGTGCACCAGGTGTGAACTCGAATTCCGTGCTAGGACAGAAAAACGGACATCCAGAGCGCGCCCTGTGCACGACGACAAAGCAAGACCGCATCACTTATCACGCCAATCACTGATGACGGAGAAAGTGACTGTTTCCGAAACGGTAAAAATGAATTCAATTCTCACAAGGTTGTTAGCCAGAAAAATAACTTAATTCAATACAATCGTCACAACTGCTGCCAATTTTGCAGCCTACACACAGTAAGACAGTCTTTAGTAGATTAGCCAGCTCTAACATTCGCAAATTACGTCATTAACCAGAGTCAGTTAATCCGTAAGGGCCTTGTCAGTGTCGGACAGAATTTAAGCAATCAAAATATTTCTTATTTTCCTGATCAAAACATATATTGTATAGCAAAAGGAAAGGGCTTTTAAGAGTGGTTGATCTACAGACTACAGCTGAACGCGCAGCCGGCTCACAGAATCTACAAACCTCTTAACAGCTGGAATGCCTCATAGAGACCGACGACGACTCCCGCTCTGTAGTATTAAGTCCTGAGTTTGTAGAAAAAAGACTGCAGTACACGTAAAGACAAATAATAACTACGTCACATCACCATCTCTTACTCTCAGACTTCGGTTATTCTTCGTGATTAGTAGCCGACTTCAGGTCCCAGCTGCCTTTAAATCTGGGTGCACCAAAACCTATCCAAGCCAAATGGAATCAAAAAGCGCTGCTGAGCACAGTGGTTAGGAAACACAGGCCCTGATTCCCCGGACCACAACCATGGTTGTTCAGTTCTTAAGCAAACCTATTCGTATTTGATAGCAACTTCGCTCGTAACTTAACTGAAAGTTCCCATTTAAGTACAGCAGGCAGAGGCTGTTGAGTCGGACCTAGCTTACAGGAGATCAGCGAACCTTGGGTTGTATACCGTAACAATTAATACTGCAGCATCTTGGCATCAAATAGCTGGCAGACTTTCAGATCCTGTGGGGAAGTTCCCGGAACTTGGCTCCGCAATCGATAAACTTGCTGCCAGTCGTATATTGGCATTAATAAGTCATTTCTTTCCGACGGAGTTCCTCCCCCACAATTGATTCTCTCTCTATACTTACTCATCGAGTTATTCGCGTCTTTCTTCGACTGCCGTATCTCACGTACTGACCTCGCTCGTCCAGCACAGTCATTTATTTACCTTTAAAAGAAAATAAAGTGTTTGAATTAGTATTTGTATAACGATTTTAAATGAAGATACAAATGTCACGGCACATAAAGGTAAAAACACTTGTATAAATAACAAACGGGCCGGGATAGCGTAGTCGGTATAGCGACTATGCTACAGGCTGGACAGTCAGGGTATCGAATCCCGGCGGGGCGAGATTTTCCGCAGCCGTCCAGACCGGCCCTGGGGCCCACCCAGCCTCCTATACAATGGGTACCGGATATCTTTACCGGGGGTTAAGCGGCCGGGGCGTGGAGTTGATCACCCACCCTCATCTAGTGCCGAGGTTAAAGAAAGAGTACACCTATACCTCTACTCCCCCTCTGAGTCTTCGTGGCTTGTTCTAGGGTGAACTTTACTTTAACTTTATAAATAACAAACAGAAGTGTAATCACTTTTGTTTTTCATTCCAACATAAAGTGGTAGAAATTAAAAGTGGTAATGGTGAAGTTGTCCTGTTCCGAAGCATGGGTACATGCGGAGTGGATGTAAAACTCCACGCATTCATAACCTTGGGATTTGACAGTTCAGTTTCAAGCTCCACCCGCTTTACCAAGGTGCCGAGAAACTTTACTTTTTCCCTACACAGGTATGTCCACTTTCTGACTGAGCACTGAAGGCGGATGACAGCTTCCCCCACTTTGCCTACCAGTCTATCCTAACTAGGCCTAAAACAAACATAAGTTTCGCCACCCTTCGCCACCATCCGCACTCAGTACCTGATAGACGGTAGGCCTACTGCAACTACTATTTAATAACCAATAACAGGATGGATTAATCATGCAGAAAAATTATATACGCACACACAATAGTGTTGGGGGAAAGATCGCAGCACAAACCGGGGGCTCTAACACACGTATACATGTCGTTTAATCCAGTATTTGATCATTACGTAAACGCACGTTAAGACCAAGAAAATTACGCAACACAGAACATAGAAATATTGTGTTTTTGGAAAGTCATTTATAACGAAACTTATAGCAAATTAATACTCAGCCTACGCTAAGACCACCATTACAGAAGTGGATAAAATATTACACAGTTACGATGAAAGAGGGGATCCCATTAAATGGCACAGTCAAGTCGACGATTTCAAATGGTTTAAAACAGGGGACAAAAAAGAAACAACAGAACAGATTTAATTGATACTTATCATCATCATCATCATCAATTTCCGTGCATAGCTTACTTTAATAATAGGAAATTCCAATTTAATTCAGTTTCCACATACATAAAACAGAATCCATTTGTTGCGGAATAGCTCTCTTAAAATCAATTAAAATAAATTAACTAAAATGCTCCCTTCAAGTACAAACGTGATCTCGAATTGGTCTGTAATACACGATACCAGCATTTCAATTCTACAGAATAATCCATTATATCCAGAAATTTTGACACATATTTAATAGAAGCGGCGCACAAAACTAGAATTTTTTTACAATGCCATTTTTTTCCCCCATGGTACAGAATTCAATTATATCAGCTGTGAAACATGAAGGCTATAATTAACTATGTTCATGACGGGGACGAATATAACTACGATTGAACTTTCAGCTACTGGTGATAAATACTAGAGCGCTTCGTATCATGATTATATGATAACATTTTAGGCTTCCACAACTGCATTAGCCACCGCCAATTACAGGGCGAGTTACCATATCTCTCTGATTCAAAATTCATTTTGGGGTGTAGTTCATTAACATTAGAATCAATGCACGGTGACAATAAAAAGCAATAACGCGATATACACGGCGTTCTGAGCTGAATGGGGTACAACACTCCTTTCACTAGCATACGCTTAAATATGCTTTCAGTACAAATAATAGGAAGCCCCCCTCACCACCACTCCGCACGTCTATTTATGGTTTCACTATACTCGTAAATGTCATAAAAAGGACAAATTGAATTTTTATGGTCACTGATAACTACATCACAGATACGCCCTCCTAAAATTATAAGTGGTACTGACGTAAATTAGTACATATATTATCAGAAATACTAACGAAAATTCAGTAATTGTGTTAGTCCTTCAGCTAGGAAATTGCCACACTGAAAACAGGGGGAAAAACCAATTATATCAGCATTAGTTTGTATTTTTCCCAACTAAAACTCTAAATGCATCCCTTCCAAGAAGAGTTTTTTTCCTTTAAAATAGATTATCCTCATCTTACCAGAAACTTCAAATTTAGAACACACCAAATGCTAAAATACGAACTTATGTTCCCTGCCAATTTATAAGAAACAAGAGATTTAAATGACTGTTCATTTCTAATGACGTTTCTCAAGTACTTATTTATGTAGTGGTCCAATTATAGCATAAGTGTGAACGATGACCTTGAACGACTATAGAAGAAATCATACCTAATCCTGTCATATTATAAGAAATACCAACAGAATACATTTCGGGAAAAGTATTTTATTAGTTAAAGATCAAAGATTAAAAATCACAATTTGTCACAGAATCATTCCTCATCCATTAACAATAATACCGGTGCATTTGTCTCGATCTTGAATAAAGGCCACGAAAATATTTCGTTCGTATTTCTGGCCACTGGTTCAAGAGTAAAATTTATTTTAGACAACGACTGTAAAGATTCCCTGTCATTTATCACGTTTTCATGTCGTAGACTACTTTTTTCGATCAACCTCAACATCTATTCCTTCGATAGACTTAAGACAACATAATCAAGAAGAAATTATATGACTCTATATAGGATACATATTTCTAATATCCAGGTAGGCTTAAGAAGAGAGAAGCGGCTGTTGGAATTTATGTCCATAAAGTTTCTACAAAATTTACTACAAAATACTGCATCCTTCTTTTAATTTATTTTCTTTTCCTTCCAGGACACTATTGTTTACGAATACAGAAAACAATGTAATGTTACTGTCACTTCGAATCCAATGGAATAATCGAAAGGAAATTACAGCACAATTTCAGTCGGTTGGATCTACCGACAAATAAAGCCAGCTTCAGGACAGAAGTCTATTCTGAAGATGCAGTCAGCAGGTTTCTCTGAAACGAAGGTACCTCTCTGCAAAATTACGTGGTTCCACACCCAGAGGCCAGTGATCTTCATACTTAAATCTGCGAGAACCTCAAATATAAAACAAATTCGTGATCTGTACAGAAAAATATACTGGAGCTTACGGACACAGAATATACATCACAAAACGACAGTACGGTGATTCGCCCGCAATGGTCTTGAACTTAAGGGTCCTGGAAACGAAGCAGACGCGCCATCCAGCTTGGCCCATACGCGTAATATGGGGATGTGAGAAATGAAATATCCGTTGCTGATGGATGGTGAACAAGAATTACAGCACGTACGAGTAGCGTGGAGTCATGCCTAGTCGAACTGCTGCAGCCGACAACTTCTAATTACACCGCACCTCCATCAGGAAACAAACTGCACGCGACGTCCAGATTGATCGCCGAGCAGCCCTGATTTTGCGGTCACCACGTGCACAGCGCCGCCATCCCGAAGTTTCGATACATAACGTGAAACATTATTCATTATAATTTAGGCAAAACACTTAAATAAGGCAGTCTTCACGGATGTGTGATTTGGTAGATACAAACGTTTCGGAACTATCTTTTTCGCCTTCAGGATATAGTATGGAGGCAGCAGGCTTCTCCGAAGCATCTGTATCTAACAAACTACACAGCGCCACATTTTTGAAGAAAGTCCTGTTAACTGCAATGAGGACTCCAGTTTTTAATGCAGGCTATTGCACACACATCACAAATACTATTCCAGTTAAGTGTCCCCTCTTACAAAAAACAATCTGGCGTACATTGCTTTACAAGAGCCATGGAATTCTTTAGTAACTTAGTAACTTTAGTTCCATCAAACATTCCTGGGACAATTCGGCTTAGCACTAGACAGAGTGCCCAGTAGCCAAAGTTACGTACGAACCTTTACATTAAACCCTCCCCATAAGTAACGACATAAAAATTCACCCCTGGCCTCTGTATGGGCCAATTTTGATATTAATCTGAAATCGATTAAAAACTGATGGCACGTGACTATGTATTCATTAAAAATACATTTCTTCTTAACGCAACAAACATACATGTATCGGGAATGTACGTATTCATTAAAAATAAATTTCTTATACATAACAAATATCTACATACACATCCAAAAACTTGAACTTCCAAGGCTCGGTACGCTCATTATTAACTTTTCATCGTACATATCAAAACGTTGTCACATTTTGCAGGGTTTCAATGGTCAATACACATGATGGTGGGTTGGATTCTGACACCGCGTAGTATCGTGGGTTAACATCGAAGTCTCAAAGGAATGTGCCGCCTTCTTCTTCATGGTGGGAAATACGTCACTTCACTTTACGTCTACTTGAACGTAATTACATCACGCTGAAGATGCAGGCAGGCAACAAGTTCCTTCAAAACATCTGTGTCAACCTACAATCCTACACGGTGTGAGGACCCAGACTACTGTCATCCGATATCGCACTACGGCGAACAGGGAAGCAGGACGGCTGAAATTCCTTTCTCAGAACATAACCTGATAGGAAACAAAATGAACACACGATTGACTGTTCTGATTACCGTACACGTCACTTCATCTCATGTTAACGTCTTAACATTCTTTCAGTATTATTCTGAAAGCAGATGCAAATATCATAACCATCAAGTCGTCAATACGACACAATCACCATGATGACCTCCCCATAACCATAAATACATTCTTATCATAAACGAACTACCATCATAACATGGCAATCAGATCATTATTAAGGTACTGCACTAATGACAACCAGAACTGCACTATAAACATAATCTCCCCAGATGTAGTCATAAGCAGCATGCTATCGGCACTATCATTACCCTATATAATGAACACACTCACAAAACTACTGTCTCCATTAAGTTACTGCCTAAAGGTTTCCAACAATATGCACACACATTTAATGGTTTTTAAAAAGTAACAAAATCACTTTCTAACTTTCCCTGATGATGGTATTGGCTGCCACCGAAACATGTCGGAATACAGAGTGACTTTATAACAAATTTTTAAAAATCATCAAATTTATGTGCATATAGTTGGAAACTTTTAGAAAACAACTTAATACAAAATGCACGGTATAAATAACAATGCGAAATTTGTGGACGTTCAAAATGCAAAAGTTATCAACTTATACTACCTCCATTATTTATCAACATCAGCGACACCATAATACCACCCCCGTAACCATTTCAATTACGTCCTAATTTAATTTTAATTAATAATTTAAAAGTAACTGTCATAGTAAAGAATATGAAATCTCCAGCGTATACCTTACATTAATTACGTCAAGACATTATAATAATACGAAAGATAATTACTTGAGTATAAGCAACGACACAAACAAGTAACGTATTAAGGAACTGATTTATATGTCTTACAACCCAATTAGTCAGACAGCTGACTGCTAACCTGCGCCCACTACACCCTCTGTAAACTTCTTCGCCGCTAATCAGTGTAATTTAAAGCCGATATTTAAACGTGTTTTCTTCAGGAGATTCAAGTCTTCTGGGATGTGATTTTGTGTCGTCGGGCGAGTAGTTCCTGACGTTTCGATGGCTGTAATGTCTTCATCTTTCGGGTCAAGCAGTCCAAATATTGTTTTCATATACAAAGAGTATGTCTACTTTCACGTTAAATAGGTTTTCTTTACTTCATACAGGACTAAACCAAAACAATGTAACTATTATTCATTTCTTCGGTACGCATAATCTTCTTTCTGTCCTCCCTGATTTAAAACCACAAAACACAGAGGGAGAAACTACAGGAAGAATTTGTCATTCAGGGTGTAACGCAATTAATGTACAAATTTACACAAACCAACAAACTGAAGATAGATTGATTATTAATTAATTTGTTTCATCAATTACTTACTCGACATGTGCTGTGATAAACATCTGCATGGAATTAATAGGAAACAGCAGAATTTGAATCGGACACTAACTTGTGGTGTTAGGGAAAATATTACATTTTAAATTTATTTAGACATTCTTGAGCAAATCAATCACAATACTTAAAATTCCATTACTCAGTCAACTGTCAATTCGTGATCACAATGAGGCACCATGGATTTAGGGCCTGACATAGATTGGTGACGGAGAGATGTGCAGTGGCGATAATGCAAATTGTAACAACACCGTGGCGCCACTGTACTGATGTATGACATCCAGCCTGACATTTGATAACGTCACCTCACTTCCGATATTCATCAACAACCCCTAATGACCGCACAGCACCGCGGAGTGACCCCAATTAATGGCACCGAGGGATGAACAGCTCCTAGTTACGGAGCCTATCACAAGCCTGTGTGATGCAGGTTTTCTCCCTAAGGCCAAACAAATTTTAACACCAAAAATAGACACCCTTAAATGATTTCTCTCGTTCAAGACAACACTGATACGAAAGAGTATTAAATGTAACTGCATATTGGAAAACAAATCTCGTGGAAAGGGGGAAAAGTGGAGAGGAGAGACCAGAATGATTTTATTTCCTGAAATAAAGGTGATTTCCTTACAAGAAAACAACGAATCTTATCCACGGAAGGAACGATTATCGTAACAGCCAGCGGTACTAGTCCATGAAAAGTATTCAGTACATGATTATGAAACCAATACACAGTAAACAGACACAAACATGAACATTAAATTAATGATTAATAAACATTAGAATTCATAATTTTAATTTGTATAAATCTTATTTACTATGAAAGAAACGTTCTAGTCATATTTTAAACATAAGAGTTTAAAAACAGTACAAGCTGTACCTTTTATACACAAATGACATCAACAACGGACCCTACTACAGACCATGGAACCTTGTAAGTAGTGGCAGTTGGTTTTAAACCTGGCACATTGTGCTCCCTGAGGATGGCACGCTTGTGCCGAAACATGTCGGAGCTACGTGTTTAACAGTCATAAGTAACTAATAATGTGCATTTAGTTGGTATAATAAATTGAATACATGAACACTGCTGTTTTCTAGGTTGTAAAGCCGTGTACTCAGGCAGAAATTCCGACGTTTCTGAGGATCCTAAAGATGGAAACACGTTTCTCTGAAACGCCGGTATACTTTTACCAGGCTACACGGCATCATACTCGATAAAAACAGCAATTTCATAGTTGCCGTTTTGAGAACATTAAATCTCACAGACATAAGACATTTAGACATAAAATAATATTTTACACAGTGGGAGATATTTTAAAACGAAACTTAGAAAAACAGTTTTTTAAGATGTTTAAGAAGTCAACAGGTCTGAATTAATTTAGTATGAGATGAAAGGGTGGGTTTTCATAACATGGGGGATCTTTCGGTTTAAAAACCTGATTACTTACAAATTCCTCGGTACATTAATTAGCTCGTTGTAGGCTAATACCGCTTGTAACACGAGATTAATTCCACAACAGATTATCACTTACAGTATCCTGAAAATGCTTGACCTCAGAACATTTCTCCCACACACAGCCATTAGCAAAAAATAGCTAAAATCACTGTGACCTGACCGGCGGGGTATGAGCCAATCACTTTAGAGCAAAAGGAAATATGCTTTGTAGTTAAGGCAGGTCAAAGATGGGCGTCATTCGTACAACAGTGGCAAATTCTCTAAATATAATATGAAACAAGAACACAAACATTACGACTTTCTTTCCGTCATGCCATGTTATCTACAGTGCTATGAATGGGGATTAATTTAGGGTACACAGATCCCCGGAGTGAACAAAAACACGAGATACATCGCCATAAAATACGATAATACTGTAGAATCAGGTATAGCAAGATTTCTACAATATTCAAATGATAATTCGGGAGTCATATAAAGACAGAAGGCAAGAAAACAATAAAAAATTTGACGACGAAATGGGTCAATAAAACAGAGACAAGATGACAAAGCACAGACATACATAAAAGACACAACAACGAGGATGATACACTGTTAGTGAAACTGTCCATAGACAACGTACCGATTTGTAAACTTCCAGCTGTCTACAGTTCAATCAATCGATCAATCAATCAAAACAAAAAAAAAAGTCTTTGCACAGAAGTAATATCGCATGAACCTATCATTATTAGGTTTAGTATCACAGGATGAATATACAAAAACAAGGACACTATATTAGTACTGAAATCCAGTATGACGTAACTGAGTATGAGATGTCTAGCAGCAAGACAACGTTCCGAAGAAAACTCCTGCCTCGAGGCAGCTGGTTCCTCCGAAACGGTGTCAACCATGTACCAGAATAAACGTCGTGATATCCCCAAAACACCGTATTATTAGCAACAGCCACCGTACAATCTTCGTATCTGTACACAGCGTCAGTATTTTTTAAACAAATTTCATAAATGCCCTGAAGAAGGAACGAAGACTCGAGTGGTGTTATATATGCGTTGTTTGAAGTTAGTTACAAACTGATGAGTCGGAGAAACTAGTTGCATGATTTCCCAGACAGAGGTCTAACTACTTAAAAAACATTGGTAAACGATGTCCTAGGTTCGCAGCATATTCGAATAATCAGTTACAGCTTCTGAAATTATTATGTATCGAATTACCCAAAACCTATAAGAAAAAGGGTATGAGGATGTACGACAGTACTGGCTTACTCAGGGTAAATATCAAGTGCAGGGTTCTTGTGGATAAGGGAAGAACTGCTTACATATTTAATTCAGATGCAATAAACCAGAAATAAATCCTTTATCTTGTTCCCAAAGGAGATGTTCTGTCTACCTGAAATAGAACTCTGAACAGTTTAGCACCAACTCTGTCTCAGTGACAGGTTTATAAGGCTGCGTCTTGCTGAAGAAGAAGAAGAATAAAAAGACAGCTGTGTGTTTTAAAGCAGCAGTTTTGCGATCACAGGCATCTTTATTGTTACGCATCCTACTGTGCACACAAAGACTATACACTGAAGCTTGCCCGAGTTTGCACAGGGCGCCATTATTGGTTTGCTAGTTGAGGCGAGCCTCAGTGTTTGCCTTACTTACCACCAGATCTCTCTTCAAGCGCCGTCACACATCAGCCTTAGTCTATTCATGCATTACCACACTCGGGAAGTTTATGCAGAATAACAGCCTTTTCCCGAAGAACGAAGTAAATGAGCTTCAGAGCTGTTGATTCAAAACCGTGACAACTTCACAGTTTCGTGAATTCGGAGAAAGTCACAGTGTTTTACCGTTACGAACAGTCAAGTTTGTTTGGGAAGATTAAATGCATTGAGTAATTAATCAGACACTATACACGAACTGTTCCGTCTTTCTTCTACCTCCGCTACATTGTGCAAGGTTCAGTAACACTGCCCCTGTGGTGTCTAAGCTCCACGCACTCTAGACCTAAATACTAAATGAAGATGTGCGGGAGTCTCACACTGTGGCTGTTTTATACGTGGCACCAATTAAAAAGGCCTGGTTTGGGCGTGGTGGCCAAGAGAAGAACCTCTGCACCAGCCTTGAAGACATATGACCGATGGGTTTAACCCATTTAACCATTTAAAGTCCAGTGGTAACTACAGGTAGACTACCACCTGCTGTAACACTGCGCAACTTTGCGTTTGGCAACACATTTTATTTATGCGATGCGCGTGATTCTGAAAATAAATATCGATTCTCTCCTACATAGCAAGAACTGATTATTATTTATAATGTAGAAACGCTCTGCTTTCTGTGACTTCGAAATTTAATTTGTAAATATAATTTGCAGTCATTTGATCCTTTAAATTCCAAGTTCGACCAGCGTGGTTTATGTATTCGCAACTGTGATTTAAAGTCTAAATTAAAACGACAAAGTCGTGGCTTTAAGCGCCTCCCCCCAATCTCAAACTCGGAAGATAAATCTGAATAATCAGCTTCAGGTTCTGGTCGCTTCTACTGCAGGAAATAAAGTGGATCCCATTTCATATGGTCCCATATCCGGTGTCGATATGGTAGGAGAAAAATTTTGCTTCTCTTGCCGGAAATCGAGATTCCGTTGTACTGCCACTTGGTTTAAGGATGAACACACAACTTAAAGTGAAAACATAAAACTACCACCCTAATAAGCAGGGTAGAAAACATCTGAATAGGTCAATACATGAAGAACATGTTTGAGTGCCTTAAAATATTAATACTCGTGTATCTATTTTAAAGTAAATTTGGGAAATATATACTTTTTCGGGATAGTTAAATTTGTTGACATACTCCATATTCATACAAGAAAAATCAAATTTGTTGACATACTCCATATTCATACTAGAAAAATCAATCTTGGGCGCCTCCAACAAAATAAAAAACACACAAATTAGTTTTATATTAGTCTCACCGTGCATATTTCACAGTTCACTGTTTATAAAACACTGACAAAATGCACTTCACTAGTGTGTAGTAAACACTACAACACGATACACAGACAACAGCAGGACATCATATACAATACCAAGAACAAACAGTAGCCAAAGATATAGATGTAACACAGTGATCCATAATGCAGCATTTTACCATTTTCGACACGAATTTTAACGAATTCTCAACGCATTTATACTTGGTGCGTTTATATAAGTTTTGAAACTGATTTTATAAGTGAATGTCACTTGCACACTAAGCTATTGCACAACAATAAGGGCAGAAATGACATTGGATGTAGAATGTATGTAGTTTTGAACCCCCTGATGATGGTTTTTGCATAAACCGAAACATATGTAGGGGCCTATTGAAATATAATAAAGTGTAAAGTGAAGTGCATTTTGTCGGTGTTTTATAAACAGTGAACACAAATTAGTATTTTTCGAAACATAATTCAATAGTTCTAGAAGATCCATTTTTTGAGACGTTTAGAGTTACTCGCCTGGTCAAAGAATTTTCTGCATTTTGTGGAATTTGAAAGTTTACCGGTCAGTACCAAAAAACTGATCCAATCCAAATACTGACTTCCTATTTATTTAACGCCGGCTTTCATCTATAGCTAGATATTTTCCCGTCAGATTCTCCTGCTCACATCTCGTGTGGGTATCTCACCTCCCTCGTTCATGCCATACCCCCCCCCCCCCTGTGATTCATGAAAGAAAACAAACTACGAGGCGTCACTTTATGCCTATATAATTTTCTCAATCATTCTGTCACTTCCTCTCTTTTAGATCTTCTACCATATTGTTTTTACATACCCTCAATTTATCTCTCGCCTTTAGGCTGACAAAAAATATTGCACAGCTATTAAAACTTTAAGTAGCCCATATTTTAATGTTCAGAATTCTTGACAGAAGATGGAAGCATGTAACGATTACTTAAGACCAAAAACAAACGACGTTTCCTAATGTAGTACACCTCAGAGAAAGAAGCCCTCAACTTCCCGGAAAGTAAACCAGAACTGAAGCGTAAACCAGACACAACAGTTCCACTCCCAAGTCTGTATTGTTATTCCTTTAAAGAACACTGGTAGCTACATACTCGTACACTAACTAGCTAACGCCATGGAGCAGAGTCGTTCTTGAGAAGCTAACAGGTCCTCACCTAGGCAAGAAATTCCCCGCATTTTACGAAGCCCGAAGGTTCATTACCGCATTCACAAGCGCCCACCACCAGTCCCTAATTTGAGCCAGATTAATCCAGTCCATGCCTCCCCACCCCACTTCTTGAAGGTCAATTTTAATATTATCCTACCATGTACGCCTAGATCTTCCAAGTAGTCTCTTTCCAGTGGGTTTCCCCACAAAAACCATGTAAGCACCTCTCCTCTTCCTCCCTCCGCCTCACTCTATGTTCCTCTCAATGTGAGAGACCAAGTTTCACACCCATACAAAACAACGGCAAAATTATAGATCTGTATATTTGATCTTTATATTTCTGGATAGGAAACTTGAAGACAAAAGATTCTGCAATGAATGGCAGCAAGCATTCCTTGACTTCAAAATGCTCTAAATTTCTTCACGAATGCAATTTTGATTTGTTAGGATTGTTCCCAAATATTTGAACTGTTTCGCCCTTCCAAAAATTTATTACCTCTCTTTAAGTTGCTATTTTGTCCTACATTCTGTTCACGAGAAATGACCGTATAGCCCTACTTAGTTTTTCTCAGCATTCAGCTACAGTACCAACTGCTTTCGGGAATATAGTTGAAAAAGGTGTGCCCGATGTGATATTTGAGATTCTAACGGCGTTGAGTGATCTCTTGACATAAGGTCGTCCATGATGTGACACTGTGTAGCTCGGTAAAAACTGGCAACGTTTCGAAGGAGCTTTCTACTTCCATTTTTATGGTTGACCATGGATATTGAGAACGCAGGTTCCTTTGAAACGCTGGTACGTATGTACCAAACCACATGGCGTCATACCCCACAAGTTCTTAACCTGGAAGCGTATTCTTTTATCACGTCCGCTTGTGAAGTTAACTTGCTTGGAAGGATAATACAGCTGCACCTCACAGGCGAATATTAAGTGCAGGATCTTAAATTACTACATTTAGAATTCATAAATGAATAATTACATTCAATGTGAAGTTAAATCTGGAGCTAAGTTCAGTGAGGAGAGAATATGAGTTTGAATTAGTTATTTCTACCTCTCCAGTGAGACTGATTAAACAGCAGATCCAAAGTGTGCTGCTCTTCGAATTAATTTTACGATTCCCTGTCGAGAGAAATCGATAGCTACGTTAGAAGGCCTACGAATTTCCTTCGTTCCCTGCTGTATCCCAGAGGAGGGAGCTCATGTCTCTCCCCAGACTAATAAACTACCACCAAATGTGACTTCGTTACTCCAGTCTGAGTGTCGTATTACCCATAGTAACGGTAACACTATTTTATTTCCTTCACTCTAACTATTCTACTTCCGACCTCCCTTAATCTCTTCAACAGACCACAAACCTCCTACCAACCACCCCAGCCCTCAAAGATCGATCGATCTAATTGGTTTACGATCTACGTTCTTCTCAAAGAATTACGTCATTTCCGGTATATCACGCTAAGTTATTTATTATTAGCTTGTGCAGGCTTATTTTTAAATCAAATAGAAAAGTTCGGGCATGAAATAAATTGAATAAAGTTATGTTAGTTAATCCGTATATCCTATACATTCGCAATGCCCGTACGTCTGTCCGTCCTTCACTCTCTGTCTCGAAAACTAATAATGAAATATATGTAAAAACCGTGCTCGTTTCGGGAAGTAAAGCGCGGAAAATTTGTAAAATTGCTGTTACAAGCACGGAGTCGATGACCAGTCAGTCGGTCTCCCCATTATGTTCTGCAAATTCCTACCACAAACGGGGAAACCTCACTGCTAGGAGAAAACCCAAATTAGTGATGCTAGAATATTGAAAACCCCAATTGGGGAAAACTGGTGCCGTTGCTAGGATACAGGGAAAACCTGCACAAATAATTCGAGTGTGAGGAAAATCCGTCTCTCGATTACAGTGCCATTCCTAGCATAGCGGTCAAATTCCGCATGGGAACGCAAATGAATCCAAAACCTGAAATGTGATGTATTAAACAAGTGGGGTATGCAAAAGGTCTGCAAAGTAAGTTCTTGGAGTCACTTTATTTTGCTGTAACGATGCATGATATTTGTGACGCCGTTGATACATCAAAATTTCCCAACCACAGAAACTGATATTTTTTTTAAAGGACGCGATAATATTTTAATTTTCTTCTGCAAGTTCAGAACAGTTAGTCTCATGGAAAACATACAGGCTTTCTAAAAGAAAATTCGAGTTCAAAACCTGATTAATCTATCTAATAATAATAATGACTGAAAAAATTCACAATGGGAAGTGTTGCAGATACTTTTCCTTTCCTCATGTCACTTACGAAACTGTAGGCTTATATCTTACTAGGATAAAAAGATGAAGCACGCAAGTATGCTAAAATAAGTACAAAATTATACACTTACTTAAAGATTGTGGTTTCAGAAGTACGTGATCCAATAAAACAGTCTGGAGAAGTTAACATTATAATATTGCGCAGTCCAGCAACAATATGACCCTTTCAGTTCATTATCATTGACCAATTTAGAAACATTAGACTCACAATGCGTAGCCCTGTCTGCCGTAACTTGGACAACTTAACCGTTGACATGCCAGTGGCAACAATACGCACAACCTGCTGCAATATAAAAAAACACTGCATTTTGCCCACACGGAGCACTTATGCGTTTCCTGTGATTCTCAAAACAAAAAGCTTTTACACCTATAAACAGCATTAACTGGCAGATCTGAGTAACGGAGGAAGCTGTTCGTTCTCTGTGAGGTAGGAACCGAATTTGTATGCACGAGGTATAATTTAAATGAATTTTTGTCTTCAAAGGAGTAAATAAAGTATGAATAGAAAATTAATTTAAAATTAGCTTACTAAACACAGTTCTTTGTTCTGAAAAACTGTACAGAAATTTTCCTACATAATGAAAAATTCCGTCTAACTGGCAACGCTGCATATAAACAATGTTAAAGCATCAGTTGGCAGCAGCATGTAACTTCTTTTCCCTCTACAGCAACACCGACAACCAATCCTTGCTGGCCTCCAGGCAAATCCACTGTGCAGACACGCACCCGTTCCGGTTGTTAACATTGTTAATTGAGAGTTTACACAGCCTTTATTTTTGTTTTACCTCCTGACCAAAGCGTCTCCTTTTCGCTACAAAAAGAGATAGAAACTGTGAAAACTTTATGAAGTATAAGAATATTATATCGGTGTTTTTGCATCAACAAACGCGATTTGGTAAAGCGCTCCTCTCCCACCGTCTCCAAAAATTCCAGCGGATCCAAGACGCGTGTAATAAAGCAGGGGTGCAACCCCCCCCCCCCCCCACCTGCAATTATAAATGCAATTCACGTGAACAACGGGTACACTCTGTGAGAGAGACACGTGCATACATTTGCATCAAACAGCTGCCGATTGGAATATTACATCATTAATTTTATTTATTCCTCTCCTTATGGCCAATTAGGGAGGAACCCAGTTTAAATGTCGCCTATTCTTATGCACTGTACTTTGTGGTTTTACTCTTTTCTTTAAAGCAAATGCCAGCATGTGAGGTCTGCGGTTTTGGAAGCGGTAGGCCTAACTATGAAATGTGTTTTATGACTGTTAGGCCACGTCGTCTGGCAGAAACCTTCCGACGTTTTGGAGAAACTTCTTCCCGCCATCATCATGGTCTTCTGGAATGTAAATGGTGGCAGTCGTTTCCTCCAAAAAGTAGATTAGTTTCGACCAGAATGCATAACATTACATCCCAGGAGAGAGTATTCTTCAAGTGTTGGATTAATATCTTAAAATAGACCACCAGCACAACTCCCAAACTCTATGGATTCATAAGTTTAAGTTAAACCAACTAATGCACAAGAATTATTAACACAGTATATTTGTAACCCCTACATACGTTTCGGCAATCAAGTTGCCATCCTCAGTGGGCGCATCAAAGAATCACAAGTCTCAGTGGGCGCATCAAAGAATCACAAGTATCTATGGCATCCAGATACACATGTAATTGTAAGTGTATGTATATCTGGATGCCATAGATACATTTGTAAATGTCTGTATATCAGGATGCCATAGATACTTGTGATTCTTTGATGCGCCCACTGAGGATGGTAACTTGATTGCCGAAACGTATGTAGGGGTTACAAATATACTGTGTTAATAATTCTTGTGCATTAGTTGGTTTAACTTAAACTTATGACAGAAAGCACGGTACATATAATATAAAATTCTATGGATTCATAATTCACCATCAGAATCGATCTCAATAGAACACCAGAACACACACGTCCTCAGCAGGTCACAGAGAATCTTAAAAAAGTAATCTAAAATATTCTTGAGTTCATACTTCAGGATTACGTCTATGGCAAGTTCCGACTTCCAAAATCTCCCAGGGACTTTCTGATATACATTTTATTCCTCTACGTTTGCTGGACAATTCCGTTACAAAATACAAAGCTCTCCAGTCTCCGCAGATGTTGTAGTTACTTTGCTCTACACAGGTATAGTCTTACATTTCGAGGTAGAAGCATTCTTATAAAGCTCTGTTTAATGCACATATCGAATAATTTGACTTCATAAACCAACAATAAAATCTGAAGATTTCACAAGACGTGAAGTTACAATGGCAAACATGGTCAAAGTGGCTTATATTGATTGTTAAAAGTGAGATATCCCTGTGATTTCATATGAAAAGCATTTAAAAATAACAACATCACAAAGATGTGCCAGTTTACAAAGAAAGGTATTACCTAGACAGACAAGTATGAAGACCTATTCAACGCGAAGCCTCTTATACAAAAACGTGTGCAAGTTTAGAGACAGTCTGAATATTAAAACCATGTCAGACAATGAGGGGTCAAAGCATTCGAGGCCATCTGACAATTAAGGCCAACTCTCAGACACTGAGAGTAAAAATGCCATCTAAGTGAATAATATACACACATAGCCAGTCAGTCGGTTAGTCAGTCAGTCAGTCAGTCAGTTATAAACAATCTCTGATGACATTATGTATTATAATATTCGTACTAAAATATTCTAAAAATCTTTAACTATGAATGATGAGTTATGATACTTAATTCGAAAAAGCAGAGAGAGACCAGGTTGATCAGAAATGTCTGATGGTCAAAAGCCGTAATTTCTGAGGCTTAAGAGAGGATTTCTCTTGTAATTTAAAGACAGTCCCCTTAATTTTCTCTGGAATTTCTTAAAAAGCGAACGAACCGAATATGATTCAAGGCGAAGGTGTAAGTAACTTCCCATTTGACCCATTTTATCATTATCCTCCCATCTCCAAAGTCAGCATTTCCTGCCAAAAGTTCGTTTGAGCTTCTTCTCTTATAAAAATACTTCAGATTTGACGTTTGCACTAAGGCAAAAATTTGGATTTCGGTGTTACGGGTTAAGACCTGTAGTTTGGTAGGTGCTTACAAAGGTTTCGGAACAGCTTGTTACATCCACTTTCAGGGTGAAAGGGTTCCTCCGAAACGTGGGTTACAATTTTACAAAACTGCAAGGTAGCATCACAGAGAAGACACCATTGTTATATTCTTATACAACATATATATAGTTTATATACAACAATTTAATTTTTTCAGACCCCACATCAGAGGTCGTGTGCCCAGCAATAATACCCATATCCCCTCGCATGATATTGCCTATTGTAATTTTGAGTGGTTTCACATCACGCATGGCTTTGTTTGTATTCATACTTAGGGAGGCTTTATTCACAGCCAGGTCTTCAAACACCTCGTGCGTGAACCGCTGCAATAAACAGGTACGGCAGGCCAGTTTCGAAAATCTACAATTTAGTGCAACAGGGGAACTTTATGGTACAGAGCGAAGGGGGGTTAAGTTATTATCTCGCAGGCCAAATGCGCAGCAAACGGCTCAACATTGCTGCTACTGGGTGTCGCACAAGCGGTACATTCCGCAGCAGAGTGTAGATAAACTATGTGAAAGGAAAACCATCTTCTAACCACAGTATCGCAATCACTCATTCTTCGACTGTTTAGAAGTGGAATCAGTAATATCCATATAGTCTATATGCATTCACACACAAAGACTTCTTCACACACTCACAGTCCTACACATAATAGTTACAATACTTAAAATGGTGCATTATTTGGTGTGTCGTGAGAAAGAGATGTACTGAGTTGACTTACCAACCGATATGCCGATTTAAATCGACAACCTATCTTAATGATTTTGACAAATTTGTTGAAGGTTCTGTAAAGTAATACGGTAATGCATGAAGGTTCCGTAAAGTAATACGGTAATGCATGAAGGTTCCGTTAAGTAATACGGTAATGCATGAAGGTTCCGTAAAGTAATACGGTAATGTATGAAGGCTCCGTAAAGTAATACGGTAATGTATGAAGGTTCCGTAAGTAACAAGGTAATGCATGAAGGTTCTGTAAAGTAATATGGTAATGCATGAAGGTTCCGTAAAGTAATACGGTAATGCATGAAGGATCCGTAAGGTAATACGGTAATGCATAAAGGATCCGTAAAGTAATACGGTAATGCATAAAGGATCCGTAAAGTAATACGGTAATGCATAAAGAATCCGTAAAGTAATGCGGTAATGTATGAAGGTTCCGTAAAGTAATACGGTAATGCATGAAGGATCCGTAAAGTAATGCGGTAATGCATGAAGGATCCGTAAACTAATACGGTAATACAGCACAGTAAAATAAGAGCAAAAACCTAAACAAATCCGATACAGGTATCAATCTCGTCTTTGTACTTTCAAATAATTACTCCACAAAATATATTCTCAGCTCAAAATCTATACGAGTCCCAGAATCTAAATTTGCAAAAAAATATCAAGAACCTTCCGAATCTACAATTTTGTTTTCCAGTCGACAGAAGTAATTCCTTCTCAAGGCGAATCGCTTCACTCTGATAGTGTCAGTATGCATCGATATAAAGCAAGAAGTTCCGAGAACAGCTCAAATCATATTTTGTTACTGCACAATATTATAGTTATAAGCACTACCGTATATTATTATTATTGTTGTTATTATTGTTATTATTATTATTATTATTACGTTTTAAGGGTATTTATAATCATATATATGAAACAAACTACGTTTCTAGGATATATAATCTTACAGTTATTCTATGGTTACTCTGTCACTATGGTTATGCTTGCTACATGTAATGTTATTTCCCATGATAAACGGTTTGTACCTTTACGTCAGTACTTTCTGAAGTATGTGCGCAGTGCCTTGCATTTGCTGTTTTCTGTAGTTCCTCGATGTCCTGCTTTCCAGCTATGTTGCTCAGCTATTTTCTGAATGATTTTGGGATGGTTCCAGTAGCCAGTTCTGTCAGTTTTCACTTGTTGATTCCATAATGTGGTTATCTTATTTTCATGACTTGTTTCTACTGATTTTAGTACATTCTCATACCAGTGTTCCTTCTCTAATTGTACCCCCATTTCCTTCCATATATTAAAGTGTAGTTGAGCACAAACTTTACCATGTGGCTTTATGTGCTGTTCTTTTGCTAGTATTGGGCACGCTGATATAATGTGCTCTATCGTTTCGTCATACTTTTGACATAGTCTGTATTTGCTGTTTCAGTATTTTAGTCGCACAGTATTTGGATTGTGGCGCCTGATATTGTGCTGCTATTACTTCACTTTCAGTTTCTGCTTTCAGATCTCCCCTCGAGAGCCATAGGAACGTATCTTCTTCATCAATAAGTTGTATATCTATACTTCTAATATACTGTCCATGCATTACTTTGGTTTCTCATTGTTTCTTTAAGAACTCTCTTGATTTTGCTTTTGTATTTCGTATGCCTTCCTTTTATTTTTGTCCCACATTGGTCTTCTTTATGTACTGTATTCAGATATTCTGCAATATTGATTATCTCTACTTTATGTCGTTTCAATTTGTAACAAGCCTCTTCCTTCTTTTTTTCCTTCTTACATATAGTCTATCTATGTCAGCTTTCAGGTGATGCATTTCATACATTGTTAGTATCTTTCTAGTTTCCCTATAAATTTTTTGTATGGCTTCTAATCTCCAATTAATTACACCAAAAGGGCATCTTAATACTGGGATGACTAATGCTCCAATTGCTGTAATTTTAAGCTTCATATTCAGCTCAGATTTCAGTATCACTTTTCATCTCCCGGTTTATTCCTTTTCTAGTCTTCCTTCCATTTGCTGATGCTGTATGCTGTCACTTTCCTCACTCTCTAGGTACTTGTATGATTTTCCCTCTTCAATCTACAGTATACAGTATTTCTCAGTTTACGTCGAATAATAAATTTTGCGAGTGAACCAAATTTCGTTTCTTCAGTACACATTATTATTATTATTATTATTATTAAGATATCATCGTTATCATCATTAAGAACTTATTACTTAAGTAAAGGGGCTTATATGTTAAATTAGTGAAAATAAACTCCAACGTTCGAATCCTCGCCACGTTTGTAATTGACTGATAAAGAATATTTGCATAATGCCATACACAGGTACAGTTATGTTCCATCCCTGCACCAAGTTTCACATGCCAGTCTCCACTGATTTATGAGTTACTGCTAACAAGATGAAAGCTAATATAAATCATCGTACCGTAACTCTTGCATCTTGCATTTTGCGTTTTAAAAAATATTACCTTAACAGACGTTGGCCAGTTTTCCAAGATCTGTTTCGATACATAATTTAATAGTCTACGGGCGACTGTTGCTCGTGTGGCAAGTTCGTGTGTAGGCCAGCTTCTTATTAATACTTGTACGAAATTAAAATGCACCGTATTTGGGTGTCCTCCAATGGCACAATATTCATATAAATTCCGCGGTAACAGGTAAAATGTGTAACAAGTTTAATTGGGGTGACAGGAACACGCGTCTGCGAACACACACACGATTATGACATCAAAACGTATGGGAACACGTTTAAAGGCTGGGGTATACTGTACTGTACTTATGTGCGTACACTGGTTAGCAGACTAGTGGTTACGAACAGGGCCAGACGATGGCAGTGGTTTCAGTCGGTATCTCAGTCTACATTTTTGTTAAAAACGTCACCTCTAGACAGCAACGCGGCTTACGTTATCCAGAATTTTTGGAATTCATAAAGTCAGTACTAGGAATATAAAACGTTGAAGCGCCTCTCAAGGACTACAACGTGTAAGAGCGGTGGAATGGAAGGCCTGTTTGTAAGAACCGTAGCTAAGCTTGGAGAAATGAAAGTTTTTGTACTGAAATTTCGAAGTGCTATGACGGATCATCGACCTTACTGACTGAGGGTTTTTGTGGTTATCCTGAGCCCCTCCAGAGGAATGTCTGGACATGAAGCCGATTAGGTCACGCGCTTACTTTCAAATCATTTCCACTTCAACAGTGATCAGTCATCCCACCAATTTGGCGCCACATATTCTCGAGTTACAGATTCACTAAAACACAAAAAGAATCCTCTAGTTTGCAATATAAGAGCTAATAAAGAACAAACTGTTAAGGCGTTGGGACACAACCTGCAGTTCTGAGAATGTCATGTGCCAGAAGCCAGAGGCACGTAGGAACTTATTAAAAATCCGGGGTGTCAGTAATGACTGAGCAGTAGTTTGGATTATATGAAGAGCAATGCAGGGGACATTTTTTAACTTGTGTTATTTAACGACGCTGTCAACAGTTACGATTACATAGCGTCGGTAATAGATGAACGAATGTTTATTGAGAACTGATGAATTGATAATGGCAAGGGAAACTGAAGTACTAAGAAAAAAACGCGTCCCCCGTGCCACTTCTTCCACCACACAGACTTATCTGGGATTTAAACCCAGTGTCACGGAGGTGAAAGGCAGCAAATAACTACCTGAGCCACGGCAGGACCGCAGACACTGTTCTCAAGACTTTAAACAAAAGTCGCACCAGTAAAGATGCATTCATGATCACCCGTGCCAAATGTGCATATAAATATGTTGTCAGTTCTGTTGAGCAAGTATTTAAAGAATAACTGTACAGGTACACACAATGAGAAAGGAACGTAATGTAGTATAAAGCACATAATTTCTTAAGTATTTATTTCTTAGAAGCATACAGTTCATTCAAGTAACATGTAATAAGGAGTTTCGAGGATAAATCATAAATCCTGTCACGGTGGAGCAGAAAGTAACTTGACAGCACCCATAAATCAAACGAAGATTTTAATAGAGGTACTGACAATACACAATGAAAGTGTCACTGATTCGCTGATTTTTTGTTCAAACTTGCCGCCTTGACAGTTGAGGCATTTGTCACAGCGTGTGATAAGTTCGTCCATTCCGGACGCCTGGAACGTTACGTCCCTGTTGCGTCAGCCACGTGATGGTGTCAGGTTTGATGTTTCCATTGCTGGTGAAATGATGTCCTGACAATTGCTCCTTCAAGTGGAGAAACACAAAAATCTCTGGGTGCCAAATGCAGACAGTAGGCATGATGGTCCAACGTTGCCCAACCGCATTTTGAAGCAAGTTTCGAGTCTGTTGTCTTGTATGCGGTCGGGCAGATTCACGGAGGAGAATCACACTATCGTTAGGAAGAAATGGACAACTTCTAAGCACCCAGAAAACGTGTATCTCCACTGACTTTCAAGCTGGACCAGTTTTCCCAAGTGGGTCACCATGCTGAACTGTCGCAGCTATGTTCCTTGCTTGCATGTGCCTCGAATCACATGACCGTGAGCACTAGAGCTCTCTGTCACATATATCAACAGCATTTGAAATTTCCAGGTATTCCGGCGTCTCTATTTACATCGTACTTTCGTATTACATATATTTACAACCGTAGAAATCTACTTCTGTTGTTACTCTAAGTTTATTCTATTTTCTTTCATTTTTATGAAGACATATTTTATGTTTATGGATTGTTTATATTTAATTTGCCGGAAACAAACTCAAATATTCGTAGCGTCCCTATGTTTGTAACTGAAGACTTACAAACACAATTCATACATTATTTATAGGGTTTCTTATAGCCTTCTATATACCAACAGGGAAGAGCGAGAAAAATGTCACTGAGGTGGGAATAAAAGAAGTTACCACATAATTTCTGAGTTGAAACTCTTCAAGGATACAGACCATTTGACGCTCAGATATGCAGGTTAAGGTAAAAATTTATCTGTACTTGTCTCATTGCAAACATAGGCAGAATTGAGAGAAGGTATGGCTCCACGCACTCTTAAACTCGAAATTATAAAAGGATAAATGATCGGCTTCACGCTCAGACAGCTTTACCTCGGAATACCCGTCGGTAAAAGGGCGGCTGCGTCACGCAGACGGTTTGGAACGGGTGGTGAAGAGAAAAATACGTAGACGGGAGAATAACATTGGTAATTCACCTTACGCAAATTGGTTGTTTGGGTATGTAAATAACGAAAATTGCTCAGGATAGGCCGGTATAATTCAAGTAAAAAAAAAAAAAAAGCAATAACTATACAGGCCTGGACAGGCCCTTAGGGTTCCAGGAGGTTGAGGCTCCCAGATTTCTAGACAATCGGCACATGAAGGTGGTAAGGTTGTCAGCCCTACGCAACGGCCGCCTTTACCCCAGGAAATATTCCTGGTACTCATTTCTGTTAGAGGCTGAGTGGACCCCAGGGCCATAGTGTTGCCGGATAATTCAAGTACAGTTGCAGAAATATTGCCCTGTGTTCCGTTACAAATATTCACTGGAAAAAGAACATATTAGTTTTGTACCAACATGTGGTCTATCATATGCAATACGTAATATATTGAAAAGCATAACAGAGGTATAATGGTTTGGGTCTTTTCATCGCTGTGCCACTCACGCTAACAGATTAGTTGTCAGGGTAGGCAAAACAGATACAGTAATGGAGCAGTACAGAAAGCAGCAAAGCCGTAACAGAAAAAAAAAAAAAAGAATGTCCAGAAGAAGGGATAATTAAAAAGGAAAAAGTTGTAAAGAATAAAAATATTAAATCTATTTGACGAAAGAGGAACCTAAAGTAATAAGAGATGAGAAATTAATATGTAATAGGAAAAGAAGTACAAAGCAGGAGAAAGAAATACATTCACTTAAGAACGAAACAAATTTTAAAAAAAAGTACAGAAATAAAATTAAACTGACATGAGTATTTAAGGAGAATACAAACAGAAGAATAACTGTGCAATTCAGTGTGCAAGAAAGAAATATTAAATACTCATACAAGCACAACGAAAGAGAAAGAACGGGAATAATGGAAGCTGAATGTATGACAGAAAAAATATCTAAAGTTGAAATACAAAAATTGAGCTATACAAGGATTATGTGATGAACTATCCTAAAAACAAAGAGAAGCAAAACATAGCGTCAGGCTGACACAAATATTAGACTTATTCAATAAACGGAGTCTGCACGAAGAAAATCTATGCAAAAAATATCGATAACTGTGCTTCTATGATTGTGATATTAACATGTACAAAATTCTGAAATTTATTATACTTTAATTACTATTACAATCCAAGTAAAACAATAAAGAAGAACTGTTCTATAAAAGAGAAACAGACCTACCATAGTCTCGTACGAATGAAAAACGCAAAGAGACACACTGACAAAAGAAGAAAAATCAAAACATATGACCGTACCCTTGGATCATTTAACAACGATGAACTGAACACATATTCAGATAAAGGTTAAAGTATTTTCCATATGATGCCATAACGACTGGCGAGTCGACGTTATTTATTGGACAGCTTAGATCCTGAAGATGGCAGGAGCCAAGTCCTACCAAACATTTGTAACTATTTACCAATCGACACGGTGCCACATCCCAGAAGACTGGAATCTTCATCAACACCGCTGTGAGAACTTCAGAACTTGTATACATTATTTAGCTTCGGTGGTGTTGTGACAATGTGAACAATGCAAGGAATAACAAAAAAGAGTAGAGAATACGGAAAAAATCGCACAAGAAAAGCCACGGAATGCAAATCACGATTCACTGGTCCATCTCAGGAACAACGACAGAGGAAAACTAAACCAAATTTGAGAAAGGTTATATTATTCGTGAGTTTCTTATGACTATGTAACAACATTGGGCTTTGTATTAATCTACAGCTGATACAGCCAGCTGTTACAGATGCACATTTATTGTTACAAACACAAATACATAAAATTTACATGCACTTCAGCTTGACAGGACATGCGCTGCATCTCCAATACAAACATCAGTCCATTAATGCTGTTTGTTCTGAGTATCAAACGAATTCCATAAACAAAATTCGTGGGCAAAATGAAAATATTTCTTCCCGTTAAAGCAATTGGTACGAACAGTTACTGACTGTGGAGTTTGCAGCTGACTTTGGCAGTGGTTTGCGCTGAGGAAAGCCGACCATTCCTTGTTTGCGAACAATAACCCGCCACTCACGCTATGCAGGTAAACTGCATTTTCTAGAGTAAAGGCACCGTGCAGGCAGTAATCATTGTGTTTTAGTTAACATAACTATCACAACGTGAACAACGCATCCAGTTTCTTGGACTCATGACGTCATATGTTAATTATTCCCTGGAACAAAGAAAGCTGATCTTTCAGCGTCCACCTAGATTCTGACTGCAGATATCTCAGCCACGTTTTCCTGGCAGTATTGGAAAAAGTAGCGCTCAATGGAGACATTCTCACCTCTTCTCTCCATCTTCCCATCCCACCTGTCACCACATTTCTCTCCTTTCCTTCGTTTTCTCTTCTGCTGTTTCTCTGTGTGTTATGGTCTCTGTTAAGTTCAGTTACAGATGGGCCAGTTAACCTGCAAACTCGCGTAAACTCTCCTCAGAAACCTTAGGAAGAAAAATTGCGAATATTGTCGACGGCACACACCTGTTCACTGACATCATTGCAAAGGCTTTTCATCTTTATTACAGCGGGCATGTGTGGCTCGTTTTACGACGCTGTTAGTTTCTCGGATATATAGGTTTGATGGTAGAATGACTGGTAAATGATGAACTGGAAAGGATTTGGAAGGAAGCAGTCATGGCTTAGTAGACTATGTGTGCGAGACTGCGTAAAACAACGAAGAACCACAGTCAGGAAAGCCGGTGTCACGAGTTCAGTTTCGAACCATGCACCTTCCGAAAACTAGTCCAAGCCGTCACCGCTACACCACACGGTTTTTTTTAAGTGGTTACTCAGTCGCCTCGGACTTGTCCTCGTAACTAGCGTGTTCGTACTGGCGTTTCGTTTCAGTCTTGCCTGGCAGGTTATATACACACTGTCATAATCTCAACACTCGGCTTTAAAACGCAATTAATGTGTTTACTACTTTCGGAGTCTATAAAGAACTTTATGAAGCACGTGTATTCAAAAGCTTTGGCAATTTATTTCTCTCTCTCTCTCTCCTCTTTTTTAATATTTCGTATAAATTTTATGAGACAGACATTTCTCGAAGCCCCACAACCCCGCCCCTCATGTCACAGGAAGATATTCAGCAAATGGTGGTCTTGTTTCAGATTTCTGCAACGTGTAGTGGTTAAACGCTTCTTTGCTTCGGAGAAACATACTATCTCCATCTTCAGGGTGACTGCGTTAAATTGGATGATGAAAAACTCAGCATCCATTTAAGACAACTCAGTCGCCCTGAAGACGGAGGCAGTATGTCCCACCGAAACATCTAAACATTTAACCACTACAAGGTACGGATACCTAAAAAAAATACCATCGTCTGCTCAAAAAAGAGCCGTGGAAACGTGAGAAGAGAGGGGCCTATATTCAGCAAGTTTGCTGAGATGGAAGATAAAGAATTTATCAAGAGTGTCTTAATAATAATTTCGACACGGGTTACAAGCGCATATCTTATTATAGAAAACAAAAGCTTTCTCTAACTAGGTATGTCTATAGGAGGACATCAGTCAAGAATTCAGCCTCATTTCTATTCGATCAAGGTACAAAAAAGATTCTGTAATTTTACTGATAAAGAACGTCAGTAATTGCCTTGACATTTCATTTACTACTTGTTAAATTCCCTATGTAATTAATTTTGTACAAAAAATTCCAATTATAGTTTCACTGACACCCCAAAAAAGAGTTAAACCTACGCTCGTAAATGTAGACACTTCGAACATAATTAATTGTGTCAGAGGCATGCAGTGACAGCCATAGATAGCCACCAAGAACAAGCTCCGTATACTTCGGATGCTTTAGACAGTTACAAAATTCCAGATATCCCTTCACTTTGGCACATCCTAAATAATTATCGATAAAGAACCGCCGGCCGCTATGCCACTCAGTGACATAGACATTTCTTTACCGACGCCATTTCGACTAAGAGTTTATAGGGGGTAACATATGGGAAGCTGATCATGAATGGTAAGTAGGTAAGGTGGGCGTGGCCTACAGTCTGCAGAAATAAACGCTAAATTTGATACAAAGGCATTTAACGGACCATCTTATAATCCTCCCTCGAGTAAAAACCACAACAAATCAGTCTTCTCCTACGAATGTGACTAAATTCTTCAGTCTTCTCCTACGAATGTGACTAAATTCTTCAGTCTTCTCCTACGAATGTGACTAAATTCTTCAGTCTTCTCCTACGAATGTGACTAAATTCTTCAGTCTTCTCCTACGAATGTGACTAAATTCTTCAGTCCTCTCCTACGGGTGTGACTAAATTCTTCAGTCTTCTCCTACGAATGTGACTAAATTCTTCAGTCTTCTCCTACGAATGTGACTAAATTCTTCAGTCTTCACCTACGAATGTGACTAAATTCTTCAGTCTCCTACGAATGTGACTAAATTATTCGGTCTTTAATTATTTGGCGGTACAGCCTGAGACATGAGATCTGTGCTCTTCTGGGATATTACGCAGCTTTGAGTGATAGCTCTGTCCCGAAAAGTCGGTATAGAAGTACCACTCAACGCAGCGTAATATCCCACAAGGGCGCAGATCTCACCAACATCGCTGCGAAAGCCTGAAATCACGCACAGCCTGAGATATGTTGAGGCTATTTATAACGCAAAGTTCTGTCTATAGGCACAAACATCACGACATGGAGGAAACAGAGTCCCAGGCATATCTTAACCTTGGCACTGGATGGATATAACCGGCATAATAGACATAATGCGCACTTAAGTCTACTTAATATCACACGCCAGTAAAAATGTTTGAATACTTGCTTTGTCATTAATTGCGATGTTAGGAGAAACCACTTCCTCTCCACTGAAATCTGATTAGAATAATATTTTCCTTTGACTTTTCGTACTTACCATAAAGCAACTAATGTTTCATCTCGCAATTTGATCAGCGGATGTGTCTTTTGTCTCACTCGGAGACGGTTGCCATTGAAATAGCTTTATGCCACTAGACCGCAACATAAAAACACTAGCTTTCTCTGAACATAAAATCCTGCTTATCATTCTCCTATCAATACTGTTCACTCTGCTATGAATGATGAAGAGGACTGTGGGTTAGCAGTGTGAGAAGAAGTGAGGTTAATTACGATGGGTCACACCACGAACCTTCCATTCTGAAGTAGACTCGGCGTCACTTTTGTATATAGTATATTCGCCTTAACAGCCCACGAAAGTTGCAGGTCAAGGTTAAGCTAAGCAGGAACAACTTGCGGTCATCTGTGTCCCACAGACAGACACCTCAGCAAACCCTGACTTAAGATTATTGTTAAGTCACCAACTGAATGCACTATTTATTTTAAAAAACACTATATGGTTCCTTAAAATATTTTGTAAACACCCTACATATGTTTCGGCTTCCTCATGAAGCAATCCTCAGGGGTGTCAGAAAACCATATAGTGTTTTTTTTAAATAAATAGTGCATTCAGTTGGTGACTTAACAATAATTGTGAAAAATGCCCGGTGATTATAGAATAAAGTACCTGACTTAAGAATTCAGGGACTCGAGCCTTTTATTACAGTAAGCCCTTCAGGCACTGTTAATAACTAAGGCGTGATGTACGTACGAGCTCCAATTGTTAGGCTGTCTGTCTGGCAGCCTCACTTGCTTGCTGGCTAAATGGATGGATGGCTAGCTGGCTGGCTGGCTGGCTGGTTAACTGGATGGATGGATGAATAGATGAGTAACTGACGCGTCAACTGGTTTATTAGCCGAGCGATTGACTGGATGATTATTTGGTAACCAGAATATATCCATTCGAAATTTCAAAAGGGAAAAATTGATAATTTCCATCTCTAGCTACAGCTACACAACCAGCCCTTCCATTGGACCACTGTTATGCATGACAGCCATGCAGGGACACTTGAAATCGCGATTTTAAAAATGGTTGGAATATGAACGCTACGTAACATTTTCCTGAAACAGATCGACACTGTAACACTATGCAACAGGCACTTCCAATAAAGTCAGACTACAAGCCTCATGCCTTTACAAACACAGACACTACAAATACGCGACAAAGTATTAAAAAGAGAAAAACAGACCATCTTTCAAGGAAAGAATAGAAAATCGTTAGCAAAAGTTACAATATGGTTTTTTCTTTGAGGAACTCTTATTCCTAAAATCAAAAGCTTTAAAAAAAATAAAAATTCAGAAGCATTGTTTTCTATTTATGTCAACGATCCCAGAAATGCTTCGGAGCCATCTTCCACAAGAAATCCATATAGGGAACTTCACTATCAGTTACGTGTTCATGACGACATTTTGGAAAACATACGTCAAACTATAAACGCACACACTCGCTGACAGGCTATCTCTATTGGATCAAACTTTATAGCAAACATAACCTCACTTCAAAAGAAATATAATTCCTACCTACAAGCTTCACAACTGAGTGAGGTAGAAAATGAGTTGAAGGTATGGTTATTGGAGGGGAGAAAGGGTAGACAAGGATGAAATCATTATACATGACAGCATTTATACCCCTTGAGAAACATAATACATGCACCCAATCATACGCAATATCTGAATTGTACCATAAGATTCAGGGTTCAAAATAAACCCCTTCACTCATCTTTCAGTCTACAAGAGCGTTATTGCTTCGCATCATTTACAAATTTCCAATAGTTTCTCGTAAACTTTGTCAGAGACTATAAGCATAGAAACAGAGACAGAGATAGGATGAGATTGAGGAATTGGAAGTAAAGAGGGATGGTGGTAGAACAGAGGGTGGAAAAAAAAAACAGTGGCGTAGCGGAAGTTAGATCATACGAAACTTTTCACTACCCCTCACGCTTCATAGGTCTGTATAATCTGGAAAGCATATAAAAGCACATTTTGCTACATT
Source organism: Reticulitermes speratus (assembly GCA_021186555.1). Classification (NCBI taxonomy): domain Eukaryota; kingdom Metazoa; phylum Arthropoda; class Insecta; order Blattodea; family Rhinotermitidae; genus Reticulitermes; species Reticulitermes speratus. The sequence goes on from JAJKFL010000001.1 coordinate 47,234,622, forward strand.
TAGTGCCTCTGGGTTTACAGCCGCAGTTCCATCATCTGTTCGGCCTGCAGTGTGATAAGGAAACTTTAAGTAGCCGTAAACGTGCGCCACTCACCCTGATACAGCTACCATGCTAATTCGCAGATATTCAACTCCGTTATATACTGGGCAGCGGAATAAACGTCACGCTTAAATTACAAGTTTCGTCCTGATATGTTACTTTACGCACGTCAATAATATTCCACGCCTGAAATAACAAACCTACTAACAACAGATTATACAATTCATGAAATAAACACAACACAAATGCATCATCATTACCATAAAATTCCTACCAAATCTATATGAATAGCATAACATTGTGTGAGGTCATGGCAGTGATTACCGAGATTGCGGCTTTCAGGAGTGGTGGACTTTGATATGTGGGTACAGATTTTCGGAAAAACTTCCTGCTTACATATGCAGAGTCTGTGTCCTGAAGACTGAGGCAGCAGATTCCTCTAAAATTCTGATACAACAAACTGCACGGCGTCACATCCTGGAAGACAGCGATATTAAATAATCACCGTCTTACATATTTGACATATACCCTGAATATGGAGACTGCAAGGTCCTCTGAAACGTTGGCACCATCTACCAAACCAGACGGTGACACATCCCAATGATCGTAATATTAGCAAAATATGAAATTATGTATAAAAACCTTGATTTAAAAGTCTTTAGAACTAAAAACATGGATGCTGACATATCCGTACTGATTGCACTGATGCTTAACCAATGACGGTGCTACATGACAGACACGTCTACTGTAAACTTAAAAACAGCCGTGTAGAGTGTCAAGTACAGCACCCACATAAGGAACCAAATACGCAATAAAAGGTACCCCTAAAACAAATCGATGATAATGCAGCACGCAAACACCTCGTTAAATTACGCAGAGAATAGGACAAGATAGGAAATGTACGTATTGAGAGTCGCCTGCTGAGATGGCCATTTGATCCACTTGTCCTTATTGCCCGCAATTGTATACACATTACAAAATGACATTACTATTAGTAAAGTCTGTTATTATTTGCTATTATATTTTACGACGAGCCGCGGGAGCGTAGTCGGTACAGCGACGTTGCTACTGGCTGGACGATCCGGGATTCGAATCCCGGTAGCGGCAAGATATTTTTCTCTTCTCCAAAACTCCTATTCAATGAGTACCAGGGTTCTTTCCAAGGGGGGGGGGGGGGGGGGGGGGGTAACGCGGCTGGGGGGTGAAGTTAACCATTCACCACCATCTAGTACCGATGTTAAGAATGACTGGAGCTATAACTCTGTTCCATGGCGTGAACAGGAGAAATTTTACTTTTACTTTATTATATTTTATGAAGAGTTCACTTATATGTGAAACTTAGCGGCCAAATCTTCAAAGTTTCACCCATTTTCGGCACACAACTGTTGACGTACAAACAATACGCACTCAATATATATTCATAACTTACATCCTTAAACTACGAAGTGATTAGTTAATTCCAGCCATTCAGAATAATTCCCTGTTTGCTTCCTAGTAACACAGAGTTAATTAATTAAATTACATATACTTATCACAGTCGATCTTCCACACTTCATACACATAGGGTTTACGCAAATATCTCTGCTCACTCATAACTTCACTTAGAAAAAAAACAGAATTATGCAAATTACAGGTGTCTGTTGAGAAAAGAAATTGCTCCATCAACCTTCACTCTTTTAACACATTTACGTCTATATATTTTACCAGCATTCACAGAACGAGAAACAGTGGAATAAAATAAAAGAATGCCCGCTCGCCCATGGCCTATTACATACGTATCATACGGCTAAAGAGATCGTATTGACGAATAAGTCGTTCTGTACCCTCTCAGATCAAACGGAATTAAACATAAAGTATGAAATATAATGACAGTGTTTGTGTTTCTGCCTTATTTACACGGCATGCAAAACGCATCTGTGTGGCGCCATATTATCTACAACCTCTCTCGCTCTGCCATATTTCTTGTCATTATCTCGTAAATGGCACGATTTTCGGGAAAACGTATTGGATTACCATAAATTTACGTAGGTCTTCGTGTACAGTGCCAGTAATTTTTTCCGATTTTAACTAAGCCTAAATTTTCTCGATAGAGTTTAGTAAACATACCCAATATAAAATTTCACGAAAATTCGTCCAGTGGGAGCCGAGTTGTTCCATAAGGACGAACGGACACAGACCTACATCACGAATGTAACAGTTGCCGTTCGCAATTTTTTTTTTTTTGCGAACTCGTCTAAAAATGGAACAAATTTAAAACCTACCATATTTTTAAATATTCTTACACAATATTTCAGAGTGAGGTGTACAGACTTAAATCTAATAAGAAACGGATAAAAATTCAACACTCACTCTTCTCAGTTACAACTTCTTTTAAGTATCACTGATTTAGGACAAAAAACTTAAAGCACAAAGCTTACCAAACGTAAACAAAGTCGACTCTCAAACACCAGCCACAAGCCACATATTCGTCCATTTATTTAGTCCCAGCATCCATCCAAACTACAAAACTGTAATGTGATGACCGACATATTGTAGCCCTTCACATTCTGTCTTACTTCTCCCTCTTACTCCCAAAGACTTAACTATACTATTGAATCCATTGTTTTTATAAACTGATTTCTTCCGGTTTACAAAATTCTGCTACAATAATCGTCTGTAGAGAAATAAGTGTGAGTCCTAATAACTAGAATTCTCTTATACGGCTACATTCGACCCTGCGGCTGGAGGATCTACAACGACTGTGCCTGTGCAAGAGCAAAACCAAACCTTTGTTATTCTTTGTCAGTTCCAATTAACCCTTTAGAGCTGAGTGATTACGGTATGTACCGTCCACTACAGCATAAAGCAGACAGGCATTTTTGTATTCATGGGGTTGCTACAATTCCAGAAAATGACAGCTATTATTTCCCTAAACAACGTTAACCGATCGGTTTTTGTAACAAAGCTAGTGTGTTTTCCATGGGATAGGAATTCACTTTTGAATAAGTGTATTAGTTGGTTGAGTTTCATCTCTGTTGGATTGCTCTTCTACTTCTTAAAACCTGCTTTCATAATATGTGAAAATTCCTTTCACATAATAGCGGAAATTCATACACGAAATTTGGTACTTTGTATAAATCCGCGAATGAACATTCGTTTCCTTCAGATAAAATGTACTGTTTAAAATTAGCAAAAATTCCCGCAGTAAGAAATAACGCCCGTATATATTATCTTTGCATATCATTAAATACAGGACCCATATTTTATCTCACAACTGTCGCTTGCCTTTTCCCGCATTTACTCCGCCGCGCGTGAGGGCGGGGGCCGGATGCGTTCGCTACGTTAATATGATAAACGAACCGACAGGAAGTGGCAACAAATAATTGTCACATAAAATAATGAACCTTTTCAAGGTAAAACTGAAGTTGTTCTGCAACTGCTGTAATTTTGGCTATGTATGTATGTATTTGCTATCAGGTTACGGGGATCCACTATACATCAGGTTCCACAGAACCTGTCGTATTATAATCCTTAATGTCAAACGCGTACACAGTGAATGCATGACCCGCGGATGTTCAGTTTGCCACGGTCTGTGCAAGAAACGATAATCGGATGTCTTGGTGGGGGTGTCACAGCGAAAGCATGAGCGGCAGTAACAAATTGCGAACTGAAACCCAAACAGCGAAACAATAACGTCTATGGAACCGCCTGGAATTAAAAATACATGAAAACTGTTCACCGAAATTACTGCTGAAAATGCAAACTGGATGACAGTACTCTGGCACCTAGCACGGTCTGTGACACTTGATCGACAAAGCATCAGTTCATAACTTTATACGTATAAATATTTGTATCTGAACTTCCACAGCCTTGCAAGTAGCCTAGAGGAGACTTGCTGTGAAGGTTGGCAATATGGCTGTACCTCTCAAAGAAAAATAAACAGAAACATGGGAATAAATTTAGAATGGGGCCGGAAAAGAGAGAAGACGTAAAGGAGACAAGAAGCAAAGTAACAGGCAATGGGAGAAAAAATATTAAAAGCTTCGAGAAAGCAAAATATTGATTTAGAGCATTTAACGACACTATTATGAGGATTTTACATTAAAGACCGCCACAGGACACATTGTGCTACGGCGAAGAAGTTAAGTTTAATATTCCTCCTCCTCCCTTATTACGGAAAACCTGTAAAATACAAAGCAGACATTGCTCCAGTTCTGCATTAAAAAGTCTTGCTGTAAGTCGCCTGGTCTATTAGAATATACATGTTCAAATACAAAACAAATGAACGGTGAATGTAACAATTCAAGGACTGCACAGATAACGCAGGATAGAACAGAATAATTCTGAACAGCAAATTAAAAAAAAAAAGTAGGACTTGTAGCCTGTTTTAAAGTAATAACTTTTCCAGTGTAAAGTAGTAACACTGACAGAACAATAGTGGAATAACAGTGCCAAACTGGACAGTGTAAAGTGAAGTATATATATATATATATATATATATATATATGTAACAAGTTACCCCTGATGATGGCCACAATGGGGCCGAAACATATGTAGGGTACTAGTGAGAGATTAATTATAATAGTGCATTCGTTGGTTGAGTGAGTGAATACTAATAACTCAGCATATTCCACGAGGCACTACGCAAAAGCGCTGAAGCTTTTGGAAAGGTCGCCAAGTGGGACCTACAATTTGCGGACTATCCAGTATGAAGCACGAATAAACTCACTTAAATGCAATGTGAAATCAGATTCTCAAGGCTGTGACAAGAAGACAGCTACAGTCTAGCATATACAGGTACCAAATTTGGAAGAAAACTGGTGCTGTCTTCTTCAGGGTAGAGAAATGAAACCCTGGAGATGGCAGCATCACACTCTTCCGGGCCGCTGGCACCTATCCACCCATCTTCATGATATTTGGTAAAATCATGGGGCATAGAAAAATAAACTGGAAAACAAAAGTGAAATGTTAAAGGAAATAAGATAAGACGTTGAGAGCAGACGGTAGCGAGAAGTTGAATATAAGTACATCCGATATAATAAACCCAAATTAAAGGTAAAAGATGTTAGATAAAACGCGAATAAAGAAATGGAAAAAAATTCCTACATTTGTATAGCAGGAACCAATAAACAATTTTAATTTTTATGGTTGTTAACTGTTTTATTCCTACACGCCTCATTAAATTTTGGCATCTGGTACAAGAGGAAGAGTTTGCACAGCGCGATACGCCACTGATTTAAAGAGTAGAACGCCAATAGGGGCTGCCAGTACAGCTGAGGGAGTAAGTGGGGGAGGGGGGGGTGGCAAACAGAAGCCTGGCTAGAAATTTACATATCGAATTGTTGAGTCGGGGTATGTAAGCGTGCACGAGCGGGGCCGAGGGTTGCAGGGGGTGCGGCGGGCGACATGTGCAGCGTGAAACAAAACGTTGACAGACAGACGGACGGAAGGGTGGACCCGAAGTTGACACCCCTCTTTATCTTGCAAGGCTAGACATCTCTGATTTACTGGTTAGCTTACTGAATCAACGAAGTAAAAGTAACATGGGGTTAAAATCAGAATCTGATTCGTCATAAATATGTATATGGGACCTCTAATTCACCTCAGACGCTATAGGAAGACTTTGAAAGCATTCCAAACTCTGCGCCTCGCTTAGGTTCACATACGACTTAACCCTTTCCATGTTGCATTCTTACATCAGCTCTTTCTTTGTTTGTACATTTTCCTTCCCATACGTAATTCCTTCTGCTGAATATTTACAGCTGTCAGCTGCATTTGTCAGAGAAATAACGCGTCGTTTTCCTTTCGCCTTTTTCTCAAATTCCATGCAAATTCGCACCACTGCCAAGTAAGATAAGACGCTGACAATTTATTACATTACTAGCCATGGGAAGCAACAGTTAGACATTCCTCTTTAACTATTATTAACCAAACATTTCGGCTCCAGTACAAGCCCACTTCAAATTCGGTCACACGCAGCGCAATAATATCGGGGTTATAATGTATGTTCTTACCGCAAAGTACGAGATAAAGCAATCCTATTACAGGCCTCGACAGGCTCTTAGGGTTCCAGGAGGTTGAGGCTCCCAGATTTCTAGACAATCGGCACATGAAGGTGGTAAGGTTGTCAGCCTTACGCACCGGCCGCATTAAAACCCAGTAAATATTCCTGGTACTCATTTATGTTAGAGGCTGAGTCGACTCCAGGGTCATAGTGCGACCGAAATAATTATGTCAATAAAAAATTCCAATGACACCATCGGGAATCGAAACCGCGACCGTCTAGCTTGTAGCGGCAAAGTACGAGGGGATACTACAAATCCAATTATAAGAAATAACTTGCAAATAAATTATAAAAATCAATTTTAATACACTGAATTTCTCGAATGCGTAAAACAATATCAGTCTCAGCACAATTATCTTAATTTTTTTTCAATGGCTCGACAGCCCCTTGGGGGCCTTGGCCGCCTCATTCTTCGAGGCTTCACGATCACACTTTTAGACACACACACTCGGTAGGACTCCTCTGGACGAAGGACCAGCTCGTCGCAGAGACCTCTACCTGACAACACACAACACTCACAAGACACAGACATCCATGCCCCCGGTAGGATACGAAGCCACAATCCCAGTAAGCGAGCGGCAGCAGACCCATGCCTTAGGCCGCGTTCTCACGGGGCGTGAACCACGCGCGTGAATCACACTTTCGTGGGCCACTACCCGTGTGAACGCGGAGTCGTGGACCTTGCGTGTGACGTCAGCAGTCCACGATCCTGTCGTGGCAGGATCAAACCATGTTTGATTTTCAGTCGTGGTGCTGGCGTTCGTGAGGTAAGATGTCGTCACAAATGCTAAGACTCAGTGACAGCGAAACTTTACGTTTCTTAACTCTGCTTAACAAGTATTCAAACTGTATTTCTGTCATTCGCAGTAAATTTTTTAAGTCATCTGGATAGCGATGTTTAAGTTCGGTATCAATAAATCTGGATGCTCCCACAAGTGGGCGCCGTGTTATCCACTCCTTAACCCACCAACGCTTTCTCCGACGTTTTTCTTGTCTTTTGTCGAGTGCGCGAACAATTTTATGTGCTAAAATTCCACAAAACACAGAGCACACTACGGCACAGCCCTCAGCAACTATCCCGTCCATGGTCACGATTGTACTGAAACCTTTTGTCCGTGTGAACAGCTCACGCTTTCCACCAAGCGTGGAGGCAACACGAGTGAGCACGCCAGTGTGATTCACGCGCGTGGTTCACGCCCCGTGAGAACGCGGCCTTAGACCGCGCGGCCACTGGTATCTGCAACACTGATATACCGATCAGAATACTGTCTTGTGGTGCGGAGGGTAGGCTACAACAGTCAGGTTTTAAAGTGACGTGTTCAGCTGCATTCAAGAATGTTACAAGAACAGCAAACAGAAGCATTTTGTGTAACTGAAAACCTTACTGAAGACGATTTGTGACCCTGATGTACATCTTCGAATAGAAGGCAGCTTTCAGGCATGAAGTCACTTTTTTATCTATTATCATCTCCACTTGACTGAAGTCTTGTTTCGATGCCCTTAAAGTATTAATGGGTTACCATTAGTCTTAAAGATTTCTTGCACACAAACAGCCTACATTCGTATTACAATAACACGGAACGTGACATGGCCCGGGCGTTCAGTCGCCAGTATCTCACCGCTGAGGCCCGGATTTGATCCCAGGCCACTTCGTGTGAAATTTGTGGTATAAAACTGGAACTTTGATAGACTTTCTCCCAGCACCTCGGTGTTCCGCTGTCAGCACCATACTCAATACTATTTATTCGTCTATAACAGACGCTATATGATCTGACAGCGTCGCTAAATAGCACAAAACACACTTAAAAATTACAAGCAACATTGAAGTTGCGACACGCAGTATAACATTCAGTAACGACTTCTCTGACACGAAACGCCGACCCCTACATAAAGTGCAGTGAGGTATAGGAAGTCTGAAGAAAATCCATTTACATCAGTTGCGCTGCGATATTGTTACTGTCTACCTTTCCGGCAAGATAACGATACAAAGGGAACATTCTGCGGCAATGTCGCTCTCTCAGCCGTGGAAGTTTCATTACTAAGTCATGCCTTAACATTCCGTTTTAGCCGAGTGAATATGTATTCCTTTCTTTGGAGAAACGCAGATTTATGTAACTGCCTTGTTGAGGAAAGAGGAACATGTGCATACGTTTGCCTTAGCATCAGAAGGAATGACATTTAAATTTTGGTTCTAAACGTGAAACATCATTTCCATGTAGAACGGTTTCTGGTTCTATGACCCGGAGTAAATTTTATTCCACTGTATACAAGACAAGTCAGAGATCAGGCTTCTCGTACAAATAACACATACTGGTGAGAAAAATTCATAGTGACGTCGCAAAGGGCCTCTGAACCAATGGGTTCAGTCTAAAACTATTATGGCTAGTCATGGTGAGTGGTCATATGGTGATCGCAGCTAAACAAACGCTGCATGTTACGCTACAATGTTTATTGTGGTGCGTCGGATATTCCGAAGTACGATTGAAACATTTTCTCTACCCGCATATATGAAAAATTAAAACAAAACCTCGTGAGTTGAGCCTTCTCAGATCATCAATGGTAGCAGGAAGTTCGAATACTTCCACAGAAATCTATATAAATTGTAAATCAGTGGAAAATTTAACCATTCGAATGCCGTAGTCGTACGGGACATGTCCAGGCCATCGGAGACAACGACAGACAGTACTGGGCTGAGAGGGAAATATTCAAATACATTTCTGCCACAATGTGTCATTTCTGGGAACACATTGTGCAGTCCAGTGCACCGTATAACCACACGTATACATTATATAAACCTATATTCAAACGTGTACCAAATTTCGTTAAGGCTCCTAAGTTTTCGAGGTGATACATATAGCCCCTCTATAGAATGTTGATTGCCGATGCCAGTGGGTCTGCGGCCGCTCGCTTGCTGGTACTGCGAGTTCGAATCCCGCCGGGGGCATGGACGTCTGTCGCTAGGGACTGTTGTGTGTGGTGTCAGGTAGAGGTCTCTGCGACGAGCCAATCACTCGTCCAGAGAAGTCCTACCGAGTGTGGTGTGTCTAAAGTGTGATCTCGAAACCTCAACGGGGCCACTAGGGCTGTCGAGCCATGAAGAAAAAGTAGAATATTGGTTGCAACCTAATGGTGATACTGATGATGATAATTAATGTGCACGTATTAACAGTTATGACAACGCACTATGATATTAGCCCCCTACCTAAAATAAGTAAAGTTTTCCCTATAACAGGCCATGAAGGCCCAAAGGGGGAGCAGAGGTATAGCTCTACTCATTCTTGACCCCGGCGCTAGTTGGGGGTGGGTGGTCAGCACCACGCCCCGGCCGCTTTACCCCCGGGAAAGACGCGGTACCCATTGTATAGGAGGCTGGGTAGGCCCCAGGGCCGGTCTGGACGTATGCGAAAAATCTCGCCCCCACCGGGATTCGATCCCCGGACCGTCCAGCCCGTAGCGAGTCGCTATACCGACTACGCTATCCCGGCCCCTACGTAAAATAAGACACTTTTAATTAAATATATCTAAACAGCATATCGTACCTAATTAAAATTCCACACACTATACTGTACAAACCATTTTTATAGGAATATTAAGTCGGATAATCCGCAAAGTCCGAGGTAAGCTTGAAACACAAGACATTCCGTCTTCAAATAATGTTCAAAACGTGCTGTACGGCGTCAGGGAAAAGAAATTAGCATCAATTAACGAAACAAATAAAACAGTACACTATGTTGTGTGATATTACATTTACCTGATGACGAAAACAGAGTCAGATCCCAAAAGTCGTGTATATTAAGTAAGCCTCAGACAATGGTCATATCCAAACTTATATTATGATAATGAACGACGCGATGTCATAAAAATTTAGAAAATCGAGTATGTCTTCTGGGCTTCTGTAGCTTTAGTACCAATAATGTCAAAAATCACAAAAATCTGTCCGTTTCTAGTTCAGTGACAATTCTCAATTACAGAGTTTAAACAAATCTGTTCAGAAAAAGCGTCTACTACAAACAACGGAAGAAGATAGCACCTCCGTCCTCATCCCCTGTCAAACTGCATGTAAGCGATGCTTAAAACCTAAAGCGAAACAAACATCCTGACTTAACCAATATAAATATTATTCTGATACCCGTGATACGTTGAAAATGGCTACAAGATACAAGTTCAAGTAACAACTACTACGAAAGACAGCAACATACATGAATAATGTCTCAGACGACCAGACCGGACGATGGACACTGTCCAGACTATCAGTTACGTGTGTTACAATAAACAGTCATCACAATCCTTTAGAGCTGTATGAAGACAGTTCGTTTTGCTACATTTATAATAAGTTTGTGATTTTAATACCAGCTCTTGTGAATGCGGTAATAAACCTTCGGGTTCCATAAAATGTGGGATATTTCTTGACCAGCTGAGGACTTTTTTTTTGTGAAAGGCCCCGCAGTAGATGCTACGGACGCACCGCAGCCTTGAGTCTTATTGTGCAACCCTGTGATAAAGACGATTAGTAATTTTTCGTTTTCCCGTGTAATGAAGCACCGATGGAATGAAATTGACAGGGGAAAACCGAAGTATTCGGGGAAAAACCTGTCCCAGTGCCACTTTGTCCACCACAAATCCCACATGGATTGACCCGGGATCGAACCCGGACCTCCGCGGTGAAAGGCTGGCGACTAACCGCCTGATCCACGGAACGGCCGCTGAGGACCTGTTAGCTTCTCAAGAAGGACTCTGCTCCATGGAGTTAGTTAGTCAGTTCCAATAACAGAAACGCGCTGTAGCAGCAGTAACGTCCTTGTGCACATTACATGCTAATTTTTAGTGACAGCTTGTGTTTCTTTCGAGGGTATTCATAGTTACGGGGACTGGGAAACATGTTAACGGCAGGCCTTGAGTCCGTATCCGCTATGACTCCCTTTAGGGACAGTGCTCTGTGTGAAGCGCCAGGTTATATGAATTTGTGTGTCAGCGAGCTGGAAGTTCACTTTATTTCACCGGGAATATTAGACTACACTCCAACCTAGTCGCCATGTTCATCACCACGATTCCGAAATAAACTGACCCATACTGATTGTGGCAGTGAAAAAGTTTATCTCAGACAAGAGCGAATTCCTTTCACCTTAAAGGACCTGATTAAAAATTTCTGCCATGATGCTACAAAAATTACTGTCTTCTGACGTGTAACGCCGTGAATCCGATGAAGACGGCAGCATACTCCTCTGTACTATCGGCACGAATGTATCAAACTATACGTCGTCACATTGAACAGGACAGTATTCTCCATAGTAACCTTTGTCATAACTCGAATCTCACACAAGTTACTTACTATACCCCGATTCGAATGAGGGGTCGGTATAACGCAGTCGGTATAATGAATCGCTATAGGCTGGACGGTCCGGGCATCGAATCCCGGCGGGGGCGAGATTTTTCGCAGCCGTCCAGACCGGCCCTGGGGCCCACCCAGCCTCCTATACAATGGGTACCGGGTCTCTTTTCCGGGGGTAAAGCGGCCGGGGAGTGGAGTTGACCACCCACCCCATCTAGTGCCGAGGTTAAAGGAAGAGTAGAGCTATACCTCTGCTCCCCTCTGGGCCCTCATGGCCTGTTCCAGGAAGAACTTTACCTTTACCTTTACCCCGATTCGAATAGCCCAATACAAGAGGATTCGTTTCATGACTGACATTGTATGGGCTATGCCAAAATAGTGAAGTACGGTTCACTGGTAGTTAAGAACAGGGCCACAAGATGACCACAGTAAACGGTACGAATACTACAATTGGCACTGCAGGTTCTACCTACGCCTTTAGTCATGTAGTGAGCACAGTGAAATTCTCTTTTTGTAGTGTCCTAAAACAAGATATCAGGGCACCACAATGAAAGACTTATCTGTGGAAACCGCAAATTGGCCATGTCAGATACACTCAACGAACCTTTAACTTTTATTCGATTATCCCAGCAATTCCTGCAAGATAACTCCGTTCCTTTTCCCTTACAATTTAGCAAAGCCTACAACCGACACAACGCAACGCCATACAACAATAAACACAAAGATGATGATCGTGGCAAAGACAAATTAACACTTCGTATTTTGAGTTATTCGGACTAAAAACATTACAGCGCAGCACAGTAGAGTAGTCTACAATGGCCATTTCACCTACTCCAATATACTGCTTAATTTGCTACTAAATTGTGAAAAAAACATACACACGTATGGGTAAAGTGAAGGGTCAAAATTTGTTTCAGTGAAAGTACGAAAAAAAATCACGTTAGAATAATTTGGTCAATGGCGTGGAATCGTCCGCTGCGAACTACGGTAACCGCAGGCTGAAACCCCACTGTACATTTCAAATATAATTACATTAAACAGTTTACCTCATGAGTGGGAAAAAAATAAATTTTTAATGAAAATAGAACAGGTGCGCTCATGCATTCTTTCTGTAATTATAAAATACAAAGAGCACGCGTACAAGGGAAAAGAAACATACGTGGAAAATGTATCTCCAATTACGTTTCTATACTCCTTTCATGCGCGGAACACAGTTTTTGTCAGAAAGTTTTCCCTAAAGTGTATTGGGGGTACTTAAATTTCACAATTATTCTTCCCAATTAGAAGCCTAGTGGTTCTGTGACGGGACCTGTAAGACTCTACACTTTGCAGATAAGTAATTCTTGGCACATTTAACGATACTCTTCCGGATTTAGTGGTTACATCCTTCAGGAGAACAAGAAAGGGAACAGTGTCAAGGTCAAATATTTGGAAGGAGATATCGCGGACTCTCTGAATATACTATGTCGGCATTCGCCTGAAAATTCTATGTGTATAGCACTGAACATCCTCAATATTGAAACCGGTAACGCAGGAGGGATTGGAATCCAGTATTTCCAGGATACAAGTCTACCGAAATACCGGCACAATAGTCTGCTGGCTCAAGATGTCTCCTCTTCTTCGCTCATATGTCCACACACACACACACACACACACAGAGGCGCACGCGCGCTTCAATCAACGCATTTTAGAAACCCATCAAGACCTCATTCTATCGCCATCGCTTTTCCAATTTGTTTTATGGAGCTGTATAAAACCTATTATTGGCGCAATCTCTAGTCTTTTATTGCATCCTTATTTGTTTTACGTTCGGAGAGGGTGTAACCTATGTCCGTCTCGTGACAGGCATATCCGCCAATATCATTAACCACTTCGGATTAGACCTAGCCATCCTTATGCTGTCATCAGTTCAGGTACAATGCGAGGCACTGAAGCGTCTCTGACAGCCGTTCTTACAGGCATATCAATATTACCCAAGTACGCCCATAGACTGCTTAACACTTTGAAGCATACAGACCAAATAAAGACTAAGGACGCAGTAGGTTTGTACTGAGGTGAGAGACATTGCTTTTAATGCAAGAAAGGAAACAGAATTTATGAATCGCAGGGGTCTGAGGCAGTGACCGGTCGTTCTGATATCGGTAGGCCGCATGCAAGTTAGAAACGATGGGAAGTGAAGAAGATAAGGCGAAGGAAGAAGACTTTTTGAGTATGCAAAACAGAAAGAATTTGTTGAATTTTGTAATTGAATGTTTCCGTTATAAAGAAATGGAAGCATAAGACACTAAAGTGAAAGCAGTTTTCCATCCAACGCTCCCCCTATACAATAAAGTGCACTGCTTTGTTAGAAGGTTTCCAGATATCGCCCGCTTGTCCTTCTGATAAGAGCAGTATTTGGGTGGAGGTGAGTATGTAGCATTGGTGGACTGATATTAACAGGCAAAACAGAAGTACTAGGATCAAATCCTGTCCCATTGCCACTTCGTTCACAACATGCCTCATATGGACCGGCCCGGGATCAAGCAGTATTTAGAACGTCAGTCTCTACCTCGCATAAAACACAGTTCGACTCAATTATAAAGACCAGCGATTAGAAATGTTTAGAAAAAATATTTTCGTCTCATTCTATGAATCATGCAAAAATCATAAATAATCTCTGTAAAATACAGAGCATTTAACTGTAAAGGGGGTGGGACATATAGTACGTTCATTCAAAGAATTAAAGAAACGAGAGTCCGACAACCGAGTCACGGTGGATAGTAGCTAGTACACTATACCGAAGGAATATCTAAGAGCAAAGCTTACCTACCAATGGCCGTATTATTAGACGTGGTACTAACCGGAAGTAACTCCGCCTAGGTCTCAGATTCCTAGCTGGGCCCAAGCCCAGGAAAAGGAGGTTTACGCGTGAGGTTAGCAGAATCACCCTGTAAAAGAAGACGGCTGTGAAACCCAAGGAAACCGAAGCCGGGATGACCAGACGTTGGCGACCTCGAATTTTAGTTCTGAGGGGAGCCGAGCAGTGGGCTGTAGCGCTGCTGATGAAGATGACTAATCGCAAGTAAGAAACTGATCGCTGAGGAGGTGATACATGCACAAAAGGTATCCTGTCTGTAATCGGCATATTAAAATACCTAAAACTGCTCAAGAGATAGCAGACTTTTACTTAACCCTATATTTCATTAACATATTCACAACAGCCGGCCACTGGTTTCTATCCCGAGCCAGTTGAATCCAATCAACAATTTAACAGCTCTATTAACATTCACATTAATAGCATCCAGTGCCTGAACTGGACTGGAACGCACAGAAAAGGCGTACCGGTATCGGTTGATATAGACAAAAATTAAATATTTGCACTTGATATAACTGCACTGAATCAAAGACGTCTTGCCGTTCCAGTTTTTAAAATTCTTATTTCTAATTTGAATATGTAATATCCTCTCACCTACTCCTAGGTTCCCGAAATGGTCTCATCACCACAGGATTCCCAGTTAGTCCTTTAAAGGGCCGTGGTTACTGTTATGAGTCATTATGCTGACGTTGATAAACTCTCCCCCACAGACTGCATTTATGGGTTCAAGACGATTGTCACAATAAACAGAGATTATTTCCCTACACAGCATTCGCCTACTGGTCTTGATAATGGAAGCACATTGTGTTCTCTCTGAGGAATGAAATGAAACTGTAGATGCATAAACTTTAGACTAGGCTTAGTATTTAAAGGGTTACGTATTTTATACTAAGTACTTAAATATTTTACGGCTCAAAATACCACCCTCTTACAACCGAGAACAGTAGAAAATATTGTCCTGTCTTCCAAAAATATATTACCATAAAAACCTCCGTTCTTTTAGGCGTATTCAGAAAATCGAATATTAGCTTCGTCATGTCTGTCTCTGCTGTCTGTCTGTCTCTCCGCATGGATCAACTCGGCTCCCACTGTATAGATTTTTGTGAAATTCTATAGTGGGTAGTTTCAATGCAATCTGGAAAAAAATGAAAGTTTGGCTAAAATCGAAAAAAAAAAACAGGCTCTTGGCACGAAGAACTCAGTAAGTTTATGCTAATATCCCTCTGAATTCTTTTGTAATGAGAAAAGTTTCAGATAAGAGTCTTAGAGAAAATCAAAATACACATATCATCTCACATACATTTTTACACCGTGCCATTGACGGTTTATTTACAGTTAAGATAAGAAAGGTAAGCAGAACACAACACTGTAGTGCGTTCTGACACTCCCATGTACTTCTTCTGCCTTAATTATCTGCCATGCAAAATGTATCTCTACCTCGAAGTTTCCTCCGGTTGAAAGCAGGAAATATCATTACTCATGTATCTGTATCTTAATTACCCGGCATGCAAATCGAATGTCCTTAGCGCCAGATTGTGTTCATCTATGGCCTGTCTGACCCTGTCGTATTTTTGGTAATTATATTTTGAATATGCATCGTTCATGTATAGGAATATAAAATGTATGTAGATAGATTATAAATATACCTATATATATAAATACAAATTGTGTAGGAATATAATCTTTATATCAGAGATTACAATATATTTTGACAGAGTAACATTTTGTGCTTATGCATGAGCAACAAGTTTAAGAAAAACAAAATCATCGTAGACATACAGGGCATACACAAAAGAATGGTGCGGTTTATATGGTTTATTCAATTGACACCGCACCATTCTTTTGTGTATGCCCTGTATAAGTTCTTGAAAGAAATAGCATAAGAAACCATAATAATTGTAATACTGTTCTAAATACAACTTAATGTTGTGAAAAACAAGAAGTGTGACCGAAGTTGATTAAATGGTATCACCATCTCAGAAGGGTCGGGGATGCAAAGATCGGAACGTGCCTCAGTATTACGCCACGCACATTTTCTATCCTGTTATACAACTTCGCTAAATCGCCATATTGACATCTGCAAGGCTGGGTATAAAAGATATACGAGGTACAAGGATGATGGAGGGATGAGCTCATAAAATAAAGAAAGCCGCATACGACAAGCCACTTCTACAATGCGCTCCATGCACTAGATGCATAAATGAAGGCATAATGGGAAGATCGTGCCGTCTGTTCGCTAATCTACATGTATCATCTCCGACACCACACGGCGAAAGTCGATTGAATGTTATAATGAGAACTTACGAGAAAAACTGCCGGAAACATTACGTTATTATTTTTGTCAATTCAATATAACCAACTATTTACACCAAGCTCAAATAATTAATTTATCGATTTTGTTAAAAGCGGATCATTATATGTATATAATTATTTTACAATCCGCAAAAACATAGATCTCAATAATGTTTATGCAGCTAATTGGAAAGAGAAATAATAAGGCAATTATTGAATAAGACAAAAGGCAAAATAGTTTATAACCGCGCAGTGTCAAAATTATATTGTGTTTAGATGTCCAAATACATAAAATTAAGAACGGTGTTCTTTGCAGTTTATTAAGCTTAAAGACTCAGAGTCTTCTGGGATGTTACGGCATGTCGATTGATAAACAGCTACCGACGTTTCGAACGAGCGTCATACCTTCATCTTCAGGGCCCCAAACAGTTCAAGAAGAACGTTTATTCAGTTTTCCTTCAGCAGGATTACGAAATGTAATAAACGTTTTTGAAACACATGGATATATTACACTTATGGTCTTAAATAAGATGTACTTCATTGTGGGTCAGTATGACAAAGTCAGCAGTTCCACGACAACTTCTAATGAAAGTCTCCCGTATCGAAATAAAAAGTCCTACCCGTTTGGGCGCCGACATTTGGACACAGATTGACGGACATGACCTACCTTACTTTGTAAGGCTCGCGTAGCAATGATTTATCTCTGCAATAAATAAACACGAAGATCAATTAGGTATGCAGTATCACAAAGAACGAACGTGGAGAAGACATATAATTTCCCCTCCCTATCCACAGAGCAACAGATGTCAAGTGGATGCTCTTTTATTATAGCTTAGAGGTGTCAATGAGTGTATAGGATTAGCCCTGTCACCCTTTCCATTACAGGGACTACAAACGTAACACTGTATAATCACGTTTTGTGGTTCTGTGTCTCTTATATAATGCAGGACAATGCGTCTATATCCAACTTTCAAATCGAATTTCTATTCCACTAAACCTCATCAAGTAGTTCTGCAGCCAGCTGAGCCTTCACAAGAAGCTTCTGCCGTAATTCCTATTAGCTATATCTCGGCGATCCTATTACAGAGACCTGAGGTTCATACGGTCTCAAAGCAAGCATATGCTAAGCAATACTCTCTACGCATTTCATTTCCCGGCTGCTGAAGTAAATAAACAGCCAGACATCGAGTAAGCTGATTTCTATATAATAATAATCTGCGGCGTATGGATTACGTTTAGCTGAGCTATGGTGCAGAGCTCTATACACAAGGCAATGTACGTGTACAGCGCGTCCAACAACTCCGGCAGAACTTACGTGCTCATATCAACGATGCAATTAAATGCAAATGCATGTCACACTATACTCCCTACACACGTATGAATGTGTGGTGGAAATGCATATAGAAACAAAGTTGTTACATGTATAAACGTTTCAGTGCGTCAAAAATATCTACTACAATTCCTGGGCACAGTATTAAGCGCGTTCGCAAAATTGCGAAAAGCGCCTATTAGCTTCCACATGTGTCTGACTGTCCAACCGTCTGTCTGACTGGGACCAAGTCGGCTCCCACTGGACGGATTCTCATGAAATTTGATATTTGGATATTCTTCGAAAATCTGTTCAGCAAAATCAAGTTTCATTAAACTCTGACAAGAATAACGGGTAATTAACATGAAGACTGATACACATTTATTATTATATCTCGCTCAGTTCTTCTCAATATGAGAAATGTTTCAGACAAAAGTTGAAGCGAAAATCAAAAAATATTTTAAGTTCAATAATTTTTTTTTTTCGAAAATCGTACCCTTTATGAGACAGTGTGGAAAAATATGGTACAGTCGGACAGGCCACAGATGATAAAATAATACGGCGCATGCGATTTGCATGCTGGATAACTAAGGCTACAGACACACACTCAGAATATGTAATACTTAAGGCTTTTCCACGGCAACAATGGTTATGCGAACGCGCCTCAATGTTACGTTATACGTACATTGCCTGTCTTGTTTTAGTCTGGCCTCTTCTACCTACTCCTTGTAGGTGTAGAGGGCTATTGTTGCACCTGATCACACTCAATGACACACACACACACTCGATAGGACACCCTTGGACGTGGGGTCGGCCCGTCACAGAGACCTCTACCTACACAACGCACAACAATCACAAGAGACAAACATCCATGCCCCCGGCGGGATTCGAACCCGAAATTCCAGCAAGCGAGCGGCCGCAGACCTACGCCTTAAACCGCGCGGCCACCGTGATCGGCACAGTACTTATCACAAAATATGCTTGTAGATCAAATTTGTGGTACGACCAGAATACCTGGTTACCATACAGTGGCATTTACTGTTCCCAGCACAGTTGGTACACATGAGGCATAGACATACTTTAAATGGGAATTGAAACGAGATCTTTAAATACGTCTTACATATTTGTTTGCAATGTTTTAGAAAAATTTAGCACATTTTACACAGTTCAGTGTGTAATTATTTGACTTCTGTCTACACTCGCCAGCACGTTGTCCTTTCCGTGGTTACGAACGCTGTATGCGTCATGGAAGGAGGCGCGTTTTATATTAAACAATTCGGTATCCTAGCAACATAGCGCGTTCTACTCTTACCTAGTGATAAATCGTAACACGTATCCGCACATTAGCCGCGACATGTAGCTGTGTTGCTCCTTGCCTTCCCTTACCGCGCAGTAAGCAAAAAAGTTTGTTTCTCCTGGCTGCTGATTTCGGAACTCGGAGGACTCCACTTTTGCTTCTCTTACGAGAGAGACAGTTCTGCTGTCTCCTGTTCTCGGAACTCTGATCACTGCCCTTCGGTTCACTTACAGCAGTGTGCACAAACACTTGGTTCTGTTCACTGCTTTGTCCTGAAGGCAGGGCACTGCTCTCTGGTTCCCTCACCGTAGTGTGCAAAGACACTTGGTTCTGTTCACTGCTTTGTCCTGAAGGCAGAGCACTGCTCTTTGGTTCCCTCACCGCAGTGTGCAGACAGATTTGGTTCTGTTCACTGCTTTGTCCTGAAGGCAGAGCACTGCTCTCTGGTTCCCTTACCGCAGTGTGCAGAGACACTTGGTTCTGTTCACTGCTTTGTCCTGAAGGCAGAGCACTGCTCTCTGGTTCCCTTATCGCAGTGTGCAGAGACACTTGGTTCTGTTCACTGCTTTGTCCTGAAGGTAGAGCACTGCTCTCTGGTTCCCTCACCGCAGTGTGCAGAGACACTTGGTTCTGTTCACTGCTTTGTCGTGAAGGCAGGGCACTGCTCTCTGGTTCCCTTACCGCAGTGTGCAGAGACACTTGGTTCTGTTCACTGCTTTGTCGTGAAGGCAGGGCACTGCTCTCTGGTTCCCTCACCGCAGTGTGCAGAGACACTTGGTTCTGTTCACTGCTTTGTACTGAAGGCAGAGCACTGCTCTCTGGTTCCCTTACCGCAGTGTGCAGAGACACTTGGTTCTGTTCACTGCTTTGTCGTGAAGGCAGGGCACTGCTCTCTGGTTCCCTTACCGCAGTGTGCAGAGACACTTGGTTCTGTTCACTGCTTTGTCGTGAAGGCAGGGCACTGCTCTCTGGTTCCCTCACCGCAGTGTGCAGAGACACTTGGTTCTGTTCACTGCTTTGTCGTGAAGGCAGGGCACTGCTCTTTGGTTCCCTCACCGCAGTGTGCAGAAAGATTTGGTTCTGCTGATTCCTGTTTTCTAAACGTAAAGCATTGCACTTGTGTTGGTTTTGAGATAAGCCAGCACGTCCACAGCAACAGCTGGGACCGTCATCACTTGCTGGCACCAGAGTTATTAATCACGAGCAAACGCTAATGAAACATCGCGAATAATTCGATAAATCACACTACAATTCTACAATCTCTGTAACTGTTAAATTGCTTGTTTCTAGATGGGATTTATGATGTGACAAATTCCTATTTCTCGTTTGGGCAAATCATGGCGAAATTTTATTTTGTCTGTTCCGGGTGTTATTAAAATTTCTGTCCTGTTTTACGGTTTGTTCTATACATCCGCTGGCCAGGCGTAAGGTAACTGTAAAAAAATAACGAACTTAGAAGACAAGTTTCTACGGCTTACTACTTATGTTCATCTTAACTTCTTTGGACGCGGTTCGTCACTTCCTCTGCGCTACAAGTGACACAGTAAGACAGAACTCCAGAAGCTAACTCCCAAATACTGAGAGGTAATTAGCGACCAGTCAGCATATTTCGGTATACCGTAGCGACCTGGCAAACGTATTACTTTTCTAGGCCTCCCTCATACAAAATATTTGTTTCGTATAAAGCATTCGCAAATAGACAAGAGAATTTAGATACGAAAAATGTGACTAAATATTGCTGTGTTACTTTTAATTTCTCTTTAAAAAAAGAGAAATATAAAAACTGCCCGAGTGTGGCGAGTACGACTAGTCCGGATCGGAACAAAAGGTGTGATGGGGAGATGATGATGACGATATAATGGAGGCGCTGGCATAGCAGGAGCTATCGGATTCACGCTCGGCTTCATTTCATATTCCAGCAGCGTTGCTCCAACCCTCCTCTAGCATTGCAACCTCTAGTAATGTACGTATGAATTTAATATGTACAGTATTTCTGAATACAACGCGTTGGATCCTGGAATTTTGTTTTTTTAACAAAAAAAATTGAAGAGAATAATTCACAACCTTTCATGTTGAATAGTAAGAATAAAAAGAAATGGAGGCATCGAGCTTGTTATATAAACGTATAATTATTTCTCTTGTCTATCTAAATTTTGACTACAGAGGAAATGAACGTGTCTTATTTTTAAATCCCGATGGTATAGTTCTTTTTGACCAGGGGCGCAGGTGGGGAGCAGGGACAGGTGCGGCCGCCCCGGGCGGAGGAGCCTAAGAGGCAGCAGAGTGAATATTGTGAATTACAAAATTGACTTTCAGTCCTAAAAAATTTTCAGATTATCGAACCAAAATAATAGGCAATTCAATATTAATTAGATTTTTTTTAAGTTCACAATTTGTGTTACGTGCGGCCATTGTGATTACTCGCCCAGGGCGCCCAAAAAACCTAGCTACAGCACTGTTTTTGAATACACAAAAGTTTATAAATTTATTCTTACGTCAGAAATACAGCAAAATAAAGTTTGTTGACTCCAAAATATAGGCTGTTTAATTTCACGTACATCAAACGGAGCAGTAGTGAAAGTGATAGCCACATACATAGTAAAGGTAAAGCAACCCCATTACAGGCCTAGACAGGCCCTGAGGGGTCCAAGAGGTTGAGGCTCCCAGATTTGTAGACAATCGGCACGTGAAGGTGGTAAGGTTGTCAGCCCTATGCACTGGCCGCCTTTACCCCCCAGGAAATATTCCTGGTACTCATTTCTGTTAGAGGCTGAGTCGACCCTAGGACCATAGTGCGACCGAATTAATTCCAATGACACCATCGGGAATCGAACCCGCGACGTTCCGGTTTGTAGCGTAGTGCCTCAACCAACTACGCCACCGAGCGCCCCCATATGCATAGTAGTGCCACATAATCCAAGCGTGACACATTCACTGTTGCTAGTCGAAATTCTGGCTTTTAAAAAAAGTTTGCAATTCAAAGACTACTAGGAGTATTACAATAATTTTGAGTTATTTTCTTCTGCAGATATTTTGTTTTAAATTTGATACAACTCTGAAATATACACGATTATCCATCGCACGGTGAACCAACAGTACCATGTCCGGTCACATTACAAGGATGTTCTATACGTATTGTACCTCCTGTTATCGTTTTTAAACCCGTTCAAGCCGTTGTTATTGTTTTAATATACCGAAGTATCAACACGCATGCCGATCGCAGTGGCCGCGCGGTCTAAGGCGTGAGTCTACGGCCGCTCGCTTACTGGGATTGTGGGTTCGAATCCCGCCTAGGGCATGGATGTCTGTCTCTTGTGAGTGTTGTGTGTTGTCAGGTAGAGGTCTCTGCGACGAGCTGGTCCCTCGTCCAGAGGAGTCCTACCGAGTGTGGTGTGTCTAAAAAGTGTGTGATCGTGAAGCATCGGAAAATGAGGCGGCCTAGGCCCCCAAGGGGCTGTCGAGCCATTGGAAAAAAAAAATCAACAGGCATAAAAATAATGTTCACCACTGACGTAATATATTTTAGAAATTTTAGTAGGATAATATCAAGGTATATCTGAGGGAAATAAGATGAGGAATGGATTGATCTGGATCAGGCTGGAGTCCAGCTTCGAGAGTGTAATTAACACGACAATTAACCTTCTGGTTCCTTAAAATGCTGAGAACTCTGGATTATAAGCTTCCTCAAAAAGACTCTCCCATATGGAGTTACTTTTTTAATGACACTGTTTTGATAATATTCTGAAGCTTACGCAACAAGCGACCTTTTATATTTCCGCTTTATCAAAAACGTGTTATGTAGGCCGCGTGAAAGCAACATTTCTCTAAAAAGTCAAAATGTCATCCAGAATGAAATACCGTCCGGTTTTAACCATAACTCTGTCCATAGTGTTATGCCAATCAGTATCGTTTACTGCGCACAATAATCTCACCTCCTCCCCTCTAACAACCCCTAGCGACAGATACAGTTACACTATCGAATTGTCAACCGCTGTGCAGGGCATCAGATTTGATTGATAGAGTTAATCAATTAGAGTAAATTCCCATCCCCTTGTCTCTTCCTCCCCTGCCGTAACGGATGGCTTCGAAAATTGAAAATTTCATTTTGAAACAAAATGCTACCGCTCAGTAGGAACTGCAGTGGTATTAGCTACGTCATTTATTAAATGGTACCAATAAAAAGTCCCATTTGTAAAATAAAATAATAAGAGTGTAACGCTCAAGGAAAAAAGAAGTTACCATGACACTCAAATGTGCATAAGGCTTTTGCTGTGATATACATTATATTGAATTCTGAAGCATATTCGGCTATCGGGGATCCATACAGAAGGAAGATTAACTGGAGGGGTTTTAATATAAGGCTGCAGAGATCTCAGTAGAAAATACGGCACAGAAGCAGGCAGCGATAACTCTGTCTCTGCAATACCAACTGTTCCTACACACGGAACTTATCTTCCGACAGAAACACTAAATCCTACCAGAACAAATTAACTTCCCGTTAGATCATAATTAAGAATTCTCGATGGAATTCCAATCCATATCAGTCCATTCCAATGGCGGTCTCATGTACACACGGTAAATAAATTTCAGGGTCCAAAGATGGCGAAAAATGTTTTAGTTGAACGATTATTTTATTTTCAAGATGGACACTGCTCCGAGAATTTCGTCTAATTAATTAATCAATCGTTAAGTTCAGGGCGTAAATCTGAAGCGATATTAACCTTGATTTCAGGCTTCCGCCGCGATGTTGATGAAATCTGCGGTCTTCTGGGATATTACACGGCGTCGTGTGGTAATTGGTTACCGACGTTTCGGGACAACGTATCGGTCCCATCTTCACGATTTGATACCGCATGATCAGCCTACGTCCTATTGTCCCTTTTATCACGTTCCTTAGCACAGTAGCTGTCACTGTATGTCCCTGCGAATGCAGGCGTTCTATGCAATAAAGTTACTGTGCTCGGAAACACGATAAAAAGGACACGAGTTCATCGCTCTATGCATTACGTCGTATACGTATATGGTTGTTTTATATGCAGTTTCTGATCTTCTGGGATATAACGCCATGTAGTTTGGTAGATAGGTAACACAGTTTCGGAGCAACGTTCTACATTCATTTTCGACATACCCTGTTATTATTATTATTATTATTATTATTATTATTATTATTATTATTTACTGCAATTGGGTTTTCACCCGGTGGCAGTAGTCCTTACACTAGTACACACAATACAAATGGAAATATAATATACATAAAAGTAACAATACAATGCAAAGTATACACAATTACAAAACAATACATACAGTAAATACAAGTACACACATTAGAACACCATTCACACATAACAAAAACATCCACACCTTAACAAAAACATCCACTCCTTAACAAAAACATCCACTCCTTAACAAAAACATCCACACCTTACAAAAACACCCACACACAATACAAACAAAACACACGCACATTACAAAAATAACCCACACATTAAATAATACAAAAACATCAAAACACACATACTGCAAAAAGAAAGAGTTGCTAAGCCTAACCTAGAACCTAACGTAAATGAATCAGAGTTAAAAGTAATTTCGTATACCAAGCAATGAGTCAAACACTATACAAAAATAAAATTCCATGTTTTCAAAAAATGATACACATTTCAATTGCACCATCATTTACTTCTAGATCGTTTTCATTAGTTCACTTTAATGACGCTCTGACAACTTTCTAAGTTACCACGTCGGGTGATATATTGTAGCATGGCTGTTAATATACGTGTGCTTGGAATTAGTGCCGTGCCTTATGTGAAACGCGCTCTCAACATTTTTGTGTGGTGTGTGGCAAATCAACAACGCAAATTCACGATACTAAATCCCTCGTTCGATTTTACATGATCCGTACTCAGTGCTTTAATTGAATATATATAAAATAACAGTAAATACGAACAAAATGCACACTAGTGAAATAGTTTTATATATAATAATCTCCTACTTTTTCGGCCACGCATGTGGCCATCTTCAGGGAGGTGACGTAAAGGATAAAAATTAAAAGATGACACAAATATCAACTGTCATTTTGTATGTTAGATTGGTTCTGTTACTTCAATAATTGTATTATCTTTTAATTTTTTATAATTTGTATCACCTCCCTAAAGATGGCCACACGAGCAGCCGAAACATGTAGGAGATTATTGTATATAAAACTTCACTCGTGGGAATTTTGTTGGTATTACTACTATACTACATACAGCCTCTTTCGATATTCGGACCCTAACTTACCCGAATGCGTACAGGTATCTAAAACATCGCAATATGCCGTATTAATCCTTACAAGAAAGTTATTGTGTCTTTGTTTTCAAGAAACTCTCCCAATAGCATATGTTCTGTAGCGCTGAAATGGAGGACGACTTGAATAGCGAATTGAAGGAAGTGGAAGACAACTGCTCATGTCTACTGTTAAGGTACAACACTGGCATATGAACAGAGGTATTAAAAAAAACCACGAAAATCCATGTTATGACGGCCGGTATTCCAACACGCGAACTCCAAGCATGAAGTAGATGTGAGGACTGTGCACAAATGTATTGAAGTATATTAAATCCTTGAAGGATTTTGTGGTGGTGGAAGTGATTCTTTGTTGACAGAAACAGGTGACTGTGATACTATCAGACAGGTAAGGTCGAATGAAAATTATCCGAAAATTTAGTACCATGCAATATATTCGTAACCGCGAGTGGAAGTACAGTTCGGGACTCGACTTTGGGAACCCAGGTGCTTGGGAAATGTAGGCGGAACGTGTGTAAAGATTCGTGGAAGGAACATGTCTTATCTCTGCTGCTAGAACGAGCGGACGTGGTGTGGTGTACCGTTTCAAGACATCTGTCTCTAGGGCCGGTGTGAGAACACAGTGGTCGCAGAGCACAGTTAACTGGTGAGGAAATGGCTTTCTTATTGTCAGAAGCGTGAACTACACCAGTTAGAACACGAAGCGTTTTGTGAAGTACCCATCCATACACGCAGAGCCCAGCCCTGAACTGTATAGTTAATTTCGCTGTTGACCTCAGCATTAGATGGAAATCATTGAGCAGTTTTACGCCCTTGTGGCTTTACTCCCGGAAAAATAGCCGCCGATACGTGGCTGGGTGGGCTCAGAGCTGGTCTGGACGCTGTGGGGAAGAGAAACATATCTAACTTTGACGGGAATCGAACACCGGTACCCCGACCGTCCATCCCAAAGCCTAGGAACCACACTGACTGAACTGCCACGGCTCTTCGAAGTATTAGGCTCCATGTCTGAATTCTGGGGGGGCCTGCACAGTGTTTACACGACACGTCGCTGTGAGCTTATTTCTGCAGCCCTGGTTTGTAGGAAGACGTTGACATTCCTTCAAAAGAAGCACGACGTCTGACAGATATATGACAGACGCCAAGATCAGGTTAGTGTCGGGTTACGGCCTCTGGGAAATCCACATTTCCGCACTTCGGTTTACTTGACTAGATCTGAAGCTGAAAAGAACACGCGTGGTGTTAGAATATACGGAAACACACGTAACATGGCAATCGAGAAGCATGTCACTCTTATGTAACTGAATCACGACTCCGAAGAAAAGACAGAGAAGGCAACAGGAAAAGAAAAAGACATTAGACCTGTCAAGATTTTTTTTTTTTTTGTCAAAGACATGCGGAGTGAGAAATTTTACTTCGACACAACTCCTGTGATAGCATTAATCAGCAAAACACTTAAGACTCCTCAGAACAAACTAACATAATGTAATATTTTTGCTTTAGGGGATTCGGTTGTTGATAGGAGAAACAAATTTTACTCCTCGAGGCAGAAGCATGACGATGACCACTCACAACATTTTACTACCGAAAATCAAGAATTGGAGCATGGCATTTACATCTGTATGCCTTCGTGGCATGATGTCTAAACATAGGGACTGCTTGATATTATAGACCTTCAAAGGTAAAAAGTCAAGGTCTTCCCGTGACATGCCATGCAGGCACAGGGGGGGGGGGGGGGTAGAGGTATAGCTCTACTCATTCTTAACTTCGGCGCACGATGGGGGTGGGTGTTCAATGTCACGCCCCGGTCGTTTTAGCCTCAGGAAAGAGCCCCGGTACCCATTGCAAAGGAGGCTGGGTGAGCCCCAGAGCCGGTCTGGAAGAGTATGGAGAAGAGAAACTCTCTTCCTTCAACTGGGGTTCAAGTCCCGAACCCACCAGTCCGTAGCCAGTCGCTAGATCGACTACGCTATCACGGTCCCCATTATACTAGTAGACATACGCTTGCTTCTATTATACCCTTTGTTTCTTCCTGCTTGTCCTTTAGTCTTCGTGTCTTTAGAAATGCATTTCAACTTCGAAATATTTACTAAGCTTAGAATCACCTCAGTGTGAGGAGGTGAATAAGGAAATTAATTTCTGTTTTAGCCCTTGCAGAAAACGAATCCACATTAAGGTACAAGAGCATTAACGATGTCGAAAACAATGAAGACCAGACCACTAGAATAACATACATATATATGCCACTAATAAAAAAGGAAAATTTGTAGAACCCTTTTAAGACTGACATTCATCGAAATTACGGGCACACACTACAAAACCTCAGTTCCTACCACACAAAGAACATGCCTGTCTCCAATACAAAGTCGAATCAGTTAATGCTGTTTATGGAAACACCCGGTATTGTGGGAATCATACGAAACAAAAGCAGACACTGTGTGGACAAAATGCACACTCTCTTAACGTTACAGCAGATGGTTCATACACTAGCGAATTAGCTTTAAATTGGTAAACATACAGTGACATGTAACATCTCAAGTCACTGTTTAGAAAGTATATAGCAAATTAGGTGACGTTCTTACAGCGATGTGAGTTAAATCACGGTCTTCTGTTATGTGACGCAGTGTAGTTTGGTAGACAGGTACTGACGTTTCGTCCAAATCCGCTGCTTCCAATTCCAGTGTAGAAGAGTGGTTACTCTGACAATTCAAGCAGCAGAATCTTCCGAAACGTTGGTACCAGACTACACGGCTTCCAACATTATAATTATATTTTGCTTGGCTTTTATATGACACGTTTACAGTTTTTTGCGTGATGTCATACGCATAATTCGTTACGACGACGACTCTGTGAATTAGTGTCACGCAGATACGTGTGACCTGTCTCTATGGCTATATTACAAGAAGTTAGCTGAGTACTCGATCAGGAGCCCCAGCTTTTGTGAACAGCGTGTAGACGTAATGCTCATCAAACGTGGTGGCTTTTGAGAACTATAGATGGTTCAAGGAACATTCAATTCTTGTCTTCCCACCATGAGGCATCCAAGCGAAGAGGCATCTTGCATGAACGAGCAAAATTCCTGCAGCCTGCATTTACAGACGGTTCTAAGCAACACTGCAACACCGTCAAAATATTAACATTGAGTAAGAAATGGCGGGAACTGGAAGAAGGAGAGGAAGAGCCAAATGTAGACAAAGAAAACATGTTATAATGGTAAAGGAAAGCTCTAGAAAAATATTCAACGTAGCAGTGTGGTGCGGAAATGGTAGATGTGATGATAGCCAGCAGTTGTTACCAATTGCAAGTCACCCAGCTTTTTTGATAGCAAAATCAAGTGGGATAGGATGACCTCCACATGTAGGACGGTTTGCTGGGAAAGCCATCTGGATGACAGAGAAGAATACTGTACGATAACATTAAGATACTTCCTTCAACATGGCTATGAACTTTGCAGATAGATGAACATGGTTCTATATCGTGCCAAATGTCGGGCTGTGTCAGCAATGTTGAATGTTCGTAAGCTGAATGGATACACGAGAGGACAGCAACGCGAATAAGAACTATGAAGATGCTTGATTATTAGCTTATTTAAAGTGACATTCCCATTGCCACCTTTATTTTACAATAAAATTCAACGGAAATATGTGCATGAATAAAGGGTGAGTATATGAAAGGAGACTGCAGTAGTGTAATTAAAGGTAATATACCGGAAGTTACCTGCAGTATTGCACCAATTCCACAAAAGACTTCACAAAGGATAGGCGGTAAACTCGTATAGATCCAGAGGCGGTCGTTCGACGAAACTTCTAGACTTCGGGTTTGCTTAAACCATGTGGATGCTGGTCGGCAGTAACTTTTGTACACATGCCACATTTTAAATGTGCTTTTGATCTTATTACAGTTCCACAGTCAAACTCTGTCTTGCAGATTTAATCAATTGCAGTTATATTCCACAGCACAAACTGCTCTGTAGCTTTCTGAAACATTAAGATGTATTCACGGAGTGAGGACACTTGTTTATAAAGTAAAGAGAAATTGTCTACAAAACCTCGTCCACCTCCAGTCCTAAAAACTATTTTTTTCTTCCTCCGCTGGAACGAGGAACGCGCAACCGATACTTGGTCACTGCAGTTCGTACAGACCTCTGGAGACTTCCCACGTACGGACCTCTGGAGACTTACCACGCCTCTCCGTAACCAAGATAACAGAAATAACATAAAACGCATGTTGATCGCTTTAAATTTCCGATGTTCAGCTTTAAAAATATTATTAATCTCTTGCATTTATAGATGCCTTCTGCCTGATTTTCATATAGCATGTTTTGCTTAAAAAACGCAAGGTATTTATTATTGTATCAATTATCACAGTTATTCGGCCTTCACAGATTAGCATTTCTGGCTTCTGATGTAGATGTACCTCGTCCATAAGGCAGAGTCCTCCAGAAGCTAGCAGATCTTCAGACAGTCAAGAAATCTTTCACATTTTATGAAACCCGAAGGTTCATTACCGCATTCACAAGAGCCCACCTCCTGTCCGTATCCTAAGCCAGATCAAATCAGTCCATGTTTCCCCATCTCACTTCTTGAAGACGCGTTTTAATATTATCCTCCTATCTACGCCTATGTCTTCTAAGTGGTCTCCTTCCCTCAGACGTCCCACCAAAACCCTGCATGCATCACTCCTCGCCCCAATCCGTGCTATATATCCCGCCCATCTCATTCTTCTCGATTTTATCACCCCAGTAATATTTGGTGAGTAGTATTGGTCATAAAGCTCCTAGATATGTAGTCTTCTCCAGTCCACTACGTAGACGTAAGAGTTTAAAATTTAATGTTATAAGTAAATCAGCCAAAAATAAATGTGCAGGCCTCAGCAATCGTAACAAACGCGTAATTTAAAATAACAAATAATAAAAGTCTCAGATTAACTTTGAACGGGTATTGCATATCACAGAGACAGTAACTAAAGCTAAACACGGTGCTGTAAGAATGAATATAAAATTAAGAAACTGTAATTTGGAATAAGATGTGAGTGAAGAGGGAGATAGAGATTAAATGAAGGATGTGAAAGGCAAAAGGTCAGAAGGAACTGCACAGACTAAAAGAATATAAAGAACCAGAGGTTACCGGCATTTTGAACTGACTTCACGAAACAAGATTCTATCAAGGGTGCGCCTACTGCATTCCTCAGATAGGAGACGTACGCCGTCAGGTCCTTGTATGGGACGGCTGATTTCCTTATTGAAAACCAGCATGTTCGCAGCATCGCATGGTATCAGTTCCGGTATCCATATGATAATGAGTTGAAACTACATTTACATACCTGTAACACGCACGAACAGTTCCTAGTCCGAAGAATTTGTGACCTACGAAGCTGACGTACATTAAAGAAGGCTACAGCTTTAGTCTACTGAATGATTCTATACACTGGTATTAAAATGTTTCACAGTATTGGTTATTTAATAACGCCATGCCAATCGCAGTCATCCGCAATATGTGACAGCGGTAATTACGAAGTTGGACAGCATGCGACAATAAGTGGTAGGAGAAATTCTAGAAAACTGAGACTACCTGTCAAATGGTTAATTATACTCTCCCGCCACAAAAATCCGTGTTCCTACGGACATTTGAATTTACTTACATCAACTATGTAGGAACTACAAGAACAGGTCTGTGTCGCTATGACTTCCTGTAGTTGGTATTCGTAAGATACCTGGCTCGGATCTCAGCCGGGTCATCAGGCATCCTGCCTGGGGAACTTCATGGCTTCCCCTCTCTCTCTCTTTTTTTTTTTGGGGGGGGGGGGTGAAGGGCCCCGCAGCAGATGCTACGGACGCACCGCAGCCTTAAGGCTTCTTGTGCAACCCCTGTGATGAAGACGAGCAGTTTTTTTTACCAAGATTTACAATTAATGGAGCATCAGTGGAATGAAATTGACAGGAGAAAACCGAACACTCGGAGAAAAACCTGTCCCAGTGCCACTTTGTCCACCACAAATCTCACATGACTGACCCGGGATCGAACCGGGCCTCCGCGGTGACAGGCCGGCAACTAACCGCCTGAGCCATGGCTAAACCTTAGTCTCTCTAGGCAAGTGCTAGGACATTACTTCGATCAGCCCACGACCGCTTCCTTCCGAACAGTTCGCGATTCATCGTACATCACCATCCTACCTTCAGACGCTACACAGTCTCAGACACTAACAGCCTCGTAAAATAAACCACCAAAACAAAACTACCATAACATCTACAGAGGCGGCAGTTCCTTCGCAAAGTCAATACTTGTCCTTATCCGCTCTTTATAAAACCTTTCCATTCGTTCTACGGTAATTGGCCGGTCACTATTGAATGATACTGATGAGTCAGAACTGCTTAGTGTAGTGTTGTTCATTCTGTAATACTACTAACATTTCTAGGAAGTTCTGTACTGAAATGACCATTTGACAAGCAGTGGTAATACTACTAGATAAATACACACGAATTTCACAGAAAACTTAAAACTTTTAGCCGCCTGGATAGAATTATATGTATGCTGAACTTCCTGACCGAGGAGTTACTTATGAGAATATAGTGCATGTGTTGGTTTCTAAAACTTTTAAATTAAGGAGTTCTGGATTACTTTGACAGTTCTTACCTTCTGCCTGTGATGTGCTCAGATCACTTATTATAGTATAATAATGTCAGTATATAACACATTAACCTTATATCAATTAACAGACGGGCTTCAATTGCGTACGTACTTAATCAATCCCTGGAAGAATAAAAATGATAGAAATCATTTCGTGTCCTGTTATATTATGCTGTTGTTTTTTGAAGACGACAGAAAGGTGGATGACCTTAGCTGATACGGCTGACCTTGAATTTCGACCCGTGAACTTGGCAAGAGGATTACTGCTCATTCTCAGGGTCTCCAGACAATTAGAATGCAGCCATATACAGACAATAAACGGCTGACTTCTACGTCAACTTGCTTCGTCACAGCGCTCGCAGTTTGCTGTCCAGTTGCGGTTGTTCATGGCAATAGCCCGCACATACCGCGAACTGTGGCGCAATTTGTCTGACTTATTGCACTTAAGGTTCTGCGTTATACTTATTGGGCAATTGGGGTGTTACGTCAGAGCAAACATGCAAGGAATAAAAGTGACGAAACAAGCTAGATCAGTGAAGGGATAAGCAACTCACAGTTTGCATCTAGCTTGACACGCACATTGTCTTCCCAGTGAATGCAATCAACATATTCCGGTCTAACACAACATTCTGCAGTCTGGTGACATTATGGCAGCTGAAAATTTGCACCGTATTTAGTATATGCCTAGGCTACAATTTCTATACCTCATGTAAGAGTCCTGGCTTTCAATCCAGTAAATTTATCTACAAAATACAGCATATAAAAATATAGTTTCGACTAAACTTTGAACAACACAAATATAAGAACCTGATTTCGTACTTAATAAACGACAATTCATAATTAACGAAGGAGCCACACAATTAACAAACAATTCTGTGAGCACCATGCTTTGGTTTGAAACTCCAGGTGGTATCGAAAACTGACACGGAAATAAATGTACGTTTATAAACGGCAATCAGTCGTACGGAAGATGGAGAACACACTGTCACTGTTGCTATGACAAAAAGAGGAATACGTCCCTCACTCGACATCAAGCAAAACGTTCCATTGTATGAACGACAACTCCACAGAGCAGACTCCTTCCTGAGAAGCTAACAGGTCGTCAGCTAGTCAAGAAATTCCCCGCGTTTTATGGAACCCGAAGGTTCATTACCGCACTCACAACAGCCCGCCACCTGTCCCTATCCTGAGCCATATCAATCCAGTCCATGCACCCCATCCCACTTCTTCAAGATCAAGTTTAATATCATCCTCCCATCTATGCCTAAGTCTATCAAGTGGTCTTGTTCACTCATGTCTCCCCACCAAAATCCTGTATGCACGAACCTCTCCTGTCTCCCATACGTGCCACATGCCCTGCCCATCTCATTCGTCTTGATTTAATGAGATGGGCAGGGCATGTGGCACGAATGGGAGACGGGAGATTTGCATACAGGGTTTTCAGGATACAAACAAGAACTGTCCAAAATATTTTTTGCAGCCGACAAATGCATTATACGTATGTATGTATTATACGTATTTATTTTCATATATATATATATATATATATATATACTGTAAGGTCGATAAAGTTTTAAGGTCAATAAGATGAATATCAAAGTAAAAATGTCGAAGATAAAAGAAGCGTTTAGAAGAATGACACAAAGTCGATGACACTGGACATGAAAACAAGCAGAACCAATAAAAGAGAGCACAGTGTCAAACAAAATGTAATTCGACAAACGACACATTCAAAATTAACATAAAATTTAAGAAAACACAAAGTAAAAACCAATGAAAATGAACATAACCTCCAAAACAACCGAGAAACAAAGAGCCGAGGAAAATTAAAACAAAGTCAAAGTCTAAAGCAATGGAAACAAAGAAATGTCGAAGCCATACAAAGATAAAACAAAGTCTAAGGCAATAAAACAAAGCCAAACTCAAAAACACAGTCACAAAATCATTTTTCCTATAACATAAAGGCCTGTGGTGTATGAATATATTAGAGTATGTACAACCCCATCTAGCGCCGAGGTTAAAAAGAAAGCGTAATGCTATACCTCTACTCGCCCTTTGTGCCTTCATGGCACGTTATAGGATACATTTTATTATAACCTTTATGTTTGTCACCACTAACAATGATACGGCTGAAAATGTCTTTGGTTAGTACCTAAAAATTGCATATAGGCCTAACGTATAACATCTACGACGCAATTAATACGTGGGGAGGTTGCTTCGAAGAGTGTGACTCCTGCTGTCCACAGAGTATTAAGGTGCTCTTAAACTTTATATAAGTGAACTGGGTTCGAGTCTAGGCTCCTCCAAAGTGATGTAAAACTTTCTTCTTCGCAACAAAATCCAAGAAGTTAGTTTGACATACTATGCGCTTCGTTCTGTTCTTGCGGCAAAGAAATTGCAGCGTGTTAATGCTGGGGAAAATTGCAAGGTTGTAGCCGAACATTATTGAAACATCATTAAATGCTAGTATTGTTGGAGCAGTTCGGCTCTCCCCTTCCACTCGTCTAAAAATAGCAGCAACGACAAGGGACCAGGTGTCCCGAGTCAGTTGGCGGGAGTAAAAGGAAAAGAGTAGACGGATGGTTTTGTGCTAACGTTGTATTGTAATAAAATAAACAAAGTTAACCTTTTTGAAGAGAACAGTCCCTTAATTTGATGTATATTAAATTAATAAAAAGTAACCAGCAAAGTTCGGTTATAAGGTTCCGATTTCAGTCTCTTGAACAGTTCAGCCACAATGACAGTTTAAAAATGTGGGTCAATTAACGCCCTGAAAACTCGACCACATAACTGGGTTAAACACAAACAATGCATTAACTTCCCATGCATTACAGCTAAAAACGGTGCACTGGTAAAGTTAATAAAAAGTTAGATTCAAGCCGAGGACAGTACAATGGAACGCGATTAATAAAAACAGGGCTGTTTGGTAATATATTAATGCAAATTCTTTAAGAGGACGCAACAAGTTCACAGAGTATGTATTCCATGTGTATATCTCGACCTAAGTGACAAAACTTTACAATTCATATTAAAATGGCGACAGTTTCCAACTATTCCAGCTTTCACAATAATTATCAAGAACTTGCACGGTCGGACATTTGATAAAATTAGTACGTTTTTACCGCAACGTGTCTTTAGCCGTGGGCAAATTTATGCAGCATTATCTAACATACGTTAACAGAACAACTTGAGGGCTATATAGGAGATGATTAAAACCAAAGACAACTGCTAAATAATAAATGAGTATCTACAGAGAAACAGTTTCTGTCTGCGTTGACTTAAAACTTTCAAAAATTCTTCGACATATCCTATAAATTTCTGCATACAGAAAAATATTTGTACAAATATACTACATAAAAAAAGTTCTTCATTGCAACAATTACCTGTTGAAACTCGACGGTCTTTATGCTAGTGGATAATAAAAATTGAGATTCGGGCTGAAAAAGTCGAAAATAATGAAAATCAAATCGAAGTCAGAGCAGAAAGAGGACAAGAAAAATCAGAAGGCCAAGCAGCACCATGCCTGTGTGAATGAGGAAAGCGTAAGGCATGTTGAAACTTAGTCTTCCGAAGTTGAAAATTTTAATTACTGTAGTTGGATATTTGCTTGCGAGGAAGCGTCTGGGTAATATGTATTGGTATGCACCTTCCTCCATCTTTATTCGTCCTTACTTGTGTTAAATGTCTTTCCTTCCTCTCCCCCTTCGCCATTAATCCAGGGAGATAATTACGATGGGACTTGCTAATTACAGTCTTGACTGCAGAAGCTGTCCATGCTCAGGAGAAACTGGCTACAACATTCCCACACATTGGTCTCAGACTATCCTTTACGTCTAGCAGGGTAGTGGGACGAGATATTTTCTTTCATGTCTCGAAGGAAATAAGGCACTCTGTTTATGAACATATGGCGACGAGACTACGAAAAGTCATTACAGCACAATCATTTATTTGCATTTATCATTATAGCTGCACTAACTGTTTTACCAGCGTTCACCAGTAAAAGTGTATATGTGCAATAGTCACTTTAAAACAACATCTAATTTCGACTGAAATGTTTATATGGGTTTTGAAGCAACATTTCAGACAAACTTGGTAACAATCACATCGTTACTTACAATGCCAAGAACAGACAAGCCATAATGCTCATAATGAGTATGTGCGAACAGAGATATTCCGACCTCACGTTTATTCTAGAATTGGGCTTTCCTAGTAGCAATAAACAAACATGTGTACGTATATAAAACAACGTGTAACATACCAAACATCTCAAATAATAAAAAAATATTTTTCCTTGTCGTGTGTACTTTATCATTAATTTGATAAAGAACCTCCATAAACTTCCTTAAGTCCAATTTTACCTTTATTGAAAATTAAAATACATTTTTTTTCAATGGCGCAACAGCCCCTCGTGGGCCGGGGCCTCCTCATTATCGAGGCTTCATGATCACAATCAGACACACCACAATTGGTAGGTCTCCTCTGGACGAGTGATCAGCCCGATCAAGATACCTCTATCTGATAACACACAACAATCAAAAGAAAACAGACATCCATGCCCCCAGCTGGATTCGAACCCGCAATCCCAACAAGCGAGCGGCCGCAGATCCATGACTTAGATCGAGCGGCTATTGGGATCGGCATAACTTTCGTTGGAGTGTCATTTTAACCACACGCTACTATCACGGCCCCATATTAGGTACTATCTACCATTATTTTCTCTCCAATGAAGGTAGAAATTTGTCAGGCCATTTCAGTGCGGTAAATAATTTCAGGGTGTGTCAACATTTGTCCTGCCATGAAGAAGTAAAATGATTTACGTTTATGTCTATAAGCGTGTAAACCGGTTATTAAACTTCGTATATACTTGTGACTCATTGGTAGACGCACGTGTTCGCCAAGGCATTTTCAACATCCCCTGTTACTTCATTAAATTTAATTTTTGTCACACAAAAGCATACAAACTTAATTCTTAACGACCAGAAACATGGTCGTCAAACTTGATCCATCACAAATTTCTAAAGGTTCACCTTATTTTGATTTAGGGCAGAATAAAAAACTTCGGCACTACAAACTGTCAGCGCAAATCAAATTGGCCGGGATTTAGTGTTAAATATTCTAGTTGCTTACAGAACGACATAATTCATGTACACTAAGAACAAAGCAATAAGTTTCAGTGAGAAACAAATAAGTTACCTTCAAATGTTATAATTACTAATCACTGGTATGTTATAAACAAATATTTGGAAGGCTGTATCTTTGCCCTCCATGACATCACCCAATATAAAACCGGTTTAGGAAGTGCAGTGATGAGGGAGAAGCGAACTGTCCTGCTTAACTGTGTATTCAATTTACTGTAACAACTAAAGGCACACTATTAGTTACATAGGATCGTTAAACACGTAGCTCCGACATGTTTCGGTACAAGCTTACCACCCTCAGGGAGCGCAATATTCCAGGTTTTAACCGTTAAACACGTAGCTCCGACATGTTTCGGTACAAGCGTACCACCCTCAGGGAGCGCAATATTCCAGGTTTTAACCGTTAAACACGTAGCTCCGACATGTTTCGGTACAAGCGTACCACCCTCAGGGAGCGCAATATTCCAGGTTTTAACCGTTAAACACGTAGCTCCGACATGTTTCGGTACAAGCTTACCACCCTCAGGGAGCGCAATATTCCAGGTTTTAACCGTTAAAACACGTAGCTCCGACATGTTTCGGTACAAGCGTACCACCCACAGGGAGGGCAATATTCCAGGTTTTAACCGTTAAACACGTAGCTCCGACATGTTTCGGTACAAGCTTACCACCCACAGGGAGGGCAATATTCCAGGTTTTAACCGTTAAACACGTAGCTCCGACATGTTTCGGTACAAGCTTACCACCCACAGGGAGGGCAATATTCCAGGTTTTAACCGTTAAACACGTAGCTCCGACATGTTTCGGTACAAGCTTACCACCCACAGGGAGGGCAATATTCCAGGTTTTAACCGTTAAACACGTAGTCCGACATGTTTCGGTACAAGCGTACCACCTTCAGGGAGCGCAATATTCCAGGTTTTAACCGTTAAACACGTAGCTCCGACATGTCTCGGTACAAGCGTACCATCCTCGGAGCGCAATATGCCAGGTTTTAAACCACTTGGTTCTAAACCTGGCATACTGTGCTTCCTGAGGATGGTAGCTTGCACCGAAACGCCGAAGCTACGTGTTTAACACTCATATGTAACTAATAATGTGCATTTAGTTGGTATAATACTCGTAAATTGAATACACTAATCTATAAATGCATGGATTGGAGAACCTAAAAATGTCCTGTTTATATCTTACTTCATTTAAGGTAAAACTTAATGGGACAGACACGTAAAGAATCGTTTTAACCCTTTAAAGACTAATACTGAACTGGATTTTATTTAGAGATTCAGTTTCTACCGCACAGTAAACATATTCCTTGTCGATTATCAAAACCAATAAGTCAATGTGATAGACACAAATAATTGCTGTTTGTTCAGAGAACCATAGAAAACACATAAACGTATTGTGTAGACAGAATGTAGAATTTGTGTACGTTACATCTGCTGGCACATAAAGTAAACACTAGGCCTTCAAGGTTTAAAGTGGCATCGCAATGTATGCAAATATTGAAGACTGACGATTGAAGTTCTCTGGGACGTTTCGAAAAATCGTGGTGCCTTCATGTTCAGTGTCAATGGCCCAGAGGAGTAAGCAGGTACCGCAACGACACAGCGTTACATGCCAGAAGACACAAATCTTCAGCAACGGAACTGTGAGAACCCAAAACTTCACATCTGCAACTCCACAACACAGGTTGTCACAACTTCGATACTTAAAATTTATTCAGTGTGATTTGTACGAAATGTAGGGAAATTATGAAAAACATGGCAAATTTCGCTGACTTTTCTAGAACCTAATATGTTTCCAATAACAAAAATTTCACTTATTCTAGAATTTCAAAGGGAGTGCGGAGGTATCAAATTCTGTCCACAACATTTCATTCCAAACACGACAAAAATCTATGGGGCTATCAGTAACGTAGTACTCCTGAAACATTTTGACTCAACTCTGCTAGCATAAAAACCCGATACACAAAAAAGCCGGACATGGGAACTTCACTGGCATAAGCCTTTACCATATCTTATTTAGTACAAGCGCATTGACTCCCAAGACGGGATAGCGTAGTTGGTATAGTAACTCGCTATGGGCTGCACGGTCAGAGGTTCGAACCCCGGTTTGAGGCGATATTTTCCGGACACATCCAGACGGGCTCCGAGGTCCACCCAGTCTCCTGTATACAATGGGTATCAGGTCTCTCTCCCGGGGGTAAAGCGGCCGGGGTGTGGCGCTGAGCCGAGGCTCTACCTTGCCTTATTGCCTCCTTGGTATGCTACCGGACAGACTACCTTATATTAACTCCCAGAGCCTTGTCACTCTGAAGAGTGTATCTTACAGTCACATGTCCATTTGGAATATACTATCTCATTCATAAGACACGCGATTCTAAAAGGAAAGGCGAAAAAACTGAAACGGAATGGAGAATCATCAGGAAGGATGGAAGACATGACAGCAGGAAGTTTTAAAAACGGGAAAGTTCGAAACACAAAAGTAACCGGAGACGGCCTTACAAGTCGTAAGAAATTAATGAAGAATCTCAGTTATGAAGACAGGAACGGTTGGCGTAAATGAATGGGCTCAGGATTTGACAACGTCTGCAGTTGATACGCGTATCCTAAACATTCACCACTGTTTCACAGTGGTGCTATGCAACCAGCTACCGCCTTGTAAAAGTGGATGTTCAGATGCATGTATGAGTATGTTATATAAAATGTTTACTTAAATTCCCTACCTTATACATTTGAGATCTGGCTGGTGAGTGTTAAGTGAAGTGAATGGACTAAGGACAGAACATCTTTCCGATGACCTGGCCAAGCTATTTATGCAACATGAAAGGTTACTAGTCCAGTCAAGAAACTGCACCTGATTAACAAAGGAACAGCTGTTTAACGTATAGTATGTCTGTGGTAAATCTGGAATACATTTAATTTGCATACTTTGTAATTCAAGTTACTCAGTAAGGTCACTGATTAGTTCGTAATCCAGCCCATTTCATTGCCTAGCACTAATTCTTAAACATATTTAGAGGTTACCGTGTAATCCTGTCCTGATAGTGTATTTTACATGCATATTAGGTCAGCAATTTAACGTTTCAAAGATGAAAATAAACCTCAATTACAGTTAAAGATTCAGTACGCACCGTGCAGTATACACACTCCGTTTCCGATATGAAACCCACTCGGTAAAAGCTGTATAAGGAAATAATGGTATTTTTGTTCTGAGATCCATACAACACACATAAATACACTCTGGGCAGAACGCAGAATTTTCAGGCGCGTTCGCAGAATTGCAAAAAACGACTATTAGCTTCGTCATGTCTGTCTGTCCGTCCGTCCGAATGGAATAACTCGGCTCCCACTGGACGGATTTTCATGAAATTTGATATTCGTGGACTTTTTCGAAAGTATGTCGAGAAAATTCAATATTCGATTAAAATCTGACAAGAATGACGGGTACTTTACATGAAGACGTATGTATATTTACGATAATATCTCGCTGAATATTTCTTCGAATGAGAAATGTTGCAGAAAGAAGTTGTAGAGGAAATCAAAACACACAATTTATGTTCAATAGCGTTTTCCCTAAAATCGTGCTGTTTATGAAATAATGTGGAAAAATATGGTAGAGCCAGACACGCCACAAATGACAATATAATACGTGTGCATGCGCTTTGCATGCCGGATAACTAAGGCAAGAATACAGAAACACACAATATTTAATACTTATTGCTTTTCCAAAGCAAGAACCGTTACGCGCATGCGCCTCAGTGTTACCTTATACGTACATTGTGTTGAATGTTAAACCTGGCGGTACTCATAGCTACCATTGGGCTTTAGAAGGGCGAAGAAGACGCCCAATCCAGTCTCTGCCTAATGCTGACATCCTCTTTTAACGGCATAGGCCAACTGCGACATTTCTGGAGATGACAGCCTAGCCAGTTAAAACAGAAAGGAAAGCTAAGTAAATCAATTTTCCACCTGAATACAGTCCAGTCAACCGTTATGACTCAGATGCTTATAAGCCTAAGGCGCACGGATAATGGGTTTGTTTGATCGACTTGGAAAAGCGCGCTGCAAGTGAAGTACGAGCCTTCTTACTTCACAAGATCGTGTCACTGGCCACATGTGCAGTTTCTGCAGAAACAAAGCTACTGAAACGCAAATAAAAAGCACATCGTACTAAATGAAGATACAGTGCGTTGGTTTTCGTTAACTATGCATGACATTGAAGAATTCTTCAAATACATTTGTCGAATCTTTAGTCTTAACTCACCGTGCATTTTTATTATTTTAGATATACACCAACAAAATGCACAAATTAATAAAGGTGCAAATTAGCTCCTTATCACGATTTAACCCTACACGCGTTTCAGCTCTTTATGAGCCATCATCAGGGGTTTTCCTACACATCTTTATATAATAGACGCAGTGAACAGTGTTTTTTTAACAAGTTATCATTTTTTAACAAATCATCATTTTAACTATAATTTATGACTCATGTTTTTAACTTATGAACGAGTGTTTTTATGCTCTAAAATAGTGCATAACTTTACAAGCGTCATCAACAGATTCAGCATTTGAAAAGCACTTTTTATAAGGAAAACCCCCTGATGATGGCTCATAAAGAGCTGAAACGCGTGTAGGGTTAAATCATGATAAGCAGCTAATTTGCACCTTTATTAATTTGTGCATTTTATTGGTGTATGTCTCTTTTTTTTTTAAATTTCGAACTTAATAAGACATATAACTAAGCCATTAAACAACTTATATTCATGGACCGTTTTTATTTAACGGAATATGGTTAGTTTTGAGCTTCATGTAGAGGTTATATTGGCTCGGTAACAATCAAAATGATATTCCCTCACAATATTTACTTTACATGTCAAATATCAAACATAATAAAAATCCTTTAATTAATTTCAGTAATGAAATGTGCAGACATCCCCATTGTGCATCTGCTTAAGCACTTTGTATAAATAAAGCATACAAGACAAAGGTGCAGATTCTATTCCCTCACAATGGAATTCTATCTTCTTCTAAAATTATTCTCTCTAAAGTTCTCCTTTATGAATACAGCCAGTTATTAACAACCTCGCATATGTGCTTTCTATATTTGAACAGTAACAGGGCGGTTCTTTGTGCTACGCAGCAGTACTACTAATCAGGCTACACCTACCGACACCGCCAATTAAAATTATGGGATGAGAACATTGTCTTTGAGGATCACTGTAAGTTCTCTAAGGCAATTTTCAGAGAACCTGAGCTGTAAATATTGAGAGGTGCTCTCAGGAACATCAAAAGGTGAACAGCATCTGTAAAACTTTATAGGAAATGTAAGTTTAACATTCAGAAAATTTGTTAATGTACTGTCAGCAGTGCTTCAGTGCGTAGTACTTTCTGTAACACATAAAGCATATTCTAACCGGAACATTCAGAAATAATACCATAATAATCATGAAGTGGTAACGTGGAATACAACACGCCAGCGCGAGTGTAC
Organism: Reticulitermes speratus; assembly: GCA_021186555.1. NCBI lineage: Eukaryota > Metazoa > Arthropoda > Insecta > Blattodea > Rhinotermitidae > Reticulitermes > Reticulitermes speratus. The sequence continues at coordinate 47,277,322 of JAJKFL010000001.1, forward strand.
ACATATATACAGTTATCAGAGTCATTCCGTTCGCTGATGATTGTGGATAACGGGGTGCGATATATCTTCACACTCACTATCCTAAAATAATAAACTGAATATTACAATCGGTTTTTTTTTTCAATGGCTCGACAGCCCCTTGGGGGCCTAGGCCGCCTCATTTTTCGAGGCTTCACGATCACACTTTTTAGACACACCACGTTCGGTAGGAGGACTCTGGACGAGGGACCAGCTCGTCGCAGATACCTCTACCTGACAACACACTCATATAAGACAGACATCCATGCCCCCGGTGGGATTCGAACCCACAATCCTAGTAAGCGAGCGGCCGCAGACCCACGCCTTAGACCGCACGGCCACTGGGATCGGCTTATAATCGGTTAGTTAGGAAAAGTGCACTGCATCGTTTATGCCATTACTATTATTCCGTTTCCAATTAACTAATTTCTTTATATCTATGACAGAGGGAATAAGAAGATATAAAATTGTAATTTCATAGAAGCATAATAATTTACGCTCTTCGCGTAAACATTATATGGGAAAATAAGTTATTTATGAAAAGCAGACGTAGATGGGAGGATGACAGTGAAATGCATCTTAAAGAAAGAGTGTGAAGCTGTCGCCTGGATTGCTTGGGCTCAAGATCGACACCACAGACGTTCTTATGGCCATAAACCTTCAGTTCCTATAAGCTGCACGGAGTTTCTTCCCTTTACGAAGGCCACAGGAAGAAGTCGCACAAATAGTGAGGATGAAGATTCCAGACATTCCATCATCTGCGTGTTTTTTTTTTTCCCCTTCAGCCTGTTGGCCTAAGGCATCAGTTCAAAGCGCTCGTCGTTAGCAATGGTTATCAGAAGGTTATCATTACCACCACCCCTGTGAACAGAGCCAGACGATTGTAGGAGATGTAGAGAAACAAGCTGGAAAGGTAACTGAGCTCGAGGAAGACATAGACGGTGTCGAATTACTGGACTTGCTTACTGCAGCCTCTGCGTTGTTTTTTTTTTTGGGAGGGGGGGGTGAAGGGCCCCGCAGCAGATGTTGCGGACGCACCGCAGCCTTGAGGCTTATTGTGCAACCTTGTGATGAAGATGATTAGTTTTTTTTTTTCGTTTTTCCTTGTAATGGAGCACCGGTGGAATGAAATTGACAGGAGAAAACCGAAGTACTCGGAGAAAAACCTGTCCCAGTGCCACTTTGTTCACCAAAAATCCCACATGGACTGACTCGGGATCGAATCCGGGCCTCCGCGGTGAGAGGCCGGCGACTAACCGCCTGAGCCATGGCACGGCCACTCTGCGTAGTTACCCTGTTAACGATCGCTGCAACCAGCATCACCAGGGTAGCATCTTACATGCCTAAACTACACACTCAGAACGTTAATACCGGTCTAAAACAAGGCGATAGGACGCAGTACCTCCACCCTTCATCAGCAGCAGCAAGTCCTCTATTCCATTGTCGGTTTTCTCTTGAAGCCAGCAGTAAAATATATGGTCCGGCAGATCAATAAATCCCTCCCGAGAGCCTGGAATTCTTCTCGCGAATTTGTGTTTGGTATAGCCGTCTATAGCCAAGTAATAGCATGATAGTCACTGGATTCGACAGGTTCCAACTATTTAACGCTGACTCAATTGGATTGTCTGCAGCTGCGAGGCAAACGACCTCCTGATGTAATCCCTATTTCATATCAGTTTCTACCGTCACACTTCAAAATCTTACTTCCCAAGGCACTGTTGCTGCTGTAAGGAGCATGAGAAACTGAAATATTAAGAACTCAATGGGAAACAACGCAGTTCTTAGCAATAGTCAATAGACGGCAGGTAGAAGTGATTAAAGTGATTGGTGCTAGACATATTTGAAAAAAAAAAATATTTATCCGCTTCAGACGAAGACTGGACCATTTTAGTTCATCAATTTGCCTTTGTAAATTTTTTTCTCCGAAATCCTTAACTTGCGCCATACGACAAACCTCCCTCAAGCAGGTCCTTTTATGGTTACGAAACGTCCGTAAAGCAAAATAGTTCTGGAGTGTTCACTGTGTTGTTGTGCCTAGATTTATTAAGTTCGTAGGAAACTGGAAATATATGCGTTTTGATGTTTCACACAGCAGACTTTTCGTTTCTTCAGTATCCTAGCAACATACTTAAAATCGATTTTGTTCGACGGTTACGTTTAGATCGTCAATTGAAATATTTTTGGGCTTTGACTTGTACCTCTGAGAAAACACAATCTACATCAATTACAAATGCTCTGATTCGTCTGTATAATTGATATAGCCTCAAACATGCATCATATTCATCACATTCAGACTTTAATATTGCAGTTAGACAAAGATCATTTACGTATTGCTAACGCTTTGAAAACGTTCGTGGGCCGGGACAGCGTAGTCGGTATAGCGACAACGTTACGGGCTGGACGGTCCGGGGATGGAATCCCGGTGGAGGCGAGATTTTCCGCACCCGTGCACACCGGCCCTGGGGCCCACTCAGCCTCCTGTACATGGGGTACCGGGTTTCTTCCGGGGGTAAAGCGTCTGGGGCGTGGCACTGACCACCAACCCCCATCTACGGCCGAGGTTACAGAAAGAGTAGAGCTACACCTCTACTCCCCCTCCGGGCCTTCCAAGGCCTATTCTAGGGTGAACTTTGATAACGTTCATCTAAAAGGTCCGTACTTCACAGAGAACACAGCCCGCCTCCATCACAAAAATCAGCCGGTTAATGAAGTAATCAGGATTTTTTCTCCATGGCGCGACAGCCCCTAATGGGCCAGGGCCTCCTCATTGTCGACGCTTCACGATCACACTCAGACACACCACACATTTGGTAGGACTCCTCTGGACGGGTGATCAGCCCTACGCAGAGACCTTTACCTGACAACACACAACACTCACAAGAGACAGACATCCATGCCCCCCGCCGGATTTGAACCAACAATCCCAGTAAGCGAGCGGCCGAAGCTCCACGCCTTAGACCGCGCGGCCACTGGGATCGACGAAGCAATCAGGTTACACTGTGTAAATCACGAAATACATACGTACCCTGCGTGGGCAACATTCAAGTTTCTTAACGTTAAAGCAGTTGGTACATATATTTACCACTAAGCTCTAAATGGTTAATACTATGCCACAGTCACAGTGCTTGTAGGGAAGCTGCAGCTTACGACATTCAGTGGCACAAGGAACGTTGCGCAATTTGCGTCCGTAAACTAGCAGTTCATAAAGAAGCCTTCAGAGGGCAACAGCAGCAATGCAGTTCGTTTTCTCTTCTTGTAACTTACAGGCATTATTGACTTGTGTTAGAAAATAGAATATACTTTGTGTGGAAAGTTACACCTCACAAAGAGGCGGTGCTGAAGTTAGTCATACCCTCGCTATATTCGTAATTACATGGCAAGAGATGGAAAGTGCGAAGCCAACTTACAAGTGTGTACTTACAGAGGCACCTTCCCCCTCTCTTTCCGCTCAATATCAGCCAGCAAGAGAACTTCCACCCACATAATGTAACATCAAATTATTTCCCTGTTCGCGGTTTACCGTAGCAACAGGATAGGGGAATGGGGTGGGGACTACAACAGGCAATAAAAAAAGGAACAACTGCATGTGAAGGAAATTAAAGACTTACACATTTTTCCCACATGTTATTTTCAGTGTTTTTGTCGACTGTTCATGCAGAACAGAACCCAAAGACATAAGTAAGACGTACTCCAAAACATTATGTGTATTACTAATTCCAAGTTATTATGCGTATAATTCTTAACGTTATTAAACTAATAGATTTGTGCATTTAGTATGTCGTTCTCGTTCATGCTCAAAATATGACATGCTTGTTGCCTATATTGAGTCATTCTTCGCAGCACAGAATTTGTAAAATAATTATTTTTGTCTGTTATATGGCCACAATTAATTTAATTTAATTTCTTAAAGAGAAAAAAACTCCTAACATCCGTAATATTGAGACTAAATAAATGTTATAAATTTCTTCTTAACAAGAAGGCACTTCATTTGGAAGACCCAAAGTTTTAATTCCAGTGTAGTAGTAATAGTAATAGTAGTAGTAATAGTAATAGTAGCAGTAGTAGTAGTAGTAGCGGTAGTAGTCATACGTGCTGTTTGATAAAAGGGAGTCTGTAACAGGCAAGCACTAAAATTGTGACATACAACATACCACACAAGTTGGAGCCAAAGGTAAAAGCAGAACGAAGACCTAACTCACGGATTTTGAACCTATGACATGAGTGCCTAAAGTGACATGGGAAAGCATCTTTTGTTGGGAATGTAAGCGTATGTGATGTGCGACCATTTTTGCAAAAGAAAACTTTCAGTCACTGCAAGTAAACAGCCGTAAAGACATTTATTCTTCGTGGAGCGTAATAAGCTCAACCGAATGCAACTATCAAACAATACAACCAACAAGGTGCACTTTATGCAAATACCAAACAATTTACTTAGAGTGTCCGACAGGTTTCAAACAATCGGCTGTCATCTGAGATACCATTAAGTAGGCTACTACGAAAATACCTTCAAGATCATGCCACACTCTGCTGTCAAGAACAGAAACAAATAAAGGAGGTAAGTATAAAATATATGTTCTGATGTCATTATAAAAAACACAATAGTAAAAACATCAAGTACTATATTGAAATAATCCGTCACTCACAACAAAAACTTTTTTATAGTCATCACAGATTTAGTGTATTTTACGACATGTTTCGGCCAACTTGGCAATCTTCACGTAATACACACTATGTACGGAATAATTGGGAGGAAATTACCAACATAAAGTTCTACAAAAAGAAATGGCATCTCATTTTTAAAAAAAACAGTAGTAATAAAGGTTAGTAAAAACATCTTCTTAAGTAAAATAATACATACATACATACATGCATACATACATACATACATGTGTACGTATGTATGTAGATGTGTACATATGTATGTACGCGTGTATGTGTGTACGTAGATATGTATGTATGTATGTATTTACGTGTGTGCGCGCATGTGCTTATAAATAAGATAATTAAGAAATGAAAGTTTGGTAAATGTAATAACAAGTGTATTTCAAGCGAAGACAGCTTTCAATAAAACATATCAGACTTGTGCAATGGCCTGCTGAGGTAGAAATGCTTGCAGGGGGGCCAACGTAACACACGCACGACACACACCCGCACATACATCTCGTACATACGTACACACACAGTTCGATCCTTCATAGTTTATAATAGCATTTTAGTGATACAATTACTGTGGAGTACTTCACAGAAATTCGCAATTCCTTTATCCTATGATATGTAAACGCATAAAAGAAACAACTGTGGAAAGATAAGTTGCCGATAAGTATTAAAACGTTTAATAATAGTCTTCGAATTCCTAAGTCACAGCGTACACAAACAAAAGAAAAAAGCCTACGTGAATAGTATTTAAAATATACGACGAGTTTCAATTGTCACAGAGCAAGTTATGGCATTCATGTGTACAAAATATATTGGCTCTTACTACAATAACGAAAGTTCGTAGCATTAGGAAGACAATCGTAGTTACACACGCAGCTGTGTGTTGTAAAGAACGCCTATACTTCGCCACGCACGAACTATTAAGGGCGCATCCTTGCATCCGTGACGGAAATTTTATCAAGGAGCCTGAGGAAGAGATCGCATGGAAAAGCTAACGTGTGTTGCTAAGTGAAGCCAACATGAAAGCTGACCTCAAACGTGCATCACCTTTACCACTTGCCTTTAAAATTCCTCCAGACAGAAAGTTTTCCCAGTTTTTAGGCAATTCATCCCCGTTGTGTTTTCAAATATTCAAAGATACAGCGTGTTTCATAAGTCCATCCGGGATTTAGAGGCTTGGCCGTGCAGTAGCAAACCCACATATAAGAGATAAAAGCATGCCAACGGATAGAGGAAATGTAAAAGTTTTTTCGTGACAGATGCGATGGCGTAGTTACCCGTTTCTCCGCTAGGAGGCAGTGGTGTGCAAACATGGCGTTTTCAGGTGAACAGAAAGCTCAACACTTATTCCCTGGCCTGCCAGGTCACCCGACCTTACTCCATGTGACTTTTTCCTGTGGGGTTACGTTAAAGATCGTGTTTAGGTGCCTCCTTTACCAAGAGATTTACCGGAGCTTCGGCTAAGAATTATGGATGCAGTTGCTACCATCGACGTTCATATGTTGGAGCGTGTGTGGCAGGAGCTACATTACAGGATTGACGTCTGTCGAGTCACCAAAGGGGGACATATTGAACATTTGTAAGGTAGGTTCAAAACTTGGATATGTACTCTTTTCACTGACATGCTCTCATCCCCCGTGTGTGATTTGGCTCCTGAGCTACAGACCTCCGAAGTCCCGGAGGGATTTATGAAACACCCTGTATATAACAAATTCCGTCACACACTACCATATATTTAGTTTAAAAACGCACACATTTAGCTGACTTGAACTAAATATGTGATGATTTAAAATAAATATATTGTGTTTGAATTTCGTATATATCTCCGAGTTTTTCCAGTGTTTTTACAGTGTAATTAAGACTAAATTATGTTACACAACTTATAATTGTCTCCATTAAAAGGTTTAACTTTGCACATTGTGATTCATTTTAAGAGCAGAGGGTCTTCATATACAATGATTGTAATGCTTCTAATATTATTCCTCCCTTATAATCTAACAAAGAAGGGCTACAAATGGACACCATTCGACAATACATGTTACTGATTTCTTCTGGCTATGCATTGGTTCATGTAAATAAGGTTATAAATGTAACACTGCAAATGATTTAACAGATTTCCAAAAAGCTGTTTCGGCTACAGCTTGTGTCTTCAAGCCTAGGGCTACAAGTCGCAATCAATGAACCCAAATGTCAACTTGCATTTACAAATTGATTTTTAAATTGCGTCTCATTTAACTGCATAATGGTCATAACGGAAATTGTATATCTCTCCTATGAAGAGAAATCCAAGTTTGTAGCCCTATATTTCTGCTATCTTGTTTCTACTTTATACCAACCATTTCACCCACATTGGCGTCATACATTCACGGAGTAGTACTGAATTTTATGTGCAGGTCAGAACTTATACTTCTTCCGTGTCACTGCTGTAGTAAAAAGTTGCAAGTTGTAACTGTCAAATGACACCTTCGTGCTGTAAGATATAAAACTTGAAGTGTTAAGGGGAGGGAATTATAGTGATTTAATACACGATGGAAATGCTGTCAGGATGGGTGGAAACTGCGAACTGCACCCAGCAGACGGATGAAAATTAAAGTAATATGGAGGGTCAGGAGGTGAAAAGAGGTCGCCAGACTGGCTATACAGCGACAGTTCTTACATTTAAATGGCAATAGAAAATTGGCTTGCCAGAATCTCAGACTTTGTGGACCAGATACGTCATTCCACTGGAGAATACATTATGCGGTAACGTTTATGACCTACATATCTGAATTCAATGATTGAATTTATCTCAGATGGATACTTTGACGACACAGCTTTTAATTCTGTGACGAAACAGCTCAATTCGGACCTAGGCTGCCTAATTTTTTAGGTTTCTAGATCATAAACAATTAGACACACACTCGGTAGGAATCTTCTGAACGAGTGAACAGCCCGTCGCAGAGGCCTCTACCTACACAGCACACAACAAACACAAGAGACGAACATCCATGCCCTCAGCGAGATTCGAACCCGCCATCCCACCAATCAAGCGGCTGCAGGCCTATACATTAGACCGTACGGCCACCGAGATCGCTAATGCGATGTCGCAGCTTCTGCAAAGAGTGACCAAATGCCACAAAAATTCCAAATGGAGTATCCGGCATATCATTCACAACTGGACAAATGCATGTCGAAGTCAAACTGTCCGTGACTGAGCTGAACCTAGTTTAGTTTCGTAACACTTGAATCTCTCACAACGAAAAAAGTGCAGCAAAATCGTCTCTTATGATAAGCTGCCTCGAAGCTGAATTGCAACCCCGCCAGCTCCGTCTACATCATCTGGGGTCGATGTCTTGTAGAGACGTCAGCTTGTTGATACTAAACGTCGCAACTGATCGCCCGAGACGCGCCCTTTCCCGGTGCAATTTTAAATGCAACTACAAGAACAGCTTTAGGTCTAAACATTTTAGTTCGCTCTCCATCTGAAATTTTGCGTCCAGATCAAAGATACGCTTGCTGTGGCAGTATATGTTCTGGTGATACGATTTTCAGTGTCAAAGGAAGATAAGATATAGGATATATATATATATTAATCTGCGCTCCCTGTGAAATTTATGCGCGCGAACCAAAGATGGGCTCCCTATGATATATGCTTTGGAAAGTTCAGAATATATATTTAAAATACAATCGACCACACGCTTTACATATTCACAAATACAGCTTAACAACGTGTAATAGGTATGAGCCAATATTACAGCAACTTTAGAGCAGTCCTAAACAAATATAAATTAAACGTTCCACAACAGAAATTCTTAACCGAAGAATGCGGATTGAAGAGTTGAATTACAGTGTTTTAGATTTATATATATAAATCTGAAATCCGAATTGCTGTGACGGTAAGCAAGGATAAGGTTGGGCTACTTCTGAACATTACTGACACGCAGCTTGATGTTCATGACAGTATGCGTTTACAAACACAACGTTTGAAAACTGGATTCGTTTCCGTTATCAGCAGTGCCTGAAAATGGGAAACATAATCAGAGGGTTCCTTAAATACTGGTAATTGCAATCACTGGACACACTTAACGCAAAAATCCGGTTATGCTGTTCTGATACGTATATAAGGTCAGTCACACTGCCGCATAGACGTCATGCCCGCCCTGCCCGCTTGGCTTCACAGTTATTCCTGGGTCTGCATACCTCTCGTTAGATGGTGAAAATGTTCCTGGTTTTCTCCATCTGTTAATTATTTTAGGAGTTGTTTTGTATTTTACGTTACCATCTGCAGATATTCCCGGTAACAAACGAAGTTAAAAATTACTGGAAAAACGGAATAAATCACAACAGAGTGTCTAAAAAGCCGTACATCACAGGAAAATCCAATAGGCTCTTTGTCCATAATGATCAATAGACGGTTGGAAGAAGCATGTGCTTCAGAAGCACTGGGACATCAGGGCAGAGATATTAGCAAATGTTACAGTGGTACTTCCACAAAGATGATGTGCGTGTTCAATTTTTGACTTCATTTGTACCTTAACGAAGCCCAATAAAAATAAGTCCTGTGGAGTGAGATCTGAATACCGTAGTACCCATTGCGCTGGTCATCCTTTCCCTATCCAGCGCCAAAAAAAAAAAAATGTTATCTAGCTATGGCCAATTAGATGATAGACTTTTCGGACATTATGAGGATAAAATTAAAATATCAGACAATAGTACTTGAGGTCTCAGAACATTTTATATGAAGAGGCTGAGGTAAAGTTGAAAAGCATAGTAATTAACGACATAGCCATGTATGCATAATTCCACAAGTTGGATAAAGAATTTAATATAGTAAAACATTTTTTTTTTCCAAAGTGTGTTTTAAATATATTAGACACACAAACGGGGTTTGAATATGCAAAGCGCAAGGTAATCCACCGTCATGAGAATGTAGAAGCATAAATAAAGAAAAGGTAACAGAACATTCAACGTTTTAGTATCTTTCACTTCACCGTCCCCCCCCCCCCCTTTCATACGAAGCAAATTTGTGTTGTACAAAGAGTATGACGCGGTTGCTAGTAGGTGGTGGTGCTGCAGCATTAAACTCAGCTGAAGGCCTTTGAAAAGCTCACAGTATCCTGTTGCCTCCCTTTCGGAATGCAATTAAAATTCGACTGTAAAATCACAGTCACTATTTTTGTAAAGGAAAGCACTTCAGGTCCACGACCTCGTCACTTGTGTCTAACGTGAATGACAGAGAAGTGAGAAGTATTTTAAACTACTCTTTTCACGGCCCGAACATTCCTCTGTATCGCGTTCCTTTATAAGCCATTAGAACGACCAACTCTACATCAAATAAGCGAACAGTTCAGTAGGACCAATTATTTGATCGGAAATTTCACGTCAAAAGGTATATGAAGGATATTTATGACCTATATACATCGAGTACGTGACTATTTTCCTCTTTTGTAAGGCCATTTAATTAAAACCCAGTAGCTTTTAATAGTTTCACGCAAATTCGAAGCTATTCAATCGTTTTTAATCAATACCAGCTGTAATTCGCCACCCACACCCCCTTAACCCCCGCCCAACGGCAGCTGTAAAACTGTATATCGCAATGCGGTATTTCGAATTTAAAAAAGGCTTCTGACTTTGCAATGATGGCAAAAAAATTCGTGAAATAATATTAATAAATTAATACTAATAAAAGTTAAAGGTAAAGCAATCCCATTACAGGCCAGGACAGGCCCTTAGGGTTCCAGGAGGTTGAGGCTCCCAGATTTCTAGCCCTTCGCACCGGCCGCCTTTACCCCCCCAGGAAACATTCCTGGTACTCATTTCTGTTAGAGGCTGAGTGGACCCCAGGGCCATAGTGCGACCGAAACGATTATGTCAATGAAAAACTCCAGTGACACCATCGGGAATCTAACCCGCGACGTTCCGGTTTGTAGCGCAGTGCCTCAACCAACTGCGCCACCGCGTGCCCCACTAATAAAAGTACAGGCGCAAAATGCTTACTACACGAGGGGAAAACATGTACGTAGCTTGTAATGTGAGACCAAGTTTGTAGCTGCATTAGCTGCTGTGGATAAACTGTGAAACAGTGGTAATTTTACAACTAGGAACGACGGAAGTGGAGTCCATTGTGTTATTTCGGTATCGGATAAAGAAATTCTGGTTCCACTGTGTTTGCCTGTGTTGAAATAAAGAAAACTGCTCACACATATGCACAATTCTTTTGTGGATTGAATAAAGTAAGTGTTTGTGATCGTGTTATCATACACCGATACTCACATCATGATGAAGTAAACATTGTAACATAACTGCTTGTCAAGGAAATGTAGTAATTTAAATTAATCTGGGCTGATTTTTATCGAGGAAGACATAACGATAACATTAAAACGGTATTAGGGCAATTAGCTGACGTTGCTAATAATATTGCGGAACGGAGTTTTGAGAATTAATATTATTCTTAATACTATTCATTCCGTAGATTTCAACTATATATTTATATCCCGACAAATGTACAATTTAATCACATTGTGTAATTTCACTGTATTACATGTTTCGAACCCTTAATTTGGGTTCATCTCATTATCTCAAATCACACACTATTTACACCAAATGGTACAATTGTTTACATAGTAAAACATGAATTCTTTACAACTGTGCATATAAAATGTTTAAAACAAATAAAAGGTGAAAATTGTAGTAGTTGGTTGTTTCGGGTCATAATTGGTTAAAATGTTAAAAGTTGTATAAAAGTTGAATAATCTGTGTTGTTTTGATATCCTGTTTACGGAGTTGGTTGCTTGCTGGTGTGAGAACAAGGTTGAGAATCACGAGCCCTTGCGATCTAACCACAAAATTTATCACTTTATTATGTTACTGCCGATCCCAGTGGCCGTGCGGTCTAAGGCGTGGGTCTTTGGCCGCTCGCTTACTAGGATCGTGGTTCGAATCCCACGGGCATGGATGTTTGTGTTTGTTAGATGTATGGACAATAGCATGAAACATAAGTGACATGCAGACAAAAAGGACTTTAACAGTACAAATGGATCAAAGGGGAAAACCCAGAATTAAAAAAAAAAAAAAAAAAATCCACCGGGGCATGGATGTCTGTCTCTTGTGAGTGTTGTGTGTTGTCAGGTAGAGGTCTCTGCGACGAACTAGTCCTCGTCCAGAGAGTCCTACGAGTGTGGTGTGTCTAAATGTTGTGATCGTGAAGCCTCGACGAAACGAGGAGGCCCAGGCCCATATAGGGCTGTCGAGCCATAGAAAAAAAATTACTGTATTATTATGTTATTATTAATAACTAATTAGATACTATGTAATCTCTAAACAATTTCTAAAAATCTTCCAATATGAAATACGTGTAAAATAAGTTGGAATGTGGGCCGGGATAGCGTAATCGGTATAGCGACTCGCTACGGGATGGGCGGTCCGAGGATCGAATCTGCCGATCCCAGTGGCCGTGCGGTCTAAGGCGTGGGTCTTCGGCCGCTCGCTTACTAGAATCGTGGGTTCGAATCCCACCGGGGGTATGGATGTTTGTGTTGTGTTAGATGTATGGACAATAGCATGAAACATAAGGTGACATGCAGGACAAAAAGGACTTCAACAGTACAAATGGATCAAAGGGGAAAACCCAGGAATAAAAAAAAAAATCCCGGTGGGGGCGAGATTTTTCGCACCAGTACAGACCGGCCCTGGGGTTCACCCAACCTCCTACAGAATGGGTACCCGGTCATTCCCGAGGGTAAAGCGGCCGGGGTGTGGCGTTAACCACCCATCCTCATCGAGCGCCTAGGTTAAAAAAAAGAGTAGAGCTATACCTCCACTCCCCCTCTGTGCCTTCATGGCATGTTACAGGGTGAACTTTACCTTTACAAGTTGGAATAGTCGTTTCCTGACTCAGATTTGTACCACGCGCACATCTACTACAAACGAAGGTGCTGGGCTGGCGTTCTGCCGAAGTATTGAATAGGTGGGCATTTAACTGCTGAAACCGGGAAAAGTAGTCATTATCAAAATAATAATCACCACGACACGCCGTCATAGCATTATAGTGGTGTGTACAGGGTATACACAAAAGAATGGTGCGGTTTCAATTGTGATCACTATTGAAACCGAACCATTCTTTTGTGTATGCCCTGTATTTTGTTACATAAGCAGCATAAAATTTAAGGACTTTACAATGGATTGCCTACGACTATGAACGTAAAACCTTCCCAATCACGTTTCTGAAAGTAGATAGAGACCATTCTTCTGAATGCGGTATTTGTTGCGTTGACGCACATTAATCACGGTTAAATGCCTCAATTAAATCTTCTGGTACATGCTCAGCTGTTGAAAGAAACTACGTCAACAGTTAACACCTTCTGCAATTTTTGGATATTTTCTATTTGTCTCCTTATTTTTCCAGATAGCCATTATATTGTTATCAAAATGCATGCTGCTATCTACAGACTTGCATTATTCTCTATTTTATTGATAATGAAATTTCCAGATTCATAATCAACATTTTGAAGAGGCCATTCATCTAACTGTACAAAATTTCGTTCCTGATTCACCAAGAACACAATCCGTGTCCTTTAGAAACACCAACCGATTAACGCTGTTCACGGAAAATCGCCGTTTGTTCTCAGAATAAAAAAGGAACAAACAATTACGCTATCTGGCAAAATACACATTTTCTTCATGTTGCGCTAGGTGGTACACACAATTATATCACTAAGAATCAATGGATCCAGAGCTGTTTTAATGGTACTGGCACTGGCGTATCGTATTGTAAATACTCGTTCACTGCGTAGCCTGTTTTTCGACAGGTCTATAGACCCTTCCAAAGCGAGTTCTCCAAAGAGTGCGATATAGGGCTTCCTCTATCAAGTTTCACCATCTTCTCATTTCCTTAAGCTCACCCAGTACTTGCTTAGGTCTTCTTCCTCGTCGTCTCGTCCCTTCTATCTTTCCTTCAACAACGTGTTTTAAAAGGCAGTTCCTACGCAAGATGTGACCAGTCCAGTTAGTTTTCCTTTGTTTTATTGTATGTACGATGTTCCTTTCTTCATTGACTCCATGTAACAGCCTACATCTTTATTTCTTACACGATCGGTCCAACTGATCTTCTCCATACTTCTCCAGCAACGATTTCAAAACTTTCAAGGTGTTTTTTTTTAACTATTTTCCGAAGTGTCCAAGTTTCCGCACCACACAACGCTATGCTCAAAATGCAAAATTTCATTAGTTTCTTCATGAAATTTAAGTCCAATTTGCCGGTGACAAAAGTCTCCTTGTTTAACTCCGCTTTTTCCATGTCAGTCCGGGATTTAATGTCACGTGTGCACACTGCATCACTTGTTACAAGGCTACCCAGACAGATGACACGTTCGTCGCTCTCCAGTTGTTTTTTATCTATCATAATCTGCATTCGGGATGGTTGCTTGAATACTGTAGTTAATATCTGCAGTGTAGCAAATGGACACCCACTGATTACACCATACTTTCAAAATATTTTCTTAAGCAATATATAATAATAATAACCATGGCTCCACAGCCCTATATGGGCTTAGGCCTCCTCTTTCCGAGGTTAAGAGGTCTTTGTGCATTTGCAGCAGTGAGGGACCGGCTGACTGGCCGCGCTTTTCAACTCGATCCTGATGTGATCAGTCAGTCAGGAGACTTGGGTGAGAAATGGCCTCTTAATTTTGCTTACAAGCACTACTAGTTCTATTCATGCCGTAAGGTTCTTTTACATGCCGTAAATCTACGACATGGGACTGACGGCATTACTTCCCCTCCGAAGGAAGTGGTGCTCCGGATTTGTATCACCCTTAAAAATCCATCGACCTCGGTCGGGATCGAACCCGCGAACCTTGGGTCCAGTGGCGAGCACGCTAACCACTAGTCCACCGATATGGTATTGATCACTTAGCACAAGTTCCTACGAAATGATATGTGCCTCTGCGTGTAGACAGACGAGGCTTGGAATGTCTGGTTCAGAAGACCGATCAATGTGGTACGGCACTTCAGTCACAACTTAATTCCACTTTCGTCTTTCTACGTGACAATGACACTGAACGAAAAATAACTCTCACCAGTTTTGAGGTTTGGCAAAGGAGAGGATTTCAAGTCTTCACATAATTTCCCTGTAGTAAGAGAGCTTTCTTCTTCGTCACGAAGTCCAGTAGAGTTGCGGGGTCTACGCTCAGCTATTATCAGCCGCGAAGAAAACTGATATTAAAATTGACCACCTCATCCTCGAATCAGCATCAAGTTCTGGGAAGAATTTATACGAATATTGCATTCTCGATGCTACCATCTCTATATGGAGAGCATGAAACGATATAACTAAAGTATTACGACTCATATATATTATATATATATTATTTTAGATCAAACGGTGGAGCAGTTGGTTGAGGTACTGCGCTACAAGCCGGAAGGTCGCGGGTTGGATTCTCCATGGTGTCATTGGAATTTTTCATTGACATCATTGTTCCGGCCGCACTATGGTCCTGAGGTCGACTCAGCCTCTAACAGAAATGAATACCAGGAATATTTCCTGGAGGGGTAAAGGCGGCCGGTGCGTAGGGCTGAAAACCTTACCACCTTCATGTTCCGATTGCCTTGAAATCTGGGAGCCTCAGCCTCCTGGAACCCTCAGGGCCTGTCCAGGCCTGTATAGGGATTGTTTTACCTTTACCATAACGTTTAATTAAATACGTTGAGTGCTTTCGGAGATAAGAGATACGAAGAGACAGCGGAAACTGTAAGTCATATGCTGATTTTACACACGTTGTACATGGAAAGACAAATATCTAAGAAAGCTAAACGCTCAGTCGCCTTCTTTACACTTGAGGGTCAGAGCGTAATAAATCAAAGGGCTTTATGGAGAACACAGGACACCCACAATGTACGATGCAACAAAGCACACTAGTACAGCTACTCTTGGTAAGTTCTATACTACTCACTTGGCTTAACATCCACATGTCGCAAATACAGGTACATTACTGCGAATGTAATCGCGCCACAGATAAACTGCACTGAATTACAAATTGTTTTAGGATTCTGTTACACACTGTAACCATGATTAGTGGGTCCCTATCACCACGGCATGGCGCGTCCTCGGGTTGCGGATGGAGGAACTGCCTCCGAATATGGAGAGTAGCTAAGAATATGCAGTCGCGGACAGCCAACAAGGGGTGGTCCTCAAGCTTGGGGTTTGGGGGAGGTGCTAACAACTCCTCACCGTAAAAAATTACCATGTTACGAAACACTATACAGAGCCTCGGACCTGGACTGATTCTTTGGTACGACTTAAGCGATGCTCAGGATAGGGACAGGTGGCGGGCTCTTGTGTGTGCGGTAATGAACCTTCGGGTTCCATAAAACGCGGGGAATTTCTTGACTAGCTGACGACCTGTTAGCTTCTCAAGAAGGACTCTGCTCCATGGAGTTGGTTAGTTAGTTACACACTGTAACAAATAAAAGTTCCACATGAATGTTCTATTCCATAAGTTCCGTATACAGTGTATGCTAATCTTCTCCACGATGGTAAATGTAAAGACGTCCACGTTCTGGGTGTTCAGCAGAGGGTGAGCTCCGAAACGTAAGAGGAAATGTGACTCCGAAGATTCTCTTAATTCGGTTCATCTTAATACTAGCTCCACTAAAAAGACTGTAGAGGTAAAGGTAAAGGTCACGCCATAACACGCCTATGCAGGGACACGCGGAAGGTGGACGTACAGCTCCAGCCTATTCGCAACTTCTGCGATATAAGGGGGTGGGTGGTCTGCACCACGCCCCGGCCGCCTTAAACGAGGGAAAGATCCGGTACACATTGTACAGGAGGCTAGCAAACAACTGTGGTACCATGAAATGGCAAAGATCTAAAAAACATTTAGTCGCAAGACCCTGGCATAAAGTTTAATTTTCAGGGCCCTTCTTCATATTCGGAAGGTTCTGGATATTATTAACGACCAGGGGAGGGTCGAACAATTTTTTTTTTAAGTTTTTGTGGTTTCCCCCAGTTTGTCCAGGAGAGTGCTTATAGAGTATCTTAAATTAGTCATAAATACTCCTTCCATATCCAACTAAATTCACTATTAACCAGCTTCCAGTCCAGCCTTATACATACAAGTAAACAGTCATCTGAGAAAAGGCTGTTACATAAACTCAGAAACCAAACCTCGTACAAGAAATTTCTTTCCTACTTAAGAACATGGATCTGTTCCAAGTTGTGTAAGTAATCATCAAATTACGACATAAACTGCATCACTGCCTACATTTACCTACCGTGAATTTCAGGGGGGTCGTTTTATCTGACAACACACAGCACTAGATCCAGCTTGTTCCTCGTAACGGCAGGCGGCGCAGCGATCGCCAGTGTTCCAATTTGCCTCGAGTCTTCTTCCACGCGTTTCAGTTCAGCGTACTGCAGTTAACACTAGGTTTTCACTCACCCCATTTAAAGAAAATGATTGAACATTTTTTATTGACAAATGTCGCTAGTCATTTCCCGCCGGCTCGCTTAACTTATAAAATTTCAACATGCAATAAACATATTCTTTTAAACGTGAAGTGTCTGCGAGCTGAAGAAAAAGCATTTCTAAATAAAATGTGTACCAGCCTCAGCCCTCTTCTGATTGCTGTTGGACCACGATTATTATAACTCCATGGAGCAGAGTCCTTCTTGAGAAGCTAACAGGTCGTCAGCTAGTCAAGAAATTCCCGCGTTTTATGGAACCCAAAGGTTCATTACCGCACTCACAAGAGCCCGCCACCTGTCCCTATATTGAGCCATATCAACCCAGTCCATGCCTCCCCCCATCCCACTTCTTGAAGATCCATTTTAATATTATCCTCCCATCTACGCCTGGATCTTCCAAGTGGTCTTCTTCCCTCAGGTCTCCCCACCAAAATCCTGTATGGACCTCTCCCCTCACCAATACGTGCTACATGCCCCGCCCACCTCATTCTTCTTGATTTGATCACCCGAATAACAGCTGATGATGAGTACAGATCATTAAGTTCCTTGTTATGTAGTCTTCTTCACTCCCCTGTAACCGCGTCCCACGATTATTATTATTATTATTATTATTATTATTATTATTATTATTATTATTATTACACCAATCTCGCTGCAAAACAGTGGATGCTGAATCACTCAGGATCGCCGTACGGAACGTTTCAGAGTTTCAAAACATCAGCTCAAATGAAAGCAAAACAGCGGAATTAAATACATTACGAGCTCATTATACGTTGAGGAAACGTTACTGAATAGAAGGTTGTATGAACCCAAGAACGGGTCTATGGAGAAGCGAAAAATCTCCTTTCCCTGTTGATAATTTAACCCTGAGGACTAATGAGCAAACAGAAATACTAAGGAAAATGCTAGCACTATGAATTTCAGTAAGTCTTTCGTTTAGTTAAACCAGATGACATTAATGAGTATTCGGGTGCTAATACTACATGTACGAAGCAAATTACGCGTACACCTGTAATTGAACGCTTACCTCTTGCATTTGCGATATGCCATTGGCGAGCAAACGAATCGCACTATACGAATCAGAGAAGCTTACCTGGAAAGAAATGAAACATAACACATTATAATGCACATAGACACACACATATATATATATATATATATATATATATATATAATATATATAAACATTCCAACAGCTATCGTGGTGCAGCAGTTGGCATTTTTGCTTTATATTAGGGGAGTATCCGGATTATTACAGCGCCCAGAAAGTAATGCAACACATTTTTTTTTCTCATTCATAATTCATTTTATTAAAACTTCAAATATGTCACATCGTTACATGAATCTTTGGCTACCTAAACCTATTTTTCAATATAGTCTGCTTCTAAATCTTTGGCCTTACGCCACCGAGATGCGAGAGCCTGTGTGCTTTCGCGGTACCACTCTGCAGGTCTCTGTCGCAGCCACCTCTTTACTTCGGTAATGACCTCCTCGTCGTCCTCAAACCTCTTTCCGCGGATTGCATCTTTCAAGGGAAACTCTGAAGAAGCTGAAGAAGCGTTTCCGGAGGGTCAGTTCCCATAAAGATGTGACAAAAGTGCTTTTTCACCACGACAATGCGAGGCCACACACAAGTCTGCGTACCAGAGAGGCCATCACAAAGCTTCAGTGGACTGTCTGTCTCATCCACCTTATAGCCCTGATCTGGCTCCTTCTGACTACCGTCTTTTTGGTCCCTTGAAAGATGCAATCCGCGGAAAGAGGTTTGAGGACGACGAGGAGGTCATTACCGAAGTAAAGAGGTGGTTGCGACAGAGACCTGCAGAGTGGTACCGCGAAGGCACACAGGCTCTCGCATCTCAGTGGCGTAAGGCCAAAGATTTAGAAGGAGACTATGTTGAAAAATAGGTTTAGGTAGCTAAAGATTCGTGTAATGATGTGACATATTTGAAGTTTTAATAAAATCAATTGTGAATGAGAAAAAAAAATGTGTTGCATTACTTTCTGGGCGCCCCTCGTAGATTGCAGTTGAAAGATGTGTTGTCCCAGAATTTATAGTGAATTACGTCAGCCACTCCATGAAAACTGTAGTTTACGTCCTTAAATTACTCTACGGTGGCTTCTGTTTGCAACCTTCTCAAATCATCATTCTAAATAATCATGTCATTAATCTTTCGACGCATCCAATAAGTTGCCCTTACCGAAAGCAAAATTATCTAACACCTGTCCTGCTGTGCCTAATGATATACGATGAGATCCGAAAGCAACTCTTACAATATAAAACTGGGGAATACCATGTGACACCTAGAGACATGCAAGGCATGTACAGAGACAGACAGAGATGTTTTATTTAACGACGTTCTCGCGTATTAAAGTATGTAGAATAAGCAGAGAAGTATACTGAAAACGCAGAATTCCCACACTGTAAATTTTGTGCAAATGATGTATGATATTTTGTATAGTTTATGTCACAAATGATAAAAAAAGAAAGTATTTGTAACTTGGAACGAAGTTCGTTTATTTTAATGGAAATGTATTGTTCACTACATACTACTGTTCATTTCCAGAAGATAGCAAGCAATTTATAAAAGTGCTCGGTGTTCTTTGTAAGCATTTTTATTGTTATTTTTCACAGCCACAGTATTCTTTACTTGCACTGTAACTATATACATATGACTGGACGACTGTATTATAGCTTAAACGTGCAGTAAGCTTGTTATATCATATGAATTTGAAACGTGGTACCCTACTTTACTAAAAGAATATGGAGTGAGGGTGCTTTGACAATGCGACTGCTCAGCAAAATATTTGTACTTGCGGAGGTAGGGAAAACAAGTTTACGCAATAAGTGGCTCCATAATTTTCAGGTCTCGCCAAACATTATAAGCTGATGAAATAAGAAGGACGAGGTGGGCGGGATTTGCAGGGCTACGTAGTATAGATCGTAGAAGTATACAGCTTTAGTTGGGATGCCTGAAGGAAACGTGCAGCCTTAGGTAAGAGTTGAAGATTGAAATATACCTTAAAGTAACAGGATACGATATTTGCAACGGATTCAAGTGGCTCATGAAAGGGTCTGTGACAAACATCGTATGTGAACGGGTTCCATAAGACAGCAGAAAACTCGTTACTAGCGGAGCTGCTATGAGTTCCTCAAGAATGAAGGAATCTTTAAAAACAGAAACGAAGGCACATCATACAAAGGGACTCAGTTCGGACCTTACAGAGAGCACAGTGTGCTCCCTATCAGTAAGACCAATCAATAATTTCTGTATAGGAAAATAAGGAACACATGCGATGCGTAATTTTTTTTTGCTTCAGCGATAAGCGCCAGCCCGACGCTCTGCCAGTGTTGCGTCGTAGGCCGCGTGTCGGACAGGTTTAACAGTCGATGGAGGGAGCTAGACAAACAATCGCAGTGATGATAACCTTTAGAAAGTCTAATAAAAACTCACTAGAGCGTCGGGACGGCGCTTATCGGTCAAGAAGGAAAAAAACGCCCTTACAATGTGCGGAAAAATGCAGATCTGGTGGTACATATACAAAACCATAAGGATTAAGGTGTTAGCCCCATACAATTATGGAAGACTTGAGGTCTTCACAGTAACGTTTATTAAGATTCAAGTCTTCTGGAATGATAGCCTGTAAAGCAGTCCTTACCGATGTTCAGGAGGGGCGTGCTGCCTCCATCTACAAGGTTCAGCAGTCAAACTTGGACTGCAAGACCCTGAATACGAACCCAACCTCTGGTAACTGTCTCCAGTCAACATTCCCAGAAGACTTGAAATCTCCATGGAGTTAGTGCAGATCATAACGGCTAATGCTTTCTATCTGGTTCTGTTTAGGGTTTACTTTCGTGGTATCCCACAATGTAAGCAGCATGAAAAAGGCCATGCCCAGTTATGGAAGCTCAAATTCACTTCACATCCAGTACAGTGAAGACTCCGGGGTAACCACTGAAAAAAAAACCAATACAAATTCTCTTGGCGCGTAACTACGTTCTACCATTTCTTTCGAACATCGAATGCGGAATAAAACCCGGCCACCGTTCTCAAATCTCTGATCCACTTGAGTAAGTCATTCAGAGAAAGAGATGGCGATTGCTTTTGCAGGTGATGCGGATAGCACCGTTTCGGAGCTGCCATAATCAGGACAGCCTAGCAAAGAGACATTTTTCGTTTGAGAACTGTTAAGTTAATTTGACTGATACAACTAATACCTGGATACACCAAAAGACGTTGACCGGAATAGCTCAGTCGGTATAAAGACTCGCTACAAGCCAGACGGACCAGGGAACGAATCCCGGTGGGGCGAGATTTTCCGCACTCGTACAGACTGGCCCACCTAGCCTACTGTACAATGGGTACCGGGTCTCTTTTTCGGGGTAAAGCGGCCGGGGTGTGGGGCTGACCACACACTCCCATCTAGCGCCGGGCTTACAGAAAGAGGAGAGGTATACCTCTACTCCCCCTCTGGGCCTTCATGGCATGTTCTAGGGTGAACTGAACACTAAATGACAAAAGAGTAACTTCACAATACTGGAATTTCCTTGACAGGTTTATACGCAGGCAATCAGAAAATTCCTTACATTTACGGAGCCCTCTGGTTCATAACCGTACACAGACATTCGTATGGAAAGCCTATCCTCAGCCACCTGCATTCACTGCACACCTTCAGGTCATGTTTCTCTAACTCCCATGTTAAAAGGTTAGTCGCTTGTCACTATAGTCTGGTGCATCCATGGCAAGCTGCTTCCAAATATAGAAGCAGCCACGAATGTGTTGAATGCGCACTGGAGGATAACCGACAAGTGACAGTCCTGTAAACTTGAGGTTGGGTTTGCACCTACAGACTATTCGTCATAAAATCGAATTCTGTTACAAACCGATACAAAATTCCTCGACGTTTAAAACAACAGTAACACGACTAATAATTAATATTGACACAATACCATAAATTTCTACTTATGCTCTTGGGCTTTTAAGATATGTATTCAACGCAATGTGCAGTAAGCCCAACAAGACTTTCTCATATCCAAGGGCAGGCATTGGGAATAAAAATACTGAGTACGAAATGGCCTATTATTTAAACACCAGAAAACTTGTTTTTATTTCAATCAAAGTACAATTTTTTCTTGTTTCTGACTTTTCTCTGTACTGTTTATGACACAGTACAACATTTATGCAGAAGTGTATTATTAATAATACGACAATAAATCGCAGGTCGGACTACATGTTTTCATCTTCCGCTAGAGTATGGCTTCTGAGAAAAAGAGTACAACAAAAAAAATATTAATTTGCTTCCTGCGTGCGAAAACCGCCTCAAAATTGTCTGTGAAATTCCGCAATTCTCTGTAACGAAATGGCACTGAAGTTAGTGTTTAGTCCTGATGTCACGTGTTCGAGCTGTCCGGAATTCGAACCTCAACCTGGGGATTAGCTACCCTTAACCTTTACGGCTTTCGAGTGTCTTTGCAGCAAACGTTTGTCATTTCCTGGTTTTCCACAACATATAAGCTCTCTAATGACAGGAAGTGATAAAACCCAGGCAAGAAACATTTACAAAATGCCACGAAAAGTACTGTTCTAAAGACAACGTCCGGTCCTAAGTGCATCCTTTCCATTTCAAAATTAAAAATCACAGTAACAAACCTACTAGAACGCGTAATTTCAGCAGCTGAAACTACGTACTTGCACACACATAGGTACGGAATGACTGAATGCTTGACTGATGTTTTCGTAGTTTTCCGAAGTTCATTGCCGGCGAATGCAGAGTCATATCTTGAAACCGATCCTACCTCGTCCTTCGCAATCCTTTCCACTTCCCTGTGTATACACATTCATTTAGGTACCACGTCCTGTAACAAATAACCTTGATAGCTGATCCAGTGTTATTGATGGATTCTTATTAACTACATAGGTTAAAACGCTTTGTGCATTAGTGTGACTCTGAATGATAAACTACAAAGGAAAATAGTCGGTCGTGGCCTGCTTGAGGCATCTTGCCAGTATCTATGTGAAAGTACGTCTACTAAAGAAAATCACGAAAGGCCTCTGTGAGGATAGCTATTTCAAGTCTAGGATTCGAATCTAAGACTTCTCGAATACGAATCAGTGATAATTACTAAGTCGGCACGGTCGAATAGTGCTGTTCATTAACTCACAAAACCAATCAACCGCTATTATACATATTTACGTCCTAAATTCTCATTCGGCCGATCCCAGTGGCCGCGCGGTCTAAGGAGTGGGTCTGCGGCCGCTCGCTTACTGGGATTGTGGGTTCGAATCCCACCGGGGGCATGGATGTCTGTCTCTTGTGAGTGTTGTGTGTTGTCAGGTAGAGGTCTCTGCGACGAGCTGGTCCCTCGTCCAGAGGAGTCCTACCGAATGTGGTGTGTCTAAAAAGTGTGATCGTGAAGCCTCGAAAAACGAGGAGGCCTTGGCCCCCAAGGGGCTGTCGAGCCATAGAAAAAAAATTCTCATTTGATATCACTTTCCTCATTGGCCGATATACAATCAGTACATAACATAAAGCAATTAAGATGTATAGCAGTATCAATTGCATGCGTTGGACTTTGAAAGGTTTGCATCTGTACTACAAGACAAATAAAGATAGCAAAATCCGAGTATAATTACAAGCGACATATAAGGAAATGCTATTGAAACAGGTTACAAAAATTTGACATATGAAAAGCTAAAAAAAAAAAAAAACAGTCAACGCCCTACATGCTGAGTGTGCATTCTGTTAACTATAAAGAGAAGCTGTTCTCACTCTGATTACTGTACCGCACGCCAAGCTGAAGAGTACAGTGGAATATCATGGCATATAAATTGATTTTCAGGAACGTTCAGCGCGTTTCTGAAGTAGTCATACTTAAGCATTGTATACTTTAATAGTCTTGACATGGGTTTTGGTTATTGTCCACCATCTTCGGTTCACCACGTTTCGAAAACTGGTCCTGTCTTCTTTTTGAGCTGAAGTTGTGTGAGAAGGATACTAGTCTGGTGGGACGGTTACAACAGTTAGAGCCATTGCTTCTGAACACGAAAATAAACCAAGTCCCAAATCGTCCGGTGCAATAAACCTAAGGCCCAGAACACTTGTCATGCGTAATGTAAAAGTAAGTCAGAATCATGTAAGTTTGACTTTTCATATTACCGTCACACGTTTACATCAAATGGTTTGGCTTATTAAGGGGTGAATATGATGAAACAATACATAAAAATTTAGTTTCTACGTCATAAAAAACATGGATGATCAATTCTGAAGTTAGATCTTCTAATGGACGATCAGAAAATTACTTCTCTTATTGTGAGAACAAAATTAATCCCGTTGGACAAAATATCTACTTCTTTAACACCAAAGCAGATGACACAAGTATACATGAATAACATTGCCCACTAAAGGGTTAACTATAGAAAAGTTTCGTAATTAAGGAAGTGTAAACCGAACAGGATTTAGGAGAAATAGGTTTCATTTCTTGTTACAATAGAACGAATCAAATTACAAATAAATTAACGTACTCTCGTAATAATGTAACTCCGAGATGCAGAGGGAGTTCTCGTGTTGAGTTTATATTTACCGGTATTCATATACTTACAAGAAATTTCTATTTTTATGAAAACGAAGACTAACATCTGTGAATATTGCTTTCTTCTAAAATATGACGCCATACACTCTGGTAAAATGTATCACTGTTCCTGAGGAACCTGTAAGTCTACACACCATGAATATACACAAGAAGGTTCATATAAAACTTTGGTACCTATCTACTTGAGTACACGGCGTCACAACCAAGAAAACAGTAATTTTTGTATACACCTACAGTGTCGTGAGAAACTCATATCTCACATCGTTTGTTAACTGTGCACACAAAACACAGCAAATGGAGAAGTCCGATAATTTGCTGCAGAAGCAGATATGACTTCGCCAAACACAGTATATTAGTGTTAACCTTAATGTCCAATATCGGGATCGTACCTGCTGCAGGAAACACGTAAGCTGTAAAGGAGACAAGCAATTTCGATCGGAATGACGAATTCGTGTTTTGTGACTTTCTTGCTGGAAGTCTGACTCGGGAGATACCAACCGAACTCCGACCTGAAGTACCACAAACCCCAGGGATCACACGAGCCCCAGGACAAAAGTTTTCTTAAAAACAACCAGATATTACAAGCATATTGCACACGAGTGTGACCAGTAGAACGGTATGTTGGTCTAAAAATTATCGATTACACACGTTTAAAAGCTTCGGGTTTGCTGACGCCCGATCAAATCCACAAATACGTATACTAAACAGGAGAAGTATGCTGAAAGGCAAGAAATGTATTGGACTAAAAATAAAGAGAAGCAGAGCAAACTATAGCCTGATCTTCGTTTTCTGTAATACCTACAAGGCAGAAAAATACGACTGTGGCAAATAAATATTTTTAAAAATTACATCAATAGATTATTTAGAAGAAATGTAAGTTTTATTACTGATGAAACTGCATGCTGTTACTCCATTTACGTGGTAAAATCGTCTACCCTATCATTCTCATTCAAACGAACCGAACGCTAAAATTAAAAAAATTGTGGATAATATGCCTGCTGACTTTTGCAATGCCATAGCACTTTGGGAGAAATTTAAAGACATTTCGTAATACCGTGCTGCCTCCATCTTCAGGGCAGGAGATTGAGACATTAAAGAGAAATGCCTGTAACTTCCTACCAGACTACATGGAGTTACATATCAGAAGACAGTAGATATATTCTTCACACAAAATGCTGTACATAACCTAAAATTTCATATATAAATTCTAATTTCCTGCAACACCATGTTCCTCATTCCACGCCAAGAATCGACTGCAGGTCCTATCTTACAAGAAACACTGAGCAGAAAGTTCGGGTCTAAATTACGGCAATCCAGAATTGTAACTTATGGAGAACTTAGGATGCGTGCCCGATTTACCAGTTTTTGGTTTCACGTTCCCGTATACAGCGGTAACACATACATGTGGGTGTCACTCTGAGGACTGAACCCCTGTACTACGTCTCCGGCTATAAGCGGTTCCATCATAAACCTGAGCCTCGCTCTAACTTATCTGTAGGTCGAATATCTTAATCTGTGACAGGAAGAGTTGCGCAGTATGAGATATTACATGCCTACAAACAATCTGTCTTAAATATAAAATCACTCGTAACCGTTTAAATCAGCCGTCAGTATACGTATTACTCGCTTCAATAACGAAAACTCGAGGAATTTGCCAACACATTGTATTTGCTTCGATCATCAGCTTCTTCAATTCGTGTCTGTAACGATAAAAAAGAAGCAGGATCTAATTTTTATATATCATGTACAAAGACTTCCAAGTTTCAGTAACCATGTTCGCATGTTAAAGTGTATTCTCTACATTATTAATGTTACTTCACTGCACAAACAAGGAGGAATGTTCACGAGTAAAATGTTTACATGGGCCTACCCACTCAAGAACCGCAAATTATTTTTAATACTGAGTCTATGAAAGTGACTTTTCAATTTATGCCTCTTCGCGCTACGCGAAGATTTATAAGAATGCACCAACTGTAGTACTCGTATTGCATAGTGACTTTTCTGGACAGCACTACCGTGACGCTAAATAGTATCTTACGGACTGGGATCATCAGACACAACCGGCAAAGCACGCGCTCGCAAATAAAGTCGCCTTGCCTTTAATGTAACTGAATGAAGAAGATTAAAATGGACGGGTCATATAACGTTGGTAATTAAAATAGACTTATGCAAAATAATCTTAATGGAGAAATATGAAAAAGTCATTTCAGAGACCGAGGCGAAAATCGGGAAGTGTGTGTGTGCGCGTGCGTGCGTGTGTGTGGTGGGGGGGAGGGTAATTTTTGAAACGAACATTAGGAACGTAGGCGATGTACGTTTTAGAACCCACCATAGACAATTCTTTGTAAGGTAGAACAGTGCGAACGTGGAGGTTCTCACAGCTGTGCTGCGCAGGATTCAGACCTTCTGCGATGTTACGCTGTGCCGTTGGGGTAAATGATACACTACGTTCGAGGGACTGTCATACTCATGTCCTCACATTCAAGGTCAAGCAGTCCGCTCTTCTTCGACTGCTTGACCTTGAAGATCAAGGCATTACGCTCCTTCTAAACAAACCAGAAGGCTTGCGTCTTCAACGTGTAACTAACAGGCCTACACGCTTACCAAGCTGGTTGTCTTCCAGTCAGGCTGTGTAAGTATTTAGTTTAAAGAGAGTGATACTAATTACATCACATGTAACTTACGGGAAGCAAGGCGTTTCAAAGGGATTTACGTACAGATATGCAATTTTCACACGCAAAGAATTAGGAATAAACAGAATTTTACCAAACTCATTAACATCAGTAGTAACGAATCTAACACATCTTCGAGACACACCCCGTTCAAATCTCAGCTAGAAAAACGGTTATCTTTCCTGAGTTAAGCTCCAAAAAAAATTTCCCCTCCAGGCAGGCTTCGTGCTCAGTTCGGGTAGAGATTAGAAAATCACTTCCAGGCCATCTGACTTACACAGCCGAACGAGAGACTAGCTAGAGCACTGGCGTGGAGAAAAAGAGAGAGACTTGTACAAAAGGACTGAAGCAGTCTGGCATGGCAGGTTCATCTCCCAGCACTTCCATTTTAGGGCTATTTCCCCTTTTTCTTGTATTCAAAAGCTCCGAAGTACGTGTGGGTGATTGGACAGACGTATACGAGGGTGAGAGGGAACAGAGTAGAAGGGCGAGGGGAAAGAGAAGGAGGACCAATTTAAAATTTCCATTTCCCTCGCTATATGCTTTCCCGATAGAAGTGTGGACATAAAATGGTGAACAAATTCAAAATATATACAGCAGAAAAGAGGGTGAAGTGGTTGACCAGAGAAAGAAGTTGTGTGCAAGTAAACGTTTTTATAAGCAACTTGCTGTATCCTTTGTTTCTGGTTATGTTCAGTGAAAGTGGTCAGCACTAACCTCCCTTTAGTGCTGAAAGCAGTTTTGCTTTTACCAACAGCCCATTAGTGCTGAAAGCAAATTTGCTTTAAGTAGTCAAATGTCCCCCGCACAAAATGAATTAAATGAACAAAGAATGAAAACGCTGTGTCAGAACATCCGTCTATCATTCCATTTGCCCGCGTGTATTAGAAAACACGTGAAGGAATTTGACGAAATTTTGTATTCACAGTCCACAACAAAAGTAGTCAGATGAAAGAAATCATGATTCACGTCGATCCAGTATAATTCACACTTTATATTAAGCTTAAACCGAATCAGTAATAGAAATGTTCCTATTACAAGGCTTAACACAGACTCTGAAACTTCATAAACCATCCTCTTTCAGTGGCGTATCCGGTAATATCCTTCTAATAAGTAGGCCTACACTCTTACATGTACGAGCATTACATTTTACATGACGTATAGGACTACTCTGCTACACAAAATTCCTTCGTTGTGTCACCCGCTTTCTGATTCGGTTGGTAGACGACTACAACGGGTTTACAGGTCGATAGCGATATGTACGCCGACCGCTTTCGCTGTGCATGGCAAAATCTTAATGCATAAAGCGATCAGTGCGTGGCACAACGGCGATAATTACAACATGATCAACGGGAATACACAGATAAGCATCCGACAGTCACAATAAACAACAAGATCTATTGTTTCTTTACAGTTTATTATAATCAAATTCTGCGTAGGCCAGCTATTCCGATACATTTTGGGTAACATTTTATTGGCTTAACTGTTAACTGACTGACAGGCCTGATTAAAAGAAACATGGTAAGGCTGAACACCACGCCATAAATACGACGCAGACGGTGAAGCAGCGACGGCCCCTTCATGACTATGACAGAATGTCAGAAAAGCGTTCCATGCTCCGGCTGTCTATTTCGGGAAGAAAACGTCATACCATGTACGCTGTAGCCTTAACCACTGGTAATTGTAGCACACATATTGTAAGTTTTATCTTCACAATTTTGAGATACAGAATTACGTCATTTGGTAGGAATTATGGTTGTAGCAACGTTCGGTCTAAGCATAATTTCATATTCAGAGCCTGACCTAATGAGATACACACGAAAGGCTGATTATTCAACCGCTTAGGTCTATTTCTATTAATATATTTATAAATAATGAACACAAAAGTATATATAGTGGAAGTAGTCACGACGTATTTAAGGCACTAACACAATCTGCAAAAGCAGGAACCGAGAATAAGCACGCAACCCGTCAATCAGAACAGCCAGTATCCGGTCCAAGTTCAAATTCCTTAACTCCCAAATGCGAGTCAGAAGCGTTACAAACGTGTAAGCTGTTCGCAAACTTACGGCTATTACCAGACTAGTTGTCTTCACTCTCTGCTGAAAGACAGAGAAGAGAAAGCAGTAAAATATTGCCACGATTTCGATACTTTGTCATTCATAAACAGCGTCCGCTACTTTACTAACAGCGGCCAAGGAAGAAGACGTGAAAAGATTCAGCTACGAACGCTCACATGATATGTGAGTGCCAGGCCTGAGATTTATAGATCCGTTAATTTCAGCAAATTTGTTACCTTTAAACAAAGTGCATAAAAAACGTGCGTAATGGAGGGACAATCCGGCCGTCCTCGTATTTAATTACTAAAACTGATGAACCGATTTCAACAAAATTTTTATTACTTGTCAACATAATCCCTACCAGTATATGACGAAGCATCCAAACCACACAAACTGTCTCAGAAATGGTAAAAGGTAAAGTTCACCCCAGAACAGGCCATGAAGGCCCAGAGAGGGAGCACAAGTGTACCTCTACTCTTTATTTAACCTCGGCGTTAGATGGGATGGGTGGTCAACGCCACGCCCCGGCCGCTTTACCCTCGGAAAAAAGAACCGGAACCATTGTACTGGACGCTAGGTGGGCCCAGGGGAAATTCGATCCCCGGACCGTCCAGCCCGTAGCGATTTGCTACACCGACTACGCTTTCCCGGCTTACTCTCAGAAATGACACGTGGTAAAATAACCGGTGAATGAAATGAAACATAGTTCGCTTTTCAGTATACAATATTCTGCTGAAATATAGACGATACAAATATACTAGACCACAGTGGAAACCTAACAGCATAACACGATTTTTAAATGCACCAAACAAGCCACACCACGCAAGATTATGAATCTCTGAGAATCACAAAGTTTGCAGGAAGCATCGACGATGACGGCAACAGAAGTGTCGAAACGCGTTTGCCATAAGCAAAAGAACAATTACGACAAAGGCTGTTGGATTCTCTAACATCCTAAAGTACTATACAAGCCACACGGTACGCATGACATAAAGAAACAGTTTTGCATGACACGTAGAGTGTGGGCATATTTAACAAAGTTCAGAAAATAAAACTGTTATATTTCAGCATTGTCACCTTTTCCATTCATTGCATTAGGTTTGTATCTACAATACATAACAAAGCCAATGACATATCATGTACGAAATAAAAAAGGGAAAAGAGACACAAAAATTTAATTAAGTTCAGGCCCACAGGCAGATCGCAGTACATCACCTCAAACGTTTTTATTGGGATATGTCTCGAAATGGCTTAGTATGATAAATTAATAATAAAACATGATAAATATCGCCTGATACTCCTGCAAAACTTCCCCAATGTTACCGGAACAGATATTTTTCAACAAGACGAAATACGGTGGCACGTTGCTAATACATACATATGCATGATAGAGTAATTTGGATCTGCCTTCCTGGTCGTTAGCGGAGGCGGGTGGTATTGGCCACCATATTCTTCTGACTTTATTCATTGTGACTGCTTTGTTCAACTTTCTTAAGAAACCTATTCACAGTAATCTTCCAGCGTGTATCGCAGACCTGAGAAGTCAAATATGCAGGCACTGAAAATATTGGTATCGATGTCTTGACAGACACAGTGCGTACATGCCATATTGTTGATGTGCAAGGTGGAAGTACTGAGGACGTTCTGAAATGATGTGCCAGTCAATAATCGACACATTAAACACCCACACAATAACTCCTAACCTTCATGTGACGCACTGGTTTAACTTCTGTTGACCCTTGAAGATGGGACCGACATGTCCCGAAACGTCGGTGAACAATTATCACACGACGCCGCGTAATATCCTAGAAGAGCGCAGATCTCAAGAGTTATGACAAATGTAAACCAGCCCTTGCATGTGAAGTCTCACCACAAGTATCACATGGCGATGGGCTACCACAGTGTTAATCGGAAGTATTATTATCACCATCATCATCATCATCATTTGAAGACTACAATAAAATAGGACCGTCATTCATCGATTAAACGTATGTAAACTAAAATGTTATTGGTTACTGAAACCATTACTATTTCCTTCTTGTCTGCCTCTCTTTATTTTCTTTCTCTCGCTTATCGCTAGCTATGGTAGCATGGACTGACCCAATACTCGTGGACCGTACTGTACACAAGAAGCACATCAAATTCAATGGGCCCCAGAGGATATAGAAAACCGAAGGGGAAATAGCACAATATCAAAACAGTATCCCAAATGAACCCTTTCAGACCGTCAGTGTTGGTCAGTTTGTTACAGTTTGAACGAAAACTATGATATTACCTAGACATGCGCTTAAAACACAAAGTCTGTTTCTGTGCAGGGAACTTATAACCTATAAACATAAATCCATTTCCAGTGACTTTGCATAAGGAGATCAAATTTACATAAACGAAATAACGTGTTTATCATAGTCTGTATGCACAGAATAACAAGAGTTCTCTCTTTTCAACCGAAATAATCTCTCACGTCCCTACACATACTAGAGGCAACGTGCGCCCACAGCTCGTAATTGGTTCCTAGATTTTAGAGCTTAAGGCGAATGATTTTTCCGTACGATACAATAGGAATAAAATTAATTTGTTGCAACGTTACCCACTTTCAACAACCTCAGTCCGAAAAACGCAAATATATTTTAATGAAACTAAACAGCACACAAAACAAGATTCACAGTCGTCAAATATAAAATCTTAAAGCATTAAGTAGAAATAAAAAAAAATTAAAATTAATTGGTAGGCTTATTTTGAGAAATACTACTTTCTGGACTTTAAATTGCATCCACCATCGAATTATGAGACACGGGTGTTTTTTGTGGCGTGTCATGATAGTAAACACAACTGCGAATGGTTTGCATAACCAGTATGGATGAGAAAAAATAATTATTTATTTTATAATCATTATAATTTTAATTGTAATTACAATCACTGTTGCGGCTAAATATAACTTCGAAAGCGTTTTTGCGAAATACTCCTGCTTCAACGCCATCCCTATGTGTAAATTAAAGCTTTTCGTTTTTGCTCGTATACTCTACTACTATACCCAGCTAATAACTCAGTCAGTTCAATACTTCTATACTTCACACAGACTAGTTACGACAGGGGTCCACAAATTTTCCGAAATCTAGAAGCCAACTCCAAATTCCACGTGCCAGAACGGTTACATGTATCAAGTTCCATACTGAGGACCCACAATTCTTGAGTGGCCTGAGAACCTCACTGTTATAAGGAGCTTTATGCTCTGTGTGTTTAAACTGATACACATTTTTGCATGCCAGGACAAAAATTGCAACAAATAAGCTGAATATAAGGCGGCACTATAAAATTTAGTCGCCTACGCTACTAGGCGTCCGGGATTTGTGCACCCCTGTGTTAGGACGGTAAACTCTAAGTGCGTAAGATGGGTTGAGTATGGGACTACAAGTTCGTGCAGAATTTTTGTGGGGAAACCTCTTATAAACCGTTTGCTTCTAATACTGAAAGTAAGATGGTAAGTTACATCTAAGGCAGGTAAGTTGTATAAATGACAGTTTGTGGGGAAAATGACTTAATAAGGACAGCCATCTGCGGCAGCCAAAAGATGAACACAGAACCTTCTGAAAGCGCCACAACGTTTAATACACATTACTAGAGGGTGGGGGGGACCAGGGGAAAACTCCAGAACATTTTACTCCGGATATTATCCCCCTCCCCCTCCAACAACATGCAAGACGTTGGGAAGTCCAGACGCTAAATACGTATCAAACAAAGCTGCTATGTATGTACTTCTGCAAGTCCTATAACAAATAGGCAACATCAGTCACAAAATGGCACTCACAAATGGCCACAGCAAAACACAGTCATCATTTTGCATTAGTTATGCATATGTTTGGTTGGTTAACAACTTCCATCCAGTCAATTCCGTCAAGACTGTGGAACAGGTCAAGGCGCTTTAATAAATCAATGTCTCGGAACTCCGCTGGGTATCATCTGACACATGTCAATTCTCATCGCTCTAAAACAGAAATAACTTTCATTCGTTTTACGCTTTCGATGCGTGTAGCAGTCACGACACCGTCTGCAACGAGACCTCGTCCCCTTGCACAAAAATCTCTGACAGTAGTAAAGATATGAAAGAATATAAATTTTATGGCAAGAATAAATATTCCTCTTGGTGACTCTCTGATCTTTAAAGTGTGAGCCATTCAAATATTCATAGCAGCTGGCTAAAGTAACGACAGCAGACCATAAAGGGGAGAACAGGATCACATCGTGGTAGAAAAGAGCGTGTAAATATAGCGCGTTGGCTACGGTGACACGCTGAAATTAACAATAAACCCTGACACTAGATGATATACGCTCTTTTCTTCGTATCAAACGAACCAACAGGTCCAAGTGTGACCCATCCGAATTTCACGGGGTGGCTAACTCAATGCATGGAACAGCTTATGAAACACAACTATGATTTTACATATCAGTTTTTTATTCATGTGAAAATTGGTTTCTGACTTGGCGGAAGACGGCTTAATTCAGCAACATGCTTTGTAGGCCTATGGGCTTGTGGAGATAGAGCTCCACGCATTCTTAACTCTGCCACTAAGTGGAGGTGAATGGTCAGCTTCAAGACAATGCCGCTTTACCTCCGAGAACATTCCCCGTATTTTATGAAGACCGACGGTTCATTACCGTGTTCACGCTATGCCGAGCGCCATGAATCCATTCAACACCCAACGACTTAAAAAAAGATCAATTTTATTAATCGATTTAAGATCGCCTACCCACACCTACGTCTTCAAATCAGTCTTCTCATACAATCTTTTCGACTAAAAACCTTTCGTACATTTATCTCCGCTATTCTTGCTACATTCCTTCCAGTTCTCGTCATCCATTTACTCACCATAGTAATACGTATTTAAAGAATGGCAACTTACAGATTAGGATGTTCCTTCCAACGTAGTTTTCTCCATCTTTTTGTTAGTGCCTCTTAATCTCATGTATTCCCTTCAGCAGGCGGAACACATCAGTCCGTATACTGACTACGCGCTAAACGACAGAGGAACGTGGTTGGATGCCCGGCATAGGCTAAAAAATTTTTCTTTTCTCTATAACAAACAAACAGGTTTGTGAACATCCAGCCTTCGATTAAATGTAAATTAAAGCGGCCCGGGCGTGGAGCTGACCACTCATCCCCACCTAACACCGAAGTTAAAAATGCGTGGAACTATACCTTCACTATCCCACGTGTTTCACGAAATGGCGCCATCTCAATCACAGTGACAACTTACCGTTGGTACTCCTGTTCTCAGTATTTCGTTCTCAGGCACTGTTAAGACAGTGTTCTTCCCTTCAGTCACAGATAAAGTTTCATACTAATACAAAGTAACAAGGAAAATCATAGTTTTTTATATTGTTCATCTCGTGCATTTGTGATAAACAATCCATTACACTCAGGCCAACAAAATGCACAATACTGTTATTTAGATATTTATAATACAATATCATATTGCCCTACGTAGGCTGCCTCCGAGAAACTGTATACCAGGATACAATACTATTATACAACAATACTGCAAAGAATAGCTTATATTTGAACTGTTTAACTTTTTCACACCTTTGTACTGTATGCAAAGATTGCAAGTTAGTTTTTGTGCGATGTTGTTTTGATTTTATTCCGTGATGATGATCCCTTGGGGATCGAAACATGTAGGAATGTTAATGTGATGTTGTAATATAAATATCTACGGAACAGTATTGTGAATTTTGTTGGTCTGGGTGTTGTGAATTAAAATCATAGTTTTCTCCATAAACTGAAATACGTAATTATGTGCAGGGATAACAGACTCAGTGAAGTTATGTGATCAGCTGAACATCCGAAATTCTTC
Organism: Reticulitermes speratus; assembly: GCA_021186555.1. NCBI lineage: Eukaryota > Metazoa > Arthropoda > Insecta > Blattodea > Rhinotermitidae > Reticulitermes > Reticulitermes speratus. The sequence goes on from JAJKFL010000001.1 coordinate 47,312,613, forward strand.
GCACTGCACAGACAGGGAGACTAGAGGTACTCTTAGATTCCGGCCTGACGAAAAAAGCAAGTTACTCCGAAACCTTGTTAATATTTTACAATTTCGATATGATGCTAGCAAAAAAAAATGACTTTTACAGTCAGCACGGAGAATATTAATTAATCTACGACTGAACCAATCAGCTGTTGAAATTCTGACGTATGTTGTGACGCAGCGTCACAACATACGTCAGCTGAAATACGTCGCTCTTTAAAGGGGAAGTTAAATTTAATATTGCAGCTGCTGCTGTTGCATGCAGCAAACAAAAGGGTTCAGAAAACCGGTGAGTGCTTCATGTTTTGTGGACCCTGTTAGCCATGTTGTGTATGAGGCTTTAATAACACTATGACCGCAAACAGTTCATAACCCTATTATCGAATTACGACAGGCCCGGAAAGAGAAGGACCAAAACCGCAACAAGGTAGAAAATTACACTTCTCTTCAAACACGAGTGACAGAGAAGCAAATAAAATTAAGTAAAGCTGGCTTGACCTCTAGAGACACGCATGCACGAATAAGTTTCACAGTTTCTTAGGCGCTTTCACAAAGCAGTTGCCAAAAGCGACTGTCAGCCTCGTCATACTTGTCCGTCCCTCTATCTGTCTCTCTGTCCGTATGAAACAACGCGACTCCCACCTGACGGGCTTTCGTGATAGTTCAGGATTTTTATTACAATTTGTCGACACATTCCGATTTTGGTTAAAATCAGAGACAACAAACACTTCACATGAAGACCTACATAGACCTAACACGTGTTATCTACTTTGTGTTCACCGTGCATCTTAGTATTAATATTCACTCATTCAACCAACGAATGCACTATTATAAATAAATTTTTCCACTATACCCTACACATGTTTCGGCCTTAATTAGTGGCAAGTTACCCTGATGATGGCCTAATTAAGGCCGAAACATGTGTAGGGTATAGTGAAAAAATTTATTTATAATAGTGCATTCGTTGGTTGAATGAGTGAACGTTTATACAGGGCATACACAAAAAAATGGTGCGGTTTTAAGAGTGAACACTATTAAAACCGCACCATTCTTTTGTGTATGCCCTGTATCTATCTCGCCGTTACTGGTCTTCATAACCGCAACAGGCTGTTATCTGTAAGGTACGAGGCGTAACAACCTGACGACATAAACATAAAGATGGATTATAATCTCTCGTAAATCTTGCCCTTTTACGAGATAAGTACAAGCAACAACATACTGCCGTTTATGAGATTTCATTTATACAATGGGCTGTAAATCTGTAGATAAGTTATGGAAAAAACTTATAGTGTGTGTTAATAAACATGCGAAAGGACAAACCTTTAGCGTTTTTCTGGACAACAGTCATAAGTTTAAAACTTATAGACAATAACACAGCAAACAGCCAGAAATATTACTCTGTGAGAACATTTTGTAATTTCTTTAAAGTTAATCCTCACTAACTCGTCTTAAGATACAGTGGAACCCGGTTATAACGTCACGAAAGGGACTGAATATTTTGTGTCGTTATAAACGAGTGTCGTTATAACCGAGGAGTATAATGTTATGGTTAACAGTGACAAATTAATTGGTACCACAGAATATCTAAGGCTACAGGCGAGGTATCGTATAAACCGATGTCGTTACAACCGGGCTCGACTGTATAACTATTCCTCAGACCTTAAAATAGTGTGCTCTGATGTCTTAACCCAACCCCTTAAAACACAACGGTTAGTTTATGAACGGCTTGCTTTAACATTCACACATTCTGAAGTTCTCTCAGTTAGAGTATTTCCATGTTTCAAACAATGCCACTTTTAGAATTAACATCTGTTGGTCTTTCGACTAGACATACAAAAATCCTTCCTGTGAGGTAGAACCTACATTTTTAGGCGTGTTCGCAAAACTGCGAAAAGCGACTGTTAATGTTCGTGTGTCCGTCTGTCTCTTCGTATGGAACTCGGCTCCCTCTAGACGGATTTTTATAAAATTTGGTATTTGAGTATTTTCGAAAATATGTCGGGAAAGTTTAAGGAAGTTTAAGGTTGTTTAAAATCTGACAAGAATAACGGGTAATTTATTTGAAGGCCTATGTAAATTTATGATTGTATCTCGCTGAATTCTTCTTACAATCAGAAATGTTTCAGACAAAAGTTGTAGAGAAAATCGAAAAACACATTATATGTCCAATACATTTTTTTCCGAAAATCGTGCCGTTTATGAGATAGTGTGGAAAAATATGGTAGAGCCAGACAGGTCACAGATGACAATATAATACGGCGCATGCGCTTTGCAAACTAAAGCTAGAGACATACACTCAGAATATGTAATACTTCTTGCTTTAGCACGGCAACAATGATTACACGAATCCGCCTAGATGTTACGTTATACGTACATTGCCTGTCTTGGTAAATATTTTGTAGACGAATGACAGGCATCAAACCGTTATATGTAATGTTTACCTACAATCAGTAAGATTCGCATGTACTTAACATCTAAGTAACATAATGAGCAGGTTGTTCAGAGGTGACGCTCTAGGTTTGCACTGAAATCTTTCCTCTTAAAATCTCAGCCAAATTATCGGCTGTAATATTTTAGGTATTTCCTGGTTCTCCCAAGTATCTCGACAATAAGTTGCATGATAATACCTTGAGATTGGCCACGATCCCTTCTCCAAATCAATTACATTCCTACCGTTCATATACATCCTCCTTACCCTCGGACTTGCCGTTTATACAGCAATGTCTGATTACCTGAGAATCAATCTGAAATCACCATGTTTAATTAGAAATGTATTTTAGCTTTTATCGGACTACTTAAAACCTTCATGCCGGAGATTAATCGTACGCCAAAATAAACTCATTAAAATTAATTGGGGTTTAAATTACATATTATAAAATTTAACAAAATCGGCTGATCGTAAAATGATATGCAAAGCTCATAAATATATGCTCCATAAAAAATATATTATTCTTACCTGAAATATCTTCATATTGAACTAAACAATAGCAGTTTATCCAGTTTTGCAAAGAATGCGTTCTAATGGACCAAGCATTACCAAAATTAAATTTAACTGCACCTTCCACACAAAATGTAATATAAGCCCAAGAAATGTTCTTCATTTTCTCCTTAGCAAACGTGTATTCTAACTACGTAAATAACTAACTCCACAGCACAGAGTCCTTCATTAGAAGTTACTACTCATACGTTTCAGCTATTCCAGAAATTCCGTATTCACAACGACCCTACACCTGTCCATATCCTGAACCAGATGACTCCATGCATGCCATCCCATCCGATTTCTTTAAAAACCACTTTAATGTTATCTTCCCATCTACTCTGAGGTCTTCCAAGCGGTCTCTTTCCTTCGGGCTTCCCCATAAAAAATATGCATACATTTTTTTTCTCCCATAATCGTGTCAAGTGTCCCGCCCATCTCATCCTTCATTTTGCCGTAATAAATCAGGAAGCTCCTCATAATACACTTTTTTCCAACCTCCTGTTATTTCCTCCCACTGAGGCTCACATATCATCCTCAGCAGCACCCTGTTCTCTTACAACCTCAGACTACGTTCTCATATTAGTGTGACAGCTCAGTACACGTATGCTAACGCCTACTGTTATACAAAAAGCAGTGTGGAGTGAGTGAAATTTGACAATGTAAGGTTGCAATTCACCCGTAGTAATATACCTCACACATTCGCACAACATACGAGAGTTCAGACAGTTAATAAGACGCTATCTTCACATTCTGCAGCCAGCAGCTCCTAAGAAGCACCAGAGGTCGTTATAACACACTGTATTCTAAATCGCATGTTTTATGATAATAAAAGTCTAATTAAACGTTTTTAATACTCGTTTTGTGCCATAACTACAGTGGTTGTGTATATGCGTTACAATAAAAATGTCAATTAGTAATGTAGCATACATCAGAATGTGAAGTGCTACAAAATTCATGTCAGATGCAACTACGTACGCTAAGTACTAAGCACTCAGACCAGGAATGATGTATGCCAAAGCCTTGATAACATTCCTACCATACCATCATATTTTGGACCATCCTCTTCTCTATAGGCGGCAGCCCACGTTATGCGTTCCCCTGAAAGGCCTATGTAATAGTTGCTTCTTACGGACCACGATGTAGAAAAACATAGTGCAGTCTATCCCAGCGGTCCTTGCCACACCAAATACAGACAAAGCGATAGGATAGTTCAAGACGTAATTTACTGCATATAGGATTACTGTAAAAAGAAACGTAGAGAAGCTTCAGGTTGTTACAGGATGACTGACTATAAACGTTACTATCTTTTAAGATGTGACGCCGTGTAGATGAATAAACATGTGCCAACGTTTCGGATGCAAGTTGCAAATATAGACTAATGGACATGGAGTCATGCCCACGATAAGGAAAATTCATGAAGGAAACTTCGCGTTTAGACTAGTTCTAATGAGACCTGTCATGTAGGCCTAAAACAAACAATTGGTCTTACCACCTGCATTAAATGTATGTTGAAACAGCCTGTACTAATACGATTTGGAGAAATATTAACGCCTTATAGGTAATATTACATGACCCAATAACTCACTGGATGACTGACTAATTACCTAACGAACTCACCCGCCCACTTATGTACTGGATCTTCGTTGAAAAATACATAGATCTACCAAACTACACAACGTTAATCGCAGAAAGCAGAAATCTTCTACGAAATCCCCTGTCTTTATACAGCCCCAACTGACTTTTTATACAAGCCCAATGTTCATAATCGAGGTACAAAGCCACTCACTTTATCCTACGTTTAACCAGGCAAATCAGGCCACAACTCTGGGCACAACTTCACTGAGATCCATTTTAATATCATCACATCAACGACCAGACTTTCCAAGCTTTCTTCACATGAAGTTGTCACATAAAATTGTGTATTATATGTCTTTATATTATTCTGCCTGCGTGCTACGGTTATCTCACTATCCTTGATTCCATCACTGTAAAATCATTGTGGATAGGCAAAAAAAAAATTAATACATAAATAATAAATAAAGCAGACTATATGAAACTTGCAAAGGAAGCTAAATAACATACATATGTTAAAAAGTTTATATATGGAAACAAAATTATAATCTGTAGAAAAAAGAAAGAGAATGGATGAACTGTAAACCTATTGCTGCCAGAAACTAAGAACATTCTATTCCTGCACAACAGACCTGCTGCTCATTCACACATTGAGGCGGTAATATGATCGGTGAGGCTTCGAGGTTTGAGGTTTTTGTCGAATTGTAGTTGAAATCGTCGTTTTTGTGCGTTTCTGCAGAAGCAGAAGTGCGAAGGCCTATAGTATGATAGGTGCACTATTACGTGTATCTTATTTAAGAACAAAAGGAGTAATACACGCAAATGGCGGTACCTACAGACTGGCTTGTAAATTGTATACCAATATAGCAGGCGTCATAGACGAGAAGACTGGAAAGATTATTCGCACCATTGTGAGAACCTTAAATCTGGTATTTTGTGAGTACTTCAACAATACCGTAAAGCATCTCTGTCGCTACAAACAGACTGACATGTCGTTATAAATTACAACCTATATGAAAAGTTACCGGCATTTACATAGATACACTTTTGTAATACTGATCACTTACACTCAAAAAGTCTAGGTCAGCAGCGGGCAGAGGTCTACACTTTGAAGAACGCTGCAAGAAAGACTGCTAAGGTCATTAATCATACTCTATGCAGTACGTAACAGGGGCGTGAAGAACAAGATGCAGACACAACATATTGACAATTATCTACAGTTGTTTTCTTTAGAATCCAAACACAGTCAGCGATGTGAGCAGTTCTGAAACAATTTGTAAGTCAACTGTCAGAAGACATACACCATTCTGCCAAACAAATTCACTTTAAGAGCCGATTATCTCTTGATACCACTGAACAGGTAGAAAGGTAAAAGAAAAAAAGAAGTCCCTACGCATGCCATGAAGGCATATAGGCAGGGTGGAGGTGTAGCTTCTCAGCGTTACCTGGACGTGAGATGTTAAGACTCACATCCCGGCCGCTTTACCCCTGAGGAAAAGCCCATGTCACCCATTTACTAGGAGGTTAGGTGGGCCCCAGCACCTGTCTGGACACAAATTTCATGCGTTGAATTTACGTCCACATTTTCGTCCCGTTTCTCACACAAAAGCGGGAGTCTTTAACTACGGTCATAACCAACAGCAGATGCCAGGCGTTGCGATGACATGATCCGAGCGTGTGGACATAAAGACAAGCCACTTTTGATACATAGGGATTTCTTCTTATCCAGGATTTCTTCGCACTGTTCTTCACGAATTGTGTCTATGTAGCCGGACATCCAGGCGTCTTATTTTTTCATATATATACAGCACTACTCGTCCTTACTGGATGATATAAAATATGGTTAACTTTCTACATTATACAATAAATAAATCCAAAGTGCGCCCCTTTCACAAAACAGTATGAACGAGATAAATTTTCTAGCATAACAAAAATGCAAACACAAAAAAACATGCAAAGACAAAAATGCAAACGGAACGTTGGAAGGGAAACCTTAATAAAAAATACCACATGACAGATCTAGCACTATATGACAGGCTCATATTAAAATGGATACTAAACAGAGTGTGAAGGTGTGTAATGGATTGCATTCCCTTCGGTTATAGTCCGAGGGCAGGCTCTTTATAAACACGGCAATGAAATATTAGGTTCCATAAAATTCTGTATGTTTTGGTCAGCTGAGAGTCTATCAGGTCTTCACAAAGAGCTCTCCTCAAAAATTCAGTGGTTAACTGTGTTTTTATGTTGCATCAAATAGTAAACCTGTAATAAATAAAACAGATGAAAACATTCTCGTCTTTTTTGGCTTATTTTTTGCAATCGACAGAGAAAAATGCTGACTGGTAAACTGCGCAATTCAGTTACATCAAGGAAACAAATATAGCAGCCCTAACACGAAAACTAAAATTTAAAAAAAATGGAATTAAATAAAGACCACTACCACCACAGAAATAAACGAAACATAGATAAAGAAGACAATCATAAACTTACCATGCATACTGCAGAAGCCGAAATTATCAGAAGAGTGCCTAAATATAGGCGTACATCTGTAAGACGGCATCCACAGCAGTTAAATGTACTTAATCGCAAAAATAAAATAATTATAACAATATTCATAGAACTGGTGTAATATTTACATGTAAATTGGAACATCCATCAGGAGACGATTCAGCGATGGAAACGCTGAAACCGAAAGGAAGTGCCCTTTAAAAGGGAATGTGATGATGGATATTCATAAACCAGGATGATATCGAATATCCAAACAAATACTACACTATGTATAATAGCTTTTATTTTAACCAACACAGCACTACAATTTTGTCGTCATATATACCCCTACATATGTTTCGACTACTTATTAGTCATCATCAGGGGGATCAAAGTATATAAACACAGACTACACATCCACTATAATAGTTGGTTCACATTCAATAGTGGATGTGTAGTCTGTGTTTATATACTTTGATCCCCCTGATGATGACTAATAAGTAGTCGAAACATATGTAGGGGTATATACGACGACAAAATTGTGGTGCATGTGTTGGTTAAAATAAAAGCTATTATATAAGACAGAATGCAAGGTGAATATAATGTGAAACTACACTATGTAGTTGCAAATAATAGTATATGGCGGTCAAATCAAATGCAAGATGCAAATGTGAATGAGAAATATTATCCTTATTGTAAACTCCATAACGATTATCACCGTTTACTAACTCTAAAAAAGGTTCTGATCATGAGACTTATACTGCCCTCAGAATTACACGGTTTCTGAACTTTGCTCGTCCAGTATTCCGGAAACTGTAAGCGTCTTCGTTCGTAGGTAATAAGATGGGGAAGCGTTTACTAAGTTGTATTCGGTGGGAACAGCCTAATCTCAATCACCGGACAACGGATGTCAGTCAATTAAAACCTCTGTCTTCTGGCTACTGATGCACTGTACATTACACACAAACAAAGTTCCTGCATTTTCTCTCTTATTGTTTACCCTCTATTGGGCATGAAGCATATTGTCTTCTCGCTATGACAGAACATATGGTACACATGCTTTTCTGTCACGTACTTAAAAAGTTAACTCTCTTTTACAGTAACAATAATCTTCTAACACTTTTCATTTAAGTTACAAAGGGAGTATGTATGTCACATCAAAATTACAACCTGTCTACTTGTCAAAACTTCCGTGATGCTTACTACCCCACATTGAATTTGTTCTCCACAATAATGCTGAGAGTGAAGTCCCCAGGCATGTTGACGTGTGTGCTCATGGACGTGTTTTATAGCTGCATTTTAAGCACGCTGGCGCATCTGTGCTTTCTTCGTTGCTATAGGCCTATCCCAGTCATGGCATGCATGCGCGCGCAACAGCAGGCCTGCGGAGCAGAAGTGTGTGGTAGAAGAACCTTTCAAAGTGCAGGCAGCATAAAGTCATGTACTGGGATCGGTACGACACGATGCACTGTACATAAAGCCAAACAAGCAAACTGACCTGCTTAACTTCTCTATCGGCCAACCAATTGCATTCGGCCACACGAGTGACTCCCCGCAAAGGAATGGGACTCCATTTCCCACTGTATTGTGGCATGCCGGGCCGCCGAGAGCGTGTTCGGGCTCCAGTGAAAAAATTTTTCCCGGCCCCCCAAAACGGGAGGGCCGGCTAAAAATCTTTACACTAAATCGGACAGACTGACTCTCATTTGCTGAGTTAATTGGGCTTGATCTAAAAAGTTTAATTTGTACAACTGACAATGAACTACCGAGAAAGACAAAAACATATGCAACACAGTCTGGCCCGATAATTTGTACAGGCTTCTCCCCCCCCCCCCCTCCTCAAAGGCACTGCTGGCACGAGGTATGTAGTTTCAGCTACCCCTGCTTGTGTACTGCAGTGGGCTGTTTACACACGTGAAGGTTACTGAGTTTAAGTAACTCCCAGTACGAAGTGAAAGACTAAAGAATTCTCTTAACCCCACAACTGGGATGGACCAGAAGAACACAGGAGGAACTTGTTCTGCCTGACACACGCTCATCAACCTCGCTGAAGAGAAGAAAAATAATAATTTTTGTCGAAACATACAAGTTTCTTTAATATAACATGGCCATATGACCTAAATGACTCAATAACGGCTCAATACGTATTTTTGTGAACAGTTCAAAACACGCGAGCAACAAGGAAATGAGGATGGAACTAGATGCCATTCACTGCCGTTAGAAGTATCTCTTTCTTGCACACTCTATCCACATGGCAAGCCCAACAAAACCCAATGCATTCACGAGTAGAATCACGAAAATGGCTAAAAGTTCTGAGGTACAGAATGCACGGTGAAGTTTTATCTCCACATAACACTTGACCAACAGATGCACTATTCACAAGATTAAAACCAACATATGCACTGTATTTTCATACACAGAGTCAATAGCCCCTACATATGTTTCGGCTTCAAAAAGCTATCATCAGGGGGTCCCAAGTTTACACGTACTGAAACATATGTAGGGGCAATTGACCCTGTGTATGAAAATACAGTGCTTATGTTGGTTTTAATCTTGTGATTTGTTATCATGATGCACAGTGAATAAAATGTGAAATTTAGATGCACTCTTATCACTTGATTTTAAGATTTTTATATTGATGGATCTCTTTTGCCCGTCTGTCATTAATCAACTTTATACTACTGACACCGTGCATTGTCATTTGAGCACATAGCAACTGACAGATTCACTCTTAATATGAGTGCATGTCAGTTGTTATGTGTTCAAATGACAATGCACGGTATCAATAGTATAAATTTATCTCCACATTCCATGCATCCGTCCGTGTTGTCGTTCTGACACCGACCACACCATATTAGTTGTTCGTATTGTTGTTGTTGTTGCTGCTGCTGTTGTTGTTGTTGCTGCTGCTTCTGTTGCTGTTGCTACTGCTATTGTTGAACTATATTACGACTACTGATGTCAAAGTCCTGTAACGCATCCAGCGGAAGTTCGCAGCTCTCTGTTATAATCATTTTTTTCAACACGCCCCTTAAAGCATTAGCGTATCTCAAACTGCAGCCCCTACGTAACAGGACACAACTGCGATGAACCATTTTTTAAAAGTAACTTTTACTTTGATCTAAAATTTTGTCCTTCCCTTATGGATATTATAGGCTTTCAAATTCCTACTCGTAATCTGAAGAGACTTCTCTGTGTCAGCTTTACATGCAGAAACTACGGACAATACCGGAACACATCAACTGCGACATCGTTTGTACAGACGAAACACTAAGAACACTAACAAGTGTTGTTAATTAGACTATATGTTGGCATTTCTCCTTTTATACACTAAACTGCCGTATCAGGAGTGACATTTTATTTTGCATAATAATGTTTTCTCCCTTTAACTCTGATTTGTTAGTTAAACGAATGTATTGTATTATTTTGTTTTGTGTTTTTTTTCTGTTTGGAGGGAGGGGTTGTATATATGTTATGTTCGTGTAATAATGCTGATTTTGTAATTGGCCACTCGGCTGTAAATTCAGATCGTAAAAAAACTGAATTGTGTATTATAATGTGGCATTTTGCTGCGTAATAAACTGTCATTATCATGGGCTACAACGTAATTTTGTACGTAGGTGTACGGCCAAACGTTTTTTCGTTTTCTTCTTAACTTAGACTTATAATTCAAATTAATTGAAATTCTTTCTTCCGCTTTTTACTTTTGGCCCTGGTCTGTTCCCGTTTTGATTGTGTTTGTCTGTTGCCTCTTTGTACCCGTGTTGTCTACGTAATTGGTCATTATCCTGTTCAATCAGGGTGTATTATTATTATTATTAATGAGCGTTTTCTTTGCCGGTGGCAAGGCACTTATGAATGCAATCGAAGAGTTTTACTACTACTGCTGCTACTACTGGTATTAGTAGCTACTGCTACTACTACTAGTAGTAGCAACAGCAGTAGTAGTAGTAGTAAAGGCAGGCACAGAAATGAGGCAGAGGTATAACCCCAACCCATTCGTAATGTCGGCGCTAGAACGGTCTAGGTGGTTAGCACCATTTCCCGGCCGCTTTACCCCCGGTAAGTTCCTGGTACCCTTTGTACAGGAGGCCGGGTGGGCCTCGGCGCCGGTCTGGAGGGCACGGAATATCTCGCTGCCGCCGTCAGTTCCGTAGCAAGTCGCTATACCGACTACGCTATCCCGGCCTCCTAGTAGTAGTAGTTAGTAGTAGTATAGTAGTAGTAGTAGTAGTGGAAGCGTCTGCTGCTTTTATTCGTGCTATAATAATAATGCTTATATAACTAAATTTATCGTGTATCTACATGCATAGGTTGCAGTAACGTTATTAGCGAATTTAATAACAAGAACTAATTTCGCTCACAGCTGGTGTTGCTAGTTGCCATTATTTCAGTTCAGTTTTACAAATGGCTTCCTAAGGCCAACACTATCATTATCTTCACACTGTCGGTGCTGCAGCCTATGCAGACCGGTGACCGGAGTACTTGTCAGACCAACAGAGCATGATGTATGGACAGTGAAGATTGCGCTCTGATCTGGGCCTCCAGCGACCATCTATGGCCTTGCTATGAATCAAGTCTATAATGTTCTGACGCACTGTGTGGTCGCTCAATGTACCACGATTACTTCCACTTATATCGTCCGTTAGATTCTATGACGTCCTCACATTAGCTGCATCAAGACGCAATTCAAATCGGATTACTGACTTGTAATGCTTAATGCTTAATAAACTAATGTCCAGCCCTCCTAAAGGTGTTGCCAGCTGGTTGATCGTAGAAACACGACACAGTTGTCCGTTCTGGATGACACCAAACGATGGCTCAAAGGGTAGCTATTAATACGTTTAAATAATATACCAACTTTTACATACCTTCGACAGTAAAAAAGGAAGCTTCTCCATGCTTGTGTAGGATGAAAACTCGGCCCAAATCAAATGTTATACAAAAAAAACAGTAAATTCTACCTGGTCAGCACATTCGACGACGTCAGAATTAACCTAACACCGAAGGCAGAAACTTCTGCCATCGCTTTAACTGTTCTCTTAATCTAAAAGTTACGGTCGAACTCGGTTATAACGACATCGGTTTATGCGACACCTCGTCTATAGCCGTATACTCGCTGATTAGTCTATACTCCTCGTTATACAAGCACTCGTTTATGACGACACAAAATATTCAGTCCCTTTCATAAGGTTATAACCGAGTTCGACTGTATTTTAATAATGTTCATAATTTATATTTTAGAACGAGAACAATTTTCTGTTGAAAGGGAAAAGCACCAGTGGCCTCATGCACCGTAGGCTACATGTCCGTTCAAAACACACATTTAACGCTAATGTTCCTATCATGATATACCCATGGATATGCATGACTGAGCTACGGGCAGGAGATCGATTAATCGGCAGGTGTAAGACGTTATTTCTCTGTAAAGCGTCCAGGATGGCTCAGCGGCCCAGCACACTCTCCTATTTAATGAGTGGCGGGGGCACTTTCATCGACGATAAAGCAGACGGAGTGTAAAGTAGAACTGTCCCTCCATCTAGGGACGAGGTTTACGAATGCCTGCAGCTATACCTCCATTCTCCTTTATACATCCACTGCCTTGTACTTTATTAAGCGCAGAGACAGCTTCACCTTTACCTGTGTGTATCTTCTCCTTCATCAAGAAGCAGGCCAACCTGAACGTCGGAACCATGTGGTTATCATTCCTCCTGCTTCATGAAGTTGAAAGTTTCTCGCCCTTATCCCCTTATTCCGGCAGTCTGGAGAGCCTACCAGCGCACGCGGACAGTCTGCCGTAGATATCGTAACTTGCTTTACATCAGGGTCCTCCGCTTATTGCATTCAGTTCGAAGTAATCCCAGAATTTTACGTTACTTTACGTTACTTGTACCGTACATTTTTAATTATATATATCTTATGCAGACAAATATACACTGTTTTCATGTTATTTAACACAATTTTTATTAAATGCTGCCCAACATGTTTCTAGCCTATATAAGGCTCATCTTCAGGGGCTCTTTCGTTGAAATTACAACAGCTATATTATTGGTATATAAAATGTTATATACCAAAATTAGCTGTTGTAATTTCAACAAAAGAGCCCCTGAAGATGAGCCTTATATAGGCTAGATATTGGTATATAAAATTTTATATACCAATAATATAGCTGTTGTAATTTCAACAAAAGAGCCCCTGAAGATGAGCCTTATATAGGCTAGAAACATGTTGGGCAGCATTTAATAAAAATTTCAATAACATAAAACAGTGTATATTTGTCTGCATAAGATATATATAATCCCAGAATATGTGCGTATAACAGGGATACACAGATTTTCCAAAAATCTCGAAGCACATCAAAATTCTAGACGCCAGAGCGGTGACATGGAACAAGTTGCATGGTGAGGACCACAAATACAGTCGAACCCGGTTATAACGACATCGGTTTATGCGACACATCGCCTATGGCGTCAGATATTCTGTGGTACCAATTAACTCCTCATTGTTAACCATAACATTATACTCCTCGGTTAGAACAACACTCGTTTATACCGACACAACATAGTCTGTCCCTTTCATGACGTTATAACCGAGTTCGATTGTATCAGGCGCCACTGCACAAAATATATTCGCCTGGGCGACCTGACGCCCGGAATTAGTGCACCCCTGATATATATACATATGCGTGTTTGTGTGTATGTATGTATGTACGTATTTATGTGTACTAAGTACATAAGCCTAAGGCCTGTCGTCTATCCCAGTGTAATACTCACTGTTAGTAGTTAGGTATAGGAAAACTAGACGACACTGATAGCCACTTACATTTTGGCTGCCATTATAGCCATTGTTAACAGTATGCACATTCATTGAAGGCGTGATTGAATGCATAAGAGCAGATCTATGCAGGATTATCTCTGTATACTGTAGCTAGAAATGGAAACTACTCGCAATTATTTACACGCTTTTGTCTCTTTGTTGTAACTGAGATAATTCAGAATATTGTGCGGCTGCGTATTGATACAAGGGACAATGCACAGATTGGGCATTTGAGAATTTGGAGTGTACGGTGATCCTAGCGAGGTACTATGTACGTAGCTTATTGGTGAAATTAAAAAAAAAAATCATAATTTATTCTGTATCTGAAGCCAAATCAGACACTGACTGTTACGGTTGGTCAAGCTACGTCTGAAAAAAAAAAAGATTAATTGCGATTTAATAATGAAATCAACATTTCTATTAATTCAATAATAGCAAAATCATCTACCGGCACCACTTCTCTATGGCCACAACTTACTACCTAGACAAGTGGCGCCATACTAAAGAGGAAGGACGTAATACTCATTATTAGGCTTAGGATTATAAGCACTTTCCAATACTCAAAATGCATATAATCCTAAGCCTACTCATTATCCATGGGCATACCATGGATAGTCTGTTAAGACACTGAACATTGCATATCATCCTCTTCCAAATTAAGAGCATCATTTACTTAAAATTTTCGTAATCTTATGCTCCTGTCCATACCGAATTAGGCAGTTCGCGAAGACAAAAAGAACCATGGTTACACCGGTAAAGCTCATAATTTTCAGCCGCGGTTCATTCGTGCAGAATTCTACAATCTAATGTTTAAGATAATTTAAAGTGTATCTTGAATATATTACTTTTTCACAAGTATGTCCTATTGTGGGTTAAAATTCACAAAACGCATGAGCAAGATTGAGACGCTAATGGAATTAATCCTAGGAGGTTTGAAACCCAACCCTCATGTGTTCGCCCAGGATAATAATTCAGTGGTGAATCAGAACATGTCGCGTATCCTACGAAATAACATAAATATTACTCAGTAACAAAATTAGAGTGCTTTCGATGGGAAAAATAATCCAGTATATAAATGTTAATTACGATATTCTGTTGCCAGTTAAAGAAAACGAGACATTAGGCATTCTTTCTAAGATAATTTTTTAAAAATTCTCCGTTGACAATGCAACGCTCTTCACGCAACTCAACAATTCGCATGCTCTGGCTTCAATTTTTTTTTTTTTTACTCAGGGGCGTTACCTTCCCCCACCCCTCCTTTTCAACGTAAAAAAGTTTATTTATAAGAATTAACTTACCCGAATTACACCACATCTACGTCTGTCAAATGACCGATAACACAAATACCGGTCCTTCTAGCTTCAAGCTTCTGTTTCTACCTGACCACTAAACACTTACACAGATAAGGTAGGAAGGTCCGGTAGAGAGACAAGCTAAGCTTTGTATTCAAGTATCGTGATGTGTCATGTGAAAAAGAAAAGGGTGCGGAGACCAGAAAAACTGCCCCTAGAGAGAAAGGCCTTCTATAAAAATAAATAATTTAGTTTGCTCATAGGAAATGAAAAATCCAATACATGACAAATAGCAACCTACTCGTATAATAGACCAAAGGCGGGATGACGTTAATAATGATTATAACAACGATGATGCCCAAAATGCGGCTTCTTTTTCTGGAGTCAGCAATTCTAACCTCCTTCGGAAAGCTGGTTACTCCTAAAATACAGACTACCGTGGTTTCAAGTTGTTCCACCAAGCAAATATTCATTCATTCATTCATTCATTCATTCATTCATTCTGTAGTCTGTCTTACGACAGGTCCGTAGCCTCTTCCAAAGCGAATTCTCCACAGAGTGCGATCTAGTGTTTCCTCTTTCAATTTCCAGTATCTTCTCTTTTCCTTAAGGTCATCCAGTAGCTGCTTACGTCTTCTCCCTCGTCTTACCGTCATTTCTATCCTTCCTTCTAACTTTCCTTCAGTCACGTGTTTCAGAAGGCAGTTTCTGCGCAACATGTGACCAATCCAGTTAGCCTTTCTTCTTTTTATTGTATGTAGGATATTCCTCTCCTCCTTGACTCTGTGTAATACTTCTTCATTTCCCACACGATCGGTCCAGCTGATCTTCTCCATTCTTCTCCAGCACCACATACGTTATAGTTTCTAAAAAAAACGACACAATGTTGTTTCAAAGCATTCACTTCCGTTTTGCAGCTCATACATCCCGCATAATAACTGAAGAAACAATCTTGAAAGTATGCAAGATTCGAGATTCTCACAGCGGTACTCAGAAACAGTCAAGTCTTCTGGTATGTTACACCGTATCGACTGGCATAGTTACCGGTGTTTCGGAAGGATATATTGCTTCCACTGTTAGGGATAAGCAGTTCAAGAATAAGCATAAAGCTCTTATTTAAATGTCATACCAATTTACCGGTCTGTAAGGCATAATATCCCAGGTGACTTGAATCTTCAATCTGGACACCAGTACAGAAGAAATAAACTGACGATCATAGATTTCACAACTGAAGCTCTGATCTAACAGAACAGACTTGTAGCCGTATATATAAACCACGGCGGACGTCATGTATAATATATGTACTTCATGTTGTGTTATGGACACTACACCCTGCCTTTCCTCTCGCATTACGGCGAATAACACTGTTACAGCTCCATTACCCTGGGATAAAATAACTTCTCCTCACAAGTACTTTGACACGTGTTTCCAGTGAGGTTCGACCCGAGGGTACGGTATACACATCGTCATGTTAGTTTCTACATAATAACCCGTAACAACTACAATAATATGCTGTTGAAATCATCTGAAGTCCTGTGTACGTATTGTTCCTCATTTCAGGCAGCTAATCAATTAAATGGGATTCCGGAGAATCAAGTCCAGAGGCAGTATCAGGCTCATCCCTAGGCTCGACCTTTTGAGAGCCCATACGTTGCTCTGACGACGGCCAAGACAAAGAACCAAGACTCGGAGAATGAAATGAAATCCTTCCTTCATCGTGGGCTACCTCTCGATCCACTGCGGATTGTACTCTCGGGAGATCCCACAAGACCGGTAATCAGACTGGGAGATTCCGTGAGGCTATCCAGACCACAACACCCCCGAAGTCTATGACATAACAGTTATTAATAGTCAGTTTGTAGGCCTCTGAACGCATTAATTAAAATTACAATACGCCTATTTATCTTACATACGTTGCAAGTTTGAAATAATGACATATCAAGCAGTCCGTGAGTGGGCTCCTGAATCCTGAAGATGAAGGCAATACAGTCCTCCGAAACGTCGGTACCTATTTACCAAGAGACAAGGCGCATCATCCGGAAGACTTGTATCTTTATCAAAAGTGTTCATCATATTACAACAAATATTATACGCACTTCCTGTTCCTAATATTATTTTCAAAGCAACTACAGTTTTCCACCTAAAAGGAGACGAAGGAAACGAGATCCCACATAGCCATCATTCGCTGGAACAGCCCTCCACAAACCACGGCCTGAAATGCAGTGAAAAGAGTACTGTAACGGCATGAAACTTTTTCTGCACAAAATGCACAACGAGAAGATCGTGCTCTTCTGTACATCTGCACGAATGTTTCAGCTTCGGAAACACTCGACTGCTTTCGGCTAAATTTCGTGCTGGAAGTCTGCACGAAAATTCGACGGGTAAATATTGACTTTGGTTCACATAGGCCAAGTGCAGAGTGTTATACTTGTACCACTGAGCTCTATGCTTCCATACACAAACTCTTCTTTTTCTTTAATATGAAGCAAAAGTTGTCAAAGAATTTTCGGAACTCTTCCACATAAACTTTTAACTTATGTCCCTACTCTTCAGATTATTATTAACGAAAGCATTTAAGAACAGAAACAGAGTGTTCATAACGGAATAAGAAAGTTGAGCGCGATTCTCCATCAGCTAAGTTTCTGACACTGAATCATCACCAACTTCTTCAGAAATGTTCCAACAACAAACAGCCGCCTCATCACAGCGGACAGGATAAAATGTTCAGTAAGAACGATATCAAAGTTCAGCCTTGGATTCTGAAACGTGTAGACGGTGACAGTACGAAGAAATTATACTTTGCATCCAACGAAAATTAATTTCGTCGCTAGTGAAATTACGGGATACGCTGTGGCGCAGTTGGTTTAGGCACTGCGCTATAATCCGGAAGGTAGCGGGTTCGATTCCCAATGGGGTCATTGGGATTTTCCATTAACTTAATCCCTCCGGCCGCACCATGGAGGCGGGTCGACCCAGCCTCTAACAGAAATGAGTACCAGAGACATCACCTGGTGGTAAAGGCGTCCGGTGCTTAGGGCTGACAACCTTGCTACGTTCGTGTGCCGACTGTCTAGAAATTTTGGAAGACTCAACCTTCGGGAGCCCTAAGGGCCTGTCCAGGCCTGTAATGGGATAGGGAGTGGAATTACTGTTGAATTTCGCGATTTCAAGAAAAGGCTTTTAGTATAATAACTGTCTTAAACTAATGGTGAAAGCATTTATTTGCACGAGGGCAATCTTTTGGATTTTCAGCCAATTAATAGCAATAATATTTACATTTGTTAACAACATTGTTGAATATATTTGCAAAATAGCAACATATAATAAAAAAAATATTTAAACCCAGAATTTCGTCTAAATAACGCCTCGAATCTCATCCACATTCATGAGCAGCTTTGAAAAAACCAGAAAAAGATTATCGGTATTAAAACCACTTCAAGCCCCAATTCAGTCCAAATGAGATTTAAAACTTCAATTACTATCTCTCTAAAAATACTGCGTCTCTAAAATACAGACCGTCTGTTTAACGTCGTTTAGGGAAGTAATAGCTGTTTTTTCATGAATGATACAAAACTCATAAACGTTCTTCAGGCAGAATACTGAGATTTGGTTCTTAAAGCAGTCACAATTATGACATGAATATTCTTACAACAGAAAATTTCTAATAGAACGTCATTCGAACAGTATGTAAATAACTTCCAACACTTTCAGTTTCATTCGCTAAATTAACCACATGACCAAATTATATGCCTGTGGGCCGCGGCACACTGCGTTAAGCAAACCTGCTTCATTTTACTGGCTTCATTTCCCTCTGCGACCTGCGATTAACGAGCTATATTAATTTCACCAACGCTTCGCAAGTCATCGAGCAATTATGTTGAAGCGGTACTGTAGACAATCTGAATTGAGAGCTTCCGCGGTATTCTTCAGTTCCTCCAGACAAATTCCGAATTACCTTGAATACATACACGACTGCTTACTCCACCATCGCTCCCTATTCATTATTCACTGTCACACAGTCACTCGACGCCATTTAATCTGAGTTACTGACAGCGTCGTAAAGTAATCTATAGCCCCAGATATGCTACGTAATTACATAGCCGATAAAGCAACGTTGCATATTATCGATAAGGGGTACGTTATACGTCGCTCGAAAGGACCAAATTTGCGTTTTCGCTTAGGTAAAAGAGCTTTTAAACGAAAGAGTTTGTAAAGCTTAGAAACATATAATTATTGTGCGTAACGAATTGGGAAGACGTGAAACGCAGCGGCGTGGATTAATTTAAGCAGTAGTCATAAGGCATAAATGACAATGAAACTGACCGCATTTGAAATTCGGTAGCGGTTCGCATACAAATCGCATACATACATACATACATACCTAAATGTTATGCTATAAAATCCTGTTGCACATTACAAACATGGCTACATATCACAATATGAAGGTATGTTTCATAACGTCCAGTTGGGGATAAACCTGTGTACAGCCTTGAAGATTTTTGACAAACGTTGACTTACAGTATGGTTATGAAAAAGTTTATTCGGGTAAAATAAACTGGCTTGCTGTTACCATCATATGTATCGTACCAACATAGCATACGAAGCTACGCTACAAATTACAATTGCACAGCCAGTGCGCAGTTCGCTAGAATGAAAGTTTCAACGCTGACGGTGTATCGGAAGCTGATTCTGTCTCATATTTCAGGAACCAGGAGAGCGTACGAGTCCTTTCTAGCACTTTACATGCATGAGCAGTAGTTATATACAGACATAAACTCGTCTGCTACATAAAGACAGAGAGAGAATTGTCTTCTGAAACTGCGTACATACGTTTCATCCAGACAGTGAGAATAGTAGAAAGAAAATTTTCCCAAACAGGAGAAGACTGGTCTAATGTAAACATGTACCAAAATGAATCATTTAATTTTCCGTTTAACTAATAATATATGATAATTTTTTGTAATCAGAAAAGGCATATAAAATAAAATACATTTTTTCTAGTAACTTCTTGCACAGGAAAGAACATTGTAACACATATACTTTCATTAACATTCAACAGCAGTCAAGTGAGAATTATTATGTTTCACGAGCTCCGAAAATTGTGCGCTTGTCATACGTGTACTGTGCATTGTCTGGATACCACGAGCTGCTCACCCGAAAGATGAAGCATTGTACTAAGCAGGATTATGTACACGGAAAGCGTATCTATCATACAATAATACGTCTACTAATGCTGATGATAAACTAGGCTCGTTAATACTTATTGGATGTGGACTAACAAGGTGCTTGGACATTGAACGATGACCAAAATGTCGATAAAGGAAGTCCATTAGCGTCTACATATTAGGTAACACTTCTCTGAAGAGCGATCCAATAAGCTGCTAATGGGAGAACTACAGTATGTTAAAAAAACTTTGACTTCAAAGCTGTTCAATGCGGTTTGTATGGACAATATGAATTCGGAGACATTGGGCACGTGTACGAATGCATTATCTAAGTTTTTTTAAAAGGTTTGATGATTAAAATTTCAGGAATTATAACAAGTATTTCCAATCTAGAAAACTTTAATCAAATTTATATAAATTAATTGTTTATTATTTATTATCTATACATCGTAACTATTTTGCATGGGGATGCCACGGGCCTTAAAAGTTTATTAAACTGAGGTATGCGAAACGCAATTGTCGTACGTAGGCAAAAATCCTAAAGAAACCAAACTATAATTTCAATAAACTTTATGTAAATATCTCCTATAATTTAACTTGGC
Source organism: Reticulitermes speratus (assembly GCA_021186555.1). Classification (NCBI taxonomy): domain Eukaryota; kingdom Metazoa; phylum Arthropoda; class Insecta; order Blattodea; family Rhinotermitidae; genus Reticulitermes; species Reticulitermes speratus. The sequence continues at coordinate 47,333,551 of JAJKFL010000001.1, forward strand.
AAAGAATACTTGAGCACGTAAAAGACCTCTCACGTCTTCTACAGGCTAAAGAAATGCCTTTTATTCGAGATGTCTTCGTGTCTGAAGGCTTTATAGCAAAAACGTTGACACAGCGGTAACGCGCATAAATCGTATTCGGAATGTATTGAGAGTGAATGCTGGGATAGTATTTCAAACAGGCCACAACCACTTCGTCCATTTTTACCAACTGATATTCGTGAACATCCTCAGCTATCTTAAGATTTATTTAATTCTCTGCACCTGATATAGTACCAATAAAAGAGAATGATGGTGGCAAATGATCATACTCCGACGCTCATTCATCTGCAGACGTTATACATACCATGTAGTTTCACGTGTGGTGGGAAGATGTTAATGAATATTATGAAAGAATCAAGAACGAGTCGGTCGTAGCATATTTCAAGAGATCACTCTGGCAATTTTCTGGATAAACTTCAGAAAATCACGTGGTTCTGAGCCGGATAGCCGTAGTCCGGCCAGTATTCGAAACGGCTACCCTCCACTCTTGTATTCTGAGCCCTCGGCTTGGTAATCGAGAGGAATAATAATATGGAGCCCCCTACACAAAATGTAGGGATTATTTTGAGCCTTCCTATAGAAGAGTAAGCCGCTATTAGTGTCACGTCTCCAGCGTTATCCTCCGCACAATCTTTGTCGGAGCACAAACACATCTTTCCAGCAATTCGATCTGACATTCTCCGAGGCGTCTTCGTGCTATACAACTGGATTACCGGCCTTAAGTTCCAAGACAATTAATTAGAAGAGATGGGACTATTGCCAAGATACTACATAAACAAATGTAAAGCAACAAAAGACGATAAAATTCGGGTCAGGAAACTCTGAACTTACTATCAATCGAATGAACGCACAGCTCTAGTCTGGTATCAAGTTCCGGCAGTCTGCATTCGAAAATAGTGCAGACGCCAAATGACTGTAAACAATTTGTTTACGATTACTCTTATTGTGACATTAATGGTGACTACGAAAAATCAGTGTCGCATTTAATTGCGTAAGACAGTGATATGTGTAGCGGAAGAAAGTGGCTAAATAGGTGAGACGACTTCAAAAAGACATACACAAGATTTGTAGCGAACGGTTACTGCATAGCATTAAAAAATGGCCACTTGATGTTACCGTTACATAGACAGAAATTACGTCATTTTGTTTCCTATGGCCTTATCTTCAAAACTAATACGTAAACATTAGTACTATTCCCAGCGAGACTTGCGAAGATTAAATATTTTATCGGTCAGCACACAGCGAGGTAGGTCAACTCTTGACAAAATTAAGTCTCAACTTCATGTAAAGCACCAGCTTGATTGTTGGTTGATGATGATGATGATGATGATAATAATATAAATAATAATAATAATAATAGCAATAAAGCAGTTCCTTATTTACATACACGCTGATTGAACAGGCTAAGGGCCAATTACATAGACAGCACAGGTACAAAGCGACGACAAAGAAAATAAAATCAGAGGCAGATCAGTGCCAAAAGTAAAAAGAGAAAGAAAGAATTGAAATTAATTTGAATTATAAGTCTAAGTTAAGAAGAAAACGAGAAAGATTTGGCCTATCGTATTTACAAAAAAAAAATTTTTAATCCATGACAATGAAAAGTTTGACAGCAAAATGCCACAGTATAATATATAATTCAATTAATTTTTTACGTGCTGACTTTACAGCCTAGTGGCCTGTTACAAAAATCAGCATTATTACACAAACATAACAACATAACAATCCCCCTCCCCTCAAAAATAGGGAAAAAGCACAAGACAGAATATTACAATACAGTTTTTATAACTAACAAATCAGAGTTGAAGGGAGAAAACCGTACGCTATTACACAGAATAGAGCGTCACTCCTGATAAGGCAGTTTAGAGGATAAACAAAGAACAAATGCAACGTGAAGTCTAATTAGCAGCAATAACTTGTTTTCTAAATTTCACGTTGTATTCACCGTGCATCTTGTTAACCAATTAAAAGTTTTATTAGACCAACATATGCACTATATTCTTATAACCAAGTCAATCACCCCTACATGTGGATGTACTAACTTTTTAAAAATTGAACAACAGATGTAAAGTCTGTGTAAAAAACTTTGACCCCCCTGAAGATGGCATGTTATAGGCCGAAACATATGTAGGGGTGATTGACTTGGTTATAAGAATATAGTGCACATGTTGGTCTAATAAAACTTTTAATTGTTTTCTAAATGTTTCGCCTCTATAAACCAAGTCGCGGTTGATGCGTCGTTCGATTCTCAGAAAAGGCAAGAATTTTCTCCAAGACGTCCAGACCAAATCTGGAACCCACTAAGTCTCATATCCAAAGGGAACCGGGAGGTGTTTCCTTGGGAGTAATACGATCGAGTCGTGAAACTAACCGCTCAGTTCCGAGGTTAAGAATAAGAGGAGTTATACGTCCACTTCCCGTTATGCTTTCATGGTACTCATAGCTTTCGATTTTGTCTTTCCGGCCGCACCCGTCCATACCGGCCCTGGGGCCTACCCAGCCTCCTATACAATGGGTACCGGGTCATTCTCGGGGGTAAAGCGGCCGGGGCGTGGCGTTGACCACCCACCCCCACCTAGCGTCGAGGTTAAAGAAAGAGTAGAGCTATACCTCTACTCTCACTCTGGGCCTTCATGGCATCTTCTAGGGTAAACTTTACCTTTATCTTTCCGACCGGTATCACTCCCTGCAGACATGTGTGTCCCTGAGAATACATTTGTGAAATAAAATGTACAGTTCTGCTGTCATTAGTATCTGGTTTTGGGTGTTTTAAAATGTTTCTTTAAGCTACTTTAAATAACCGACGAACATCCCCAATTGTGGCAACATAAACTTCAGCTCACGTTTTGAAGCGAAGTTTTCCATTCTTCTTTCGATCTCTTACGCTCAGGATTTTTCTCCTGCGTTTTTCAATGACAAGTTTCAGTTACGCAGTAGCCCATCTGAATAACGTTCAGTAGCTTCTAATGTAAGCCTTTCCTTGTATCTGAATGCTTACTTGTAAATCTGATGGGGGCTGTCTCCATGGTTACACTTCGGGCTGCAGTGCAAGGATACCCTTGGTAACTAACGTGACTTGAATGGAACTCCTCGCAAAGTGTAGTACTTTGCACGTGTTCTCTCCCTTCTTCGAGAAGACTTTCTTATTTTATTCTTTTTTTTGGAAACGCTCCCCCTCCAAACCGTACTTCGTGTGCTTAGAATCAAAGACTTGTGTCACATAAAAAAAAGAGTTGGTAGAAAAAGCGGAGAGGGGGGTTTGAAAGCGTTGTTCGATATACGCCTACGTGATTATTCGTCATAATCAAACAACTCGGTCCTTCGTGTTTTTATGTGGCTCAACGACGTTTGGTTACTTCTGGTATTCCCATGAACTGTGCCTCTAGTGACTTGCGCCGCGTGTAATCCAGACCGACAGAAATGCTGCACATTCTAAAAGGGCTTTTATTTTAGGATCCTTAAGTGTTCGTTCCAATGAGGACAAATATAGAGATACAATAATTGTTCAAACAACCAGATATAGTTGTGACAATTAAGAGGAGAATCAGGTGGGCAGGTCATGTCCAGAGAATGCCGGAAACAAGGAGTGTTAAGAAAGTTTTTTTTTTAGGAAAACCTGATGGGAGAAGGAGAAGAGGTCGCCAGGAAAAGATGGCTAGATGACTTAGAGGAGGACCTCAGAAAGCTAGGAGTTAAAGGATGGAGAAGGAAGGCTGAGGACTGAGAGGAATGGAGGCATGTGGTCAAGAAGGCCGAGGCCCTACATGGGCTGTAGCGCCGACCAGAAGAAGAAGTGTTCGTTCCAGCACTATCATTTCCATAATATTTCAGTCCTGAGACACAGCTGACATTTTAAACGTAGATTTTAGCTTAACAACTTCCTTCATATGTGTATTACTTCGACCAATACACCCTACATTACCTGTTACTTGTATATTTGGTCACAATCTGCAAACTGACCTGCACACTCAAACTCTTACTGACAGGCTGGTCTAAATGTATGAACAATCTGCAGGCACCACTAACACTTAAGAGAATAAGAAAATAAGCTGGAACAGGACAGATAATATCCGCACAGCGAAACACTTCTGGTGCGTGCGCACAACCACAATAACACTGGTAACAGCGGTAACCAACTATGGTAGCAAACTAACCACAGTAACAGTGGTAACCAACTATGGTAGCAAACCAACCAAATTAACAATGGTAACAGTGGTAATCAACTACGGTAGCAAAGTAACCATAGTAACAATGGTAACAGTGATAATCAACTATGGTAGCAAACCAACCAAATTAACAATGGTAACAGTGGTAATCAACTATGGTAGCAAAGTAACCATAGTAACAATCGTAACAGTGGTAATCAACTATGGTAGCAAAGTAACCATAGTAACAATGGTAACAGTGGTAACCAACTATCGTAGCAAAGTAACCAAAGTAACAGTGGTAACCAACTAAGGTAGCAAAGTAACTATAGTAACAATAGTAGCAGTTCTAACCAAAGTTAACAATAATGACAAGAACACTGGAAAACTTGTTAATCAAGCTAAAAATGGTAAAAACAAGTGGTAACTGTAGTAACCCTGGTAACATGGTAGCAAAGGTAAGAATAATAACCATAGTGACATTGGTAACATTGGTAACCAACGTAACCATGTTAGAAAATTAATGGTATCGTTAGTAGCCAAGGTAACTGTGGTAGCATAGCTAACCCCAGCAACAATAGTAACCTTGGTAACAAATTAACCATGGTAACGTTTGTAACCCAAGAAGCCATTAGTGCACGTAGGTCTTCACGTAACGTGTGTTATTTTTGCCCGATTTTAATCAAAATTGTGGCAATAAATTTTAGCAAGTATCATCTTCACGGAAATGCGTCCGGTGAAAGTCAAGGTAGGCTACTTCATGAGGAGAGACGGATGGACAGACATGACCAACGCAATTATGGCGCAATCGCTCTGTGAACGTGACCGAAAAGCTGATTCAGAGAAATTCCACCAAATACAAATTGGGTCTTCTGTTTCTTTAAAATTCTTTATCTTTCTAAGTACCAGTCAAACAAACCAGTGTTTCAAGTTACTATTCCATGACAGATAAGTATTTTAAAACTTTATGGAATCTCACCTTATCAAGAAATTCCCTGGGTTTGTGTAACACTGAGTTTCAACACCAAAATTCTGCCACTGGAATCCAGTCCATAAATTTACAATATTTCTTGAGATATATTGTTGTAATTCTATTTTTCCTACACCGAACCTCAGATCTATTCATTAACGATTATAAAATGGAAGAGAAAATCTAAATTTTGTGCTCTTGCCACGCTGTCGCCATGCCTTTTATTGAAATAATACTTGGATTAAATACTACTCACACATTTATCATCACACAGTAATTACGAGCCGTATTTTCCCTTGTTGAATTCTCTGCTCACAAAATCTCGCAGCTCTGAGCCTCCGACTTTGTCGATTCGACAGGCTCTCTCCATCATGATAAGCTTTCGTACGAAATTAGTGGGATTTTATACAAAGTTAAAAATTTGGATTCTAGTACTAGTATTAGAGCGTTAGACAAATTTCCTTCAACTTCGTTTGTCACGCAGAATTCTACAATTTTATACAGAAACGAGATTCTGTAAAAATTTTGATGCAATATAAATCACATTCTACTAAGTTCAGCTGTCACATGGGTAGTTACATCAAAGATGTGTAACTTCACAAAAATGTTTAAACGCGAAGTACTCTGATAATTACGATGGCCCTTATAGTTCAATCGTTTTGAGGAAATTTATTAACGCCGGAGATGAAACCTAAAATAGCTCAGCGCCTGAGAAAATGATCCTTTCCCACAGTGTTACATGGTTTAACAAATCCACTGTAGGAAGGTTCTGGGATTTCTTCAACTTGGTCGGATAAGTTTAACAACTCAATTCTACCGAAACGGTCCGTCTGGTTTAGATCAGAACCGCTCGTCATCACCAGCACCAGAAAGAAATAGAAACAGAAGTTTCGAAACCCGTTTCAGAACATCCTTACAAATCGAAGAACTTTTAATACAGTTGAGGTTTCAGCAATTACTGTAACATCTTGAAGCAGTGGAGCACGTGACCTGTTGGTTCGACATCTTTTACTGCCACGTATCACACAAATCTGAGCACGATACTGACCTAAAGACGCCTTCAATGTGGGGCTTCTAAGAGTATATACAAACACACAAGAACATCTAATTAGAGTGTTTTAATCATATTTCAAGTAAAAATAAACAATTTCTAACATAATGTTTAGATGTATATTATTTGATCATTCTCATACTAGATTTTCGGGTATTAGCATGTTTCATAATTCTTAAATTGTTGTTTTTGTTTTTACTGTTCATATTATTGATGTTGTTCTCACTTAAAATCAATTTATAACTTGATTTCCGAAACACCTACACCTGTTTCGTCAAGTCTGTCCGTTTGCATGGTTCATGTAGATGCACGTTCAAAATGATTAGTGCGTCCCTGTCACCACGGCATGGCGCGTCCTCGGGTTGGGGATGGAGGAACGGCCTCCGAATATGGAGGGTAGCTGCGAATATGCAGTCGCGGACAGCCGACAAGGGTGGTCCTCCAGCTTGGGGGTTGGGCGAGGTGCTAACAACTCCTCACCGTAAAAATTACCATGTTATGAAACACCATACAGAGCACGTTCAAACTAACTACGCGGTTGAAGTCAAAAGATGCAGTCATTTCGATCTTGGTTTAGTTTCATAAATTTAAAACATCATAAATATTAATATGGTACGGTTTGTGTTGCGACATCATGATCTACTGAACTACAAAAGGGTTCTTTTCAAGACTCGCATTTTTATAAAGCTTATGATTCGCAATGGCGGCAATCTCCTTTGTTTTCATTCATTCCCTCTCAAAAAATTGTTTTTAACAAAACACTAAAGTTAAAAATTGATAGTGCTGCCTCTACCGGAAGCCATGGGGAGTACATATTAGCTTCCCTTGGTCTCCGGTGGTGGCAGAACATGATCGTAAAGGCTTGAAACAGCCCTGCATATCAGAGGAAGTTACAGGCTCTAGAAAATTATCCTTATACCCAGCATTCAGTTATGCCCATCAGATTCTACCATTCCCTTCAAACTGTGCAGAACACGATTTCCGACAAAATCCCGTTTGTTGTGGCCATCAATAAGGTGTAAGGAAAGACGTTTAAACACGCTGGAATACATCAACCATCGTTCATCCCTCCCCCCACTTCAAGGCCAGCACAATGTGGCATTTTCACGATCTTCTTCATTTGAGAACGTCGCTGTTGTAATTATTGAATGTCGAAAACGTATAGAAAACGATATATTTATAGCATCAAATATTTCATATCGAGAAGTGCTTTTAAAGCTTCAATATACAAATAAATAAAAGTTGATTAAATATTTTATTGTTTCTACGTGCGAATTATTCGCACTGATACAACTATTCTTTTCTAAAGGATCTAAATGAGCCTTCGCCTCTACCTTCCGATTTGACGTATTGTACTCGTAATAAGACTATTACAGCAGGCCTTATGGTGCGTACAAGAATACTACGCATTATCATAATCAGTACAAACAATCTCGCATTGCCTACTCAGGATTACGTGGAACTACGGAATGTTTGGGTTTCAGTGCTTCGTCACCTTCGATTTACAAAACGACAATAGGAAAATCCAAGAAACTCTAAAAGGTATTTGAACGTAAAATATCAGCCCATGATTGTAGGAAGGCACAAAAATCATCACAACGAGAACACGGCGAAAACCCCTTAGAAACCAGTAATGTGGTTTGTTTTAAAATTTTACCAGTGGACTTAGTACACTTCTCCGCCCTTGGCGTAGGTCTGTCTACAGAATTAAGAACAAATCACAAAATCAGTCCTCCTAAAATATGGCAAATTTTAAACATTTGTGAACGGCAGTAAGGCATCGATGTTAAATAACGAAAAAGTAAAAGCAGAAGTATTTCGGGATATGATTGCTATCATTCTCCAGCACAATCCATGGGCACGCATCCTGCCTATTTAATCCACCCGGGGGGGGGGGGGGGGGGGGGGGGGGGGGGGGTAAACAACCTGAACAACTGCACTGTAAAGTGTAAGCGGTATTTGGACGTAAGATAGAAGACATACAGGATGACAGAAAAAATATATACACAAAGAAACACGTCATAATTTTTACATCTGAAGAAGTACTGTAAGGATTGACATATGAAGAAGGACGAGACAGAAGGTATACGCAGCGCGCAAGAAGGACATATGGAAGGCGCATGAAAGTCGGTTGCAATTCCTGAACAGAAGATAGCATTTGGGAGACCTCAGTAGAGAAGGGACAACAGAATTACATTAAACTGAATATTGGTGTGACATACATACAACTGGCTCAAGATAGCGTCCAGTAACAGGCTCTTTTGACACTATTTCTTGAACAGTAGAGCAGCTATACGTTTTCAAGAAAGACACTGTTCCACGCTATCAGATCTTTGGAAGAACTGAAAAATATCGTGCCACGATGAGCGCTTCCGATAATCCTACCAGAGAAATAAAACCGGAAAAGCAACAACAGCGATAATATTCTGGGTGTTTCTTGTTCAGTCCCGATTAAGCATACTTTTATTCATTCCGCTCTCATGACAGTCTGCTTTCCTTGCGTGATGCTTCCAATACAGCATGCTTCAGAGTTTCTTGTAGCACTTATGACTGCTGCATATTAGTGCATCCCCTGTAGGTGGGCGATTTGTAGCTGACAGAGACGTCATGCGTCCGTCAACAGCAACACGCGTCACTCAACCCCAAGCACTGTACTTTCTGCCAACTTGATCCCCTCTTCAGCGCGGACAAGACAAGCATAACGTACACAACTGCAGGGCTACAGCGTTAATGCCCAGACTATGATACTGTATCTTTAAGTTAAACCAAATAATGCGCAAGAATTATTAACAACGTAAGGTATATTTGTAACCCCTACATACGTTTCGGCAATCAAGTTGCCATCCTCAGGTGGCGTTCATCAAAGAATCACAGGTATCTATGGCATCCAGATACACATACATTTGGCATTATAATGCAAGTACACATGCCGCTCACAATATTAAAATGAATAATGCCTATAGTCATAAAACTAAATATTAAGAGCAAATAATACAATGCGCCCCTTGAGGATGGCATCTTGATTGCCGAAACGTATGTAGGGGTAACAAATATACCTTACTTTGTTAATAATTGTTGTGCATTAGTCAGTTGGACCGATCGTGTGAGAAATTAAAAAGTATTACACAGAGTCAAGAAGGAAAGGGATATCCTACATACAATAAAGAGAAGAAAAGCTAACTGGATTGGTCACATTTTGCGTAGGAACTGCCTTCTGAAACACGTGATTGAAGGAAAGTTATAAGGAAGGATATAAATGACCGGAAGACGAGAGAGAAGACGTAAGCAGCTACTGGATGACCTTAAGGAAAAGAGAAGATACTGGAAATTGAAAGAGGAAGCACCAGATCGCACCCCGAGGAGAACTCGCTTTGGGAGAGGCTACGCACCTGTCGTAAGACAGACTACAGAATGAATTAATGAATGAATGAGTTGGTTTAACGTAAACATATGACAAAATGCACGGTACATATAACATAAAATACGATACTGTATATTAGTATGTCATGGAATTGTGCCATTATTTATCCTCTCTTATTTAACGTCAACATATTAAGTCAGTAAACTATATATCATGCGAGAAATGAGAGCACGAATGTTAAACAGGAGTAAAGAAGAGGATCTGAGGACACAGGATTTATATTCTAATATATGCTCAATGTTCTTCTTATAGAATTTACACCAAGACTGACACTCACATGAAACAGGTGACAATTTTATATGTGTGTATTTATACAGGAAACGGGGTCGTAAAACATCCTGAACTCAAAGTTAGCAAGTATTCTCATAATTCTCAGCTTCTCTTAACTTCTTCACGAAAATAACTTTGAAATGTTAATATTTCCTATATTAATAATATGCCAATAAATTGAATACATAAGCCTCTATAAAGAACGTTTCCCCTTTCTAGGTTGCAAAATCACTCTTTTAAAACCAAAACATAATTCCAAAGATACAAGGCCTCGTGATGCATCTGAAGCAAGAAGGCATGTAACTAAAAACGATCGCATTAAACTAAGTAAAGCTTCAGTTGCACGCGCTATTGCCATGTTCATAAATTTAATAGAATACAAGCTGAAGTTACCCCCGTATCTAGAAAACACACCAAGCACTGGTATCGAGGAGGTGGAGGGAAGCTTCACGCAGTTGCTAGGCATGGTGCCCATTCACTTTCTTTTCAATATACTCGGTATTTAATTAAGTTGGTAACCCTGCTGCCTCCTAACTTAAGTTACCGTTTCATCAAATGGAAATACGTCTTGCCACACCTACAGTTTTCAACCTGTCGTTCTACACGAATACCCAACAGGCCACGACAGTTCGTCCTCATTTCCAGTTTACAGCGTGTAACACCTCCGTCGCCTTATTACTCCTAGGTCACTGCACAGCGTTAAACCTCTGAAACACAAATTTAACCGAAACAATATATAAAAGTACAGTATCCACCTTACAGAAAACAAAATGTGTCTCCATTTTAAAGCCCAACCGATTCCATGCTGTTGAAGAAAACAATTGCTGTGAACTGTGAGAATCACAGAAAAAAAAGGTAAATGAGGTATGCGAGCTTTGGCTGGGTTCTCTTACTGTTAAGCGGATTGTACACGTAGCAATGACTGCCGTTTAATGGGTGGGTAATCTAGGAGGCAACCGGACGCCTGGTATATATGACACACTGCATGACAACTAACCTGAAGCCTTCTCTGCCCTTTAAGACCATTTTTATCCTGAATCCTTTGAATAGAGGACACACACAAAAGAAATGTGATCACATTTTTGTCTGTGACAGATAAGAAGGTCAGACCCCCAGAACAATCTCATAGGAACACCACAATATGATCGGTTCCTATGGGCATATGGACAGCTATGATTATAGTAGCATGACAAGAGGCGTGGGGTACTAAAGGCAACACGAGGGGGGCCCTTCGGAAGGGGACGAAGAACGTATATTTCTGACTGATCTCATCGAATTCGATACAACTTAAAATTCGACGTGATGGTGGTAGTAGTAGTAGTAGTAGTAGTAAGTAGTAGTAGTAGTAGTAGTAGTAGTAGTAGTAGTAGTAGTAGTAGTAGTAGTAGCAGTTCTAGTACATATTTTCCACGTTTTTCAAAACAACGAACGTGTGTGTATCTGATCGGGTTGTAACGGTTGAGGAAGGCAGAGCCAAACGTACGTTACTGGAGTCATAAGCCTTAAGAAACCAATGTCTAAATGACAGGACATACCGGCAGTAGACCATGATCATCTTTATCCTTGCACGTAATATTAATGCACTGTAAACATGCTGACGTTATCATCCCCAATCACGTGTAAACAATAATAATCATAATAAAAAGCAAATGCAGAGTATTTCAACCATATGACAAGAGACCACATCATATCAGCGTGCCCAAAATTGTCAAAAGAACAAAGTATAAAGGTACATGATAGTGTGTGCTTAACTACATTTTAACCTGTGCAAAGAAATAAGGATAAAATTAGAAAGAAACACTGGTATAAACATATACTAAACTCAGTAAATGGAAGTCATGAAATTAATTCACCATATTGTAGAATCAACGAGCGAAATATGACAGAATCGTCCCCCACAATAAACCCGACATCACAATCCGTGATAATGAAAAAGGAACATGTCTGTTAATAGACGTGGCAATTTCAGGAGATAGAAATGTGATCAAGAAAGAATCCGAAAAGATTTTAAATTATAAAGACCGTACAATTGAGATAGAGTGCATGTGGAATGTAAAAACAGAAGTGAAGCCAGTAATAACAGAGGACCATCTCAAAAGTATTCAGAAAACATCTGAGCAAAATGCCTGAAAAGCAGGACATCAAAGAACTACACAAAACAGCCATACTGCGCACTGCACACATACTTCGGAAAGTACTGATAAAAAAGTACAAAACTTTTTTTTTGTTCACCCTACAACAGGCCATGAAGGCCCAGAGGACGAGCAGAGGTATAGCTCTACTCTTTAACGTCGGCGCTAGAGTGCAGTGTGTGTGGTCAACGCCACGACCCGGCTGTTTACCCCCGGGAAAGAGACCCGGTAGCCATTGTACAGGAGGCTGGGTCGGCCTTGACGGGTGAGGAAAATCTCGCCCCCACCGGGATTCGATCCTCGGACCGTCCAGTCCGTAGCGAGTCGCTATGCCAGACTACGTTATCCCCGCTCATGTACAAAACGTTTATCATGGGAAATAACATTACATGTAGGCCTGCCATATATTGTAACCACAGAATATATCCAACATTATATACCGTTGAAAAATGTTTTTTCAGGTATATACAGTATTTGTAAAGGCCCTGTACAAAAGTGATAACAAAATGATAATAATACGAGGGTCGGTACGGAAGTAATGCCTCCTACTTTTCCTCAAAAACTATAATTACATTTATAGCGAAATTTGCATATATTATGGCACATTCTTTACACAGTTGAGATTATTTTTCCACAAAGTCACTATCAAAACACTTTTTCCACTTTTGCGTGTGACGTTGTATGGCGTTCGCGTAAAACTTTGCTGAAGCGTCGGAGCTCTTCACGACGCCGTGTTTAGCTCGTCGTCATCCGCAAAACGGAGTCCTCGGAGTGCATCCTTCAGGGCACCGCAAAAATGAAGTCGGAGAGTGCTTAGTCGAGACTGTAGGGACGACAAAGGCTTGATTCATCTTCCTGTTTGGCCGAACCCTTCGAAATCGCTATTTTAACTTTTGTAGTTCTGCACATGTCGCCCTCGGTGGACTAGTGGTTAGCGTGCTCGCCCAAGGTTCGCGGGTTCGATCCCGGCCGAGGGCGATGGATTTTTAAGGGTAATAAAAATCCGGAGCACCACTTCCTTCGGAGGGGAAGTAAAGCCGTCGGTCCCATGTCGTAGATTTACGGCATGTAAAAGAACCTCCGGGCATGAAGAAGAACCAGTAGTGTCCGTAAGCAAAATTCAAAGCGGCCATTTCTCACCCAAGTCTCCTGACTGCCTGCCAGATGGCTCTGGCAGTCTCATCAGGATCGAGCAAAAACTTGTGCGGGCAGTGAGCCGGTCACTCACTACAGAATGCACACTTACCGACCAGGAAACCTTCGGGATGAAATCCCAAAAGAAGGAGGCTCTGGCCCACCTCGGGCTGTAACGCCATGGAAGAAGAAGAAGAAGAAGAAGAAGAAGAAGTGTCTGCACATATCGCTCTGAATTAACTTTGACACTTCTTTTAAAAAATTCCACTAACAACATTCCTTCAGAAATCTGCACTTTGAATTTGTTCTCCCTCATCCTCCGTACAGTCCCGATTTAGCACCCTCCGACTTCCATATTTTTGGCCCCCTGACGGACGCACTCCGAGGACGCCGTTTAGCTCCGACACTTCAGCAAAGAGTTTTATGCGACCGGCAAACAGCTTCTCATGCAAAGGTGGCAAAAATATGTTGATAATGATGGAGACTTTGTGGAAAATAATATCAACTTTGTAAAGATGTGCCCATGATGTGTGTAAATTTTATTATGGTTTTAATTACAGTTCCTGAGATAAAAAATTTTAGGTATTACTTTCGTACCGACCTTCGTAATATGGGAGCCAGGGTAGCCTAGTCGGTATAGTGACTAGACTGTGGGCTGGGAAGTGCGAGGTTCCAATCCCGGCGGAGGCAGTAGACTTCTCTCTCCTCCAAATCGCCCAGACAGTTTTCGGAGCCCAACCAGACTCCTAGTCAATGGGTTCTTTCTCAGGGATAAAGCAGCCACGGGAATGATGTTGACCACTCACCTCCGTCTAGCACCAAGGTTATAGAATTAGTACAGCTACACACCTACTCCCCCTATATGCCTTCATGGTGTGGACAGTGACAACTTTACTTTTAATAATAATAATAATAATAATAATAATAATAATACATCGTGTCAGTAATATGACAAATCCATTTCCTTGCGTTACTTAACCCTTTAAATCCCAGCAGCTACTTTATGTACCACCAGATTTAACATCAAAAAATTCTACGTACTGCGCACAGAGTGTGTTTGTGTATTTTGTATAAATCTCATAATAAACAGATATTATTTCCCTATATGCCTACAGAATTAACTGATTGTTTTTATAAACGGTGGTGGAATGTGTCTCCTGCGCGGTACGAACTAGATCGTTATTTGTAATTACATGTTAATTTTCGTTTCTAAGGGTTAACTTGTATGACTTCATTGCACTATTAATGTACTTACAGATTTTACAAATTCGATTATGGGCTGTAGTGTTTTAGTCCACATCCACTTACCTGAAACAAAAAACACAACAGCGTAAGTAAAAACAGCACAAGCAGCTGTAAATCAAAATCTTATAATAAACTGCACAGAAGATAGTTGACGGACAAGAACTCCGTGAACTGTAAGAGGATAAGTGACTTCTATACCTCAGCACCGTACAGAAAGCAAAGAAAGGACTGGTAACTGCAAAAGACGCCATGCGTTGCTGTTAATTATAAGTTGGGTAGCTCACTTAGTACAATGACTAGCGCAGAGCTGGGTGGCCGGGGTTTGTTTCCCGCCCAAAACGAACTGCCGTGCCCAGCCAGCCTACACACGGTCATCGAGGGATCCGTTCTCAACATGAATCTGACCATTCACCGAGGTTAAGAATGCGTGGAGCTATATTTCTACTCCCTCATACGTCTTTATCATGGTGTGGTACTTCATTAAGCACGTAGACTTCTGTAAACGTACTGTCTTTTACCTTGTTAAGTCAAGATTAAGATGCAGAAAAGTATTTGATGTCCTTAATATATGTCGACTTTTCACGCGCAACATGGACACATGTGCCCAGCATTCTACTCGGATGGTCGCCTTGCCATGCCGCGCTGCTCCAGGAAATGACAGTCACGAAACTGCCTTATTTTTTCATCTGTTCACTGGTTTGGATAAATTCACGGCATGGTGGAAGATGAAAGGAGAACTGCTATTTTCTTGACGCGGCGAGGAGTGCTGTTTGAGCAAATACCTCAAGGTGTATTCTTAAGAAGACTGGTCAAAAGCCGTCAGCGAAATTAATCTGTACTAATAACAATTGGAACAAACGATCTGCGTAACTCCGTACGTAAGGCAGGTTGGACGTCAGTTTCATTGTGAAATGTGAGGCTTTCATAGCGGTATTAAGGTCACAGTCTTGTGGTTTCGACGCCCTTTGGAGTTGAATGGCAATGCTTCGGAATTCAGGGTAGATTTTGTTACTCGAAGGACAGATAAAGCATTTTCTGCCAAAATGCTGCTAAACGACACGGCATCACATCCCGCACCGCACCAATGTACTCTTGGACAATTTCGCTGTTTAACCATACAAGATTCACCGTAATAACCCCAGACAATATAAATACAAACGACCAAAACATATACTATTGTAATCCACTTCGCCATCCAACATAATGTTTTTTTTTTGTAGTTTTTTCACTAATATTATTTTCATATTTCTTTTTCCCCTATTTATAACTTTAAGATTCATGTACTCATTTTAGTTCAATTGGTTACAGGTACAATTTTTGTTATGTTCCTTGTACATTGTTCATGCTGTTAATTGTAATCTCCGACAAATAATTTAAAAAAAAACAGACAATTCGTCTGTCTTATGCACTATTTGGTAACTACTGTCATATATACATCAAGTTCCAACGAGCACGCAAGCGAAGATTCTGATAGTGACAGCTATCATGTCTTTTAATTTGCAGTCCGAAGTTATCCAGCCCCCATCTTGACCTGGACATCAGCTTCAGTGTTTTATTCGTGTTCTGCCTTTGCTATGGAACAAAGTGGTAAAATCTCGAAACGGAGTCCTTCAGCAAAAGGTAAGCATAAAAACTCAGTTCGCCTTATAATACAGGGAAAGAGAAACATACTAATTCTCTAATAATCATAACAATAATAATAAAGTACTAATGTAAAAGTACAAAACACTCAACATGGGAGACAGCAGTACACGTGCCATGAATTCTAACTACAAAATAGCTGCAACACTATATACCCTAGAAACATGGTTTTTTTCAGGTATATGTAATTCTAAACCCCAGCAAAAAGGTGATAACGTATAATAATAATAATAATAATAATAAGCCCACATTAGCTATCTGTCAGAACCGAAAAACAGAAAACGTATGTTAATTTTCTATAATCTTGTGACAATTCAGCATTTATTACACTTCACTGTTTGTTTTGATGCTATGAGAAGGCGTTTTCTCATTGACATGGTCAACCCAGCAATAAAGAAAGTGTAACTAATTAGGGCCTACTGTCCACAATTAGACAGAACAAGAAGTTCTGGGAATAATTATGACCTATCTTTTAAATCAAATGTTGCATTCCATGTGACCAGGCTAGCAGTATTTAAAAATTAATAATTATCCTTTTCAGCGTAATTTCCACTAGCACGGATTCCCGCCGCATTGGATGCGTCAGGCATAACGTGGAAGTATCACAATGTGGCAGAGTTTTTAAACTCTTAAGATGTAATCAATATTTCACACAGAATTTGTTTATGACGGAACTCCATACAAAATTTCGCGTGCCTCTCTACACAGTTCATTACTTACCGCAGTCGGGCTGAGAGAGAGAGAGAGAGAGAGAGAGAGAGAGAGAGAGAGAGAGGAAGAGAAAGAAAAAAACCCGCATGGTCGCCATCTTTTTGTTTTATAGCCTATACACATTACCTGAAAAAAGCACATTATTTTTCGAATACATATTACCACACAACATTTGACAACAGTACTTCAAGTGCCACTAACATCACTTCCACCTACAAGTTGGTACAGCCGACATGCGAGTATTATTGAAGGTAGGAAATTAAACTGTATAACGGAAAGGTAATTTCTACTGGCACCATGTATATACAGGTTTCACTATAATCCGCCAGATGGTTCAAAAGATATCGGGGGGGGGGGGGGGGGGGGGGGGGGGGCCGGCGGACGGCCATGACGCCACCATGGTCTTTGTTATCATCGTAGAGCGTGCAACGCAGCCTAAACATCAGACTTTATCTAAGTATGCCTTATGAAAAAGATTTTACCTACAATTATGTGAACTACGCTTACTCAACTACCGGCACAATTTCTGCAATGATACGATGCAATACCCTCATGTTGGCAACACTGTACGTCATGTTTCACGTGCAAAAACAAGAAACACGGCACTCATGGGCCCTGACTATTGTACTACATGTCACAAGCAATTGATTGATAATCGGTAAATGGGGTGAACTAGTTTAGAGGGTGAGAGTAATAATTGGAGAGTGGCTGGCGTCACAATTTATATCGGACAGCTCAACATGATATCAAACTCTGCGCTAGACAATGGTGTTTTATTCATGTGACAACGAATATCTAAATTACTGTCACTGTGTACTACCCTTGCCTCATCAATACAAGCCCTGTTTCCCAAGCCAGCTTAATAAATACTGTTTATTTTCCTGCATCCTGTCACCCTATATGACAGTGGTTCCCAAGCTGTATTTCCATGGGTGCTGCGAAAACATGGCATTCTGTGACAGGTTACCACGGTTCCTACTGTGAAACACAGAAACCCGGGTATCAAAGAGGGTTTCTTACAACTTCCGAGGGTCATTTCTGTTATAAATGTCTGGCAGTGCAAACCGAAAGTTGAAAGCAGCCAATGCCAAAGTACGATTATAAACCAGCTCCATCCACTTACATCGTCGCAATCAATCTGCCGAAGGGAATTTCTCTCATTCTGGATGTTATACGAGCATAACTAGCTAACTAACTAAATAACTGACTAATATGAACCAGAAGCCTTCTTACATAACAAACAATTCCTCGGTTAGGTCAAAAAGTGTCCCGCTGTTAATAGAACGCCAAGGTTCGGCACCTTGTAAACAAAAGTCAACCGTTTATCTCTATTCTGACACAAATCACTTCCACGCCCTCCAACGCCATTTCTTCGACATCCAGTTTAACGACAGCTCTCCATTTACGTTTGGGTATTCTACGTGGTCTTTTCCCTTAGGGTTTCGGATTAAAGCTTCGTATGTATTTACCTTTTCTCCCATAGTGCTACACGCACCGTCCATCCCACTCGATGTTTCGTAAAGTTACAAATGTTACGTGCATTACGCATGGAAAGAACTCAGTCATCTGATGTAACAGTAAATATTCTGAGAATTTGCAAGAAATAAATAAGGAGTAGGCCTATATGGCTAATCTGTTTAAGGGCAGAAACACGAGACAATAGCACCTACGTGTAATAAGTAACAGTATTGCCACAGCGAACTGGCTGTTAGAGTTTTCATCCAGACTCCAGAATCATTTTCAGTGGAAAAACAATTCTTACACTAATCACCTTCCTTAAAACTGGAACTGGAATCGCTCAATCGGTGCAGTGACTTAGTTACGGGATTGAAGTTGAAGGAACGGTGGTTTGATTCTCGGCAGAGGTAACGTTTTCTCTCTTCTTCATAACGTCATAATCATCGCTGCGGGCCATCCAGCCTCCTATTTCGTGGGTGTTGGGGATATCCTATTTTAATCAAAGCCTTGCTCAAATACACTAGGCCGTGTCCTTACAATTGTTATGACATATTACTCTGGTGCATAAATTACTAATTCTAAACGCTCACCAGCAATTAATAGCAATATACAAAACTTAAACGAAATGAATTTAGGCACTTTGGAGGGTAAAATCTACCGGTGTTGATCGTCATGTCGCAGCAAATCCATCGTCGTTGTTTGAAGCCTATGTGGCAGAAAAATTCACAATATTAGCGAGATCCATATGAGAACTTGAAAGCGTCGCATCAATGGAATTTATGTACCTTCTGCCAAACCTTTCACCGGCATAGACATGAAGCTGTATGTCCACAGTGAGAGAAACCAGACATGTTCTTCGTAAAATACCTTAGCACTACAGATCATGTAGCAACACTTGCTACAGCACGAAAATGTTATTAAAATAAAATCAGACCCGCTCACTGACATATTAATATTTTTTATTTATTCACCGGAATTACTAATTACTTTTTTTCAGAAGTTTTGAATATAAGTACTATTTTTTCTCTCTCTTTTTAGGCGCCCAAAGAGCGAAGTTATTAAATTTTGTATTTACTCTCAAAGGAAAGAAAATTCGTTAGTTCTTTCCCTACCGGAAAAAAACTCATCGCACCACATAAAGTATAACAGTCGCTGTGAATACGCAATAAAATGGGGCGTGTGTGCTCCGTTTGCGTGTATTGAGTTCACAGCATGATCTCGAGTTCTTATTTTTCTTTACTGTCACAGAATAACCATATTTTAAACCTTTTCCATGATTATTGGCTACTTTAGAAAGTAATTTTTATATTCCCTGACAAAACTTTGTGTTATCAAAGAAGCATACACTGTTCATCGTCTAACACAGACACTATGTATAGTTCCTTACACTGTGCCCGACATGTGTCGAAATTTTCATCCACTGTCAGGGGCTTCGTTATGTTTGTATTGTAACGGAACACTCTAAGATATACGATAAATAACCGGATGCATCAAAAGAACTCCCTAGTATAAATACGATCGCGCCGTAACTGTAACTATTTTGGCCTAACATGTACACCGGTACTTCAAAAAGCAATGCATAAGAATGCTCATAAATTATTATATGAAACAAGGAAAGGAATAAATGAAACCCAGTGTAAACAAAAGGAAGCCCCTGATAATGACACAAAATGGTTCGAAATATGTTGGGCGTAGTGCCGGGAGTCAAAATAAATACATTGGTTGTAGCAGACGGCGAACGGTACCTATCCAGAATAAAGAAAAATCCAAGGATATTATGTACGTCTGTAACATAACCTGACTCGTCAAATGATGTATACGTACATGCATGTCTGTCACAGTATCAGAACAATTTGTTGACTGGACGAAAGATGTTTCTTTCACTTTAAAAGACACGTGCTTTTGTTGGGCATTTTTGCCACCTTTTCAAACAACATTCCATCATACTTTCAGCTTCTAAACACTCCCCTTTTGTGTCTAGGTTTCAGTGCATATAAATTCTCTTCACGCTCTATCTAAACTTTTGTACGCATTTTTTCAATGATACTCAGACACGTAATCTTTTGAGTGGACAAGGAATACAAGTACGATAGACAGGTCAAGATAGGAATCTGGGACTCGATGAAGATGCGACTGGGCGTGCAAAAAGTGCCTGTTTTCGCCTCAGATGAATATTGTATGTCTGTCTTTTTCCACCCTATAACATGCCATGAAGGCACAGAGGGGGAGTAGAGGTATAACTCTACGCTTATCTAAACTCGGCGCTAGATGGGGTGGGTGGTCTACGCCACGCCCCGGCCGCATTACTCCCAGGAAACACTAAATACCCATTGTACAGGAGGTTGGGTTGGCCCCAGGGCAAGTATGGAGGGGTGCGGTAAATCTCGCCACCACTGGAGATCGAACCCCGAACCGTGCACCCCGTGGCGAGTCGCTATACCGACTATGCTATCCCGGCCCATGTCTGTCTTTAAACAACTTTACTGAATCAGTGCCGCATTATACCCGATAAATTCAACGGAATTCTGCACAGTATTGGAGAGAAGAAGGTTCTTCTTGAAATGCTTGACCCTTGAAGATGGGACTGACAGGTTGTCCCGAAACGTCAGTAAACGTCTACCAATCTACGCTGTGTAACATCCCAGAACAGCGAATATCTCAAGTAGTGGGTTCGTCTGACGCGATGGTACACCCTTCTACGACAGTACGGGGCCCCACAAATTTGGAAGGATTGTAACCTACATGAAGGAATTATTCGAGGATCGAACATGATATAGCCTACTTCCTGAAATATAGGTCAAACGGCCGGTCGCTGAACCAGCCTGATGAATGTATCTTTCACGTCCGCAGATCTGCCCACGCTGCGCACGAGATACCTTGCTTAACATCGGCCCTTCTGCTCTGAATGTCTCTCGTATTAGATTATTAATGCAATCGCCTACGTCTCTCTTTTGCTTTCCGAAACATAAAGCTTCTCAAAAATAGAAAATAGGTGCTCCCATGGACATATACTAACTGACGAGGACTTTCTCCAACAAAACCCAACAGATTAATTCGTAACCTTTAATTTATTGAAGGGCCCGGCAGCAGATGCTACGGACGCACCGCAGCCTTGAAGGCTTATTGTGCAACCCTGTGATGAAGATGAAGTTTTTTCTGCTTTTACATTTTAATGGAGCACCGGTGGAATGAAACTGACAGGAGAAAACCGAAGTACTCAGATAAAAACCTGTCCCACTGCCACTTTGTCCACCACAAATCCCACATGGACCGAGCCGGGGTCGAACCCGGGCCTCCGCGGTGAGAGCCCGGCGACTAACCGCCTGAGCCATGGCACAGCAAATTCGTAACCTTACGATTTGAGGTAGAAAATGATTATCTCGCGCATTAAAAAAATCATACTTCCAAACACTGGAACAACTCGCTCGGGTTAAATATTCCTCTCATGCCCGATTTAAACCAGTAAGTATTCCAAATATGAAATGTACCTCGTAGCCCTACAGTGGATACTTGTCGGTCCTTCTGAAAACGAAGTAAAGTCATCCGTGTCCACGCCGTGAAGGAAGATGGAGTAGAGGTATAGCTCAACTCATTCTTAACCTCAGTACCAGACGGGGTAACACGCTCCGGCCGCTTTACCCCCAGGGAAAGAACCCCGCTACCCATTCAATGGAAGGCTGGGTGGGCCCTAGAGCCGGTCTGGACGTTTGGGAGAACAGAAAAATATCTTATCCCTGCTGGAATTCGAAATCCGGAACGTGCACACTGCAGCCTAGTCTCAATACCCAATACGCTGTCCCAGCTCCTATTGAAGGCAGGCTACAGCACAACTGACAGACTGCGGACGGCGTCATGTAATGACAGAAGTGTCAATATTAGGAAAACGAACACTTGAAGTATGAACAAACCGATCCTCAAACATGTCATGTTCATAATGTTGCGGTCTCAATTCTATGCTTCTGTGTCGCCTGTCTCCCTACAACTTAATCTTGTGAACAGAACTTATTACAACGACGCAATGGTTTATACTGCAACAAGGTTCTCTTCTACACCACATTTCCATTTCGAAATTATTTCTCCAACCCCAGGAAGAAGATACGCATCAAGACTGTGATAAAGCAAATGACAATGTGAAAGTACGCTCCGTCTCTTCGTTAAGTAATTCAGATTTTTTTTTTTTTTTGTAATATTAAGTTGCTGTAATCATCTGATTATACAGGGTGCGTCAGTGAATCGGGCGATTTTAAAAGCGTCATGAACAGTAAATGCTTTCATTTATTTAGTTTTAACACATATGAACACAATGTATATATAAAAGCATTAACACATTTAACAATTTAACACATTGAAAACAAAAGCCCTACTTAGGAGAAGCGCCTAACAACTACTGCATATAACGGAATGATTATAGACACGGTTCGTTGGTTTGAGACTTATTTAGTGTCAGTGTAAAATTAAAAAAATAAGACGATTGTGTACCACAAATCATAAATGGGCAAGCAGGAGACTAGTTGTTGCCTATATTAATATCCTATATTGGTATTTTGCTGGAGGGATTAAATAAGGCCGCTGAATAACAGAAAAGAAACTATGATGTCTGGTCAAAATTGCGATCTTGTGAAACGTAACGCTGTGTAGTTTCTTACATAGGCAACGTTTCGGAAGAACCTGCTGCCTCTGTCTTTATTTAAGCCTCTATTCTGCTGTAACATTGGGTCAGCAAGTTTTTCCGAAACGTTGTATACCCATCCACCAAGCTACAAGGCGTCACATCTCATAAGAATATGATCTTAATTTTCAGTGCTGTGACAATCTCAAGTCTTATATTAGGCCTGCATTTGTTTACTTTTGTAATAATTTTTACTGATAATAAGAACAGCTGGTGGCCGCACGTGTGAATGACCAAATGAACACAGAATGTCGCCCTTAAAAATAAAGATTCCTTACACATACTTCACAGACCACAATTTATAATCATCTTTGCATTTCCATTCGACGCTGTACTAAGTACCGCACTCTATACAGCACTTTCACTGTTTCTGTGTTTTAATCTTCTTCTTCTTCCATGTCGTTACAGCCGGGGTGGGCCAAAGCCTCCTTCTTTTGGGATTTCATCCCGAAGGTTTCCTGGTCGGTAAGTGTGCATTCTGTAGTGAGTGACCGGATCACTGACCGCACAAGTTTTTTGCTCGATCCTGATGAGACTGCCAGAGCCATCTGGCAGGCAGTCAGGAGACTTGGGTGAGAAATGGCCGCTTGAATTTTGCTTACGGACACTACTAGTTCTATTCATGCCCGACGGTTCTTTTACATGCCGTAAATCTACGACATGGGACTGAAGGCATTACTTCCCCTCCGAAGGAAGTGGTGCTCCGGATTTTTATCACCCTTAAAAATCCATCGCCTTCGGTCGGGATCTAACCCGCGAACCTTGGGTCCAGTGGCGAGCACGCTAACCAGTAGTCCACCGAGGGCGACTCTGTGTTTTAACAGCAGCTAAAATTTCCTTATTGGAAAAAAAATAAAACTAGGTATTTTACAGTTTATAAATACGAGTGTGCATCCCGGTTCTTTCACCGTCACAGACAAGAACAATGCTTCTAGTAACGATTACTCGGCGTTAACACTGAAAGTGTTACCGTGTACAGAGCAATGGTAGAATGATCCTGATACGGAAAATCCCAAACACTCGGAGGAGACCCTGTCCCAGTCACACTTCGTACATGACAACTCCACACGGACTGCCCAGGGATCGAAACCTGGCTTTCGCGGTGAGAGGACAGCGCCAATAGGCCTAAACCAAAAGTAGGTAAAAGGTAAAGCAAATCCCATTACAGGCATGGATGGACCCTTAGGGTTCCAGGAGGTTGAAGCTCCCAGATTTCTACACAATCGGCACATGAAGGTGGTAAGGTTGTCAGCCCTACGCACTGGCCGCCTTTGCCCCAAGGAAATACTCCTGGTACTCATTTCTGTTAGAGGCTGAGTCAACCCCAGGGCCATAGTGCGACCGGAAGGATTATGTCAATGAAAAATTCCAATGACACCATCGGTAATCGAACCCGCGACCTTCCGGCTTGTAGCGCAGTGCCTCAACCAACTGCGCCACCGCGTGCCCAACCAAAAGTAGATTACACATAACAATAAATTCGTAGTTCACATACACACACAATGATGCACAGTTTATGTGCTAAACCTCGCTGTTTCTCATGAACAAATGTTAACCGTTCAAAGCCCAATGGTAACAATGTGTACCAATGCTGTAACGTCCAAAGGCTCTGCATTTTTTCGAAAACAGTGTACTTACATGCTTGGTACAGATCTCACAATAAAAACCGATTTATGTCCGTGAACACCATTAAGTGACTGGTCTTTGTAATGGATATAGATGTGTGTGTGCTCTGCGAGGTAAAAATTGAATTTGAATAAATTCTGATAAATATGTCTTAAAAGAGTTAAAATTCCTATCAGTTTTACATGTTTATTTGCATATTTCTTTCTCACATCCGTATCTTCTCTTTTATTCATCTGCTTCCTTGTTCACACTTCATTTTATTATTGTTTCAACTAATTTTATGAAACAGGGTTCTTCAGCTAGAAAACAAATCCCCTGCTATTCACGGTACCCCAAAATTTTGTTTTCGCCTTCAAAAGATCCCATATGACAATTCAATTCAGAAATTATTTCCCTCAAATTCATTTCATTTAACACATTTATATACGTATCCACACTTGCCACCATTATTTATTTTATCACGAGTTATGAAAACTGAATCTTTCTAATAAGTTTTAGGATTATGTGAGCATATCCCTTCAGTTATCACTATCATTATCCACATTCTTTTTAGAACTACCTGGAAGTAACCATAGCACAACACTTGCAAATCTGTAAACCATAAACACGGCCCGGTTTTTTAACAACAGTTTCACAAATTTACTTCTGAAAATTAATGGCACTGGAGTATTATAATTACTATGGCACTACAGTTGGACTTTGTCCATTTCCAGAATTCAACCCTACAAGATTCTACGAACGCGACACTTCGAAGACTGGGTGTATTACGGTCCTATGATAAGGTGGACGTACAGAAGAAACACGCTGCCTCAGGTGGGCTCATTTTAAAATACTAATGCCGATCACTATTGCTAAAGATTAGCTTTATTTAATGGATCCAAATAATTTTGCACCATTTTTTTTAACCTCAGGATTGAGACAGGGCCAGTCTCCAAAACTTCGTAATGTTGAAATATTGTGTTTTGTTCAGACAGTGAGCAGTGTCCAACTGCAGTGTCATAGTGTTAATATTACCACTACCACGAAACCTTTTATACAGATTTAGGAGACACTATCGACTACTGCGGACATTGTCAGGAGCCCAGTGACTCAGCCCAATTCTTTTTATTGGACCCACCTGAGCAGGAAAGAGCCTTTACACCTAATGACACAAACTATCCCAGTTTCCGCAAGGTTGTGTTTGAAAACCCCCAACATAATGGAGTGTTGAAAACAACCAAGTTTACTGCACCGCACAGCCGTCAGCGATGTTTACACACATACACACAGACTGGGGAGTTCGAGTCCTGTTATTCAGCTTAAATGTTTCGCCTTTTTGCCGAAGATTTGAATCTTCGTTTCTCACCCTACGAATACTAAGCACCGTCACTGCCCCCAACAAATATAGCATTAGGCCTTACTTATTTTAAGACACAGGACGCCTGTTACAGGCGGATTCAATATCTACTCAAATTGTCAAACGTCAAGTACCTGTTTCCTCTTAATAAATATTCAGGGCCCTCGTTCAGCACACATATTTAAGGTCAATAAAAACCTCTTCGCCTTGAACACAGATTTAGGACCTCTGTTTGTACAGATTCACAGCCTCTTCCTTCTACGTAGGCGCGCGAACGCACGGGCACACACACACACACACACAATTTCTCAGCGCCTCTTCCCTCTTCTCTTGTTCACATAAATTTAGAAGAGATCCCTCTTCCAACCACATTCAGAACACCTCTCCTTTCCCCATGCGCGTGCCCCTACAAACACACACACACACACACAACCCACCTCTCCACATCCGTTCCGTTTCCACACAAATCCAGCATCTCTTCCATTATCACACAATTCGGCAGTATCCCGTCCCATGCAGTTACTGGATAAATTTCCTTTTGCACGCCGACTCCTTTCGTCCCTTCCAGGTTCAGGGTCTGGTCCCTCCTCACTTATATTTAAATCCTTGACCCGTCTTCAAGTGTTCAGTGCCAATTCCATTTGTTTGTCACTGAAGGCAACTAAGCTCTTCTGGGGGCATAGATTCGCTGTCTCTGTCTTCTCACACAGCAATACAGCCTAACGCGGTTGTACAGTTCGCACGTGAACAATGCCATGCAATACTTAGCCCGTAGCCAAGCTCAAACAATCGAAGCCTTGCGTCGTGTTTAAAGTGAACATAGCACCGAGCCTGTTATGCCTACATCAGGGCCAGCTTTGTGCCGTAACATATACGACACCACCAATACTCCGTCCTGAACAACCACAATATTAGCTACGAAAAGGGGCGGATAGGGTGCGGTATTGTTACGGCTATAGGGGTGAATTTAAAAATTCGAATCCATTTTCAATGGCCAATATTAAGCTTGATGTCAGTGGCGGGGTGTAGTGGGACGACAGCATGCGATACCATACTGGATGGTGGTAACTGCTGTGTCATGTTACAAGTCCACGAGTCTGTGGAATGCATCTGCAGGAAACGTGCTGCTGAAACTGAGATTTATTGCACACAGCGATGTACTGAAGTGACAAGACTCAAAAAACAGTTTTACATTTGATACATTAATACAATTCACAGCAATATTAAAAAGAAAATATTAGCATTTCAATAAGGACTGAATGTACGTTTCTATATGGGGATCTGCTGATATGCAAATGTGGTACTCATTGTTCTCCTTTCATCAGATACTTAGACTGCTTACGTTTGTACTTGTAAGACAAAGATACCGATCCGTAACTTCCTGAATGCCGAAAATTTAATAAAATATGTAGAGTAAAATGGAAGATGTTTCTTAACAAATACACAAGCTTTAAAATAGGTTTTAGTGGCGAGCAAGCATGAGGATAGGCCCTACATGAACAGTAGGCCTACACTGCACTGCACGAGTTCAGGCCCATCAATGTAATCACGGAATGTTTTGCAATAAACCGTCAATGAGGTTTGCCAATGTGTACTAATGAAGTTGCCTTTCTTCTTGTCTGGAAAATGGATAGAAAATATTAATGGAACTACACTTAAGTGCGAGATGACTCATCATTCAAGATCGAACAAATTTGTGGAAAAACATGCTGTACATACGGTATGTCGTGTTCCACTGTACAAGTTACACCTCTATTGCGCTGTAATCTTTGCTACTTAACCACACTACATAAAAAATACGCGAGAGATTTGAGGTTCCCGATGCGATGGCTCTGATCAGCACCGTTTGGGGTGCGACAACGTAGAATTTACAATTAATTTACCGACGTTTCGGAGATGTCAGTAAATTTATATCACATTACACGGTGTTACATCCCACTAAAGTAATTTTCTAACAATACAGGTAAACCCGTATAAAATCAAAATCGAAAATAACAGGCTGAGTTCGTTTATAACTCTTGTAATAAAATATTAATTTTCACCTGTAGACTTCTGTGTGTCGGGATCTAAGTACGGCCGATCTCTCTTTGTATAATCTGCCACAGTACATTATAATATAATGATATTGGACAGGACAAACGTCATGAAGTTCCTTCAGTTGTTAATGTTCCGCTTTCTGTTTAAACATGTTGCTCGTAACGCATGTAATGTGTGATAAAATATTTTAGGCACCCTGTTTTGTAAGTACGAAATCTACGGAGCAACTTGTTTTCAATCTTTGCTCATTCCGACCATTCCATAACATTTCAAGAGGAATTTGCACTCACGCTATGGCCACTTTACCCGCTGCACTGGTAGGACTGTCAAATGCAAACACCATTACGTCTGAATGGAGAGGTATGCGTGGACAAAAGGCATTTTTACCCCAACGTTCCAGCGTATGAGTCAAGTTGTCAACTTGATAGGAGTACAGACGCCTTTAAATTACATGCCTATCAGTTACCGCCTATGATAAGTCGAATTTAAATATAAAACGTACGGAGACATTTAAAACAAAGTGTTAAATGAAGAGCACGTCACCGCTCAACCGATAAATGTCAATTTATTGTAACCGCAGGGGGACACTACTTAACTTGTGGTGAATTAATATGGACTACTTTCATTTCTATTGTATCTCCCACCACAGTTCTAGTAATGTGGTCTGTTGCATATAAACGACTTTGTCCTTCACTCCTTTTTATACCCAGACCAATAAGCTGGTGGTGCGCGGTGCCAGTGCTGTCCAAAGTAACACTGAAGTAACAGCGATGTCGCAAGTCTTCAACAGCGATCTCTGATAATCTGAAACTATGTAATTGGGCTTAAAGACTTTCATGGTGGGCTGTAAAAACTACAGAGTTCTGGACATCGCATAATATCGGAATGATACATTTACAGAAGTTAAAGAAGAACACTTTGCCGCCATTTGCAAGGTGACAATGTTGGACGGTTAATTTTTTGTCCAACTGTGTTTCGTTCCTTACACAAATCCATGCCCTTTAACACCTGGCTGAAGGTTTATATATATGAATATAATAGACTATCACAATTTTGGATCTAATAAGAAAAAATACATTGCTACGAATTTTTCATGATCACTCATGAACTAGATGTTAATTTACAAGTCCTCCAATATTATTCTTGCAGAATTTCCATCCTGAAGAATGGCGTAGCACGTTGCCACTAAACGTCGGCATTTTTTACAATTTCAAAATGGTGTTGTGCCCAAAAAACTTTATAGTGAACCATGCTGTGCATTATGTTTTTGCAGTCTGACTGAGAAACACAAACGTCTTGAAAATTATTTCACGGAATCATAGCTGAATATATTCATAATTCTAAATTAAACTACGTTTTTATCGTCACCCTTTGAAATGCAAAATTCATCTAAAGAAAGCTACTAGAAAATATTTGGTTCTTACAGCCAATGAAATGCACCGCATGTCTGTTAATGACAGTTAATGACGCTGGACAGGAACATTTGGTTATTTTGAGAACCAGAAGAAAAATACTGTAGCTGCCATGGTGAGTTACGGAATGTTACAGCAGCACTGTGTTTGAAAGATACAGAATACATCGGTGACTGCAAAGCTAACTTCACATTTAGGAAGGTAATGTTCACTTGTTTCTTTGGGAAACGAAAACGCTGCATGTGTTGCCCAATAACTTCTGAAGGAACTGACAAATATCGCTTAACTCGCGTCTAAGGCGCTGCTGCTCTGGTTCGTCGTGATGCCACGTTTCCGTTTTCATATTTATTACGGAATATTATATAATTGTAACGTACAATCCTGCAAGGGTAAAACATTTGTTTAGACATTCAAATTTAATATAACCAGACGAAATATTTTAGAGTTGATGGCCGTAACTCATTTATACGTTTATTTCAGACATGTTTCGCCAGGAATTCAACGTGTCTTCATATGGGATGTTATCATGATCAGCCAAAATCCAAGCTACAAGTTCTTCGCTCTACGTATAGTCTTACATGATCAGTTTAGAAATTGTCACTAACCCCGCAGAAAACTATTATTTGAAGAAAGGGCTTTCCAAATTTTGATGGATCAAGAAATACGTCCATTATTGTACATAAAATGCCTTTCCATTTTTTTTAAATATATGACATTTTATGTCCAAATGGTGGTAACTCTGAAGAATACTGTCCTCTGGAATATACGTCGGTTAGTTTAGTTTCGGAGGGACACTGGACATAATCTACCAAATTAAACGGCATCACATCCAAAAAGACGGTAATCTCCAGTGTCCAAATACGGAACTCACGCTCTAAGAAGATGGAAACTCGATTACTCAGCACCTATTGTGTTATGTACTGGTACAACAACAGCTAAAGAGATTGCAAACTATCATGCGAGGATTCGAAACAACACATTCTCATACGCTTAAGCAGTTGTGGGCAGCCGACTGTAAATACGTCTGTAGCTTTTGACTAGTAATAAGTACTAAAACATCATTATGAGAATGTCAAAGTAACAAAACTTTTATCAAAGTGCATTATTATTGCTGAGGTGATTGTATCAAAGTGGTTATGATGGATTGGACTGTGGTTCGGATGGAATAGAAAACAAATGTGTAAAGAGTTGTAAATTTTGAATTTCTACGGGAAGACATCTTGAAATGCGGCCGCCAGATCACCGAGAAGATGGTATTAAGACAAATCTTAAGAAAATTGCCTAGGTCCTAGGACTTGTCGATAACAAAGATTACAGATAGTATCCCACAAAATCTTTGGAGTTCTAATGAGACACTTTGGTTCTAGAATACAGAACATTTTGTTACGTAATATAACAAGGTGTCGCCAATAAACAGTGCAACCAAAAATTTTCACACTTTTTGAGACATGCTCTAATAACGCAATCTTACATAAAACTAACTAAAAAAAATAGGTTTTAAACGATGGCAGTCAGATCCTAAACACAGACAACCTTTCTTTACTATTCTTGTAGCCTTGGCAAATAAAGGTCTACTTAAATTCTGGTTTCTGAAGAGAATAATCTCTCTAAGATCGTTGTGCATATTCAAGCTGCAATCCATTTGGTACTGTAAATTACAAAGAATGCAGATTTCTTATTTCAAATGAATTATACTGTTCTGTATACAACTTACAAACATTACACATTGGTGTTCAAATTTCATCTCATGCCCAAAATTCATTTCACCTAATTGATTTGTGTTCTGTTCAGAGTGATTTAAACAGTACAACAGTGCAACAGTACAATATACAACACCCCAAGCCCACGAATTGTCACAGAAGACTATTACAGTATTAGCATATATAACATATATATGCATAATGACATCACATGACGTAAATTCGAATTGCAAAGTGGATATTACATGGGTCCAGTGGTAATAAAATGAAGTTAACAACAGTGCAACTAGCGCCGGTACAAACGAATACAGTTTTACATAAATTACTCTTATCCCTTTGCTTCGCTTTTATACACAATATATCTCATTTAAATTGGAAAGAGGCGTGGATGGAATGCTATTAATCCACACTATTTCATATCAACTGGATTCATTCTGATAGAGGCAAGAATGGACTCCTCCACAGAACAAACTGTTTCAGATCAATTGGATTCATTCTGATACAAGCAAGAATGGACTCCTCCACAGAACAAACTGTTTCAGATCAATTAGATTCATTCTGATACAAGCAAGAATGGACTCCTCCACAGAACAAACTGTTTCAGATCAATTGGATTCATTCTGATACAAGCAAGAATGGACTCCTCCACAGAACAAACTGTTTCAGATCAATTAGATTCATTCTGATACAAGCAAGAATGGACTCCTCCACAGAACAAACTGTTTCAGATCAATTAGATTCATTCTGATACAAACAAGAATGGACTCCTCACAGAACAAACTGTTTCAGATCAATTAGATTCATTCTGATACAAGCACGAATGGACTCCTCACAGAACAAACTGTTTCAGATCAATTTGATTCATTCTGATACAGGCACGAACGGAACGTTCCATACCACAAACTATTTCGGATCAATTGAGTATATGTTGATACAGACACCAATAAACTCTTCCCACAAGAGACTATTACGATGTACTTTGTATTCAAACTAGGATTGATCCCTTTAGATATACTCACTATTACAATTTACGCCTACCGTTAACAGTAAGATTATACATGATATCAAGTGTGACAATCGTGACTAAGCTAAAAGAATACTCTGTTTCTTCTCCTAACTTATAAGCATTCGAACAAGTTGTAACTTCTTAATGCACTTGCAGAACAGAGTGAGAGATTTGAAGTTCTCACAGTGGTGCTGATCAAATTTCAAGTCTTCTAGAATGTTACGCCGTGTCGACTGCTAAAGTCATCTATGTTTTGGAGCGGTATAGTCCCTCTATAATCATGTTCTGCTTCATCCTTAACATGGAAGCAATACGCTCTTCCGAAACGTCGGGAAACAATTTCCCTTTCGACACGGCGTAAAATCCAAGAATACATGACCCTTCATTGCCACCGAGTCTTCTATATCATACAAGGAAAGTGTCTCATTCATATGCATAAACATCATCATCAGCAATAATAATAATAATAATAATGGACGATAATATAATAATAATAATAATAATAATAATGGGCTTAAACAAAACAAATTGTGAAAGAATACACGTACTCACAGAAAGGAGAAAGTTTACTATGAATATTCAGTAGTCTGCTTGTTTCTTGAACAGTGAAACATGTATTCACCGTGCATTTTGTAAAATTGACTAATTCAATTGTGAATTAGTCAATTATACAAAATGCACGGTGAATATAATGTGAAATTCAGTGTCGCTCAACAAGCAAAAACAATCCATAAATTCCAACGACTCAAAGAGAAGATACATAAGATGGTGTGAATTAGCCAATTATACAAAATGCACGGTGAATATAATGTGAAATTCAGTGTCGCTCAACAAGCAACAACAATCCATAAATTCCAACGACTCAAAGAGAAGATACATAAGACCAATTCATCTATCTGGTTTAATAAGATATGTTGAACGGAACAACTAACACCTAAATACATCTACATCACAGTCAACGGTAATACAAAACGCAGCCACAACACAAAGATGGTGTGAATTAGTCAGTGAAACATGTAGTTCAGATTCTGCTCCACAAATGTTAAGACCTGCTGAGTGATGATGGTGCCTATTTATATAATACATAATATGATTCTGACTCATAGGACTATATTACTTTGGCATTATTACTACTACTACTACTACAACTACTACTACTACTAGCACGTTAATCAACTATAGTTATTGTTACCCTACAGTTACGCTAATGTTTTAAATTACGTGAAATTGCATACTCTAAGTGATCCTAGGTGCCACTTAGACGCCCTTTTTTTACTTAATGTTTAAAATGGTTCTAAATTTTGCCCTACCCTTTTGGAAACTGTAGGCCTTCGTGTGTCGAATCGAAATTTCAGAGATTTTAAACTGTTTCATGTTGACGTAAACCGTCGCAACTGCCCTTCCGCTAGATGGGCTTCTGCGGCTAATGCCGTCAGTAGGGATACTTGTACATTCAGTGGTAGGTCTGTTTTGATTAATGATTTGTTACCAATGTAAATCATGAACTCGACGCTGTAGGTCGGTCACTGACGTTCCTTATTATTCTGCGCTAATCTGCGACATTTTTAAATCAACTCATCTATGTTTCTTCAGGGTTTTTGCCCCAGTACTTCTTTTATATTGTTTTTCTACACATTTATTTTTGTTTTGTTTGTTTAGTGTTTTGTTTTTGTGTATTTGTACGGTTGTGTGTTTTATTTGTGTTTTGTTCTGGTTTTATAAATGGCACTTATGCTGTTAAGCCTGCACGTTAATAAATACCCATTGAATTGAACTGAATTATTATTATCATCATCTTCAAGGTCAGTAGTTATGGTGTATTATTATTATTATTTTGTTCATGTTTTGTGTTTTCCTTTTGTCCAATTGCCACTGCTATGTATGTATGTATGTATGTATGTATGTATGTATGTATGTGCTCTTTTTGTTACTGGCCGCTACGCTGTTGACTTAGCAGGTAATAAAATAAAGACTTGAAATAAACTTCAATATGTCACACAAGTACAAGCTGCGAGGAAAATCACTTTAACGAAAGTGTTTTGCTGTGAGGAAAATTGTACGTGCTTCTAAACACAGGCCTTTCCATTCAAACGTAAGAGCTACTGTGTGACGACACATGTCCACAAAATGCTCAAACTTTTGTACTGCCATTGGCTGTGATAACTATAATACAGCAATCACATTGGCAGCATTTCTGTGCCGCTTGCTCCACACTATATTCAGTTCGCGGTTCAATACCGTCCCACCTTAGTCTCAGATATTGACGGCATCATTAAAGAAGATGCAAATAGGCTTACACATTTGTGGATAGTATTACTGAAGAAGTCTCTCCTTCTGGCTGGCGACGACATACATGTGTGTCCTTTCAGTAAAGCTGCCAAGAACAAGAAGATTCTAGCATACGTAAATCCTCCGTAGTAACAAATCTCCAGGCTCTCGTTTAACCGAAGAGCAGTACCGGATCTTACTCGCTTTCGAGTGGGTTCTGTTTCGAATCCCGGCCAAAAAAACAGTTATCCTGAGGAAATATTTTATTCCTGAACTTCAGTTCGTCTACATTAATATTGTAACACAGTCTTCAAACTACTTCTCTTCCCTATCCTATCTAAGTGAATAATGAAGTGTCATTTTATCTACGTCTACAAGTATGAAACTTGAACTCTTACCCTAAGGACAGAACACAGAGTGAGTATATTTGAGAACAGGTTGCGGAGGAAAATATTTGAACGTATGCAGAAGGAAGGAAAAACAGATTGGAGAAATGTGTATTTACATGATGCCATAAATTTTCACTCTACATCAGACACTGACGGGGGAGGAAGAGCGGTGTGAGCAAATCAAATACGTTGAGATTGACTGGGCATGTAACACGCACTATGGCTACGGCAAATACGTTGAACATTTTATGGTCTGGAAATCCAAAGGTAAATGACCACTTAGAAAACCTAGACATAGATTACAGTATAATAATGAAATTGATGTGATATCAAGATACGGACTGGACTCACCTGGCAGTTGTGAACACTGTTATGTTTCTCTACGTTGCACAAGAGGCGCCAAATTTCTGGACCAGTCTGACGGTTATTAGATTCCATACGAAATTAGTTCCGTGGATTTAGTGTGAAAGGCCTGCTAGTAGTACTAAGTAAAACAAGTTATTTCGAAAATATACAAACTAGAGTGCCAACGGTGACAGATTATAACGGGCTGAATGATACGCGTAGAGGGTACACATTCTGCACACGTCAGCCACACTGTGCTGTGTAGAGCACTGTAGCATCACCATAACGAAGCTATGTCACGGTCCACCTTGAACTGCCCGACTCACGGTTACTGTACTGCTGTATGCTCGTCAGGATGAATCCATCCCAAGGAATATACAGAGGGATATGAAGCCACTTGAATAGTAGCCTTTACAAATTTATGCGATCACACAGTTCGTGTTTACTTCCCGAATTCTGGAATGTCCTCGCCTTTGTCAAGAAAACAGCCAGCCTGCTGGCAAGCCCGTCCGAAAATATCTTTCCGAACAAAATAACCACTTACCTGCATACTTACTGCATACCTGTCATTATAACAAGGAAGAGAACTTAAGCTTTTAATGGAAATGAGGTGTGTTACACCTGTACCCATCTTAATGACATATAGGGCTTAAGTGCGGAGAGCAATTACAGATTTGAATAGCCAAACCAGTTAACCGTCTCATCTTTTTTGACGCTCAGTCCGAGACTTGAACTACGGGCCGTGGCCGGTTACACCTAAGACCTACTGTCATGCAATTATTCTACTTCGCTTCTAAAACAGTACTACAGATACGACCGTGAATGTAATTGAAACCTGAAATAAGAACACTTCGGAAAAAAGTTACTGGATTCTCGATGAGGCAAACGCTTGTGAAACTGGATTTTACACTACGAGTATATAAAACTTATTTAAATATATTTCGATCTGATACGCTTTGAAGTGAGGGGCACGCGGTGGCGCAGTTGGTTGAGGCACTGCGCTACAAGCCGGAAGGTCGCGGGTTCGATTCCCGATCGCGTCATTGGAATTTTTCATTGATATAATCCTTTCGGTCGCACTATGGCCCTGGGGTCGACTCAGCCTTTAACAGAAATGAGTACCAGGAATATTTCCTGGGGGGTAAATGCGGCCGGTGCGTAGGGCTGACAACCTTACCACCTTCATGTGCCGATTGTCTAGAAATCTGGGAGCCTCAACCTCCTGGAACCCTAAGGGCCTGTCCAGGCCTGTAATGGGATTGCTTTACCTTTACGCTTTGAAGTGAAAATATTTCCATTCCATTTACTTTATTTCTCTGAATATCAAACTCAAATTTCTTGCTTCTTGTAATTCTTGTAGCGAACAGAGAAAATATTCGACAGTACAGTGCACGGCAAAACAAAAAAAAACTGTATTAGAATCTGGTAATATGCAAGGCTAGAAATAAATTTAGAGAAAACAAAGTAATGTTTATTCTTGTCACTAAAATTCAGGACACAATTACATGCAACATTTCAAACATACAAAATAAGTGCTGAGAAAACAAGGGGAAGCAGGTCAGCTACTAACCACACGTAACTATTAAAATAAATTAAGTTATAAACCAACCGATGCACACTAAAACCACTTTTTAAGTAGCTTTATTATAAAATTGTTAAAATTGTACCCCTACACGTGTTTCGATCCTAGGATCATCGTCAGGGGGGTTTATTGCTAAAAGCTACAGTCACTTCAACACATGATTTAAAATATTCTATCTGCACTTTGAAACATAAGTTAAAATCTTGTAAAAGGATTCTCTAAAAGTTGTAAAATTATAAAAGCACTGTAGATGGTAGATTGTGGAACTGCTGGCGTGTGGTATTAAAAGCTGTAAAATAAACGATTATGTAAGTAATATACATAATTTTAACAATTTTATAATAAAGCTACTTAAAAAGTGGTTTTAGTGTGCATCGGTTGGTTTATAACTTAATTTAATATGACGAAGATGCACGGTGTCAACAGTGCGAAATTTATTAAAATAAAATAAACAACTCCACACAGCAGTGTCCTTCTTCACAGGTAAACAGTCTTCCAGTTAGTTAAATTCCCCTCCTTAGCAAATCTCGGAAGTTCACTACCACGCCACAAGAGCCCGCTGCTCGTCCTTATTTTCAGCCAGATAAATAAACCTTGTCAACTTCTTTCTAGAACAAATTTAACATTATCCTACCATCTACGCCTCAGTCTTCAAAATGCCTTTTCTCCTTGCGTCTTTGGACCAACACTCCATAGCACTCCGATAAACAATAAAGAAATATTTAGGATGAAATAGTCTTTAGACGTTGTATATTGTCGAATATTCCAAAAATACAAGAAAGCAATAAACCTTTTGGAAAGGGGGCGTGTATTTTTGTGTTTTTCGAATACTAAAGTAGACGACATCCAGAAGTCCTAAATGTACTAGCCTATCTTCGTCACAGCCCTATAAAAGTCAATAAATAGATATTTGAAGATTCAAGGCTCACAGCCCAGAAGACTTGAACCTGCATCAATGCGACTGTAAAAATATCAAACGTCCTAAAGAAATAACGAAATTATGACCGTTATAAGTAAATTACACAGGCGTTCCTCTTCTAACTGATACATAAGGATAACACATAAATATTACATGTCGATGAAACTAAAAACCACACAAAATTCCAGAGAACTTTTCTGCCATACACTTCAGAAATTTTTATCCATCAGTCTACGATTTAACATCCAGAAATATAAAGATCTATAAGCGTAACTGTACACGCTGCTTCGTATCAACATAAAACATGGGTTTTCACCCTCAAGAGAGAAATACACAGTGTCTGAGCAGTGCTCATGAAGAGAGTGTCTGAAAAGAGAGTGCTCGAGAAGATGGTGTCTGAGAACAGAGTGTTCGTGAAGATAGTGCAACAGAGAGTTCTCGTGAAGATAGTGTCCGAGCACAGAGTGCTCGTGAAGATAGTCACTACATCTGGATCCAAGACGGAGAAGGTAACTGAAGGCATGGAAAAAGATTGCATGATGGGAGCTTCATGATTCGCAATCTTCGCCGCATAATATTGAGGTGATCAAATAATAGGTGGAGTGTGCAGTACGCACAGAATGGATGTGAAATGCTGAATCCATCTGGCTAAGAATAAGTTTAAGTGGCGAATCTTTTGAACACGGTTACGAAGCTTTGGATTCCATAAGGGGTTGTGAGTCTTTTGATCAGCTGAGTGATTACCACTATTCAAGAGAGATTCTGGCCGCCGGAGTAGATAGCGAATAGCACTGGCTACAGCCGCTGCTGTTCGTGTTGCTATTTTCCAGCCTATTTTTCCAGCCTCGTATCAGATACACACCTGTGTCTATGACGGGCCTGCTAAACCTTCTATGTGGTGCGGGAAATTCGGAAACTTTGGTCTGATTGTAGACAAGATGAAATTCAGCACACAGAATAAACAGCTCAAGAGTTTTCAAAATTGCTTCGGCGTTCTATCTCGGTTTTTCCAGGTGAAGGATTAAAATACGTTTTCTCATTTCGAATGTCTCCGCGGGCAAAGTAACACTGTGTCGCGAGCAACATTTTGCTTCCGAGCTGCGGGTTAAGCGACCCTGGTCCAGGAGTACGAAGACACCAAGCAAAGTATCTGAAGTGTCAACGAAAGTCTTGGCCACCCCCGGATTACGGTTCTCGTGGGGTTTCAAACGTACGGCCACAACACGCTGACGCTGGTAGGCATTGTGATGAAAATGAGGCAGCGGGCGGCAGTCACACCAGGCGATTAGGAGTGCGAAAGAACAGCGGATGTTTTAGATATGCAAATATTTAGAATGTCTAAATGAGTATAATAGAGCAACACGATTCACATCGAACTTCAGCCTATTTATACTTAACACGTTCGGTACAGCACTGTTCACATTAGGTTCAACAAAGGATTTGGCTCAGGCGGTATCGTTAACTTATATTCCGGAGATGCCTGTTTCAATTTTCACGGGGAAAAAGCAATCATCACCGAAACCTTACGCTGTTTTCCTCAGTCCGCCATGGCAAATGCTGGGACAATAACTACAACTAGGCCATGACCGTTTCCTTCCGAATCCTTTCCAATTCACCATTCATTACCCATCACACACGCGAAATATGATCCCGGATAATAACTGGCCTATAAAACTGTCTCTAAACAGCGCTGTGTGTAAGATATTTTATATTGTGTAATTCAAATACCATATTTGACTGTCCTACTGTTGTCAACATGTTCTTAAAATTTCATATTTGTAAGTAGCTCACACACACACATCATACAAATATAAAGTATGTGTCTTTAATAATGCAATTGTGCACCAAGCTTTCAGTATCTCAGACTGTCTAAAAACACCTCCAATTATTATTGCGAAATTTAACATTTTTATAGAGCATAGTTACAAATAAGAAATAATGGACTAAGAGTTACATAGCAAAGCCGGGACAGACAATGCACTGCCTACAAAGTCAAGATAGCAACAGATATCGCCGGAACAGCACTCAGCCTTCGTGCCTCCATCAGAGACGAATGTGTTTCTGTGAATTTCGCTGAGCTTGTAGTGGGTTCCTTTAAATGTCACTGGTAAATTATACAGTATAATATGTTCTTTTTCTAAATCAATATGCCAGGATAAAATAGTTATATAAAAATGGGTGCATGCACGTGTTGGTATAGGTTATGGGGCGCGACTGCGGTGCGGCATGTCGAGCCAAAACCAGGCAAATGTTGCAATGGTGTTCAGGGTAGACGCCGCAGTTCTCCAAGCTGATTGCTGTGAGGAACGGATGTGGCAAATTGAAAAAAAAAAATCAGAAAACTGTTTACAGCACTAATTAGTTTCGTTTAGTTTGGGACATAATGTTGCCTCTGCAAACTGACAGCTAATAAGTGAATGAAAGGGGAGAAAATATAAAGGAAATAAATTCAATGTTGTAAGTTACACCTGTGACAAATGCCACACGCTATCTGTCTTTTCCATCTTTGTGGCATTCTGCTATTGAACATGGTACAGAGGGCCAAGAGTTTTATTTCTTTACATTTAAATTTTGGGCAACTGTAGTAATGTCATAACTCCGACAAAACGCATTAATAATAAACCACATATATTAATGATAATGCTTGTGCTGTTTCCAACTCTCAAATCCACGCTCAGTAGCCTTATAAAAAATTTTTGAAAATGCGCAGCATGCCCGACTTTACAAAACAAATATAGGCTAAAGAAACGATTTTACGCGTCAAGAGGATAAAATAAGAGTGAGTGATGTGAGTGAATGAGTGAGTGAATGAGTATGAGTGGGTAGGCGGGCGAGTGAGTGGGCGAATGAGAGACAGCGTGAGTGAATGAGTCAGTAAATGATGTTTAAGGCATATTAGCTTATAGTGTTACTGAAACACCTGCGTCCTCCACATGAAATCAGAATCCGTCATGTTCTCTTTAGCTATGTTATCGTTCCTTCTATTCGCATTCACTGAAGAATGGACGGACGGACGCACCGACGGCACACAGCGTTTCAGATGAACTTCACAACTGCTAAAAGAAAAGGCACAATCACATGCACCGTAAAACTCAAATATAAGGTGACTCCATTGTTAATAGGTTGTAATGAGATAATTAGAACGAAATAATCATCTAATCTCAGCAGTGCAACATTTCCTTTCCGTGCTGGCAATTAAATTAGATGTTTCATTCTGGCGGTATATCAACTAGCTCTCTTGCACCGAACTGTTACGACTCCCAAAGTCAAAAGCTTAAGCGAAAGCATTTGGTGTTGTTATTAAGAATAAGAACAAAATCACGTGATGAAAAATCAAGATCATTTCGGATATTTTTTCCTGGCAAAGCATGAGAGAAAATCATTACAGTTATTAAAAAATAAATATTCTATTATGCCTAGCACGACGCCCTGAAAGTGTATCATGGCGTAGACAAACTCCATGTATTCTTAGGTTTGGAATGAGATGGGAATAAGTAGGCTGCTTTATTTTGCCTTCAGTTTTATCGTCTAAAGGCGCCAGTTACCAGCTGCAGGGCTAATTGGTAAGATCTTAAATGGTTCTCAGCGTGGTAATAACAGAAAATCCACAAGTTCTGTTAGGAATAAGAACCCGACTAGTCAAGCCATAGATCACCATTTTATGGAGTTTGTTTAGGGAGAAACAACGTTCGCTGAAGATGCTAATGAAGAATGTAAGATGTAGAATAACCGTCTGACGTCATCCTGATGCTGTCTGAAGTTTCAACACTCAAAGATCAGGGAGAATTTTGAAAGCGACGACAGTGAGTTATTTAAAGGTAGTAGTTCGGAGTCGAAGATAGATCAGAAACACACTTAAAGTTTTGAAATGTGATTTTTGAGAAGGATGGTAATCAGTTGGACCGATCGTGTGACAAACGAAGAACTATTACAGAGAGTCAAGGAAGAAAGAAACATCCTATACAAAGCAACACGAAAGAAGGCTAACTGGATTGGTCACCGCTTGCGTCGGAACTGCCTTATAAAACGCGTTATTGAAGGAAACATAGAAGAGAATACGAGGAAAAAGACGTAAGCAGCTACTGTATGACTGAGAAAAAGAGAAGGTAATGGAATTTGAAAGATAAAGCACTAGATCGCAATCTGTTGAGAACTCGCTTTGGAAGAGGTTGTGGACATGCCACAAGATAGACTACGCAATGCATGAATTCCGGAATTGGTGAATATTATACGAAGCCACGAAAATCTCAGACAATTCAGTCGGTTCTTCGAATAAGATTCAAACGTGGCAACTTCCCGCGAAAAGATTTCTGACCACTGAACTAAATCTAATCGACAAGACACGCACAAATGACGGTGCTGTTACTCTTATGGTTAGCAAGAAGACTCTTGACAAAGGAACTCCAGTTCGAACCGAGGTCACTGTGTGCATTTCTCTGTTGGAAATCCCAGAGAAGCATTCATTCTCCTTTTGTCAATTACTGTTCCATGAACTGTTACATTACCCGCCCACTAAGTTGTCAATAACATCTGAAACATGTGTAATGGACAGATTATTAATGTAAGTGTATTAACAAATGTAAGCGGTTCATATTCTCCTTACTGCAACACATGACAGGTTTAAACACCAGAGGCAGCAAATAAAGTCAATACAAAATGTAATTCCAGGAACTGTTACAGCTTTCGTGCTTTATGCTTCATATTAGTTATTATGCCGCCACTCTGTAAATTACGGGGGAAAGCCGAGTTCCATTACACTTACTTTGCCATAATTTCTTTCTTCCTACACAGGCTACGATATACAATCAATTTATTGAGCACCAAAGTTTCTAACAAGCACGTCAACTCCCAGCGTGTGATCCCATGCTTTGCTTTGTGGTTGTTTCTCCTTTAATGCAAATTAACATAACGTGTATACAAAGCGAAAAATGTTACCGCTCTAACATAAGCGTGAAATGAAATATAGGCCCCCCCCTTTTATGGTGGAATGAAGAAATTGTTAATATTTTATCATCGCCGAACAGCCATAGGTAGCTTTGACTCTTTCGCATACTTCCATTTTTGACCTACCAGATTCCAGTCGCGAAGAAATTACCGGCTTCCAAACACTGCGGAGAAGCAGTTACCACTCCTGCTTCATGTATGGAAGGTCCCGTGTTGAAAATCCGATGCCGGCTATACTGACTGAGGTCCCCGGTAGTATCACTAAGTCACATGAGAAAAACTCCCGGATATTATCTAAAATTAGGCAACGACCGCTTCCTCCCGCATTCTTTCCAATTATTCATTCAATAAAAACTCCAACATTCAACGGCATATAGCCTGAGTCCATAAGGTGGCGCAGTTGGTTGAGGCAATGCGTTACAATCGGAAAGGTCGCGGGTTCAATTCCCGATGGCGTACTTAATATTATACATACACATATTCCGTGCAGTTGTTTTACATATATATTTAATATCAGTTACTGCACAACAATTACATATATTCATTCTATAAACTCCTACATGTCTCAGCTGACATGATGGCTGAGAATGTCAGCCGAAACATGTAGGAGTATATAGAATGAATGTATGTAACTGGTGTGAAGTAGTTGGTATGAATAAACTTATATATCCCGATTGTGTCTTTGGAATTTTTCATTGACGTAATCCTTCCAGCCGCACTAAGGCCCTGGGGTCGACTCAGCCTTTAACAGAAATGAATACCAGGCATATTTCCTCGGGGGTAAAGGAGGCCGGTGCGCAGGGCTGACCTTACCACCTTCATGTGCCGATTGTCTTGAAGTCTGGGAGCCTCAACTTCCTGGAACCCTAAGGGCCTGTCCAGGCCTGCACATGGACTGCTTTACCTTTTATAGCCTGAGCAACTAACAGCGTCGTTACACAAACCACAGGACAAATAACATTGCTGTTTGGATTCGTGAACAAATCTTTAAAAAA
Source organism: Reticulitermes speratus (assembly GCA_021186555.1). NCBI lineage: Eukaryota > Metazoa > Arthropoda > Insecta > Blattodea > Rhinotermitidae > Reticulitermes > Reticulitermes speratus. The sequence continues at coordinate 47,376,996 of JAJKFL010000001.1, forward strand.
ATCAAATTATTCAGGCATTTGGTACAACATCTTGGAAGTTAAGTCGGTCCACCGACAGCCCGTACCTACCCAGGACAACAAAATGTATACAGACGATGACACATTTCTCCTTCGAGCAGTACTCGACAATTCCAGTGTCCAAGTAAGCCAAAGCCGTGCGCGTCTCTCGAAGAGGCGTCGTGACTATGATCAGCTACTACTACTATATTACTACGACTACTGCTACTACTTACCTTGTATCAGCAGTAGTAGCATAGTAGTGGTAGTAAAATTGATGATAATGGTGATCGTAATGATAACAATAACAAACATTTCATGTGGTCCAAAAGTAAGAAGGACAATCGCATAATACGTTGAGATCTGCGCTCTTGTGGGATATTACGCAGCGTACAGTGGTAGTTATGTACCGACGTTTCGGGACAACCTATCGGTCACATTCTTCAAGGGTCAAGACGTCCAAGAAGAAAGGACTTGGATATTTAAACTTCGAACAAGGGAGAAGAGCGCAGATCTCATCTACATCGCGGCGGACGCCTGAAATCACGCATAATACGTTGTTTTATGTTGTGCGTAAACAATATATGAAGACTTGCATTTTGATACAAGAACTCAATTCCTCTTTTTCGTAACCGTCTCCGTTTGTGGAATAGTCAGACTTTTCCGGCTCCATGTATTCATCTCTTCATGGGTCTACCATAATTTCTCCTTCCTTTCGATATACAGCGCTTTCAGTACGGGGTTTAGGCCTACTATTCCGTCACACAATTCCAAACTCCAAACGCGCCCGTGTGAACTCCGCTTCAATTAGCATCCACCTAATTCGAGCGCTAAGCCATACGGATATTGTAGGCAGGACGTGTGCCGTAATTCGTGAATTGCTCGGTTAATATGCCTGGGAATCTCTGTTGATCAAATCAACACACTGAACACACAATCATCTTTAATCGTTACTGGCGAGCTGCATGTTAATACCGTCCGTTCTCTCATTTTCATGTCAATAGATTTATCACTTCCACTGACTACAGAGAAGAGACATGTAGCGTCTCATGTTCATTTCCTGCCATCAGGTTCCAGCAAACAAGGCATGAGTCAGACAATTCACGAGAAAACTGCTGGTAAATATTATCCCTGAACTTTAAGCGTACACCGGCCGAAACTTTAGGCCGCGTGACGCAGTCCTCTACACTTTCACATGCCTTTGTTTCTTGTCCTCCCCCCCCCCCCCCCAAATGTTCCATTTGTTGTTCCAAAAATCATGTGCAAATTTTGTAGTGTATATTTCATAATTACTTACACCTTCTGCTAATAACACACAACAAAGAATTCAACTGAAACAGCCGTACATTAGTTTATCCTATTTACCTCTTTTTTGCTTTCCACAATAGGCCTACTAACTGTTCCAGCTTCAGCTGAAAGCTTACAATACATCTTCTCTATTGTGAGCAATAATTTAAATTTAAAGCTCTCCCCTGAACTAGTTTCAGTGTTCTAAATATTTGTCAATGTATTATTGTTGTGTTTCTTACAACTAAGACACGTATATCTTTTCTAATACAATCTGACACATCCAGTTAACCATCGTCATGGTACAAGATCGCCCACTCATTACCTTTGATCATTATCAGCTCTATCCACTTGACCTCATCCTCAGCCACATACTGACAACGCGTTTCTATAAATTTCAGCCTGAATTGTAACAAGCCGTTGTATTATTTGAACTAATATATTGTAAGTATCAAGTTTACAAGCCAGAATACAACCATTTACAATTATATATATATATATATATATATATATCCACACAGGCAGGTCTCGTTTTACGCCAAGTTACGTTCCTGAAAAAGTCGCGCAAATCGAACACAAAATTCCCATTTAAAACAGTGTATTTCTTGGGGGTTAGGGAATTGAGAACCTCATCCTATATAGTGATGACCATACCACTAGTGGACATACGAACATGTAGTTTATATATGTACTGTATATACAGTATATATACATTTCTATACAGTATACATATATTTCTATACAATACATTTATTTATTTCTAATGCAATAAAAGTGTAAGAGACTGACATCCATAGTTCTTGGTACGGTTCATTCCGATAGGACTGTGCTAGTCTTGCTACACAAACAAACACTTTAGTTCATCACTTAGCACTTTCTTTAATAGCATCAGCATTATAACAAACTGTATGTACGCTACTATGAGCGATCTGACATTACGGCATATATCAACAATTCGTTCACCTTTTCAAAGTCGGTTTATTAGTCTAATTTCTCCTTAATGTCGACAGCCTATCGCCGATGCTTCACTTGTATTGTACTAGGTGATGTAGATTTACGTTTCTCACTCATATTGGTAAGAAAAGCCAATGCTGTTGAAGAGGAAATTAAATGAGCCGCGTGATTATATCACCAACGTAATCAATCCATACACGTGACTGATGGCGTACAGTGACGTCACTTTCTGCTAGGCTACTACAGAAGAGAAGTGCGACCACGGGTTGTCTATGCCAAAACGCGTTAACCGGAAACTCATCGCGTAAATTCAAAAGTGGTGTAAATTTTCAAGTCGCGTTAAAGCGAAATTGCGCAAAAAGAAAACGCGTAAAACTAGAACTACCTAAACACACACACTCATACAGCAGTTACACGTTTCGGCTAAACACAATTTTGGACGCCCACCTTTGTCACTCCACACACGCGAATCTCAGAATCATGTTTATATACATACATGGTTGTGTTATATGACAAAAATAAAACAGATCAAATTTCAACAAAATGCCTTACATAACATTACGCATGTGGGTCTGTTTCTTAGCTTTCCGCAAGTCCGTTCGAGTATCATCCTCTAGTGTACGTTTGTATTATCTCTTATTAGACTTCTAAAACTTGTCCTTTCAGTAACTTGAACAACTGACGAGCACACCAGATGGTTCATTACTTCATTTCGTAAAGTGAGTGTCCATCTTACTAATTCACTGCACTCCAAAGTGATCAAAGACATACTTTCACTCCATAACCTTTACGTATTTTCTACACCACGCTGTTTCGCATTCTTCATATAATGCCCACGCTTTTATAATCAGCGTCAATCTGTTACTGCTATAATTAAACTTATCGCTGTTATTATTATTATTATTATTATTAATTGTTACTGTTGTTTTCTTTTGTTATTCCTCTTTTATACGTCTGTGCGTTATGTAAGTGTTGTAGTGCTGGTTTTAAAATTTCCATTACGCTGTTTAGTCAGCGAGCAAAAAATAAGAATTGAGTTTTATTCTAAGTTCACCGTGCATTTTCACTAATTAATGTCTCACCACCAACTAAATGCACTTTATTGTGCATTTAGTTGGTGGTGAGACATTGATTCAAGAATTGAGTTATTATTATTATTATTATTATTATTATATTTCTTGCCCGTCGGGGTGTTGCACTGGTTAATGTATAACAACACGTTTTACCACAGTAATTGCAAACGTTATGACACTTTATTTTATGACACTGACACCTGCGGTCATTCACGTGTGATCCAAGCACTGCTGCAATTGGATGTTGATGGAGGTTTCACATCTCAGGTTTCGGATTTTCAAACTCACGTGTGGGATTATCGGCACTACATCAGTTGCCGACAGAACTACTGGTACGTTACTATTATTATTGTTATTATTATTAGCTATCACATGCAGGGTATTTACAATTATATACCTGAAACAAACCATGTTCCGAGGGTATATCATGTTGAACCTATTCTGTGTTTAAAATGTATGGTACACGTACATAAAAACGTTTTGCACTTATACAGTAGTACTTTCCGAAGTATGTGCGCCGTGTACACTTATCATTATTTATCAGTTTTTAGTAGAAATATCGGTTCAGGTTACAACTCATACGATGTCGTCTGGAATCTCAATACGACTACTGTTTTGGTTGACTCTGGTATTTATTACAAACATTCCAACCTCTGTAATACACAACATGGATAAATTCCACGGGTGTAACTACTAACAGAGGAGAAATGTACCAATCATGCTGATTTTGGTATGCAAATGTGTGCTGCAGCAATGTGGAATTCTCGTTATAAAAGCAACTTATGGGATGTCACGGTTAACGGCCGTGCAACAAACATGTTACGACTCAATTCCACTGGCCCTACAGGTTACCACGTCTCTTCCCTACATCTCTGTCAATTTCTACGTTTGACTGTTTATAAGCCACGGACAATGACAGTGCGCAGCAAGCAAAGTAATAACCTTCTATAACATTTTGGAAGACTGTATTTACTATGTGTGCCACTTACTTAAATATTTAAAAAAAAAATCTTCGTTTTCCCTACAAAGCCTCTAGCATGTTTCTCAGAATAAACGACTATTTCCATAAAAGTTATTTACCAGTTGGTCTTATACGGAGACAGAATTCTTCTGTGGGTACGAAATGAATTTCAAAGTACGAAGTAAATGAAATTCAGGATTTAAAGGTCTGACGTCAGAGTAAAATGAGAGATATAATAAGTGGGTGCATTATGAACCAACAATGAAATAAAATGCATAAAGCGGAAACATTAATCTTACGTAGATTTTTTGTGTAGACATTTGCGGGTATACACGCTGTATTATATCGTAACAACAGGTGTCACTTGTCTCGAAATAACCAGGAAGTACGCTAGCGAAACCCTCTATAACTGTACGCACGTAAGAGATGCTGCTATAAAATTCGCGGAATGATTATATCGCGTAGCCTATTGAGTTACATTATATTTTATGTTGTCTAAATCATGTCCGTGCATGTTTCAGCTTGCGCAGGCTGCAATTTCAACAGTGTAGCGGCGTCAGCTGTGTCCAAGATGTGGAAGACGAAAGACGTGTCCGTCCGCATCTCTCGTCGAAAAAACTAATCGGAATTTAGAGCAGAGAAGTAACATTAAATTTTGCGTGTAATTAGGAAAGAGTATATGTAGAACGCGTGCAACTAACTCCGAAGCACAGAAGCTATGCAGAAAGTGTTTTCGCGTGGCATAAACATTTCAAAGATGATTAAGACAATGTGGAATATACTGACAAAAACGGATTCCGAAACGCAAAGATCCGACAAAAACGTTTAAACATTGCGGAATAGTATTTGTTTGGAGAATACCAAGCAGTTAACCAGGCTTATTATGTAAAAATATTGGAGAGGTTAAGCAAAAGTGAGCGTAGAAGAAGACCGAACTTGGCCGAACAGTTGGTTCCTTCATCAAGACAACGCCCCGGCTCACAGCAAGATCTCTGTCAAGCAGTCAAGCAGTTTACGGTAAAAGATCTATGGTTGGACGGGACAGTCCCTTTTGTTCGCCCTATTTTTCACCCAATTACTTTTGGATCTTCCCAGCATTAAAGTCCACGTTGAAGAGACGAAGGTTTCAAGACATCGAACACGTTCAGAAACATATGACGTCAGCGCTGAAGGTTATTACGAAAGAGCAGTTCCATCAATGTATCCAGCATTGGCAGCTTCGCTATGTATTACGTTGAATGTGATCCTTCTCATTACGACGAAAGTACACAGGGATATCTGCAATAAAATAATTCCGGATACTTTATAACCACACCTCATAAAACATCAAAACAAAAATATTATATGGCGTCTGACACTATGTGTTCATGTTACGTCTGTCCTAAGCCTTTGCAACGGAAAGACGCAGTTCTTACTTACTTACATAGGCGACAGCACTATATTCGAAACTGGTATGTAAATTCACAGTTTTAATCGAGAAATGTGGACAGAAGATAATGCTAAGAAAGGGATGCGTGAAAAGAAGAAAGGAGGGACGTAGATACAGTAAGAGAGGGTAAAACCGAAAAGAAGACCCGGCGAAGGATGAAGATACAAAAGAAACGATTTCAAAGGGCCCTTTTCACTGGCGTTCCACAAAGCTCAGCAAACTACATGTTTCCATGCCACGACCGAGGTACATCGCTACGTAACTGGGAATTTAATTTTTTGTCTTCAGCATGTGGCGCTTTGGGTTCAAAGAAACCTGCCTTAATCTCAATACTCATTTTCTGCATATGTTACCATGAAATAAAAAATTCCCTTTTTTAGGACATCCTCATCAATATGCGTTAAAAATATACAATACTCTAAACTTTATGATGAAATGGTCCATGCGGTCGTAAGCCATTTTTGTGACCATACGGAACCGACATACTGTTAATATAAATTTTCAAATAATTGGAAAATATCAACTATTACGTAAATGTAGGTACAGGAGACGACACAGCAAACTAAATTGTTTTATTTGCGATGGCCAGTGGAAAGCCGCAGCAAATCGTTTGAATATGCACCACAAATATGTTCGTCGCCAAAACGGACTCCCTTATTTATTTTGCACCTGTATGAACCACACACTGCCCCCAAAACACACGCATAGTGAGAAGACAGGCAAATTTCAACAGAGAAGAATGCTGTAGTAAAAAAAAAAAAAAAGGAGTACGCGTTATTTCGTAAGTGTGTAATTTGCGACTTTAAATAATTCAGTATTCGCCATCATTTATTGCAGACACCTATCATTGCTAATTAGACTCTCTAATTTCTTTCTACAAAGCTAATTACACTAAGGATATCAGACTGCATAAATTCAGATGTCTTTTAAATATTCACCATGAACCTTAAAAACGCACTCACACTCATACTCCATTTACTGAATTAAGCACCATATGATAAATACGAATCAGAAAGTAGAGGCACAGCTCCACTCATTCTAAACCTCCGCACAAGTTGAAGGTGAGTAGTCAGCTTCAAACCTCCGCCTCGTTACTTCCATGTGCAAACATCGGTACCCACTGGCTACGTGCCTGGGTGTGTCTCCGAACCAGTGTGAACTTATCGGACAAGAGAAAAATGGCTTTTTGAAATAAATATTGGCATTACATTTTACGATCATTTCCATTACGTTCTTATATCGACAGACGTTATAAGCTTCACTAGCTGTAATTAAATCACGTAACGTACATATGGTTTTATATTTTATTTTCTTGCTTGTATACACATTTCGTTTCTAGCCTTATGATGAGACTGAAACGTGCAGCTTTATAGTACATAACAAATATATACATGTGTTAACGACGGCATTTTTGTGAGTATTAATGCTAAATATCGATATGATTTTCATGTACTATGTATACTACGCCTGACATCCTCAATTAATTTCACTCGGTAACCTACAGCTACCACAGTCACCGTTAGTTTAGTTTACAGCTGTCTTTTCGGCCAGCCCGTCTGTCTTGGTGATGAGCCCCCTTGAGGGTTCATCGCCATATTTTGGTCTATTAGTGAATTTACTGTCTTTTCCTTGTCACACACCCAGTCTAATAATAATAATAATAATAATAATAATAATAATAATGAAAACGTTGTATATAACATTTTACAGCTACAAAATTTAGTGTAAGATATTAAATAGTTCCTTCTTTCTCAGTCTGAACTTTCTGCCTACTCACTGTAGGTGCAGAGGATTACTGTTGCGCCTGATCACAATCAATGACACACACACACACACGCACACTCGATAGCACTCCTCTGGACGACGGGTGGGGCCGAAGCAGAGACCTCTACCTGACAAAACAAAACATTCACAAGAGACAGACATGGATGCCTCCGGCGGGATTCGAACCCGCAATGCCAGCAAGGGAGCGGCCGCAGACCTACGCCTTAGACGGCGCGTCCACCGGGTTGGCCTATTGAATAATTTCTGTGCTGAATTATATGTTCATTATGCGTTCATTTCACACATGTTTAGTCCTAAAAGATGCAAAAAACATGACTGCCTTTCTCCACTGGCGTTGGTGTCTGTCATTACACACGTTATGTATGTCAACCTTTGCCGAAAGACTTTCTGCAGACAGCAGCAATGCCTAGTGCATTACTACTGTCACATTAAGGTTCGCATCTTGGCCTAAATGTAGCTTCCCATATACTTTCACGTTATTGAGATAAGACGTAGGATATCTGATGAGGTTTGCTTTCAACAACTTCCCACTGAAATCATAACGAGCCTTACACCAGTAAACAACAGCAGATGCTGACACATTACAAAATTGCGCACATATTAAACAACCACATGACAAGCATTATCTTGCTATCTTATTATCAATTCATGAAGCTCAATCTGTTGTTGAGTTCACATAACACCGACTGGCGTATGATAAGCTTATTTCTAATAATCAACGTGACTTGAGTGTCAGTGACAAATGTCACCGTGCTAGACGCGTTGTCAAAAGCCTCGGTCAGACTGACAGGTTACATTTGAAATAAATGGTAATATGCGTCTCAGTTTCACCACTTTCCTCAGTCACGTATGTTACATCCATTTTTAATACATATAGTACATTTGGATGACAAACGAATTGAGCAGTTCAATTCAATAAAAAAGCGTATCAAGAATTTGAGATAAAAACCTTAGAACTAGAAAGTTTACTCGCGCATATAGTAATACTCGTAGACACATCTAGACAGGACTAGTCATAATTTATTCAAAAGTTGGCACTAAATTAAAATCCACTGAACAAACAACACAGACTGAGTGTGTTTGAGAACAGTGCAAGGAATAAAGAAAACTTAATAATGAATAGTTTTACAGTCTGTGACTGTATCCTCGTCAAATATTAACCCTAAAACGCTGATGAAATGAAGGGGGATGAAAAAGGTGGAACACGTAGCACGCGTGTGGCAAAACTGCATATAAAATTTTAGTCGAAAAACCTGAAGAGGAAGGATTACTTGGCATAATTAGACTTAGAAGACAAGATGACATTAAAATGGATCCTGCAGAAGGAATATGGATAACAGAATTTTCTATAGTCGTACAAGGGTAATGAGCCTTCGGAATGTATAAAACGTGGGGAATTGGTTTACAAAGTGAGAAATTAAATGGGTCTGAAAACAGACTCTGCACCATTGAATTAGTTAGTTAGTTAGTCAGTCAGTCAGTTACTTAGTCTGTGTCTGTCACGCTAAGTGGAATCCTGCCTGGACCCCATCACAACATCTATTTGTGGGGACATCGCGAGAATATAAAGCACTTTACCCACTCTTGCATAGAAATGTAAATTTTTAACTTTAAAAGAAATATGCCAACAGATTGAAATCTAAAAGAGAACACAGCGCGTTGAAATAAAAATCTTGCTTTTAGCTCCTACTGTTTCTCTAGATGCAAACTGAGTTTAAAAAGTTAGCAACTCTGAAGCAGTTCTGCTAATATTCTCGGGTCGTGTGAATTGAAGAATCTCTTTGAATAAAATGTGAAAAAGTTGTTCCGTATTTCCATTTCAATTCTTTGTTGCTGTCAAGAAAAATTGAACCGTTTTGAATCTCCTTATACGATTTATGGTGAAGGGGCGAAGTCAGTTATGAATAAATAAACACATTTCGCGATTTATCATAGCGCCCTGAGAAGTTGCGCATGAGTTTGTAAAACGTTGATTGTAAGATAGATGGCAGCACATTCGTTTCTTCTGGCGTCTATGTACGTACACATCAAGTGATCGAAAGTTTACACGCTCACAGGAAAATATTTCGACCTGTCTGCATGTTTATTTCAGTTTCATCTTCAGGGCCCTTACAAATGGCAGTTTGATTTCCTTCATTTCCTCTTCCTGGAGCATAGGTGTCTGTCATGAAGGCGTTTGGAGAAGTGGAGGCTTAGGTCCCAATCTTCTTAACCTCGGCACTAGACGGAGAAGAGTGGTCATCTTCACGCCTCGGCCTCTTTACCCGGAGAAAAGCGTTCCCGTTACCCGTTTAATAGGACATTGAGCGAGCCTCCCTTGCCCCTGGCCCGAAACACGAACACCGGTTCTCGAACATAGAAGGCAGCATAGTCAGTATACCGACTGACTTATCTCGGATATATTTATTTTCGTAAAAGATTAAGTTTTCCCTGTCCACGCCACGAACGCATACAGAGGGAGAAGAGGTACAGCTCCACCCATTCTTAACATAGGCACTAGATAGAGGTGGGTACCCAGAGCCGTTCTGAACGTTTTCAAGAAGCCAAACACTCGGACTGTCCAGTCCGTAGCCTAGTCTCTATGTCGACTACGCCACTCCGGTATCTTACGTCAAGTAATGCAGGTGGTTAGGTTTGACTGCATATGTTGTGAAGATGACGTCCTGAGCTACAGAACAGACAATATTTATTCTGGAAGCATTTTTAGATGTGGAAGTGACATGCAAGTGCACATAAATTACCGATATTTTAACTTTCGTGATTCTCTTTCGACAAAATGTTTTAATTATTTTAGTACGAAAAATTGAAGAGGCTGTGTCTGTGTTGAATAATCTCAGATGCGTTTGTGGATGTACGCGAAAAGTAAGAATTGATGAAACATGTAACGTGTGAAGGAAGCAGTTAAAAGAAGTCTAAGGAAGTCACATTTCTCGTACCAAACTCACTTCAAAACTTCTTGAAGAAACATAATGAACATGAAAATATTATTGGTAATTTCTTTGCATTTGCGCGACACTTCCATGTTTAAAATAAGTTTTCGTAGCAAACGTCCTCTGTTCTGTAGCACTGGCACACTAAGACCGTCAACTTCGAGTTTTGGCACCCCGTAGTGATATCTATAGTAATAGACAGCAACCTTAAGTGCATAAGTGTATTAAGTACTACTTATTATTAATACCGACAAATTAACGCCTAGCCACATTGTACACAAAAACATCAAGAAATATGGTCCTACAAAAAAAATTCAAAAATTACAACGAACAGTTCTTCTGAGAACATCCTGTAGAAACTACGGCCTGTTTGATGAAATATGCAGATTTACATGTCACACGAACCGACACCTACGTCATCGACGCATTTGTCATATCTCAGTGCATATCGGACCAAAATCAGATGTTCTGGAATAAGGACAATATTACTGGCACGTGTCATAGCGGTGGAAATGCGTGAAGATAATCCCTGTGAACGAATTAATTTAAATTAAACAGAAGCAGCAAAACCTCTGTAACTATTGTTGCAGTGGGAAAAGCAATGTGTGTGTCTTGCAGCCTTAGTTAACCAGCGTGCAAAGAGCAATAGCCGTATTAAATCATCTGTGGTCTGCCTGGCTGTACTATATTTTTCTACATTATCTCATAAAAGACACGAACTTCGGAAAAAATTATGGAACATAAAAGTGTTTCGATTTTCTCCACAGCTTTTCTCCGAAAAGTTTCTCATTATAAGAATAATTCAGCGAGATATCATAAATGTACACAGATCTTCATGTAAAGTACCCGTTATTCTTTCAGACATTAATAAAGCTTGAATTTCCTTGACAGATTTGCGAAAAATACTCAACTCTCAAATTTCATGAAAATCCGTCCAGTGGGAGCTGAGTTGTTCCATGCGAAAGGACAAACGAACAGGCATGACGAAGCTAAAAGTCGCTTTTAGCAATTTAAATAAAAATATACCGCTCAGGTCTGAGAGATGGAAAGTGTAGAATGAAATACAGTTCATGCATGGGACATGAGCAGCACATACTACGATTTTTTATGTGTGTGTATAACACGCTGTTATCAGCAACAGACTAATCGTCAAACATGCATTTATAAACTTCATATATGGAGTTAAAACGAACCATGTTGCGATACAAACTTAAAAGGAAGATTTCAAGGGCCAGGAAACGTTTGAAGTGTATTCTGTCTGCAGCTGCTTTGACTTTGATACACGTGCACTACAAGTGCTCTCGGAAATATTAGCATGCAGACTACGTGCAGACCGGTATTTATTAAAATATGGGACTAGACAGAAACACAAGATCATTCAAAGGAATTGCATTTTAAATGGAAATTTCACCGACTGTTATCCTGTAAATAATTTCGGGTTTTCAAGAAGACGAAAATTGGTATTGTGGTCTACTGGACACCAACATTACGGAATGGCATACGGCCTGCATCCTCAAGGGGCCGTACCATGACTCAGGCATTTAGTCGCAGGCCTCTAACCGCGGAACCGCGGGTCAGTCCATTTGGAATTTGTGGGGAACGAAATGGCACTGGGAGAGGTTTCCCTGCTACTACTTTTGTTTCCCGTCAGCGTCAAAGCTCCACATTAATTAATATTACCGACACCAAACAAACTTCGTCTTCATGGCATCCAGAAACGTTGATACCCACCTACCAGACTGCGCGGTATCATAATCCACATCACAACGAGTAATTCTTACTTCGGCGTTATTACGTAATGAAATATGACATTAGACCTTTTGCCCAAAAAATTAAATTCTGCAAAACTTGCCTTGGATAATCATGCAATCTTATAGCAATTAAATCAACCGCTACTAACAATGCCAGATAAATCCTATGTATTCAGCTACAAATAAAACTTGACACCCCATTATCTGATAGCCATCGCTGAAAGTTAATTTCATAGAATTTTCATACACTAACGTCACTAAAGCCGTGTAAGTCACTGAGTGCGTACGAGAACAAAGCGCTGAAAAGATAGGCCTATAACACAAGAAGTGACAAAATACATAATGGAAAACTGCATTATTTCTCAATTTAACGTTACCCATATTGCGTGCAATAGATTGGCTATCCAACTAACTGGACACATAGACATACGTAACTAGCCTATCTGTTGTTTTTTATACTCTTTCTACATGTTTCGGCCCCTATAGGCCATCTTCAGAAGAGGAGGAGAAATTAAATTACTAAATAATTAATAATTTGTATTCCTCACCAAATGCCTTTCGGACGTTCAAATCATGGACAGCGAGACAGAGGACACATTGTAGCCTACAAGGCGTGGTGCAGATGAGAAGTACATACAAAACTGTAGTCGGAAATCTGAAGACGGCTTGTAAGGAAGTATCTGCTCTACTTGCGATGATAACAAGGTGAGACAGATCTTACTCAAGTTAAACGCGAAAGCCCATGTACAACACGATTCTCAGAAACGTGTTTGTAACATACTTCCACTGTCGCGTTGAAAGAGTGGTGTACAAATCCCGCATTCCAGGTCGCCCGGGCGACTATATTTTGTACGGTGGTGCCTAATGCTTGTGGGTCCTCAGCATGGAACTGGCTCCCTATTACTTTTCCGGTGCCCAGAATTTTCAGGCAGTTACGGGATTTTTGAAGCACATGTTTGCTCCTGTGTTAAAGTCCAAGCTCCAACATAATTAACACTTGGGCAGGAAACTTACGCGGAAAGGTCAGAACTAAGACAGCAGCAAGAGTTAAAAAATGAAAACCACTTCGCGTAAAACACGAAAATGAGCGACAAAAACAATATATCTGGCCCTGACTTTCAGTCAGTGAGGTTTTCATGGCAGTGAATATCTATATCATGTAGTCCGGTAGGTAGGTAGGTAGGTAGGTATCACGGCTTCAGACAAATGCACTGTCGCCAGTCTCTTAAGGAAGTGTCTATCCTAATGCGTAAAATCTAGCCAGACTGACCAATTAAAGACTTCATGGTAAAGAATTTTTTAAAGAAATTTAGGAAAGAATATTTCACAAAGAAAAAAGCACGGCTTAAAGGCAAAAGAAGGTAACGAACGTGGCCGAACCTTTAAATGACGAAATTACGGAAACTATTCTCAATGAGAAGTCAATCCCGGTGGCCGAGCGGTCTACGACTTAAGTCTGCAGCAACTCGATGCCTGGGATCGCGGGTTCGAATCCTGCTGAGGGCATGAATGTTCGTCTCTTGTGTATGTTGTGTAGGTAGCGGCCTCTGCCACGAGCTGATCACTCGTTCAGAAGAGTCCTACCGGTTGTGTGTGTGTGTGTGTCTAATTGTGTGTGTGTGGGGTCTAATTGTGTGTGATCCAGAAACCTCAACAACTATCACGCGGTCTAGGCCCGAGTTCTGTTGTTGAGCCACAAAAAAAATTTTAGTGAAGTTTTGCAATCGCAGTTTTTAGATGCACTTGTCAGTCATGGAACGACAATGCAGCTCCATCTACGAGTAAACGCTGTAGTAATGCAGAAAGACATACATACATACATACATTACATACATACACCCACTACACGTTGTTTAAATCCTTTTGGAATACGACACCGCTTACTTTGGTAGAGAGGAATTTATTGCCTCCATCTTCAGCCTAGCCTCTCTCTTCTACCCTGAAGAAGGAGGCAGAACTTTCCCCCAAAATACTGGCAGCTATTCGCCAGACTACATGTATCACACTCCAGGCGATGATAGTTTGGGTACTCACCATTATGAGAGCCTCAAATCTCAATACTGCCCCTTATTAATTTGACCCCCCTTCGGATTTTATTGTTGGGTGTAACAACTTCCTGGTACTGAAAGTACTTAAGCGAAGATTCTGCAAAAACACATGTCACAAAGTTACACAGGCCTACTTAGATGTTACACATATATTTCGGTTCAGATAGACGAAGTAAAGGGAGTCAGGCTCCATACTCTCCCCGTCAGAACTTTCTGTTTAAAATCCCACGCCAGTCATAGAAGCCGGAAATGTAGGCGACGTGTCTAAATATTCGCCCTATAGCCTTCATAAACATCACAACATGAGTGTGAAACAAGCTATAAAACCAAGCAGGGTACAAACGGAAAGGTGGAAACATCTGGAGATGGCAATCAGTATGAATATATAGTCAACTGCTGATTCAAAAGGAATTTTCCCATCCAATTCGTCCATCATAAGCCGTCATATACATTTTGGTTACGGCTCCTTGGTGATCGAATAACGGGCCAAATGGGAAGTTCAAAACGGAAGAAAACTTGTTAAGGGGGAGCTGAGTTATGTTAAAATGCAGTCACAGTTGTAAATACAGACGAGGTATTGGAAACAGCTGTAGGAAATAGCGCAGACGACAAGATGTGTTCTTCCAGAGTGGACCAAGAGTTCCAGCACATATAGCCAACCGTTCTGCTCCCCGGGTTAGCACTGGATAAAGGAATCAATAAACGCATGCTGTTGGTACCATATACGTATGTACACCACGCACCATATATATATATATATATATATATATCCATCGGATGGCGCACGTCCAAAATCCCTACCAACAGCCGCGAGTCTGAAATAACTGGCCGCAGATTCCGATCTCTCGCCATACGCAAAGCCTTCCTACGAGAAGAGCAGATCTGGCCTGACAAAAGCAACTTTGTTAGCCAGCCTTTATCAAATTCAGGAAGGCGACAAGCAAAACAAGACAGGAAAGGTGTACTCCGTTGAGTACACATACTTTCCGAATACGTTTCTTATTATTTTGCGCCGCCCTTATGTAAATGTATTATCTGCACGGGCCCAGGGTCACACATCTCACTACACGCAGGCGTCACATTACACGCTCAGAAATGAACTTCCGGCGTAGGCAAGTTTCGTTACATATTCTAAGTTCTAGTTTTTTAGTGAGATTTGAAGTTACGAAGATTGCTGTCTCTTGGGACGTAACGTCATCAGTCTCGTAGCAATGTAGTAACGTTTCTGGAAAACCTCCATCTCTATAATCAGGGTAAACACTACTAAGTTCGTGATTGCAGGTCTACAGTAATAATTGTGGTGTTGAAATTCTTTCTTTCTTGGTCTGACATCTATCTATCTACTCACTGTAGGTGTAGAGGAATATTGTGGCAGCTGATCATACTCAAGGACACACACACACTCGGTAGGACTCCTCCGGACGAGGGATCGGCCCGTCGCAGAGACCTCGACCTGACAACACACAACACTCAAAAGAGAGAGACATTCATGCCCCTCCCGAAACCGCAATCCCAGCAAGCGAGCAACTACAGACCCATGCCTTAGACCGCTTGGCCACCTGGATCGGCTCTGTTGTCATTCCAACGTGCACTTATACAAGTGGCAATATTATCATATCATACCAACAAAACAGTAAATGAACACGCCACAAATAGCCAACTTTGTACATTTCTGGTCCAATGCAGCACACTATGACGTTACGACAGCGCCCGTTCCTCACCCGCGTGTCTCCCAAAGTAAAATACAAAGGTAATGAACGTACTTATTTATTGCACGAAAATTATGAATGTAAAGCCACGTGCCCTTTCAATAACTGGCTGTCACAATATTCATGCGCTATTCACGTATTCTTTCATCACTCACTTCTTTATTAGTAAAACGCACCAAGTGTTAATTTCGTGTATCGGAGTGCTGCAATGACGATAAATCCCGTTTATCGGATCGCAATGTAACCAAATAGCGGTGAAGTGTTGAAGCGCAACTTCACAGTTCATATAACAACTACAGAAAAGTTATTCAGGTAACAAGAAATAATTATTTCAGGTGTAAAAAAAAAGGTAAAGCAATCCCATTACAGGCCTTGACAGGCCCTTAGGGTTCCAGGAGGTTGAGGCTCCCAGATTTCTAGACAATCGGCACATGAAGGTGGTAAGGTTGTCAGCCCTACGCACCGGCCGCCTTTACCCCCCAGGAAAGATTCCTGGTACTCATTTCTGTTAGAGGCTGAGTCGACCCCAGGGCCATAGTGCGACCGAAACGATTATGTCAATGAAAAATTCCAATGACACCATCGGGAATCGAACCCGCGACATTCCGGCTTGTAGCGCAGTGCCTCAACCAACTTTGCCACCGCGTGCCCCTATTTCAGGTGTACTAAATTTAAATCAATAATTACGTATTTTAAACTTTAAGACCATAGTTTTATATTTCACCCTCTTTAACACGGCTGAGATGAGCGATTCAAATTACGTTCATCTCGAATTAATCCTTTCATGGCTTCTTTATCGTCCGTTTAGTCCTTAGCGGTTAGCATTATGCTTTATTGTACTGGCTATAGCGAAAACTTTCAATGAGTACTCCTTTGTTCATTTTACTTAACATAAATTTCACAGTCATTTCATGCGATGGACATCCCGTCGTCAGACCCCAAATCTGTGGACCGATTTCAATCATGTTTGGCACGGTGCGTATCACACCCATCCGGAAACTACCGCCAAATTTTCAATTTTTGATAACTTATGGCTGCGACTGGCAAACACACAGACACCTTCCTATCAATATACGGATAATATACAAGTGTGGTGGGAGGTGGAGAGAGAGAGAGAGAGACAGACAGACAGACAGAATTGTATGTATAAATAAAATTAAACTTAACTCAAGTTGCGAAAATATGGGCGTTCGATTCTGTATCTTAAGACACCAATCGCTTGAAGGTAATAATCTGCGACAAAATAGGTTGCAAATGCTACGCCGACTGTGGGCCCACACAGCCTCCTCTCCAAAGGTTCCGATATCAGAAGCCTCTGCCTCTTCGGTACTGGGGACTGTCCCTGTGGGAAGGGGGGTTCGGGAGGAGTATTCAGAGCGTGAAATGACCAATCAAGTGATGAGTTTAAGAATGCGAAAAAAATGTTTCCCTCCATCCCCACACCTCTTAATGATGTGATGCATAGACAAGAAGGCAACTGCCTTCTACAATTCCGGACCTGAGAAGCAGAATGGTTTAAGTCCAATTTTATCATATTTGAGATAATACATCAGTTATTTCTTAGAATTTCAAGTTATTTCTGGTGCAGATGCTTGTAAGTCCAAATACTGTCCCAGTGTAGCTGGGCAAACAATTGAACAGCAGTAAGTCACATACTCTTCTAAGGAAAATGACGTATTATCTCAAATTGGATAAAATGTGACTTACACTTCTGCTTCTCAGGTCCTACAATTATATTAGACCTATTAAACAACCACGGTAAAAAGCATGACGTGTTATGTCAAAGCTCCTTCAACACTGTGTTGTGTGAAGTTTGAAGCTCCTACGGTTAGGGTTACTCTCATCTAGGATACGACGCTGTGTAGTCTAGACGGGTTAGTTCCAGCGTCCTTCCTACGGCTAGGGTTACTCTCATCTAGGATACGAGCTGTGTAGTCTAGACGGGTTAGTTCCAGCGTCCTTCCTACGGCTAGGGTTACTCTCATCTAGGATACGATGCTGTGTAGTCTAAACGGGTTAGTTCCAGCGACCTTCCAAAATCCTAATACGTCTTC
Source organism: Reticulitermes speratus (assembly GCA_021186555.1). NCBI lineage: Eukaryota > Metazoa > Arthropoda > Insecta > Blattodea > Rhinotermitidae > Reticulitermes > Reticulitermes speratus. The sequence goes on from JAJKFL010000001.1 coordinate 47,394,974, forward strand.
CAAACTATATGTCACACCCCAAAACACAACAATCATCACTTCTTTCTTCATTCGCACTGCTGGTTCCTAAAACGGTGATAAAATTAAACCAGAAACAAATCTACCACCCACTACTTACCTCCCTAAATTTTAAGTTCACCGCAAACATAATTAGTCTATTACTAAGTACACTGCACAAGCGTTAACCGAGATTTGTGTTAGAGTTGCCCTTTGCTGAGTCATGGTAAGTAACCTTCACTTTATGAAATTCAACGGTCACAACTGGAACATGAGGATACGAAGAAAGGGCGTGAGTCTCGTAACTCCAAATCCACTTCGCTTCGAAAACTACGGTACAGGATTAACTCAGCTTGTAACTATCCCAACCGGAAGTGAATTAGTCCGCATCCCTCTGCAAGTTCTCAGCTGGGATAACAAAGCAGCACGTACAGCTTGTGTGAAACTGTTTTGCGGAAAGTCAGCTACCAGGGTTCCATATGATAATTAGTGCTTGTTAATGGAATTCGAACCGGCTACTCCCACAGGAAAATTAGCATATTGCACATTTCCACGCTATTACTACAAAGTTTAGAAACAGTTATCTCCTAGGAAGCGTTATACAGGCACAAACAATTCCAAAGCGAAGAGATTTGCAATACCAAGTTGTATCAGCAGGTGGGGATTAAGACATTCATGGTATCCACATGCTTGCTAATATTCAGAACCACAAAGGGATTACGAAATCAGGGGGCAATTAAATGTGTTTGCTACACCGGACAACACTTCATAAGTAGCAGAACCTTTGGCTTCACGAGATCTTGTTATACATATACTGAAGCTTGTCAACTTGACTTCGGCAATTTGTGTACCTTAGCTACAGCGTGGCTCTTCTTTTTAAATAAAGTTATACATATACTGAAGCTTGTCAACTTGACTTTCGGCAATTTGTGTACCTTAGCTACAGCGTGGCTCTTCTTTTTAAATAAAGCTATACATATACTGAAGCTTGTCAACTTGACTTCGGCAATTTGTGTACCTTAGCTACAGCGTGGCTCTTCTTTTTAAATAAAGTTATACATATACTGAAGCTTGTCAACTTGACTTCGGCAATTTGTGTACCTTAGCTACAGCGTGGCTCTTCTTTTTAAATAAAGTTATACATATACTGAAGCTTGTCAACTTGACTTCGGCAATTTGTGTACCTTAGCTACAGCGTGGCTCTTCTTTTTAAATAAAGTTATACATATACTGAAGCTTGTCAACTTGACTTCGGCAATTTGTGTACCTTAGCTACAGCGTGGCTCTTCTTTTTAAATAAAGTTATACATATACTGAAGCTTGTCAACTTGACTTCGGCAATTTGTGTACCTTAGCTACAGCGTGGCTCTTCTTTTTAAATAAAGTTATACATATACTGAAGCTTGTCAACTTGACTTCGGCAATTTGTGTACATTAGCTACAGCGTGGCTCTTCTTTTTAAATAAAGTAACAAAAACGTCATACTGCAAATTAGAATGTTAAGCAAGAGGAAGGGTCGCATCACGCTGGAACCGGTTATTTTACCATCTCCGTAAGAATTTCTGGATAAAATATGCAAACAATTTTTTTTCACAGACTTCTCATACATTATTCGTGTCTCTGAGGGGGAGAAAAAAAAACAGCATTCCAGACCACACAAAAATATTTCATGCAACATCTGACCGCCACAGTATCGCGTGAGAATTTAAATTACACAAACAAAAGTCAGTAAAAATACGTTCAGCTGTTTAACACAAGCACGTAATCACATTTTGTATCTGGCACAACCGATGTTCAAGTTCTGTGTCAGCTTCATGTGAATAACAAGTACACAGAGGTACGTCACATTCTTTCAGCAACAGAAGTAGTACAGTCGGACGATATTGTACTAACCGCTGCAATAATGAGTTCGACTCTTTGTCACGCGGTGTATTTATATGTTACGGTTCTTACAAGAAACAGCGATTATTTCCCTAAACAGCATTAAAAGGTTGGAAATTGTATTGGAGATGGAGTGTGTTTACTCTAAGGCAGGAAGTGAAATTTCACATACTAGTACTGGGCTACGTTCGTAACCTAAAGAGCTGCACATTTCACAATCATGACAGTACAGTGGAACCTCGAACTTCGAACACAATCCGTTCCAGGAGACGGTTCGACTTTCAAGTTGTTCGACTTTCGAGTTAAATTTCCCCATAAGAAATAATGTAAATTGAATGAATCCGTTCCAGACCCCCAAAATTTACCCAATATAAAACATTTTAAGTGCCTATTTCAAAAGATCATAATGATAAAACAAGTATATTTAATTTCAATAATTGAAAAGTTTTATTTATAATAGTACATACATACAAAATATTGTCTAATAATCAATCAATAATAATAGTAGGAGGGATATTACTGTTCACTGGAAGGTGAATTACCCTTCTTTCATCTGGACCAAGCAGAGAGAGAAGGCGACCACGTGATTCTTTGTTCGACTTTCGAGTTTTTGTTCGAGTTTCAAAACCGGATTTTCCTCGAATTTTTTGTTCGAGTTTCAAGTTGTTCGAACATCAAACCGTTCGAAGTTCGAGGGTCCACTGTATAGGAGTTTACGTACATGTCTCAGCTACAACTGCAAGAACAACGGTTGTTCTCAAGCACTTAGTAGTTGCTCAGCCGACACACATGGCAATAACTCTAAGAAATCAATTTCTGGGGTAGCTATGCAGCCATCAACTCCTGAAGAAAGACTCTGCTTTATGAAGTAGGGTGTTATAATTTATAATAGTTCACCAGCAAATGCACAATCTTGTCTTTACACAGTCATATTACGCTAAAACATTGAAAACTCCTACATGTTTCAATCCCAGTGGAATCATCGTCAGAGAGTATGTACATCAAATAATTTTGTATAAAATATTAACTCACTAATTTATAAAATCTTAATTTCTGATACTTTGTATATCAAGTAGAAGAAATGAAAAGTAAATTGTAAGATTTTCCGTGTAAAATACATGTACATAAAAAAAGAGAATATGGAATTATGATACACAATCTTACAGGGTAGTTTGTGTGTACGGCGAAAGATAACACCGAAATTACTATATATTAGTCATTATCAAAGCACGGAATGAACATAGAAAGTACAGTCTAACCCGGTTATAACGACATCGGTTTACGTGACACCTCGTATATAACGTTACATATTCTGTAGTGCCAATTAATTCTCACTATTAATTATAACATTGTACTCCTCGTTCATAACGACACAAAATATACAGTAACTTTCATGACGTTATAACCGAGTTCGATTGTATTATAATTTCTTAGGAGCTTGAGGCCATCAGTGATTACAAGATAAGTTCTTCACGTGTAGCCTAAAAACAAATTATCAGTCTGATGTAACAAAGACGAAGCTTCCAGTAATTATAACAGAAGCTTATTAAAAGTATAAATACTTATGTATAGATGTGGACTGTATTTTATAGGGTTTCAATGGCATCAATTTTTATAAGGCAGAGGGAATGTTTTGACGATAGTAACACACGTAGAAGATGAGGAAGTTACTACGTATATAGTTCGGCGGCCGCGATAGATCAGTCGGTACAGCGACCCGCTACGGGTTGGAGGATACGGGGTTCGAAACCACCGCGGACCAGATTTTCCTTACCTGTCCTGACTGGTCCCGAAGCCCACCCAGCCTCCTGTGTAATGAGCACCGGTTCTCCTTGCCGGGTGTACAGCGGCCGGATCGTGACGTAGACCACCCACCCCCAGCCAGCGCCAAGGTTGTGAATAAGTAGAGCCATACCTCTAATTCCCCTCTGTGCATTAATGGCATGTTACTGGGTGACCTTTATCATTACGTACACATTTCACTGTGCAATGCTGCTCGTATTTCTACAGTGTCTCTTCTGTTAAGAGATAAACCTATCAATAGTACTGAATGAAACATACCAGTAACTTTTTAAATTTTTATATCAGCGAGTACAGTCATAAATGTCGTTGAAGTACAATCAAATGCTATACTGATGTACGAAAAGAGATTCGAAACCATGTCTTTAGGTGTGATCAGCACTTAAAGAAACTAGCGTAATGCAGATACACAACCAAGCATATAAAAGCTACGAAGCATCTCTAAAATACGCATTAAATTCAGAAACACATTGCTGAGAGCAGTGCGATCGTCACAACATTAAAATCCATCCTCTCGCTTCCTCTCTTATCTTAATTTAATTCGCTCGCCGTGCTCATAATGGATTATTGATCCATGAAGCTGTCCTCACTGCACTACAAAAAGAGGGACACTCAATGAAATTTCAGGAGACATGCTCTAAACCAGTGGTTCCCAAAGTGGGCGGTACCGCCCCCTGGGCGGCGGTGGGATTACCGAGGTGGGTGCTAATAGGTACGACAGGTGGAAGGGAGCGCTGTTACTATCACAGGGGGGCGCTAGTAGACAAGTAGTGCATTTATTTTTATAATAAAATTCAAATAAGGTAATGTTTGTGTTAAAAATAAAAAATTAACTAAATTTCTTAGTATTTTAATTTATGAATCTTATTCAAGCACATATTATTTTTTAATAAACTATTGCTAGATGAATTATTGTTAATCATAAAATATATAGTAAATTTTAATTTATTAATTAACACATAAAACATTAAGTTTAACTCTTATAATTTTATTTAAATGTTCTTAAATACAAAATAAAAGTGAAAACAAAAGCGCATTTATGTTTTTTAAAAAAAGGTAGGGGGTGCTGTGGGTGTGTATGTGGAACCAAGGGGGCGGTGGACCGAAAAAGTTTGGGAACCACTGCTCTAAACCACAAGACAGTATGAATGTGGATCCGTCGGAAACAACACACACACTTCTACACCGAGGAAGGAAGCGGCAGGCTGGTACCAATCTACCGGTGTCGTGCGCGAGGCGGCCGTGCTTCAGGCGGACAGTGAAACTGATCCTTTTTATCTGCTACATGATTAAGATAAGAATCTCCAAACTTTCCCTCACACACTTTTTTTTTCTCCCCCCAACTTCGGACTAGTCAATGCCTTCATGACATGCAGACAAGAAGCTTTGTCAGTCAGTTACTCATATAATATTTTCATTATTTCATATTTATATACAATAACTGCAGACTATAAGTCTTCGTCACACAATCTGGCATTAACACATTTTTCTGTTCATTATTTATAATTATTCACATACATAGGTTACGTTACGTTTGGTTAGGTTAGGTTAGGTTACGTTAAGTTAGGTTAGGTTAGGTTACGTTAGCTTAGGTTAGGTTAGGTTAGGTTACGTTACGTTCGGTTGGGTTAGGTTACGTTAGGTTAGGTTACGTTCGGTTAGGTTAGGTTACGTTCGGTTAGGTTATGTTACGTTAGGTTAGGTTACGTTCGATTAGGTTACGGTAGGTTAGGTTACGTTTGGTATTCACTCTGCCCCATTCTGTATTTTAGTCCTTGTTGTAATTATACTTATTTAAGAATTTCATTAAACTAAGGCTACATTAGTCTAATACCAACCAACAGATGCACAAGATTATTGACATATAAAATGTATTTCAGTCCCCTACACATGTTTCAGCAAACGAGTTGCCATCTTCAGGGGTTTTTAGCGGAGAACTGCAAGAACTTTTTACATCCAAGTATATTTCCATTCCTTAACAGTCTTTCCCAAATATTTCAACTTTTCCACCCTTTCAAAGGGTATTATCTATCTTATGTTTTCACTTCGTCCTGCATTCTCATCTCCACACAAGTACACAGGTGTGCAGGTATATCTTGTATTCTTTCACATCCTCTTCCTTTTAAAAAGTATGTCCGCTGCAGCCACGTAATCGTATCCTCTTCCTTATCAACAAATATGTCCGCCTCAACCACGACGTGGCCGCTTCGCGCACTGTCCGCCTGGAGCAAGGCCGCTGCAGCCTCGGAACCAATCTACCACAAGAAAGGCAACGTACGTATAAGGTAACACACTGAGGCGCGTTCCCGTACACATTGTTGCCGTGGAAAAGCAATAAGTATTAAATACTATGAGTGTGTGTATTCTTGCATTAGACACCCGGCAGCAAACCACATCTTTTTTTTTTTTGCGCCGTATCATATTTCCCTCTCTGGACTGTTTGACACTACCATATTTTTCCACATTATCTCATAAAGAGCACGATTTCGGGAAAAAAAAATATTGAACACAAAATGTGTGTTTCGATTTTCTCTACAACTTTGCATGAAATATTTCTCATTCTAAGAAGACCTGAGCGACATAAATGTACGTAGGTCTGCATGTAAAGTACCCGTTATTCTTATCGGATTTTGATCAAACTTGAATTTTCTCGACATATTTTCGAAAAATCTTCGAATATTAAATTTCATTAAAATCCGTCCAGTAGGAGCCGAGTTGTTTCATGCGGACAGGTGGACGGACAGATCTGACGAAGTAAGTAGTAGCTTTTTGTAATTTTGCGAAAGCGCCTAAAAAGTCGCAATAGTAATCTGAAAGAACAGTTATTTTTTTGGATGAAGAATCTGCTTTTCGCAGAACTCAAAACCGATGTTTACAGTAAGAGAGATCTGAAGCTATCACAGCGGTAATCATATGTGACGCCGTGTAGTACAGTAAACATAACATACTTTTCGGAGTAACCTGTTGCCTCCATCTTAAACGTTGTATCCTACCCTGAAAATGGAAAAGGCATTTTCCTCCGAAATGTCGGTATATTTCTACCAGACTATATGGCACAACATCTCAATAGAAGATACCCTTCATTCTTCAGAGTGTTTAAGAATAGAAACAGGTCAATATTAAATTACGAACAATCATGAAATGACGATTGACAAAACTACTCACTTTTATGGTTAATCTGTGAAGGTCGAGTGTAAGGTTTTGATTTTGAGGAGAATGAGCACATTCTAAAGACAACAGTAAATGTAACTAGTTGTGAAATTATACCTTTAATGAGCCTGTGGAACTAAAGATGGACTGTACTGAGTAGTCAGGACTACGATCGTAATGTTTCCATATATCAAAAATCCACGTGCAAATATGTTATGTTAGTTAAAACTGAAACTGGCCAGAAAACACAAGACAGGCAATGTACGTATAACATGACACTGAGGCGCTTTCGCGTAACCATTGTCGCCTTGGAAAAGCAGTAAGTATTACATATTCTGAGTGTGTGTTTGTAGCCTTAGTTATTCAGCATGCAAAGCGCATGCGCCGTATTATATTGTCATCTGTGGCCTGTCCGGCTGTAACATATTTTTCCACATATCTCATAAACGGCACGATTTTTCGAGAAAAGTTGTTGGACCTAAAACGTGTGTTTTTATTTTGTCTACAACTTTGTCTAAAGCATTTCTCATTCAAGGACAATTTAACGAGATATCATAATGTCCATATGTCTTCATGTAAAGTGCCTGCTATTCTTGTCAGATTTTAATGAAACTTGAATTTTCTCGACAGATTTTCGAAAAATACTCAAATATCAAATGTAACAAAAATCCGTCCAGTGGAAGCCGAGTTGTTCCATACGGACAGACATGAAGAAGCTGTAGTCGCTTTTCGCAGTTCTGCTAACCCTCCTAATTACATACCAAATGAATAAACAATAAATATTAAGAATTAGTGTAGAAAGATATTTTAATCGGATTAATATATGATTCAAAGTCGTGTTATAATAGAGCACCACATTAAAAGACAAAACAACTTTTAGTTGTTTAAACTCGAAAAGCAACCAACAGTTTCTTCCATTTTCCAAGTGACACTGAGTAACTCGGTTTAAGACTACTCTCGAATTTCAGAATCCTGTGCGTTCATCAACATATGCGTAACTTCACGCAAAAATTTAAAATAAAGAAGAAGAGGTACTATTAAACTCCATTCCAGTAAAGTATGTTGGGACAGCGTCTAGTGACCAGAGCGGTGTATGCTACACGGCCTAGACTCTGTTTTAGCTGTGTTCAGTTTCCGTGTTCTTATCTGGTACCAGCCAGTCATATCGGGGTTCCATACAACTTACAGGATTGACAAACGTTCTTCCTTGTGCTTTCTTTAAAAAATGTGGAAAAAAAGCACATATTAGTAGGCATGTTCATCTATCAAGAAGCCGACATGTTTGAAACTCGAGAAAGGCTAAACCATCTTGAAGCTATCGGATATGTACAAGTGCACAAGCCACCGACTGTGACTGCAAATATGTAATCTTTAAATTCCTAAAACACGACGTGGCACCAACTTTCGAAGTGGGTAAAACACTAGCAACAATATGAAAAATTCGTCACACATACTAACGACAGGAAGCATATTAACACGTAGGGCGTAAAGCTTTCGCGGCGGACAAATGCACTAAATCGCTCTAGAGGTATCAGCAATACACATTATGGGCCAACAAGATTCCAAATCGTTGTGCTCCGTGATGGACACAGACTTTGCCAGGGCATTCTTTACTTTGAAAATGTCGCATGGTTCCACAGTATGTGCATACATGTAATTTTATTTACGCCCATAAGAAAAGTATGGCCTTCCCTGCACCGATGTTCAGAAACTCACACACGCTCAACAGAAATACATATTTGCATATCACATAACGAATTTTACCCAGAATGCACGATAGTACGCTCGCAGGTAAAGTATGCCTTTCACTGGGCAGATTTCTACAAAACTGACACATACTCATTGGCATTACATAGAACCCTTCTATACCGAACGCTATCAATTTCGGACAAAATATGTAGAAAATACGAAAAAAAATTACATTTACGTTCGAAAGGTAAGTATAGCTTTCACTTTAGCGACTTCCACGAAACTCGTTGAATACTAAACGCTATCACATGGAGATCTTCTGTAACGAACTTCACTCAAATAGGTCAATAAATATGGAAAGTAAGGGTATAGATTAATTTACCCCATAAAGTGCGGCAGTCACTGATCAGATTTTTTAAAAAATTCACGTTTGCTCGACAAAGCTGTGTAAACAACTCCTACGCTGAATTTCATAAAAATCCGACAAATGTTTTTGTCGCTGATGCTAGGTCACAAATGGGCGTATAGAGAAACATGGGCTCCATACAAGGCTTTATTTTTTTACTTCGCAAAGAACGCCTACAAGACATATAGTGATCCTTATGATGGGAAAAGAGCGAGTCTATTAAAACATTAGTTTTTGGTCCTTCACTGAAGCGGCTGATACACCGACAGAAACTTAGTAAGTATAATTAATAGATCAACCAACATACGCCCTTAATAAAGTACAGTTCATTACCAGTATTAAACTCCTACATGTTTCGGCACCGGATTGCCATCCTCAGGGAGGTTTTTAGAACAAAGGAAAACAAGCCCAACACGCTAATCTATGTATTGCATCGCCCTTATTGGACTGATTAAAATATTAACATTCTAAAATACTATTGCATTTTTTGTTTTGATGCTTTGGCGACTAGTTCCACTGACCTTCACTTGTATATAATTAGGAGTAAGTCGTTCAGTTTTACATATTGTGTTAAACCATACAGCTGCGTTGGTCTTACAAAGTTTTTCCTTTGAGTTTTTATATTTGTAAACAGCTTTTGCTTGTCGAGCATTTGTGAATTTTATATTAGTCATACCGAGCGTAGGGGGCGCGCGGTGGCGTAGTTGGTGGAGGCACTACGCTACAAACCGGAACGTCGCGGGTTTGATTCCCGATGGTGTCATTGGAATTAATTCCTTAACATAATCGTTTCGGTCGCACTATGGCCCTGGGGTCGACTCAGCCTCTAACAGAAATTAGTACCAGGATTATTTCCTGGGGGGTAAAGGCGGCCGGTGCGTAGGGCTGACAACCTTACCACCTTCATGTGCCGATTGTCTACAAATCTGGGAGCCTCAACTTCCTGGACCCCTCAGGGCCTGTCTAGGCCTGTAATGGGGTTGCTTTACCTTTACCATACCGTGTGTATTCTTACAATCAATATATCCACCAACACATGCACTTAATAAATTGCAATTCATAACAGTTATTAAAAATCCTACATGTTTCGGTACCGGGTGCCATCCTCAGTCAAATTTTTCACCCCGGTGCCGAAACATGTAAGAGTTTAATACTTGTCACGAATTGTATTTTATTAAGTGCATTTGTTAGTTGACGTATTAATTATAAGAATATGCACGGTATGAATAACATAAAATTAGTCAGCATATTAACAAACAGCAACCACAGAATCTAAAGAAACGAAGCTAACGGATATTGAAGCTTCGGTAAACACACACACACTCAAAAGCAGAATTTGGAATGCCAAGCTGCGAAGATACGGAAACTGTGGGCAATCTTACCACGGACCGCACCTTCCAAATCTTGTGCTTTCGCCCCACGCGCGGATATTCATCCAACCATTCGGGACGATCCGAAACGCACGAAGTTCGCTTGAAGGCACTGTTCTGTAGAAAACTCACCGTATTTTTACCGTAAGTATAACTAAATTAAGATATATATTTATTACTTAGAATCACTGATTACAAGAATGTTAGAATACTGTGTACATTCAACTGGACGTGTGGAAATATTTGAACACTGATAAGGGAGAAACACGCCACTCGAATTCATCTGCAGCCAAGAGCATGCTCCATATCGCAGCCAAGGGCATGCTCCATATCGACCCAACACGCGATCGCCTACACTGAACAGCCAGGTAAACATTTCAGTATTTATCTCCGACCAATAGCTCTATACACTTGTATCCAAGTTACATCAAAGGCTGTTCCTAGTATGTGATACTGATTAAATCCCTCCCAAGAATCTCTCTGAGCAAATCACCAAGGAAAACAGAAAATACATACTTTAAAATAGCTACTGTCAAAACAGTCTGCCCGGGTTCTATCCTAGGACAGTCCATGTGAGGTTTGTGGTATAAAAAATTGCACTAGGAAAGGTTTTTCTTCATTTACTTATATTTTCCCCCCGTCACAATTAGCACCAATGCTTCCTACGCATATTTCAATCATCTATCACAGAGGATAAATTGTCTGAGAAACTAGCAGCTTCTTCAAGTAAAATTCTCTTTCAAAAGAGCGCCAACTTCTGTGAAGCTTTCCACATTGTACGTTTTTCCTGCAAAATACGTCATGAGGCCAAAGTTAGGGCTATCAAAACTGCTCTGCGATATCTTAGAAATGAGTGATTATGAGATATTTACCGTATATTCTCGAATCTAATGCGCACCCTTTTTACAGTTTTAGAGGGCTAAAAAATCAGATGCGTATTAGATTCGCGGTCTAGAGCTGGATTTTGGAAAAATGATTGAGCTGCTGTACGTGCCGTAAGAACAATACAATACAATACAATAATCTATTATTTTATTATTTATTATTATAATTTATTATTCATCAGACTCGCCGTCATCACTCATAACTGAATCGTTATCCGTGCTCTCCACCCAGTCACTATCATCTTTATCTTCAACATCGTCCTCCCATACAATGTCATCACTGCCTTGTGTTTCCGCCATAGTCGAACGTTGCTTTCATCAACTCCAAAAATTGCAGCGGCTTTGCGGTTTCCATTCTCCTCTGCGCACCGAATAACTTCACGTTTGAACTTCGCCGTATATGAGAGTCGTTTAGATTTCAGGTGTCCCTCTTCCATAACTACGGTACACGACAAATTGGAACAAGCACCTCCCACGTTTCAACAACTAAAGCTCAGCTGCCTTCAGACGAGATTGCGCACGTCTGTTGAGAAAGGCCCCGCCTCTATCGGTATGACTCATCGGCCACAGGCGTAGCGTCGGATTTTAACGCATTGGTAACATCCAATATTATTCAATCAGTCGCCCCGTGGGCAAGGGGTGGTTGAAGGAAAGGTGCGCATTAGAATCGCGATCTAACTTTTTTTCGTTTAAGAAGTCGCCAAAAACTGGGTGCGCATTAGATTCGGATGCGCATTAGATTCGAGAATATACGGTACTTGCTGCTCTTACAGCAGGAGTGGCCACAACCGGGCTCGCGCATGTCACTGGTGCGGCTCACGCAAGTTGTCTAAAATAATATTCAGTTACTTTCGATGCATTCGAAACTGACTGTGAACGGCGTTTTAAAAAGACTTTATAAAGAAAGGTGGCTCATAACTGATTGAAATTAACCTATTGTAGTTGAACAGAAATAAGAAGCCATCAAGTAAGGAAAAATATTTTATTAATATGTCTGTTGCTTAATTTGCCTCCTGAAGTGCGACTCCGGAAGCTCATCTAGCTGACCCCCCCCCCCCCCCCCCCCCCCCGGTCCAATTTTTTTTTTTTCCATGGCTCGACAGCCCTAGTGGGCGTAGGCCTCCTCTATAAGGTTCCTCGGTCACACTCAAACACATACACCCAGCACGACTCCTCTGGACTACTGATCGGCCCGTCAGAGAAACCTCTACCTGACAACACACAACACTCACAAGACACATACATCCATGCCCCCGGCGGGATTTGAACCCACAATCCCAGCAAGCAAGCGTAGACCCACGCCTTACACCGCGCGGCCACTGGGATCGGCTACCCTGTCCTATAGCGTTTATTATTATTATTATTATTATTATTATTATTCAGCTTGTAATTTGTGTTCAGAAGTAAGGACTTATTACTTAGATCTATTGGAGGTAAGCAAACGTTTAAAATGTAACCAAATAAATCGTTTCTGGGAAATACAGTCTCAAAAGCGCGAGTTAATCCCTCGAGTCTCTTGTGTAAATAAGTACGGTCGCCACGTCGGGTCGTGCGCTTGTAGCGCCTTCTGCTGATTTCACCGGACGTAAAAAACACCCATCTTGCATGATGAGTGAACTAGGTTGCAGAACGTTCAGTGCGTTCATACAAAATATAAACTTGTAAAACTAAAACATAAAGGAACCCTTCACGCAACGGGTAGACTTCCTGTCTCTAGCAACGTGACATCTAAAGTTTGCCTCGTCGTCATGTTACTTTACGTTTAAATACACGCAAGCATACACGTGCATATGCCAAGATGGTAGAGACCACGTGTCGATATATTTCGGAACGCCGTGCCACGGCTCACGAGGGTACTGTCCCGCCTCTCACCGCGGAGATTCTGTTCAATGCAGGCTAGTACATGTGGAATTTGTGGTGGATAAAGTGGCAATGGGTCAGGTTTTCTTCCATCGGTGGACTAGTGGTTAGCGTGCTCGCCACTGGGCCCAAGGTTCGCGGGTTCGATCCCGACCGAGGGCGATGGATTTTTAAGGGCGATAAAAATCCGGAGCACCACTTCCTTCGGAGGGAAGTAAAGCCGTCGGTCCCATGTCGTAGATTTACGGCATGTAAAAGAACCCTACGGGCATGAATAGAACTAGTAATGCCCGTCGGCAAAATTCAGCGGTCATTTCTCACCCAAGTCTCCTGACTGCCTGCCAGATGGATCTGGCAGTCACATCAGGATTGAGTAAAACTTGTGCGGTCAGTGGGCTGGTCACCCGCTACACCAACGCACATGACCATAGAAACCTCCGAAAGGAGGCCCCCAATGCTCCGCGTTGGAGCGACATGGGGACTAACTAACTAACCTCAGGTTTTCCCTGTCAGTATCATTTCGCCCAATTCCCATACTCATTCATACATACATCTATTACCGACACTATACAACCTTAGCAGCTGACAGCGTTGTGAAACAACACACTTGAAAAAAAAAAGATATGTCAGAAGTAAAAATTCACAGACGCACTAATTAGCGACTTATTCTCACCAACCAACATGCAAAAAAGTCCCCTTAAGTATCTGTTTTTTTCTCCCATTTTCAACAGCTGACAGAATGTAATAATCTTCAAATTTACATCAAAATAAAATAAAACATTTCATTACGCCTGGTATATGAGGAATAGCCCAGTGTTAATGTCACCTCAAGAATTCGCACTAACAACCACGATTTTCCACATTAGGTGTGGCCCCATGGAACGTCATCAGTAGAAAGAAAACTGCAGCAACTGCCACAACAAACATAATCGTGTACTCAAATTCCTGTATTTCACGGCCATATTAAAACTGAATTATGCTGTCCCGTGTAACTGAATCTGTGGGGGAATATATTTCTGTGGTAGTATGTTGCGTCATTTCCACAAGCTGTTGCATAACAACTCACTTAAGCACTCAAGTAATCCCCTCAAAATTCTAGTGAAGCAAGATGTGTTTTTAAAACGTTTATTTAAATTAAATTTAAAAAAAACGAATGCCCGTAATATGCGCCCTTTAAAGCCTAGTGATTATATATATATATGGCTATACAGTTTTGTTTATAAGCTTCGCACGATTACCACAACACACGATTATTTGACTATACAGCATTCACACGTTGGTCTTTATAATAGAAGCACACTGTTCTCTGTGAGGTACGAACTGAATCTTCATCTATAATTCAGATTAATATTGGACTTCTTCAACGGGTTTTAACTTCTGCGTATTTATGAGGGGGAAAATTTCACACACACTTATCCCTCTGAGCAACATCTTACAGCAGACACCAACAATTCGAAAGTCATCAAAAGACTAAGCAAAGTCATCCTGGAGAAGAAATTACACTACTGTACCTTTGATGGAAAACGAATTTACATACCATATTGACAGGAGTCACTAGTAGGCTCCAACCTGAACCAGATAAACCGAATATATATTCCCACTCCCCATTCCTGTAAGAAATAAGGAGTAGAACTATTACCTCCACTCCCACTCTGTGCCTTCGTGGCAAGTTATAGGGTGATCTTCGCCTTATTCCTATAAGATTCGTTTTACACTCCTCCCATCTGTAATTACGTCTCCCACGTTGTCTGTTCCTGCCACTTTTTCCTGTTAAAATCTTTGTTCCTTTTCATCACATATGCGTGTTACAGGCTCTATTCAATTGACCTCCCTTCAATTGATCGTCCCTGTTACGTGGTAAACAGCATAACAAACAAATTCATCGCACTGTAGTTCTTCCATTATCCAGCTCCTTTCCTCCATCTTAGGTTCCCCGTATTTTATTCAGCACAAGGTTTCTAAATCACTCTCAATGCATTTTTTCTAGAGTAAAGAACCACGTTTCACATCTATACGAAAAATATGTAATTATGGCTCTGAATATTCCACTCGTTGACGTTTGACAGTGGACGGAAAGACAATGGTAGATACAGCCAGCCACGTTCTGACTTCGCAGTTGTAAAGTGTACAGTCTGAAACAGAATTTTGCTGCATTTCCAAAAAACAAAGCCCTGTCAAAACCATCTAATACAGCTACAATAATGAAATATAACCTAAAAAATCATAAAAAAAACACAATGCCTAACATGTTTCAGGGTGACAGTGTTATCTGCATGGACAACCTCTACTGGAAGAAGACTGTTGAGAGTTTGCATTACGTTACTAAGTACACATTATATAGGCTTATTTATTGTATTCGTTAATGAAACGACAAAACTTTAGCAAGTCCGGCTCTGAAGATGAGACACCCTTGTTAAAATATGTTGGCTTTACATTTAACAGGTTTTTATGAGAATACATTGAATTAACCCTTCATTTAACATATATTTAAATACTGAATTCCCACCTCACACAAAACTCTGTGTTTCATTACAAAACCAGCGGGATTATGCTGTTAGGAGACATATTTCCTGCTGCTTCTGAGAATCAAGACACAAATAGAGTGTGTGGGTAAAGTACTAAGTTGCTGCTAGTAAAAACAGTAACCACTGCACTATAAACAGTTAAAGTAGATCTACTAAATTTCACATTGTTGACACCGTGCATCTTCGTCATATTAAATTAAGTTACAAACCAACCGATGCACACTAAAACCACTCTTTAAGTAGCTTTATTATAAAATTGTTAAAATTGTACCCCTACACGTGTTTCGATCCTAGGATCATCGTCAGGGGGGTTTCTTGCTAAAAGCTACAGTCACTTCAACACATGATTTAAAATATTCTATCTGCACTTTTAAACATAAGTTAAAATCTTGTAAAAAATTCGCTAAAAGTTGTAAAATTATAAAATCACTGTAGATGGTAGAATTGTAGAATTAATACCACACGCCAGCAGTTCCACAATTCTACCATCTACAGTGATTTTATAATTTTACAACTTTTAGCGAATTTTTGACAAGATTTTAACTTATGTTTAAAAGTGCAGATAGAATATTTTAAATCATGTGTTGAAGTGACTGTAGCTTTTAGCAAGAAACCCCCCTGACGATGATCCTAGGATCGAAACACGTGTAGGGGTACAATTTTAACAGTTTTATAATAAAGCTACTTAAAGAGTGGATTTAGTGTGCATCGGTTGGTTTGTAACTTGATTTAGTAGATCTACTAGTTGGTTTCAATACTGCTTTATTCCTTCAGGGATATCACACACTCCTACGGCAAACATACTTGCTTAGTAAGAAACGGTCGCAGGTTTACCTTCAAACCGCACAAAGAAAACATGTTGCTTTATTTCCCATAAATCCCAGAAGCAGAAGCCGAACATATGAGATAAGAATCGGGTACCGAGCTCTGAGTTTGAAAGTTTACTTATCGTCGAGGTGATCCTAGCACCGGCTGTCTGAGGGAAGCAAAACACCATCACTTATCATTTTGCTCTCAGAAGTGAGGGAGTTAGAAGACCAGGCGAAGAACACTGATGTATCGATTTGATACATATGATGAACGAGTCCGCGTGTGGTGTCCAAGCATCATAGCTGAAGTTCCCGATAAAATCCCCTGCGATTCAAGGAAGCAACATGGGCTACTTATTATAGAAAACGCGCTGGGAATTCTGAAGCTATCCATCAGTCGTGGGCTGCAGGAAGCCAGTTCATGGACCAGTGCAGAAACCTCTGCACACCTTCCATCTTATTTATTATTTCTGAGTATTTGGAGGCGGACCATGCTCGTCTTATTCAACAACGCTCCCCCCCCCCCCCCAAAGATTTTCAACCATAACATACCCGACACTTCGTTCTTCTTACTGAGACGTAATATATAAGACAACTGAATTGTTTTACAATCCCAGTCCCACGCAACTTAAATCCCTGTTGTCGCTGGTTTTATAGAAAGCCAAATGTCATACGTTGCAGCAATAGGAATAAGAGAGTTAATTATTCATTATTTTCGGAATCATCATCCCGTTGTGTACATAATGTTGATTATATACACAATGGCATGATGATTCCAAAATGTGCTTTAACAATTTTTACTATTAAAGTATATACAAATGCATATTATTCCTTTTAGAGAATGACAGGTAAATGTATGGTTTTATATATTTTAACTGTAGAGAGGAGGCCTCCACCTCAAAATATGTTTTTCGTTTTCTGGTCTTGTAACTTCTACCTGATGATGGCCAACATACGCGGCCGAAACATCTTGTAGAGAAAACAAACAGTGCATATGAAAAGTGTTGTATTTATTCTGACAAAGATTAAAACTAGTCAGTTAATGACTCTATACCAATATTTAAAGTCACATAGCCCAGAACAAAACCTGATAATGATTGAGAGGGAAGCAGAAGAAAACAACAGTGGACTATCCTAAATTACTATCCTAACATTGGTCGTATGTATGAAATGATCCCGGGGCCGTATTCGCCACGGGTACCTCTAAAATGCAAACAACGTGTTTTACCCTTGGTGCAATTTGATCGGCCGATCCCGGTGGCCGCGAGGTCTAGGCGTTGGGCTGCGGCCACTCGCTTGATGGGATTGCGGGTTCGAATCCCACCGGAGGCATGGGTGTCTGTCTCTTGTGATCGTTGTGTGTTGTCGGTAGAGGTCTCTGCGACGGGCCAATCCCTCGTCCAGAGAAGTGCTACCGAGTGTGGTGTGTCTGAGTGTGTGTGATCAAGTGCAACAATAACCCTCAACACCTTCAGTGAGTAGACAGAAGAAGTCAGACTAAGAAAAACAGAAAAGAAAAAAAAAAAAGGAAGAAAGAAGAAATTTTATCGGTGAAATAGGTACTAACAAAACGCCTATATTTACTATATACTGAAGTGTGTGTTTAAATTAAAACACTATAAGTGACGAACTCAGTGTGCAAATGAACCATAACCTAGCTTTCTTCACGTAAGCTCCACGAACCCATTCTGTTGATAGCCATCAAAAAGTTATCTCTCAGTATCAGAGAACAAGTCACACAATATGAATAATTAAATTTAATGTTGTCTGATGGTTTCACACACGGATTTAGACTGTGTCTACTGTCGTAAGCCGGGTCCACACCTGCGCATTCTTCCGTAACCGAGCAGCGAATGTGCAGGTGTGGACGTCGTTGCTGTAATATCTGCTCCGGTTCGCGACACGGCCGATGCAGGCTGCTGTCGGTTCTTCAGAGAATATGAAGGGCTGTTACGTCACGACAATGGAGCAAGTGTGTGTCTGTTTCTGCACCCGTTTCGCCGTTGCACAATTGTTAACCGTTGTTTCCAGGTCATACTCGCATTTCTGTGCTCTTCTGTTTCATATTCTTTGTGTTGTGCAATTCTGCAACAGAGTGTAATAATAAAGAATACATACAGTCGAACTCGGTTACAACGTCATACAAGGGACTAAATATTTTGTATCCTTATAAACGAGTGTTGTTCTAACCGAGGAGTATAATGTTATGGTTAACAGTGAGAAATTCATTAGTAAGACACAATATCTGACGCTATAGACGAGGTGTCGTATAAACCATGTTGTTATAACCGGGTTCGACTGTACTTTAGCATTCTTCGAATGGTACAAAACCAACCAACTCGCACAAATGTAAAGCTGAAGATGTTCCTGTGCACGCATGTAAGCCAGATTGGAGAGTGGAGATATAGCTCCATACAATCGTAATCCCAATATCAGATGGATCCGAGCGGTCACTTTTACGACCTGGCGGTTTTATCCCGACGTAAAAAAGGCCTCAGTACACACCGATCAGAAGTCTGCAGTCGGTCCGGACACTTCAGAAAACAGAACTCTCTTGCCCATCCCGGGAACCTAACCACCAATTCTCGGCTATCCAGTCCGCAGCCTAGCCAGAATACCGACCCATAAATTCAGCAAAAACGATGCTGTGGAGGATTCTGCCCAGGGCTATGGGAATTAATTCACAGGAATTTATGAAGAAGAAAAATATGACAGTTCTACTTTCATCTGTAAGAGAAAGAGCACAGATATGGATGAGCCACGCAGCCGGAACGAGAGTGTAGGCCTAAGTCCTGTTGCAATTCCAACAAAGTTTTATTTCCACTCCACAAAAGTGCGTTTTTGGAGTAATTAAATTCATCAAAAGTTGGAAACCTGCTGGTACCATGCAAGTAAGTTGTAAACTTATAATTTACATTCTTAAATCTTCCCAAGTCCGCTAACAAACTGTGCAAAGAATCGGGTATTCTGAAAGATTACAGCATGTACATAGGTGACAATACATAGATAACAACGTTTTCGGATGATCTTGGTGCCTCCATCTTCAGAAAAGAGCTACACTGCTGAATGAGGTAGCAAACTCCTCCCAATATACTAGGAAGATGGCGGCAAAACGTTTCTCCGAAAATTGGTACAATCTACACTGCGTCATATCCCAGTGGAATGGCATTTTTATCAACACTTCTGTGAGAACCTCAGACCTCGAAATATTGTCCCACAAAACACAATCTCTTTCTGTACAACTTCATCCTCTACCAACGACTTTTTGTCTACTGCTTCTTTCTTTGAAAAAAGTATGAAAGCTACCCCACAACATCTATCTGTAAAGACGACATTTTCTCACCTGGAGTAGCGAACCATTAGTGGATTACAACCACGCAGCCCGTTCGTCCAAATGCGCGCCTTCTCTTCCACACTCGAACCTCGCAAAACGCGCGGATTTCTTTTTTGAGTTCCGCTGTCGCTTCACAGCAGATACCGAATTCTTGAGCCCGATTTACTTTTCAGGTAGAGCGTACATTAAAATCACTCTCCCTTTCGTCTGTCTCTACGTACACAACAACCCTACTACTACTGAACAGATCTCCACAAATTCTGATATTGGAGAATATTACAAGCAACAGTCGGACCACTTCAGTATACATTTAGATCAGTGGTTCCCAAAGTGGGCGGTACCGCCCCCTGGGGGGCGGTGGGATTGCCGAGGTGGGCGCTAATAGGTACGAGAGGTGGAAGGGGGCGCTGTTATTATCACAGGGGGGCGCTAGTAGACAAGTAGTGAATTCCTTTATAATAAAATTCAAATAAAGAAATTTTTGTGTTAAAAATAAAAAATGAACTAAATTTCTTAGTATTTTAATTTATGAATCTTATTCAAGCACATATTATTTTTTTAATAAACTATTGCTAGATGAATTATTGTTAATCATAAAAAAATATAATAAATTTTAATTCACCAATGAACACATAAAACATTAAGTTTAACTCTTATAATTTTATTTAAACGATATTTTAAATATAAAATCAAAGTGGAAACAAAAGCGCATTTTTTTTTTTAAAAAGGTAGGGGGGCGCTGTGGGTGTGTATATGGAGCCAAGGGGGCGGTGGACCGAAAAAGTTTGAGAACCACTGATTTAGATCAACAGTTTTAACGAACACTTTACACAAAGACATACCTGCGGGTTTGCGCTCACAAGCGTTCCATCCCTTTTCTGTGAAATCGCCGTTTCCCCCACGCTTTGGACATATATGTAAGATACGAAATAAAATTATCTTCTGCAATCATGTGTCAAAAATGTAACCTGGGAGTTTTGTGTTTTTTTTTTCGTATCACAGAAACGGGGCTACAATTGAGGGAAAAAGGAATTGCACATCGACTGCAGAGGTATTCCCTGGACTTGCAAAAGAGCAAACGCACCGTCATATTTACGTTCTTTATATAATTTGTAACTCGTTTAATAAGAAAACCACGATCTTTCACAAATGTGTTGTATTTTCATCTTCAGGTAGAAAAAGTATACAGACAGTCCTAACCTGCTGCACATCTTGTTACTTCCCACACTCAGGTATCTCTGCATACCCTCTGAACCTTAAGGCGGAAATAGGCCCCATTTCCGAAACGTTGTTCTTTATATTCAAAAACGAAGAGTAACACGAGTAGTGTATATAAACAGTCTTAAACTAAGTCCCATTTATAAGCAAAGGGAACAGAACACAAAGGCTACATAACTTTAAATTACGAATATCCTAGCGGAAAATACTTTTACGGTCATACGTTCATTTTTCGTAAAATTTCGTACAAGTAATCATGACATAAATGGATAAAGAACAACATATTGATACCAAAGTTAATATCGACGCTGAAAGAAATCCACAGACATCGCGTCTACGTTAGGCCTAATCCACTGAACACAGTACCAGTCGCTAACTGCAGATATTCATACATCCCACAATGTGCTACAAAATTTCACTTCTATGTAGAAGAAAAAAGTACAACAAACAGAACCATCAGCAGCAAGCAGTATTCTGCAGTACATGAGAGATCACTCAACACAAACAGCTTTTGTGACCCTCCGGTCGCAAAGTCCCCATTCCCATTAAGGGCCAGTAAAAGAGCTCCAGCTACCCATCTTGTTGGGTCCTTTTCCCTCGCTCCTATGGGACGCCAACACGTCACGTCACAATTTATAATCAAACCTTGAAGCATCCATGCCAAGTGGCGCAGAAGCTGAGATACAGAACTTTTTGAATATAAATCATTCATATTTTGACACAGAATCTGAGAATTCGAAATTTGCGCACAAAATACACATCATTAGGTGCTCAGACTCATGGGACGTAGAAACACAGTAACACTTGGGCCCGCCATTGCGGCGCTTCTCAAACTGTGTGTCGCGAGAAATTTGACCAACCACAGCGCGATGCACTAGCTAAATACTAAAATTATCATGGCACTGTCGATCGCTAAACGGCGTAACCTGAAACTCGCATTTGGAGGTAGAGAGAGAAGCGTTCGGCTCGTGTGCGCATGCGTCATGTGCAGTCGAAGCACCGCATAGCTCCCGAAACGACATGACGTAACGGTATCCCATCTTCATATTATTGTAATGTAACGGTAATCCCATCTTCTATTATTGTAATGTAGCGGTAATCCCATCCTCATATTATTGTAATGTAACGGTAATCCCATCTTCCTATTATTGTAATGTAGCGGTAATCCCATCTTCATATTATTGTAATAAGCATATTTTTTGTATACGTCGTGAGGGAAGCAGACGGGAGAGGAAAGACAGGCAGACGGCAAGACATGCTCTGACCGGGACTTCAAGTTTCCGACGGACGGAAAACTGCAGTCTTTCTCGTTCGTCGTGATTCAGTCACTCACGGAGTGCAGGCCACACTGCAGCCATAGGCCACTAGTGTGTCGCGTATGTGGCCGTCATTCTTCAAGTGTGTCGGGGCAGAAAAAGAGAACCGCTGCGCTACTCTACAGTTAGTTGCCTGGCCTGTAGTTTACTTAACGATCCTGTAACAAACTGCAAAAACGGAATGAAATAGGATACGGTAGACTATATACTATAGTTTTCTGAGTAATGTCATGAAGCAGTCTGGTGAATACCATCGTTTCGGAGGAATATGTTGCCACCGTCTTCAGGGTACAATTTTATTCTACCCTGATGTAGAAGAAGCAGTGTGTTCCTCTGAAAAATTGGTACTTTTCTGTCAGAAGTCTAAAATGCGAATCTCTACTGCCATGAATTCCTCGGATATTAAACACGGAACAGCAGCTGTGAATCACGAATAAGAACAGATGTGTAAGAAAATGCTGTAACATGTTTAAGACAGCCCTACATTTGCACGAAGAAAATTATGTTTATCTAAATCATAAGACGCCCCAGACATATGGTACGTTCCTGGGCAGGATTTAATCAGGACTTCTCGAACAAAAATCGGACGGCTTACAGGCGTGTTACAGTTTTGTTAGAGGTGTAGCTCTTAAATACGTGTACATGTTACTCGGACTACATTCAAAATTAATAAAAAAAAATCCTTGACAATTGCTTAAATCTCTAAGCAATACTGGAAAAAAATACACTACAGCAACGTCCATCAAAGAAGAGGACTTTGACGGCCTACTGATGAGTGGGTGGGTGGGGGGTGTGGAGCGTGAGGTCTCGGAAATAAGAACGTAGCATCATAAAACAGTATAGTCTATGTAACTGTACAAATACACTACTATAATTTCACGTTGTATTCACCGTGCATCGTTATATAACTGATTATCATTCACCAACAAATGCACAAAGATAATTTTTCACTAATTACTTTATTAAAGGATTTCCCCTATACGTATTTCGGCAATCTATATTGCCATCTTCAGGGGGTCATTTTGGTTTGTACAGAAGCCACGCTGACACGAAGGGAGAAGGTGCTTCCACACAACAACACTACAGATATCCGACAAGGAACAACATACCGGACCACACTGCCAATAATTACGAATTTTACCGCAAATTTAATTTAATACTATTTTAATATCAATTTTAACAAGCTATTTTAGTATTATTTTAATACTATAATACAACTTTACACAATTTTTATACAATTTTATAGATGGTATAATAACCAATATTGACACATGTACATTGGTCTATGTACAAACCAAAAATGACCCCCTGAAGATGGCAATATAGATTGCCGAAATACGTATAAGGGAAATCCTTTAATAAAGTAATTAGTGAAAAAATGATCTTTGTGCATTTGTTGGTGAATGATAATCAGTTACACTACTATAAATATGAAAGTTTGGTTTTGCCACGGCAAGACAAGAGCTGGTTCTTTGAAAAACGATGATTGGAAGCAAAATCCGAAAAGTTCCGTCACTGCACTATAGCAGGTGGCTGGTAACAAGATGGTAGTGAACGGAATTTGCCTGCACCTGAGGAAAACTATGATATACGTCAGTCCCAATAGCCGATATAGGGGCTACTTATGCAGCCTGGGTGCGAAGTTAGTAAATACTTTATTTCCTGAGTCGTTACTTTTAAAATAAAAGCATAGACACAGCTTGAAATCTAATATATATCTCACATTGCAGTTATAATTTATACAAATTCGTGTGACTGCCGACCAGTAACTATTACAATGATCAGAAAGCGATTACGCCAAGCTGCAACTATTCACCCCCGAAAACGTAAACTTCCCAGAAGCAAGTCGCGTCAATTTCAGCACTGCCACTGTCATTATAATCTATTCCTTTCGTGGAAATGGAGGATATATTTTTAGGCGCGTCGCCAAAATTGAGAAAAACGACTATTAGCTTCGTCATGTCTGTCCGTCCACATGGAACAGCTCGGCTTCCACTGGACGGATTTTCATGAAATTTGAATTTGAGTATTTTTCGAAAATCTTCGACAAAATTCATGTTTCATTCAAAACTGACAAAAAAAACAGGTACCTCTTACCTGAAAACGTATGAATATTATATTTATTTATCTCACTGAATTTTCCTTAGAATGAGAAATGTTTTAGGCAAGAGTTGTAGACAAAATCAAAACACACATTTTAGGTTCAACAAATTTTCTCCGAAAATCGGGTCGTTTATGAGACAATGTGGAAACTATGGTAGAGCCAGACAGGCCATCCATAACAATATAATACGGCGCAGACGCACTGCATGCCAGCTAACTAGGGCCAGAATATAGACGCACAGTCATAATATTTAATACTTAATGCATTTCCACGGCAACAATGGTTACGCGAACGCGCCTGAATGTTACTTTTTACGTACACTGTCTTTGTTGATAATTGTAATTGCAGACGGTTACGTCACGGGCGGTGTGTTGAGGAACGCAACAGACAACACTAAATAAAAGCCGTTCTCACACGATGACAGTGGTTCTAAGGGTATGATGATGACGACGACGACGATGATGATGATGATGATGATGATAACTAGCCTTGCAATGCAGAAGGTCTCGTATTACGAAACCCCGGATTCGAATTCGAATTCGATTAGCACCCATTATTCCGCAGCTGTAACAGCTCAGACGGTGTGGTGGCTAGGCAACGGGCTGGAACACCCAGAAATGTAGATCTGATTCACCGGCAGGGATAAGAGATTTTTCTCTTCTCCAAAGCGTCGAAACTGGTTCCGAGACCCACCCAGTCTCCTACCTAATATAGTCCAGTCTTTCTCCGATGGCGTAAGGCTGACCACTCACCTCCACCCCATGACGATATAAAGAATATGTGGAGCTATACCTCCACTCCCCCGAGATTTTCATGGTGTGATAGTTAAGTAGAGGGACAACATCACTTTACACTTTGCTTTCGATCTGAACTAGGAACCTAGAAGTGTCTACATGAATAACATTTCAATTCTCGACCAGGAAGTACGGTTTGTTTTTCAACATAACTTTTGTGTATTTGTGGGCAAATATAAGCAACAGTTTTGTGATGATTCTTCTGGTAGGGCACCTTTATCCTGAACACCCTATACAGCCAGTTCAAAATAGCTGCTGGTAAACATCAAACGTCAAACTACTTCATAAATATCAGTCGAAAGGACAAGTCTACCCTATAGCCCGCCATTTACTTCCTCCTGTTAATTGGCTTTAAACTAAAAAAAAAAGGACTTACGAAAAATGTTCTGGAGACCGGTCGTTCTTTTGTAAATGCGACAAACACGTATTGGGTGCATTTTAAGAACTGGAAAATACTTCTGAAATAATTAAGTTCTTTATTTATGTACACCGAACTTTGAAATAATTAGGTTGTAGCCTGCACAGCGGAAGGTCATCCAAAGAAACGAATGACACTCGTAAGAGCTGAAGATGACTAAATATCCTTGTTAGAGCTATATACTAAGCCAGTGTTTCCCAAACTTTTTTGCTCGCGGACCTCTTTTGGGTTCGAAAAATAACCACGGATCCTCACATCCTTGCTCATGTAAATATAGTGTCTGGATGACAGGTATCCAAAATTAAACATTTATCTCAGAAATTATATTAGATAGTTACAAATACATAGTACTAGCAGACAATAATGCATTGCATGATTTGACCTTAACTAAACTACCTGTCGCTCGCTTCATGGGTACAGAATGTCTCTCAATTAGATATTCTAACGGCCATTTGAAATACGCACATCGACAATTAAAAGAAGTTCCGCGACTATTTTAAACAAAACATTATTCCTTTAATTAAACAATAAGTAAACTTCAAAGTTGTCATTACAGAAACGTATCCACAAATCCCTTGGGATCCGCGGAGCACACTTTGGAAACCACTGCACTAAGCCACCAAACTCCACCACAGGCCTACTGAGTATTCCGTGAGACATCGCTTGCTATTCGGTTATTACCTAAATACGTTTATTGCTGTCTCTGAATCAAGCTTGATCTTACATCCACCTGATGAAGTTCGATTCATTTTAACATCTTTATTATGGCAACGTGAAGTCTACCAGAATACACGGTGTTACAGTCTAGAACAGCTACCTTCTTTTCCTCGCGTGCCACTGTAGCTAATGAAACATTTACGCATACCAAAGGTACTGAAAATATTAATAACATACAGTTTGTACTTTTCTGGTTTAATTAACTTATAAATATATTTTTAAAAATTCTAGTAAAGCGATTCACGTCTTTAAAATTGAATTATGAGAAAATAATAATTCCCAAATAACTTCGTGGACCACCTGACCACCACGGATTAAAAAGCATTGCTCTAGAATAGACCTACGGCAATATGAAACTTCTATGTCGTAAAAGCCTCAAATGTTGCAGTTCGATTCATTTTTCATCCGTATAACCCCTTCATAAGCTCAGTTCTAATATAAACAGACGTTTCACATACGAATACTCCCATTCGTTTCTTACATTAAATGATTGCACTCAAAATATATAGTTTCCTGTTACAGCCCACCTGCCTTTATTTCCTTTCAGACATCACACCAACAAGACAAGCAATGTATGTATAAACGTAACATTGAGGAGCGTTCGCGTAACCATAGTTGCCGTGGAAAAGCAACAAGTATTTCATATTCTCAGCATGTATGTGTAGCTTTAGTTATCCAGCATGCAATGCGCATGCGCCGTATTATAGTCATCTGTGGCCTGTCTAGCTCTACCATACTTTTCCACATTATGTCATAAACGGCATAATTTCGGAAGAAAAAAAAGTCGTTGAAAATAAAATTCAGCGAGATACTGTCATAAATGTACATAGGTCTTCATGTAAAGTGCTCTTGTCACATTTTAATCAAGCTTGGACCTTCGCGACAAATTTTCGAAAAAATACTCAAATATCAAATTTAATCAAAATCCGTCCAGTGGGAGCCGAGTTGTTCTATGCGGACAGACAGACAATAAGGATTCCCTTACTCATCAGTTTCATTCACATTTAACCGGGTTTAGTAGTAGCAGTAGTAGTTGCAGTAATATAATAATAATAATAATAATAATAATAATTCAATTCAATTCTAGTTTATTAATGTGCCCAGTCAACAACCAGATGGCCAATTACAGAAACAGCATAACATACAAACACAAATAACAACGAACAATTAAAAGACACAAATGAAACAAACACAACCAAAACAAACAAATAATAATAATAATAATAATAATAATAATAATAACCCAATGGACACATTATCAAGCAAAGTAAATTTTTATGAGTAGGGCAAAACTTACTGTACGAAATGTTTCAGCCATACACTATATAATATGTAATAACATAATAATAACTAGTAATATTGCAAATAACAATACAAATGCGTTGTTCAGCGACATTCCTTTTTATAATTACGACGGCAAAACGCAAGCAGAATTCTCTCCCTTAGAAATCTAGACATAGCGACACTATGGGATAATTTGTTGTTTTTACAGCCCACATTAGGTATAATCTGAGACTACCAAGACAACCATAAATACCGTTAATGCAGTAACGTAAAGGACATTTCCACGTCGCAACAACCCCTACTTCAAGGCCTTAGAAGGTTATATAAATATTTTCAATATCAATGAGAACTCTGGTACACTGCTATGAAACACACAAGTCATTCCTGCATCCTGTGCCATGTATAGAGAATGTGAGTAATGGATATTAATCTAGCAGGCGGCCAGCGGTGTGGAAGTTCAGGGGTGGAGTGCAGGGCTTCATGACCCCCGGGAGTGTCATTCCGAGCTGTGGAGGATATTATTGTAAAGCAGGAAACTGCAGGGGTTTGAGAATAAACTCAGCGTTTGTAGAATCGTTTGTAGCAGAAATGAATTCAGTCACACATACACGTATGTATACATGCACGTATACATGTACATGAAAATACTACTACAGCAGTAATTTCATCCACCCAGTCGGCCTGTCTTCTCTCCAAAAACACACACACACCACAGGGGCCTACACAAACATACTCATGGCTTGCAACCGTAGGAAGGACCTCAAAACTTCAGTTTTTCTTCCGATGTTTCACAATATGACACATGCCTTGCCATTCAAATCGCGGGATTACCAACAAAAATGTTTAAATCCGCGAAAAAAAAAAGTATTAATTTTATTTAAAAATAATGGGTAGAAAAGGGACTGTCATATAACTCCAAGCAGGTTCTTGACAGTCTGGCAGTCAATGTGTTAGTCGGCGAATTCCCCGCCTTGTATTAAGCTGCTGCCGTATTCAGAAAAGGTCGTCACTGCCAAGTCGTCTCTTCCCATCAGGTTCTCCCACTAAAATTCTGAACAAAGTTCAGATCTGTACAATGCCTGTTCCGCATGAAACACGACTAGAACACATTCGTTACGGATACAGTGTCACGAACTGTAGCGTCCGTGGAAAGTGAATAAATGTGGTTGCGTTTCGATGAAGATAATGAAGCAGCAAGATATCTGGTCTTTTAAGGGGACGAACAGTTACCAGTGACCGCAACTGTTAAACGTCAGTGCCTATGGGTAGAGTTGTAATGGTAATGGCACAGGTGGTGGTAGATACGATGATGTAATAAGAATAACAAGAGCAAATTTCTTTTTTTTTTTTATTTACCTGGTGAAGGGCCCCGCAGCAGATGCTACGGACACACCACAGCCTTAAGGCTTTTTGTGCAACCCTGTGATGAAGATGAGCAGTTTTCTTTTTACCAAGTTTTACAAGTAATGGAGCACCGGTGGAATGAAATTGACAGGGGAAAACCGACAACTCGGAGAAAAACCTGTACCAGTGCCACTTTATCCACCACAAACCCCACATGGACTGACCCGGGATCGAACCAGGGCCTCCGCAATGAGAGGCCGGCGACTAACCGCCTGAGCCATGGCACGGCCTAAATTTCATTTACCTTTTTAAACACTTTAGTACCAAGGTATGAGAAAATACAGAGCAAAATAATGTACACATATTCCACTGAAACAATGAAAGAGTCAATGTGCGTTTCCGTCTTTAATGGAGGTCAATTACACTTCTTACGATAAACGCTGGGATGACCTAAATATAGGACTGAAAGAAACGCAATAAAAAGACGTATTTGGGTCTACGCAATTATGCATACATTATTTCATTCTTCAATACAGAAACGTGGTTACCACAAATGGGCTACGTTTGAAGTTAAAGTCTTGTCTACGGCCTACGCATACTCGTATTTATGCGTTTTATATGGACCTCAGTATAAATTAAATTCATAGCTTAAGATGTATAGAGGGACAGTTGTTAATCGACTGGATTTTGTAATGGAAATTTTGTGTCTTCTGTGACGTACAAACAGACTGCTAGAATATTATTTGGAGGAAACTGAGTCTTTAATATGCAGTTATCTTTCCCATTATTGTAGTTGTCTAGAGTACAATATGCTTCCTTCTAAAAGAAAATGCAAATAACATATGTTAAATATGCATATGACTTTATTTGTATCTACTTTACTTCTTCTTTGCTGTTTATCAGATAAAGATGATGCAAAAAAGTGATTACAGCTGTGCACGCCAAAGATCCAGTCTGCAATTGCCCTTACACAGTATGAAAGCTTTTAGAGCTTATGGTCCGGAGACTACATATGCCGCATAACACGAGCTACATATGAAGCGAATACCACTGTTATCTTCTATTAATACTAACCCCAAAGGTCGTACAGCCCTACTCTCGTGGTCACACTGTTTTGTTAATATAAACCAAATGGTTGTAATGGGAAGTTGTAGAGAAGGGACAAATCTGAATATCGCGTATTTACACATATTCAGTTAGTGTAATCATGCTTTATGCATTTTTTCTTTATACCAATCCTAAAATTTAACCAATTTTGAGAAGCTCGGATCTATAAATCTCGCACAACTGTCAATAAATTTCGATTACATGTGACACCTGGGATGTAGGCTAATTTAATATAACATATAATATAACATGATAATATAATATACTCTAATCCCTTTTTTACACGAAGCTAAAAAAAATTTTCTCAGAACATTTGCATCGTACAAGAGATACATGCCATCAAGTGTTGATCTCATTCAATATTCACAACTTCAGTTTGACAGAAGCCTGAGATACAAATTACGAACTTAAAGATAACAACTTTCTAATTTCTTTTTCTTCTCTCAGCTCACCGTTTAACTTTCGCCATTTAAATATTCACACTTTGCACGCTACCGATGAGATGTATCTATTACCTTTAAATTAAATTTTCACACTGTTGACACCGTGCATCTTCGTCATATTAAATTAAGTTATAAACCAACCGATGCACACTAAAACCACTTTTTAAGTAGCTTTATTATAAAATTGTTAAAATTATACCCCTACACGTGTTTCGATCCTAGGATCATCGTCAGGGGGGTTTATTGCTAAAAGCTACAGTCACTTCAACACATGATTTAAAATATTCTATCTGCACTTTGAAACATAAGTTAAAATCTTGTAAAAAGATTCTCTAAAAGTTGTAAATTATAAAAGCACTGTAGATGGTAGAGCAGTTCCACAACCTACCATCTACAGTGCTTTTATAATTTACAATTTTTAGAGAATCTTTTTACAAGATTTTAACTTATGTTTCAAAGTGCAGATAGAATATTTTAAATCATGTGTTGAAGTGACTGTAGCTTTTAGCAATAAACCCCCCTGACGATGATCCTAGGATCGAAACACGTGTAGGGGTATAATTTTAACAATTTTATAATAAAGCTACTTAAAAAGTGGTTTTAGTGTGCATCGGTTGGTTTATAACTTAATTTAATACCTTTAAATTAGTTTCTTCCGCTCACAGTATCTATGATCTATGACGCCAGTCTCTCATGTATGGCGTCAGTGAAATTCATGGTGTCCTGCCACTTCTCAACAATCCTTAAATTTCCAAACATTAAAATTACTTAGTTGACACGGAAACTGATAAGCAAGAAACTCCTGGGGAAAGGTAATATCCGTTATGCAACGAGTTTTCAATCCACGCGATGAAGTTTTCAGGAAATGTCCAATAATTATTATAACATATAGTGGTCGCTTTTAGGCACGTTCGCATCGCTGCAGAGGGCCTGCTTAAATCGCCTTGGTCCTCTGCCTCCCTCTCTGTCCTCCTTCCATCTATCGTCTTTACGCCAATAACATATCCATCACCGCTAAAGACAGAAGTTTCATGAGGTTTTTACATTTGAGGGTATGATGAAAAACTGTCGAATCGTTTAAATTTTCATTTAGATCGGGCAATTTTTACGACCATTTTAACTCAAAGGCTCTCGAAATTCTGGGCGCATGAACAATCCCATTCCTACTCTGTGCGCATGTGCAATTCATACCATTTAGGGAAAACATAGAATGTGTGGAGCACCAGACTGTAGAGAAGCGATCGCGCCTTAATAATTGCGCTATGCTTTCATTCCCTAACTTGTTGTACGTAACGTCGACTAATTCAAACCCAAATGCACTAAACGTCACAAACTTTTCAGTTAACCCCTATCTATTTCACATAATGCAATTTGCCCGTGAGTGTGACTTGAGTGATTAGTTGATTGCAAGTGGCAGTAGTCCGATAGACAGAATTACGCTTAGTTCTAAGCAAAATCAAGATTACCCTTAATCGTGTAGCCCTTGTGGATTGCCGAATATCATAATTGTTTTGAATGGTTGAAAATTTATGAAAAATTATGTAAAAGAGTTACGTAAAGCAAAGTCGGCACTATAACCTTCCACATGAAGGCACAGAGAGGGAGCAGAGGTATAGCTCTATTCTTTCTTTAACCTCGGCGCTAGATGGGGTGGGTGGTTAAAGCCACGCCCTGAACGCTTTACCCCCGGAAAAAAGACCCGGTATCCATTGTACTAGACGCTGGGTGGGCCCCAGGGCAGGTCAGGACGGGTGCGGAAAATCACGCCATCCCCGGAACGTCCATTCCGTAGCGACTGAGCTAACCCGGCCCACGTTACTCAAACAAATTTAAATACATTCTTCTTTCATGAGGTGTTATTATCGACGATTATTATCGACATATATAGCATCGACTATATGGCCCATCTCGATTTTCGCCTTATATAATGTTGAAAATCAACTTACTTGCAATTTTATTCCACAAAATGGTAATTAACAAAACATTTAATTTCAGTTTTCCCAATTATTTTCATGATTTTATGCGAGTAAACGCTCGTGTAATGCACTTTAAGGACGAAGGTTTCATGAAAATGCTAAGGTTTACATTCACGACACGCATTATCAAGGAAACGTTTTTTGACACTATGGACCATTTAGAAAAAAAGGAAGAAACTAGTAAAGTGCTACTTTTGGAGCATAGCTTTGTATGGTGCTGAAACGTGGACACTTCGGAAAGTAGATCAGAAGTATCTGGAAAGTTTTGAAATGTGGTGCTGGAGAAGAATGGAGAAGATCAGTTGGACCGATCGCGTGACAAATGAAGAAGTATTACACAGAGTCAAAGAGGAGAGGAATATCGTACATACAATAAAAAGAAGAAAGGCTAACTGGATTGGTCACATCTTGCGTAGAAACTGCCTTCTGAAGCACGTGATTGATGGAAAGTTAGAAAGAAGGATAGAAATGACGGGAAGACGAGAGAGAAGACGTAAGCAGCTACTGGATAACCTTAAGGAAAAGAGAAGATACTGGAAATTGAAAGAGGAAGCACTAGATCGCACTTAATGGAGAACTCGCTTTGGAAGAGGATACGGACCTGTCGTAAGACAGACTACAGAATGAATGGAGTTATTGTACAACTAAAGTTCTTACAAGTTTCGCTTTTCCCCCACCCAAAATTATGGGTTTCGGTACGTTTCCACGAAACCAGTAATTGAATAAATTATATTATACAGATGCCATCAATCGCCATGAACGAAGAAACGCCTGATGAAAGGCAAAACTCATTACACAGCAAATACTACGTTAACCGTGTCACATGACAGGTCCATTTCTAGTTCTCGTATGAAGCTACAGATGGCTGGCTAAACCATTTACTAGATCTGCTGATCGCCATCACACCGAATACTGGCTAGTATAAAATGTTTCCTGAGGGCCATGTTGTTGTTGAAATTTTAACAATAAAAAGTTGCGTGTAGGCCTATTTGGAAGACAGTAGTTCACTTTAGGCCTAATAAGTCGTGTCAGTATCGCTCTCACCTGAAAGGCAGAAAACAAGTGGCCTACAGTACCATCGTACCACTTTTCATGATAATCTGTCCACTCGATAAAAAGTTATAAGGGGAAAGACAGACGGACGGGCACACTGAGAGTCCTACACTCAGTACGGACGAAGTCATCTGAGACAATACAAAGTCAATTCCAATGTGAATTTGGTGTGACGTTCAAGATTAATTTCTAGGTAAAATATAACTCTGAGGTTTAATTTAATTCCTCCTTCAGTCATACAAAGCTCAGTAAAATCCTAGGACGAAGAGGCAGAAAAATAAACAGAATTAGTGAGATCGACCAATCATGCTTTCAACCGTTTCAAGACTCTAAACTCATTTCACGCAGGTAGTTACAGAGAATGTGAGGGGGGTGGGGGACTCCAGGGGCTGATGATACACTGCGGTCTATTTGTCGAAGTCTTCAAGTCTGAAACAGTCTCGTTAAATGAAGGTATCTTGTTACACGCCTGTATTTGTACTGCACTCACATTACTGATAATCTGCGTTCTAAAGAGCCTCATTTCTCTACCTGCGTAATGTAAGAAAGTGTCGCGTTAATGTCTATTTAAATGAAATGTAAATTTAAACCAAAAAGTCTAATTTGTAAGCAAGCACATAATTTATATCAGGTTATCATATTCTAAACATGTGTTAATACAGAATGATAAAGTACTCTTTTAATGCCTTTAAAGCATGTGTGAGATGTAAATAATTATAACAAGATTGCAAATGGTGTACACTCCGTTATGTAGCATAGCTATAGATTTTACCAAGGCGTTCTTTACTTATAAAAATCATACGGTTTTGCCGTTCATGCGTAAATGTAATTTCGTTTACGCCCACAAGAAAAGTACGGCCTTCCCTGCTCCGTTTTTACGAAATACACATCCTCCACAGCATTAAGTAGGATCTTTTACACCAAATTTTACCCCAAATCGAAACACAGGTCTCGACAGTAAGGATACAACTGTATTTACACCCACAAGGAAAGTAAGGCTTTCACTATGCCATTTTCGTGAAACTTGCCATCACTGAATTAGTTGCGACGGAAATTTTTTGCCAATTTTCACGAAACTTGCCATCATTCAACAAGTACTGACGGAAATTTCCTGCCAATTTTCACGAAACTTGCCATCATTCAACAAGTATTGACGGCAATTTCCTGCCAATTTTCACGAAACTTACCATCACACAATAAGTTTTGACGGAAATTTCCTGCCAATTTTCACGAAACTTACCATCACATAATACGTTTTGACGGAAATTTCCTGCCAATTTTCACGAAACTTACCATCACATAATACGTTTTGACGGAAATTTCCTGCCAACTTTCACGAAACTTACCATCACACAATACGATCTGACAGAAATTTCCTGCAAATGTTCACGAAACTTGCCATCACACAATACATTTTGACGGAAAGTTCCTGCCAATTTTCATGAAACCTACCACCACTCAGTAGGTTTTGATGGAAAATTGCTGCCAATTTTCACGAAACTTACCACCACTTCATTTTTTGACGGAAGTTTCCTGTGCCGAATATTCAATAAATCTCAAGATAAATGTAGAAAATAAGGGCAAACTTTCATTCACAGCCTTAAGTAAAATACGGCTTTCAGTGCACCGACTTTCACGAAATTCAGGACGGTTCAACGGCATATGTAAAAATGTATAACGAATGTCATCCAGATCGGTAAAGAAATATGGACAGCGCGCACAGAAATTCATGTAAGCCATTAAGTAGTGTGTGACTGCGTCAAAGCCGATTTGCAGTAAACTCGATCTTGCTCGACTAACCTACTTAACGTCGTTAAAATACGACTTGCGGTTTAGTCGCGACACAGAAGGATTTGGTTTCCACACAAGGTATTATTCTCTTAGTAAAGAACGCATAAGAATTAGTTCCCACCTCAAAGGAAACACGGTGCGTCACCATTAGTAGGACCAACTAGTTGGTGCTCTAAGCTGTTTATACAGAGGATCATACGAAACCAATAAATACACTCTGTGGGCAATATGCAGAGATTTTTGAAGTTAAATTTGGCAGTATATTCGATTCCCACTGGACTTTGCAGCGTTAAATAGGACTTTATTTCAATTGTTAATCAACTGGAAACAGCTAAGCTGTTATTAGCTCATATGGCTTTAAATAACATTTTACATAAAATAAAGCACACAAAACTTATTTTATTATGCTGTTTGAACTGCAGAGGTTATGAAGCGAGGAACGAACGGCGAATAGTGAGTGCGTGGAAATTTGTAAATTTCAAGTTAGACCAACTCCCCCAAAATTCGTTCAAAGTGGCTGAGGTAAAACATGAAAATATTTCGTCGACACAAGGGGTATTAAGACTGAGATTAATGCTAATAAACTATTGCCCCCGGAATAGAGGTCTAGAACTTCTTTTATTCAAGTCATGATGTATTTTGTGCGCCCTGCACACCAATCACATAATTGTATTTTAATTTGAACTTACGAGTGAATGTCAACGCACAATTTTGCTGGATTAATCACTCGTGCAGAAACCGAATAATTTCAATCAGGCTTTAGGGCCTGACAGCGTGGTGAACTGAATATCTTACCCTGTTCCAGATAGAGACGTAAATGGAAGAAATACTGCAAAGGATACCGTCATTTTATTGTGAAGGTCCCCGCAGCACATGCTACGGACGCACCGCAGCCTTGGGGCTTATTGTGCAACCCCGTGATGAAGATGATTAGTGTTTTTTCGTTTTTCTGAGTAATGGAGCACCGGTGGAATGAAACTGACAGGGGAAAACCGAAGTACTCGCGGAAAACCCTGTCCCAGTGCCACTTTGTCCACCACAAATCCCACACGGACTGACCCGGGATCGAACCCGGGCCCCCGCGGTGAGATACCGTCATTACATGTCTCCTAATCTTGAGCTGATAAAGTTAATAAAACAACCGAATGAGACGACGTGTACATACAGCAAGTACTGGAAAGAAAACAAATGCACACAGACTTTTTGAATGCAGATCAGGATGAAGCCAGAACACTGCAGAGACCAGAGACGGAAGGATAGATGGGCGGGTAATGTTAAAACGCTTTTTATGGAAAGATGCCATCGAGAACGTAAAATACGAGACTTATGGGTCCTATATCAGGCCCCATCCCCCTACAGCCTTATCCACTGTCAATATGGCGACTGCAGTGTAACCCGGAACGTTGGAACAGCTTCAACATACGACGCGACTAAACTCCGAAATCCGAAATTACAGAACTGAATTGAATGTTAAACTTTGCAGTCCTTGCAAATCTCAAACCGCCATTTCGGCTCTGTAGGTATAAAAAAAGGCACAATGACTGTACAGTAATGTTCCCCACGAAGTTTTAAATTATACACACGTGTCTCTGACGTGCATATCAATGATCCTGCGCCTGTCCTTTTCGGATTCATGATCAATTAAGGTGCATTAAGGAAAACATTTCATCTAGAATCCCCTTCTCCTCGTACCATTATTTCCATAGATCCCTCAATCGGTCGCAAGTTTCCACATTACCAAACTCAATGCAATTTCCCTCATACAATCGCTTGTACTCTGGAGGTGCTCGGTTCAAATCTCGGTTATAACAGGTATTACCTTGAAATTCTTGGCGACTTTCTTCAGCGTGTCTACACGAATACCGGAAAAGCACCTTGAAGTTCGGTAATTCTCCTTCCACAATCAGTTTACGTTAACTGAACGAGAAAATTTTTTTAAAATAAGTCAGTGCTAAATAACCACTGTGACTGATACAACGTCGCCAAATACCTACCATTCAATTGAACAATTTATACCAACAAATGCACACAGACATATAATGTCAATAGTTTATTTTATTAATAGCTTTCCCCAATACGTATTTCGGCGTGTTTACATCGCCATCTTCAGGGGGTCGTTGAAGTTTTCTAACATAGACCAATATTTATAAAATACATCGTAACAGCCAAAGTTACGTATAATAATGTTACAATCTTAATCAATGTCACTATATATAAAAATTATACAATGGTAAATAGTAATAAAATTAATATAGCAGCATAAAATTAATAAAGCAGTATAAAATTATTGGGTTACATAGTATAATGTAACTGATAAATTATTGGCAGAGAGGTCTTGCGTTTTGGGTTGTGTGTTGCTGTACGTTGGTTATCTGTGTGTGCTGCTGTGCGGTGAAATGTCATTGTCGCACGGTATCTGTGTGGTGAGTGGAGTGAGTAACATTATTATACATAACTATGGCTGTTACGATGTATTTTATAAATACTGATTTATGTTAGAAAACTTCAACGACCCCCTGAAGATGGCGATGTAAACACGCCGAAATACGTACTGGAGAAAGCTATTAATAAAATAAATTATTGACATTATATGTCTGTGTGCATTTGTTGGTATAAATTGTTCAATTAAGCAAAAATGCACGGTGAATGCAACGTAAAATTCACCTACCATTCACTTAATAAGACCCACACTTAAAATATTAATGTAACGCCCTTAAATAACGTAGGTACTAAACAAAGTGTCACTCACAAGTAGAAAATACATCAATATGGGAATACACATGAAAAGTATTACGTACCCTACCGCACAGCCTCGAGCAAAATGTTACGTGAAATTCAAGACAGGCAAGAAGGCAGAACTGTTCTTGTGTCAAAAGGCTTTCAAAAGTATCTGGAAAAAAAACTTTACGTTCTTTAAGTTGAAGTCGAAATGTAATTTTGAACGAGACAGGAAAGTTCAACTGGTGGTTTGTACTACATTTCTTTGTAATAAACATTCTTTAATCAAAACCCCATCTACTAAGTCTCGATTTTTCCCTCATACATAAGACGAAGTTATGACCACATTCATCTCCTTTGATACATGTGGAATTCAAACAGATGCAACACCCAACCCAAAGGCTTGTCAATTTCTAAGTTTTATTTTATCGACTTCTCAACGCACGAAACTTCGAAATCAATCTCCTGAATGGGATTCGTGCCAGTTACAGATGAAACACGGCACAGTGAATATTTCGTTGCATCACACACAGGATACCCGGAAACCGCGCAAAGTTTCACCACGAACCATACCTCTTTAATATGACTTAGAGGTCTGCATTTACACTTGCGAGAAACGGGCCCGGCATCTTCGATCGGGTGTGTCTTGCTTTACGACGATGGATGAAATCATTACAATAATGGCTACTAAATTATTTTTTAAACTCGCCACAAACCCTTCACGTTTTACGGGAAAAGAGTAAAACACATCTCAAGAAAAAAAAATTACATTCGGCTTTAGGTTTTCGGTCGCGGTTCCATTGTTTTTTTTTTTTTTTTTTTTTCGTAAAAATCTGATCATCGCACAAACTTTTCCTTGACACTGCGAATTTATTAACACCTTTCAAACATTTCAAACACTTTGTAGAAATAATGCACTAACTCACAGTCGGAATTTCGAAACAATCTTGATATTAAAACAACAATAATCCGATTAACCCTGGAAGCCTAGGTTACTTGTTATATACACCCATGTTTACCACTAAAAACTCAAATTTTCCCACACAGTGTATTTACCTGTTCCGTATTATTCTCACATTAAACAAAAATTATTTACATACATATCGTTCACCGACTGGTCTTTCTAATAGAAGCACATTGTATTCTTTGTGAAGTACAAACTAAGTACTTATAAATAAGGCATATTCATTTTATTCTTCGAAGAATTTACAAGTATCTTGATTTAGAAATCCCCTAAGCAGAACTGGCTATGTATTATCACTTTTCAGTTGTTACGACATTCAGTCAAAAAGAAACAATCCGACTGAACAGAATACAACAATAAAGAACCCTGTCTATTTAAATTTAAAACGAAACATAAAGGTCATTTCAGATATCTTTTTAGGTAACAATTGGAACCTTGTTTCTTTTTATTAACAGAAAACCAACTGTCACTTGCAAATTAAAAGGACTTTAAGACATTGCCTAAGTTTACGTTCCCAAAGTGCTTACAACTTGTTATCGCTATTCCATTGTCATATTTCAATGTTTCAGTAATGCTTAATTACTTAAATAACTCTGTAAAAAATTCGGAAACGCTTCAACAAAAAGTTCTGTTAATTAGAGATGGGCGATATATATCGATTCCTTAAATATATTGATATAATACCATTACAGCCAGTCCCAGTGGCCGTGCGGTCGGTCTGCGGCCGCTCGCTTACTAGGATTGTGGGTTCGAATCCCACCGGGGGCATGGATGTCTGTCTCTTGTGAGTGTTGTGTGTTGTCAGGTAGAGGTCTCTGCGACGAGATGGTCACTCGTCCAGAGAAGTCCTACCGAATGTGGTGTGTCTAAAAAGTGTGATCGTGAAGCCTCGAAAAATGAGGCGGCCTAGGCCCCCAAGGGGATGTCGAGCCATTGGAGAAAAAAACCATTACAACCTAATCTTAGTTTTAATACGGGCGTGACTTCATTCACAAACCAAGCGTTTTCTGTATTTGGATATTAGTCTACCAAATAATTAATCTTCAACGTAATAAATTTGAGTTCAGGCAATTTCAGACAAAACTAAAATATTTAAAGAGGATGTCATTATGTCTTTTCGTTGCAATAGTCTGTGGTAGAAGAGCAAGGCTTCCGAATACGCAGGCGATAAAAGACTTCACAGATTATCAACCATAGAAATTAATGTGATCTTCTGGTTGTAACACAGGGCAGTCCTGAGGTAGGTGCTAACTTTAGGGATTAACACATTGCCTCCATCTTCAGGGTAGAAGATAAAGGCCGTATACTTTCCCGAAACGTTTATACCCACCAACGTCACTGCTCTGTGTTACACACAATACCACAATATCAATCAACACCGCAAAAACTTCACATTCATAATATTCAATGTACTGAACAAATTTTATGCAACAAGTTTATATTTATTCTATGAAAACATAAAAGTTGTCAGAGATAAAGTCGAAATTTCGTTCAGTCTTCACATTCGCAAGTTTTATGACGAAAATTCGTAACAGATTAGAAGAGAAAGCCAAATAGGCCTACATACTGTGCATTAACATCATACCTCACTAATCCTAATAGTAATTCTGAAACGTCGGAAATCCCTCACCAGGCTACACGACTACGGGTCCTTAAAGATCTTTGTATTCAACGATCTTCAAGGTCACCCACCGCCATGAAGGCCTCAAGCCTCAACAGTAACGTTTTGGGGCGTCATCCTACGTCTTGTACATAAAACTGTGATTCCGATGACTTACAGTAGTTCCTCAATCTCAAACTTTAAGCCGATGTCACGTTTAAGCTACTTCGGAACTCCAAAATTTTTCCACGTCGACAAAGTTCTGTTGGTGCTTCGCTGGTTGACATTTATCATGGGCGTAACTGTCATTTGTACGACATTTTAAATGTGCAACACAAGTACTACTAATCTCGGCATGACTCCAGTATGTCTGGGTAGACCACTTACAATATTCATCGTAGGTTTTCAATAATCCGTATGATTTCAGTAATTTAAAAAATCCGCCTTTTAAATTATAGACAGTTACCAACAAATGCACAAACCATAAATAAAGGCATAAATCAACCTTTTATCATAATTAAATTAAAAGGGTTTTAATTATGATAAAAGGTTGATTTATGCCTTTATTTATGGTTTGTGCATTTGTTGGTAACTGTCTATAATACAAAAATGCACGGTGAATTAAGACAGCCTTTTAAAGTTTATCATAAACCTAAATTACATAGTAATTTCGATAACGTAGAACAGACCAATGGAGAGGGAAATTCAGACGAATTGAACCACGCGAATGGCTATTCTACATTCCGTTTGGAGCGACAGCCTAAAACTCCACCATTATTTTTGCAATAAAATCTGCCGATACAATATTACTTGAAACATTTTTGTCACGGTGCGAGAATCCGCCAATTTAGGTCCGTAACAACGTAACTGACAGTACATAACAGGGGTGACTGCCTTACGTAAAAGCCATTAGGGCTAATTACAGGTACGCACAAACTGCAGAACGAGCAGGATATAAAATGAAAAGCGTAAGGCCAAAATGTCATTTTATCCTAAAGTAAAATTATTTCCGCTCTTCCCTAGTAAGTATTAAACAGTACAGGGGTCAGTGACCAAGATATTCTGAGTCTACTGTTTGGAATCTCACGACAGTATTTAAAAGGATGTTTGAAGACGTTTACCCTAAGCAAAGTACAAAGTGCACCCATGATACTGACGCATGTGTTTCTCTCAGAGCTAAGGGCGTCGTATGGAAGTACAATGTCAAATGAAAAGCTCGAATATAATGCAAGCAGTACGGACGCACGCACTCATCATGCGGCCTGATCCAAGTTCTACAGATTTTTAAAAAATAATAGAAAGTTTGTATTAAAGGACATACCGCGCGTTTAAAATAGGGATCGCTGGAATAGAAATCGTCTCCATTATCACTGAGTTATGCTGCTCGCTAAGGGGAGGACAAGGAGGATAAAGCTGTCAAGGAAGACGGAAAACGGGGAGGGATGAAACGAGCATGTCAGGAAGAAAATAAAAGAAACAGAGAGTAATAAAGAGAAAAAGATACACAGGAGTATAATGAAGTACGAAAGAGAGACTAATAAAGGAGGAAAGAGGCGTAGAATAGAAATAGAAGTGTAAGAAAGGGGATAATAATGACCAGAACAGGGTGAGAAGAATAAATCCGGAGGGCGAAAAGAAGAATGGAGGGTAATAAAACGAAGAAAAAGGATAACAGAGAAGGATGATAATTCTGAAAACGTTAAGAGGAACAGGAAATGAAGAGACGAAGAGGTAACGAAAAGAAGATATACTAATAATAAGAATAATACAAATGGAAGGGAATAATATGGAATGAGGAAAGTAAACGCTGGGGAAGAGACTAAAGAAGGAACAGAGGAAGCAAAATAAACATCATATTATGTGACAACCATTAGTCCAATGTATCCGTGCAAAGTTAAATTCAGACCAGCACAGACAATGTCAAATTGCAAACATGTTACATACCGTTAATTAAGGACGGTGTGTTTGATGTTAACAGTCACACGCCATCATTGCTGACAACCATTTTAATGTTGACTGACAATTAGGAAGGAAGCAGACAAATCTCACACGTACCTGAAACAAAAACATGGACATATCATATCGTATCACATTGGTCACGACATTACATCGTTACTACTACAGGGCACAGTATGGGGCATCTCCAAAACAACCATCCGATATGGGCCACTCAGAAGCACTGGACTTGACTTCCCTCCGCTCAGTCACACCACTCTTGGAAGTGAGTTTCGTGCCTGCTACTCTGATAGCGTCTAGCGGTTCTTGATCCTTGCGTTACGAACAGCGAGAAAGCTTTCGTGGCACGGATTAGGAAGGTCAGACGTTCCCCACTTCCCAGCCCCGTGATGACACGCAATTATGACTATCATCGTTCTTTGTCTACAGTAAACATGTAATACGATTACTGGGAACCATTTCTCTGCGTTTCTGGATTTAGCTCTCTTCCCGTTTACTGATTTCATTACTTAACGGTGTTTCTTGTATCTTTTGCCCCCAGCACGGCATCTTTATAGAATACAAAGCCGAAAAATCCCGCGATAGCTTCCATGCTGAGGAAAACCATAAAACAGCCACTCTGTACTTAATGGTATTTGTTTTATGCATTCATTTAATTTCCTACAGGGTACGTTGCCGATCCCAGTGGCCGTGCGGTCTAAGGCGTGGGTCTTCGGCCGCTCGCTTACTGGGATCGTGGGTTCGAATCCCACCGGGGGCATGGATGTCTGCCTCTTGTGAGTGTTGTGTGTTGTCAGGTAGAGGTCTCTGCGACGAGCTGGTCCCTCGTCTAGAGGAGTCCTACCGACTGTGGTGTGTCTCAAATGTGTGTGATCATGAAACCTCGACGAAACGAGGAGGCCCAGGCCCATATAGGGATATCGAGCCATAGGAAGAAGACAGGGTACCTTACTGAGAGAAGTTCCATTGGAGAGTTGTGAGAAAAAACCATGAGGGATGTTGGGCAACATCTAAGGCCTGTAAATTACAATTTGGTCATTGAAATGTGGCATCTTATGGGAATAACTAAAAACATGTTCAAATAGGTTAGCTCCAACTCTGTAGAGTTCTGACAATGGTATATGACTAACTGATATGATGTTCTTTTTTGGCCTTTGTCCATGTTATAATTTTTAGGGAGCACCTACACTGGTGGACACCTCAGATAGTGCTATTCTCAGCCACTGGACCAAGCGACCAGTATTAATATTATGAGTGTGTGTCCGTAGCCTTA
This sequence comes from Reticulitermes speratus, assembly GCA_021186555.1. Classification (NCBI taxonomy): domain Eukaryota; kingdom Metazoa; phylum Arthropoda; class Insecta; order Blattodea; family Rhinotermitidae; genus Reticulitermes; species Reticulitermes speratus. The sequence continues at coordinate 47,438,755 of JAJKFL010000001.1, forward strand.
GTTATCCAGCATGCAATGCGCATGCGCCGTATTATAGTCATCTGTGGCCTGTCTAGCTCTACCATAATTTTCCACATTATGTCATAAACGGCACGATTTTCGGGAAAAAAAATTCTGAACATAAACAAAATTAATCTGAAACATTTCTAATTCTAAAAATAATTCAGCCACATAGTCATAAATGAGGATGGGTCTTCATGTAAAGACTCCGTAATTCTTATCAGATTTTAAAGAAACCTGAATTTTCTCGACAGATTTTCGAAAAATACTCAATATCAAATTTCATAAAAATCCGACCAGTGGGATCCGAGTTGTTCCATGCGGGCGGACAGACATGGCGAAGCTAATAGTCGCTTTTCGCAACTTTGCGAAGGCACCTAAAAACAATCAACCTTTAACGTAACTATCAAAGCTCAGAAACACTTTCTGGCAGAATAGTTAAGTAAAGAAAGTATCACACTACTAATTTTTCTCACACTGTACGAACCTTGTACAATTCAGCGCACGTGGAACTCAGCAAATCCTCATAATATAAAATATAGCGCCAGCCAAACTCAGCAGACGGGATCCTCATTACAAAGTGCAACATTTCATCATTACTAACGAATCGCTAACGATAATGTGAAACCACAGAAATATCACATGCTAACAAAAGGTGGCCGCCAGTTGCTAACTTTCCGCTCAGCTTAGTGTTAATTACGATTTCCACTAATGAAGGAGCACCTGAAATTTATTCAATTTCTGGCGTAAAGTTTTTCAATTTAACGTTCCGAAACCAACGCAGAAAGTACATTCGAACACGTGTGGTCAGATATATCGTCCTCGTTGTATTTCGATTATGTCAATCATTTGACTAAATTATATACTAGCCGAGACCCGCACTACACGTACACGCTTTAGACAGACTTTCACACAAATCGCGCTGTGTGGAATAAAAAGAAGAAGACATATTTGATGGTTTAAAATTTGTTTGCTTTATCCGTTCAGTGTAGACAGAGAATGAAAAACAACAGCAACGGGAACAATCGACTTATTGGCGCAATTACAATAAATAGTGCCAACGAGAGTGGGGGGAGGGAGGAGAGCCGGTACGAATTACCGGGGCCCGGCGGTCCGGAAGGGGGCCCCGGGCACGACCATATTGTATATGCTTTTGTCTTTCTCGGTAGGATCATTATTTGTCCATTTACAAAGTAACCTTTACAGGCTAAGCCTGTCACTTGCAACTGAGAGTTAGCCGGTCCGCCCTTGCTGCGGGGGGGGGAGGGGGGGGGGCCAAAAAATTTTCGCAGGGACCCGAACCCGCTGTCAGCGGCAATGACAATAAATGCAACTTGAGAAAATTACATCTGAGAAACAAAATACGGTTGTGATACTGACATTCAACATGGCAGACTATTTAGCTTGTACAAAAAAAAAACATGATAGTAACAGTTCACTGATACGAAACACCAAAACCTTACAATTCAGATAAATTGATTACCTTGGTGATAATGGCAATCGCACGAGTACGCAAGTTTTCCAGAAATCTAGGAACCACCTCAAAATTCTAAGCTCCAGGAGGGTGACATGGAGCAAGTTGCTTACTGAGGGTCCACAAATATTAGGCGCCACCGTACAAAATTTAGTCAGCACGGCGGCCTGGCGTCCGGGATTTGTGCACCCCTTGTAACGGTGGTAGTGGTTCTGCTATTGCTGCTAGTGTTTATGACGATGATAATGACGACGACGATAAAGGTAGTGGTGGTCATGATGATGATGATGACGACGATGATAAAGGTGGTGGTGGTGGTGGTAACAATAATAAGAATAAGGTAAAGAAGGTCTACATTAACAAATAAAATAATAGAAGGATAAAAATGGGGGAGAGAAACATTAAGCTTGAACAACTCAGTTATAATAGTGATTGCACGAACAGGGTTCGATGACAGGCATGGACAGAGACTTTCCTCTAGAGCGTCAAGACCGGCTCTGCAGCCCACCCAGACTCCTATCTATTGGGCATTCGATATTCCTCTCCCCAAGCTAAAGTGGCCAGGGTTTGAAGCTGACCACTCAACCCCCACCAGTGCCCAGGTTCAGAATATAGTGAGCTATGCTCCTACTTCTGCCGATCCCAGTGGCCGCGCGGTCTAAGGCGTGGGTCTGCGGCCGCTCGCTTGCTGGGATTGTGGGTTTGAATACCGCCTGGGGCATGGATGTCTGTCTGTTGTGAGTGTTGTGTGTTGTCAGGTAGAGGTCTCTGCGACGGGCCAATCACTCATCCAGAGGATTCCTACCTAATGTGGTGTGTCTAAAAAGTGTGATCGTGATGCCTCGATACTGAGGAAGCCCTGGCCCACTAGGGGCTGTTGCGCCATGGGGGAAAAAATACTCCTATATGCCACACGGCGTCGTATCGTGATGCTTAATGAAGCACAGGGACAAATTTACTTTTCAGCTTCTGCCAGTGGTGTATGAAGAAAAACAGAGAGAGAGAGAGAGAGAGAGAGAGAACACGAGAACGAAGAGGAACTGAGATGGAGCAAAATTAAGACTAAAGAAAGAATAAATAAAACAAAAAAAAAAGCGAACGTTAGGAAATAATGGAAAAGGACAAGAAGCAGCCAGTATGTGTTCACCTTCGCAAGCTGTAGGCACAAGCTTCTTCTTACATAATAAACAGGTCGAAGACACAAGCAATCAACATACGACTAAGCAGCACATAACTGCGCTCGGACCGGTTTTCTTGGGGGTTTCCTTCTCTCTTACAGTACGTCCCCACTTATTTCTGGACTGTTCTATCCTTATTACCATCATGGAGAGGCTGCCTAACATCGACAGACGTTTCAGCATAGAGAAGATAGACAAACGTATATTTTGTGAATACGGTATGGTGGTTAATCATAAGCACAAAAATGGTAAACAGATTTATACACGGGGATGAAGCGAAGACATAATAAAAACGCAGATTATCCCTTGTAATACATAACACTGGTAAATTGGAAAAATGTAAACCACAAACACAGAACATACATCGTTCCTGGATATGGAATAAAGATTCTTTTAACGCAAACCTCAATGCAGTCCAGCGTCTTAATCTGTATCAATATATCAATACATCTGTATCAATATATCTGTATCAATATATCAATATATATGTATCAATACATCAATATATTTGTATCAATATATCAATATATTTGTATCAATATATCTGTATAAATATATCAATATATCTGTATCAATATCAATATGTTGAGAACTAATTGTCTTCTGGACTTTGTCCATCGTCCGGATAAAATACAAAAATATAAAATCACGACGTTTCGGAAGCTTGTTCTTCTTCCGTCTTCAGGTGAAGGGAGGGGAGACACCTGCTCAGATGGGTCCCTTAGACCGAGCTAATCTCAATCACTGAACCTTTAGCTAATCTCAATCACTGTATTAGCTCGGTCTAAAGGACCCATCTAAGTAGGTGTCTCCCCTCCCTTCACCTGAAGACGGAAGAACCAGCTTCCGAAATGTCGTCATTTTATATTTTTATATTTTATCCGGACGATGGACAAAGTCCAGAAGACAATTTATTTCTCAATGTTATATACCATCGTCAGAACCTTTTAGAATTTAATATCAATATGGTTTCAAAATAAGTATCCAAAACAAAACGCACTGAATGCAAAGAATCACACTTCTAATATACTTCAAAATAAAATGAACTAGCACTGGGGAATCCAAATCCTGCTACAGAAAGTTGGCAAGAGAGATACTGTCTTTATTAGGAAGTTTTCTATAATTTTTTATATATCACGCAAAGTATCAATACTTCAGGGCACCATGTTTTGATATATCAAGCATAGTATCAATATTTCAGTTCACCATGCTTTGATATACTACGCAAAGTATCAATATTTCAGGTCACCATGTTTTGATATACCACGCAAAGTATCAATATTTCAGGTCACCATGTTTTGATATATCACGCAAAGTATCAATACTTCAGGTCACCATGTTTTGATATATCACGCTTAGTATCAATACTTCAGTTCACCATGCTTTGATATACCACGCAAAGTATCAATATTTCAGGTCACCATGTTTTGATATATCACGCAAAGTATCAATACTTCAGGTCACCATGTTTTGATATATCACGCTTAGTATCAATACTTCAGTTCACCATGCTTTGATATACCACGCAAAGTATCAATATTTCAGGTCACCATGTTTTGATATATCACGCAAAGTATCAATACTTCAGGTCACCATGTGTTGATATATCACGCAAAGTATCAATACTTCAGGTCACCATGTGTTGATATATCACGCAAAGTATCAATATTTCAGGTCACCATGTTTTGATATATCACGCAAAGTATCAATACTTCAGGTCACCATGTTTTGATATATCATGCAAAGTATCAATACTTCAGGTCACCATGTTTTGATATATCACGCTTAGTATCAATACTTCAGTTCACCATGTTTTGATATACCACGCAAAGTATCAATATTTCAGGTCACCATGTTTTAATATATCACGCAAAGTAACAATACTTCAGGTCACCATGTTTTGATATATCACGCTTAGTATCAATACTTCAGTTCACCATGCTTTGATATACCACGCAAAGTATCAATATTTCAGGTCACCATGTTTTGATATAGCACGCAAAGTATCAATACTTCAGGTCACCGTGTTTTGATATACCACGCAAAGTATCAATACTTCAGGTCACCGTGTTTTGATATACCACGCAAAGTATCAATACTTCAGGTCACCGTGTTTTGATATACCACGCAAAGTATCAATACTTCAGGTCATCGTGTTTTGATATACCACGCAAAGTATCAATACTTCAGGTCACCGTGTTTTGATATATCACGCAAAGTATCAATACTTCAGGTCACCATGTTTTGATATATCACGCATAGTATCAATACTTCAGTTCACCATGCTTTGATATACCACGCAAAGTATCAATATTTCAGGTCACCATGTTTTGATATAGCACGCAAAGTATCAATACTTCAGGTCACCGTGTTTTGATATACCACGCAAAGTATCAATACTTCAGGTCACCGTGTTTTGATATATCACGCAAAGTATCAATACTTCAGGTCACCGTGTTTTGATATACCACGCAAAATATCAATACTTCAGGTCACCGTGTTTTGATATACCACGCAAAGTATCAATACCTCAGGTCGCCGTGTTTTGATATACCATGCAAAGTATCAATACATCAGGTCACCATGTTTTGATATACCATGCAAAGTATCAATACTTCAGGTCACCGTGTTTTGATATACCACGCAAAGTATCAATACTTCAGGTCACCGTGTTTTGATATACCATGCAAAGCATCAATACATCAGGTCACCATGTTTTGATATACCATGCAAAGTATCAATACTTCAGGTCACCGTGTTTTGATATACCACGCAAAGTATCAATACCTCAGGTCGCCGTGTTTTGATATACCACGCAAAGTATCAATATTTCAGGTCACCATGTTTTGATATAGCACGCAAAGTATCAATACTTCAGGTCACCGTGTTTTGATATACCACGCAAAGTATCAATACTTCAGGTCACCGTGTTTTGATATACCACGCAAAGTATCAATACTTCAGGTCACCGTGTTTTGATATACCACGCAAAGTATCAATACTTCAGGTCACCGTGTTTTGATATACCACGCAAAGTATCAATACCTCAGGTCGCCGTGTTTTGATATACCATGCAAAGTATCAATACATCAGGTCACCATGTTTTGATATACCATGCAAAGTATCAATACTTCAGGTCACCGTGTTTTGATATACCACGCAAAGTATCAATACTTCAGGTCACCGTGTTTTGATATACCATGCAAAGTATCAATACATCAGGTCACCATGTTTTGATATACCATGCAAAGTATCAATACTTCAGGTCACCGTGTTTTGATATACCACGCAAAGTATCAATACTTCAGGTCACCATGTTTTCAGTAACACGCTTAAACTTATGAATAGGCAGCTAAAACATCAACAAAGATTGTTTTCTATTTAGCGATGTTTTTTAATCTCTATACGTTGTGTTTGGACATACGTCAGTGTCACTCTAAAATGGAAAGCTGCCGACGAAAGTGGTCGCGGCTTATTTAAGGCACCGTCGTATTATTCTTGTTATAGGCAGGGCAGAAAATCATAAGAAGCATCATTCATGAGGGACAGATTCCAAGCAGAAAATCGAATCGGAGACGTTCAAAATACGAAGCAGCAGACATGTAAATTGCTGCTTCTTCTTCTTCCCGTTTTCGTGCCAAGGCCTCCCCGATCTCCTTCCTTCAACCTCCTATATTCCTTACTGTCGTGCTCGACATCCGTATCTGGAGCAAATCTATGGAATCCCTCCTAACAGCATCCTCCCATCTACCACTAGGCTTTCCCACAGGCCCTCTTCATCCGGAACATCCTCCCATTACCGTAATGGGAATAGAAAAATCATCCATCCTTACTACGTGGCCATCCCACTGTAGTCTCTTCAGATATAACAAGACAAGTAGTGTACGTATAACTTAACAGTGAAGCGCGTTCGCGTAACCATTGTTGCCATGAAAGAGCAGTATTACATATTCTGAGTGTGTGCCTGTAGCCTTAGTTACCCAGCATGTAATGAGCATGCGCCGTATTATATTGTCAAGTGTGGCTTGTCTGGCTCCACCATATTTTTTTCACATTACCTCATAAACGGCACGATTTCGGAAAAAAAATGATTGAGCATTAAAGTTTGTTTTGATTTTCTCCACAACTTTTGTCTGAAACATTTTTCAATCTAAGAAGAATTCAGCGTATATTATCATAAATGTACATAGGTTTGTAAAGTACCCGTTATTCTTGTCAGGTTTTAATGAAACTTTGTCTCGGCAGATTTTCGAAAAATACTCAAATATCAAATTTCATGAAAATCCGTCCAGTGAGAGCGGAGTTGTTCCATGGGGACGGACGGACAGACGGACATAACGAAGCTAACAGTCGCTTTTCGCAATTTTGCAACGCACTTAGAACTTGATTAGTCCCACATCGGCAGTGTAAATTGCGACACCGTGACATTCGATCCCCAAAACTCCACTTAAAGCATTCTTACTGCTCCATAAACGAGTCCGTAACATGTGCATATGTAACCAATGCTACCAAATACAGCCATGCGTACAAACAAATGCTCTGCTTGTGGTTAGGCCATCCTACAAAAAAAATAGCATCTGCTTAAGTACAGGAAATTACATTTCCTCTTTTGTAATTAAAGTAAATGAGAATAATTGTATGTGGTAAGGAAGTGTTTTGATGCATGGCACATTGAATTTAACCTTTCTGGACTAACATATTTCCTTCCAGGACCACTTAAGAACTAAATGGCCAAACCCTTTCTTTCGTTGTTCCGATTGAGGAGAGGCACGAACATTGACTGTCTCTGTGTACACAAAGCTTTTACAGAAGTTAAGTCAGGTCTTAAGGAGCGTATAAGAAAAGGATCAGCTTAGTTGACATATACATTGTTCGTTTAATACTTAATAGATACTTGAATCGTCAGTAATTACAGCGCCCTTAACAAAGTCACTGTGTCTTCTGTGTGTCACGATATAAAAGGAGTAGAAGACTTAAGTTACAAACGTTCTCAAACGAAAATGGATAAATATGGGAGCGACTTGCAACATGTACAGGGCTGAAATCAAAAAGTGGTCAGGGACAATACCAATAGGGAGACGTAAATGTAGCTAAGAAAGGCGTAAATAAGTATGGTGCGAAGGTGTGACTATGAACACTATATATCTCATTTCTAAGATGTACTCTATATCATAAGGTCAGTTATTTGTAAACTGTATCAAATGGAAAAATACATAGTTTAAGATTGTTGAACAGAAACATAAACGTGGAGATTACTGTCTATTTTTATGCAAGATATTCTTCAACCTTGAAGAATGAATCAGTACCTTTCTCCGAAACGTTGGTACCCATCTAACAAAAGACACAAAGTCACATTAAACAAGAAGGTAATCTTCGTAGCGCCAAGAACTTATAATCTCACATGTTAAAAAAAATTAGGCTTCCATAATTGCGGGGCACGCGGTGGCGTAGTTGGTTGAGGCACTACGCTACAAGCCGGAACGTCGCGGGTTCGATTCCCGATGGTGTCACTGGAATTCTTCATTGACATAATCGTTCCGGTCGCACTATGGCCCTGGGATCGACTCAGCTTCTAACAGAAATGACTACCAGGAATCTTTCCTGGGGGGTAAAGGCGGCCGGTGCGTAGGGCTGACAACCTTACCACCTTCATGTGCCGATTGTCTAAAACATCTGGGAACCTCAGCCTCCTGGATCCCTAAGGGCCTGTCCAGGCCTGTAATGGGATTGCTGCTTGCTTGCTTCCATAATTGCAACAAATGTCTTGACCAGACGAGTGACAATCAGTTTTGCAAGAAGTAGCCTACAATGAGGATGCGTTATTTACTTCGTAAATCAACTGACTGAACTGTTGTGAACTACCCGACACTAAAGTAGGCAGTCTCCGAGCAAGTTCGAACATCCTATAGTCGTAAAATGCAATAAAAGATTCTAAACGTTCCCTTTGGTGAATAGAAGTCCTCAGTCAGATAGGATTCTAAAACGGAAGTTTCTTACGGTTACTGAAACAAACCCACAAAAAACTCTAACAATTGCTCCTGTTTGAGAGTTGAATAAAGTATTTTCCTAATCAAGGAAAGTCTTTTATCGAAAGAGAGACGTGATCAGTCAGTTTCTGAGTTCTACAGAAGACTTCATTCACTGGAGTTGCAAGTGTCTATAATCGGGCTATGAGTTTTACGTATTTTAAAGAAATTTCATAACAATCGACTGGCAGAAAATATTGAAAACTGTGATCGTAGCCAAGGAATGGAATAGATTAAACAGAACTTCACTTCGTAGACCAGACACGTTACATCAGAGTCATGTTATTGCAACTGAGTTCCAGAAGGGCCTAACGAATAAAGCATGCAAAACTGGTATTTCTGTACCAGTCCGTACTCATGACCACCACTTGTCAAACAGTGAAACTCTTGCAGCTGTTCTTTAGGTGTATGCCGAATTACAGCAAAAAGAACAAATCCCTGAATAAAAATGTCCATTCATCATTTACACAACTGTTTTAAAAGATCGTAGATTTATAGCATCGTCAGTTCGAAATTTAATTACAGCCCACAAGCTGGTATTTAAAAAAAACTGGTTTTCACCAAAAATTTAATTTTATATAGGATATCATTTCTTGTACTTCAGTTCTCTTCGACACTACATACGTGTATTTTACTTAAGGCACACAAGAGCAATCCAACTACTCTCATTTCGTTTATCACCTATACCCCACTGCATAGGCTATACCCACCGCATATTTCTTTAAAGCGATGTTCTAAAACGATTATCTCAGCGCCGCTTGTATCTGGCACAGTGTACCATGGTCACTGTTTCCACATACCAGTACATGAAATATATTGGGACTTGTAACATGTCATGCTCAGTAAATAGTGTCTGCATTCTATGGACCTAATCTCATTCAGTTCTTCTCACAATGAAGTTACATAAACTAATACTAGGCTTCTGGAACAGATGATATATGTTTCACGACTGTCATAAGATTAAGGGCAAAAATATAAAAAATGAGAGTACTTGATATAAACTGGAAGCCTAAAATAATATATCATTACAGAGGTGAAAAGAAATTACTAACTCCAACCAATTCTCAGGAATTAAGATAATTTTTTTGTAAGCAAAATGGTTTCATGGATAGGATTCATTTTACTGACGTTGAATTAGAGCAGTCTTTCGTTACAGGAGAAGAAAAGAGAGAAGAAGAAGAAGAGAAAAAAAAAGTCACCCATTACAAATTTTTGGCAACGATTTGCGAGTTGAAATTAGGGCATATTCGTTCACCTTCACTTTTACAAATCAATACAGCAAAAAGTAGCAAAAGAATTTAAATATTCCAAATCTGACGCCTTAGAAGAATATGTACAGTATATCTATTCCATATTTCACAATGTTGCTTTCAAGATGGTGAAGTCTTTAAAAATAAGTCTACTTATATATAAGCTATAGTATTTTCCACAATAGGGCTTGGATTTGAAAAGCTGGCCTGTGTATACAAGGAATGGAGCGCACTAAGAATCGACCGTGGAATGAAAGTCTTGAGAATGGAGACATAAGACAGATAGAGGATAGGATTATGTACATGGTGTAGGATGGAAGTCTGTCTAGAAATAAGGGGGTCAGAGACAAAAAGCGGAGAAAATGAACCAGAGACGTTGGTCCAGAGCACTAGAATATCAGCCAGTCCTGCGTCTCAGCAAAAATTGGACGCTACTGTCTTAAAACAATGTATCTAAAAATATTTGAAATATGTCAACGTATAATTTGTCCCCCATACGACATTCGTTTTGTTGGATAAGTGTATTAATTCGTCACATTCACTGTGTTAGCAAATGATCCGTCGAAGTAAGCGTCATAACGAAGTCGACGATTTTCTTAACAGGTTGTACTTAAATAACATTATTGGTACGTCTAATTTTCGAAAGTGTGTAATGTCAGTCATAGCTTCGTGTAGTTTACAATTCACGTAGAAACAAATAAAATTTCATAATAAAATTTTTAAAAAATATTGATCATAAGAAAATGCAAAACACTGATGTTATCAGTATCCTAGTGTATGGTATATAAATACATTCTTTGGACTGGATAAGGTCTTCGTACTGCGGTCGCCACCTGGCCCACTGTACGAGCTCCGGATGGCAGATCAGTGTGTAAGAGCACTGGCGGAAGGAAAACAGGGTTGAATGTAATTACTTGAAGAAAACCTGTTCCACTAACACTGTGTCCATCAAAAAATCCTACGATGAAGGTCCTGGGATCGAAGCCGAACCTCTGCAGTGACAATCCAGCGTCCAACAGCCCAAACTATGTCAGGACTCATCACAGTCTATTCCTGTATCTCGCTCTGTAAGATCAATCCAGCGGCTGGTATCTCCTCGGCCACAACTCCTGCGATGACACCATGCAACTAAGTTGCCTGTTTCCATTCCTCGGAAACCAAAACTAGAAAACGTGCTCTTTCTAATAGTGATTTGCCTATAGTCGGGATATGGTGCTGTGATGCATAGTTGTGGCGAAGTTTAACAGTTCGGAATCTTGTAGCTTAATGGTCACCATTTCAGTATCTCAAAAAGGCCAGTCGGACCAATAGACGACACACGGTCGTGCCAGCCCAGTGCAGTTTACTATCGCATATCACCAGAAGTGTGATAATGGCGATGTTCCAGAGCTTCGGCTGCTTGTGGGTTGTTTATGTTGGCGATAATTCCCTTGGAACCGAGTTTTGATATTCTAAAGCCAAAGCGGCTTATCATATAATACAGAGCGTACATTTAATCTTTTCCCTCAGCATGGAAGCTGTCGCGGGAGCTTCATCGCATTGGTAGCCTGCATCCGCCGGGAATTTAGAGTACGCTTTTCCCCTTAAGTTAAACTTGTATATATTACTTCAAAGAGTAATCTCGAAGTGCCGACTTCTAGTTTCTAAACAGGCCTCGCACCTGCTGGAAATATATTTTGACACAAGATAAAGCTGTCTTGAAATACTGGCGAATTCTGTTCGAAAAACGTCTACCTCATGCAAGGAAAATGTATTGTCCTGCATTTTTAGCTTCTTCTGTTAATTCCCTGAATAATGGCATCAGGATTAATTTAACGCAACGGCCGGAATTTTTTATTCAAATAACATGGTTTCTGTTTTGCGTTATCTGAAGCAGTACAACGTGATAAGAAGGAAATTTCACCGAGTACCGGGGGGATATTCGTAACACCAAAATCTGTTACTGTCGCTGTTTATTTTCCAACTTAATTTTAACCATGCATCATCCACGACAAAATATAAGTTTTCTTAGTTTATATTTGTCCAGTACTGAACCTGTGATATTTATTATATCCATTATTCCGTATATTGTCCTTTTACACGGCACCGTTGGTATAATAATAATAACTATGGCTCGACATCCCTATATGGGCTTGGGCCTCCTCTTTCCGAGGTTACTTGGTCTTGTGCATTTGTGGCAGTTGGTGACCAGCCCACTGGCATGTGACTGCCAGAGTCATCTGGCAGTCAGTCAGGAGACTTGGGTGAGAAATGGAGGCAATTTTGCTTACGCAACATCTTTATTCATGCCCGTAAGGTTCTTTTACATGCCGTAAATCTACGACATGGGACCGACGGCTTTACTTCCCCTCCGAAGGAAGTGGTGCTCCGGATTTTTATCACCCTTAAAAATCCATCGACCTCGGTCGGGATTGAACCCGCGAACCTTGGGTCCAGTGGTGAGCACGCTAACCACTAGTCCACCGAGGTCGACACACGGCACCGTTGGTATGGATACTTAAAAAAAAAACTTTCGCCGATGTTTCTATTGAAAATATGTACTTTACGAAAGTACGGTTGAGAAACACACTTTTCTGAACAGAAAGTATTTCTTAGACTCACTAACAAGACCTATATGAGACACAACAGACAACTGGGTAAGAGTCGCACGTACCAACGTAGATAAGATGATGCGTCACTCGTCCGACTCACCTGAGCTCGTTACTACTTACCAACTTGGAACTGATAAAAGATACACCCTGTATTTTCGAGTATTTTAATGCTATACAGTCAAAAGAAATCTGTAATTTACATACATACCTGCCCGCCCATCATACGGCAGAGGCAGATTATCCAGTAAATACCACTAACGACAGTTTACTTCGCACACTACGAAAACCCGTCACAATGTTCGTCAGCGAGTTATCAGGTTTGAATATTTTGCTTTCCTTTCCTTGGGAGGTCGTATCAGCTAGTTACTACAAGACAGAGGGGCGAAGAAGTTTATTTTGAATAAAACAAAGCAGTTGTTTTGTAATAAAGAGATTATTATTTTCGTCATAATGTCTGTGTGTGAGAGATTAATGAGGACACTTAATTTAACCAATTAAGCTCTATTCCGTAGTACTGGATGTACAATGAGGAACGACTTCGCTTCAGTTAAACGTTTTGTGTACGGATGGATAAAAATGACGCCTGAAGCACTCATTGTTTATTAATCGTCCTCACGTTATCCTCTGGAAAATGGGAGAGAAGTTGTCTAGTTCTTCACTCGGCATACATAATCTGATTACAATGTGGAGTTTGCATTAATCATTCCTTGCCGAACATATGACGTCATGGACTTGTGATGTGGAATAACATTATTGTCTTGTATAAGTACAATGTTTTTAAGTAAGAGTAACACAAAGCATTCATCAAAGCGATGCCCAGTCTTCCCGTTTCCCTTATCAAACCTTTACAGCATTGACAGAACCACTTTCTACTGGACAAATAATGCAGAGTAGGTCTCACTAACGGCGAATATATAAAAGAAACGCCTTATGTGGAGAACAAGTCCGTCTGTCTTTCTGTTCGTCAGTCAGTCTGTCTGCGACACAGAATGAGCGGCTAAAATATTTGCCAGATAGTCAAGAAATTCGGTATGGAAGTACCACGTACTTTACAAAACTTGTCGGGCAAAGGTAAATTTCGTGAAAATCAGTTCAGTAAAAGGCATACTTTACTAAAGGGTGTAAATTAATTTATACCTGTACCGTCCGTGTTTTTTTGAACGATTTGGGCTAAGTCGACGTAGAAAATCTACGCTTAATGCCTTCAAGCATTTCCAAGTTTCGTGAAAATACAAAAGAGGATATTAAGAACCAACAAAAGTTAATGCGTGAGAAAATCCGGATTCAGGTCTTTTGGGATATGACACTTGAGTCGTTGGGTGCGTGGTTCCCGACGTTTCGAAAGAACGTCATGCCTTTGTTTGTATATATTACGAGGTAGTTGGCATTCACCACCAACAGAACTCTTTATTATTTATTTGGAAAGGTTAACGTAGCCAAATGCAAATGTAATTTTAATTTTATGCACCTTAAAGGCCTGAAGATGACCACCTAGTGGTCTAAAATGTAGCCGTGTTATATTCGATAATACATAACAAATAGTTGTGCTGATGGTGAGTGGTAACTACCTCGTAATATATTATTTTAGATTGTATACATTTTTAAAATATTATGGTTCTATAGTGCATATGTGTAATAACGCAAGATCCCTTCGCTTCAGAATTGGCACTGTAAGAGTGAACAGTTTTACACATAATTCAATGAATTCCCTGCAGATGGCTGTTTACAACCGAAACATGTAGCAGGAATACTGAAGATGCATAGCTGTGTCGACTGAACGTGTGTTGTTTATATATACCTACACTGCAACGTCACTACAGCTCTTTACGAGCCGTGCGGAACTCGCTCGAAGTGTAAGCCAAACACCTGTCTTGAGAATATCAAATAACATTTATAATATCTTATCAAAGTTTAAACACAGACTGTGACAGGTGATGCGGTTGAAGGTCGCATACATTCACTCATATGGGACCTAACTACTCTCAATAAATGACAGATAGCGTCTACCATCATAGTTATATCCTCGACATGTACAAGCTTGCATCAGGGGCTTCCCCTCAGTTGTACACAAGTCTTCTCTGCTACTAGCATACAAGTAACGGTCTTATTTCCCCCCCCCCCTGGCTCGACAGCCCCTTGGGGGCCTAGGCCGCCTCATTTTTCGAGGCTTCACGATCACACTTTAGACACACCACACTCGGTAGGACTCCTCTCCTCGACCAGCACGTCGCAGAGACCTCTACCTGACAACACACAACACTCACAAGAGACAGACATCCATGCCCTAGGCGGGATTCGAACCCACAATCCCAGCAAGCGAGCGGCCTTAGACCGCGCGGCCACTGCGATCGGCTCTTACTTTTATCTTGTAGTATTTATCCCTAATATTTAGTAGTTCTCTAACCAAAATATTCAACTCGCGAGACACTCTGGTCCGTAGCCACTTGCAAATAATCCCAATTGATCCCCGAATAAAATTACGATTCTTATATAGGCAGCTTCCCATCAAGTTCGTAATCACACCATCAGATACTTATAATGGAAATAAATAATAAATTAAACAATAATAAATAACATTAATAATAATGGCTACTTTATTTGGTAAATGAGGTTAATGGTATCTCTTTTATCTATCCGAAAACGCGTTCCAATTAAAAATAGCAATTTAAAATAAGATAATGCAAGTTAATTACATTTGAAATACAGACCTAAGCCAAATGGTTTTACAACAAACTTTCAAGCTTGTTCTGTAGTATAAGTTAGCAAATAAGCACCAATTATTCATGGCATTCTTCAATCCATACCGTCTTAAGGTACATTAACATATCACCAGCATAATGGCAGGGGAAGAGTTGTAGTCTAAATACACAAGATTCGGAGAGAAACAGAAGAAATAGCCTGACGACATATTGGTGCCGTTTCTCCATCTTGACACACGTTTATTCCCTACGCACTGCCATACGTATCGAAACTCCTACAGACCAATATACATGATTAGTATCCAAGCACTGCAAAGCACTCAAAATCCGTCTTCAGGCAGCACATTTCCGTGTACGCAGAGAATGCAAGACTATTCATTATTTGCACACGAAAGTCATGAGGGGTGACTCTAGAAGTCAAAGCCTCGACGTTACAACCTTCTTTTTTTGTCGCTGTTCCATATCATTGACTTGTTTACTTGTGTTATTTTGTGCTACATTTCACTTTAACAACACATATCTCTCAGTCGGCGATCCCATCGAATTCGTACCAGATTCATGTATTTTAGCCTGGAAACCGTACACGAAATACTGACTATAAACACGACTGCACAAGACGTACATTAACGAGAGTAGCAAGGTAAACAGACTTTTACAGCAGACAGCCCGTCTGATGCGTCGCAGGCATATAGGCTTTTGACAGAATCTCTAGGCGAACTGCGCATAACGTCTAGTTTAAACATTTAAAACCAAATGATATCGAAATTCACTGATCATACTCAGGTACCTGACCCCTCCCAAGTCGTTTAGCCAACCTGTTAACACGAACTTTCAAAGTGATAACCACCTGATTACCTTCGCCAACACGAGGCGCTCTGGCCGTTGACTTACGTCAGAGGAATATCGAGGGGCATACAAAGATGTCGGAGACTGGAAAGCCTCGAGCGCAGTCATACCCATCATACATGGGACTTCTTTCCGTGGAATCTATATAGTTTCGGATAATAAAATGCATAGACAAATGCAGGAACAGACAAAATCTCCCCACTAAATCGTGTTCAGATTATTCGTGTTGCAAGTAATTCACAGACACGTGAAAAGGTATATAAAATAAAACGGATTGAGTTTACACATGCAACAGATGGTCCCAAAGGACCTTAGCGACAGAGGAATATTTACAGGACGAGAAACGGAATGAAATGTTAAAGAATTTTTACACAAGTTATAGCCAAAAAACAACGCAAAACGAAAGTGTAAATTTAGGATCTGACCACAATTATACAAGGCAGAAAGAATAAAGAAACAAAACAAACAGTATCTGTCAAGGATACGTAACTTCATAGTATCCTAAGCCAATATTTCGCAACATTCTTTCTATGAAGAAACCCCTAAAATAATTTTTCATATCCCGAAAAAAAATCCTACCTATCTCTAAAAAAAGAAAAGAAAACAGAGGCAGTTTGTAGGGCATGGAGATGACGCCGGGACTGCCAACTGCCGCACAAAAATTCCCGCGATATTTTGAAGGACATTTGGTATTTTTCGCGGTACTTCAAGATTTTTATTTATTTATTCCATCATTTCTCTTCAGAACCATGGCGGGAACACTGCTCTAAGCCTCTGAAGCTCGAATTTCATGTAACCAGTTTTTTTTTTAAATTGAGCTTCTACACTACAGTAAATACACGTTTCAACTACAAAGATGAGTCCATTAATGCCGTACAGAAAAATAATCCGTGTTTATTGTAAACATCATACGAAGCACATGGATACACCCCATAAACAAAGTGCAGAATTCTTTAGTTCGTAACACAGGCCTACAGTTACCACAATGTTTTACACATTTAAAACTAAATTGTTAAAAGCACAGGAACAAGCAGAAGGCGTTCTGTTTGAAGTGGAAACAGACTTACTGAATTATCACTGGAACCGGTACCTTTGTTCAAAATCGCATGCATGAAGAAATTAAGACCAGATTAAATTCGTCGAGTGTCGCTGCTATTCGCTTCGAAGCCTCTCATCTTCCCATCTGCTATCTAACAACATAAAGATTAAATTACACAGAATTAAATTTTGCCTGTAGTTTTATGGGCGTGAAACTTGGTCTTTCATGGGCATAGGGTGTTCAAGATCAGGATACAGAGCCTACAAAGGAAGAGACAAAAGGATGCTGAACAAAGTTGTGGAAAAAGTGGTACTAGATCAGCCTTTTCTCCAAGAACTTAGGTTTTCACTTTTCAGCATCATTCTATCAACGCTCCATCGGCCTATTCGTATCTGATTCACCTACTACAGACATTAAATGATCTAGCAACTGACAGCATCCTTAAATGGAACACCTCTCTCATTCTCTCCCAATAAATGTTAGAATAGTACCTTTAAAAAGAGCTACGACCGCCTTCTCTCACACCATCCCATTCGATATTCGATATTATTATGTCTATACAATTCACGGAGTGAGAAGACGTTGATAAATCCAAGAAGGAAACTGAAATAAGAATCCAATTAGAACTTCCATGTATGTTGACTGTGTACGTTGTACATGCCTGAGCTGCTGTTGGTGCGTCAGATTCATGTCACACTACTGAAAATTGAAGCTTTTCCTATTATTTCAGTCTTGTTTCGCTGTGCGTTGCCTTCTTTATTCATTTAGTCTACCTCACAGAAGTTGAAACTATGGAGTACATAAAAAATTTAAATAACATAAAAATTGGATTAAAGCACTTCATAGCCTTGCCCGTTTAACATAGCCTAGCTGATGTGTGTGAAACTTGGTGTGTCACATTGAGGGAAGAATACTGGCTGGAGGTGGTCGAAAAGAGGGTGCTAAGGAATATGTATTTGGGCCTAGGCGTGGTGGGAGAATAATATTTAAAAAGGTTCTCAATGAAACAGAACGGCCGGGGGGGGGGGGGGGGGGGAAGAGAGAGGCTGGAGTGGATTCATCGGGCCCAGAACAGAGGCAAGTGGTGGGCTCTTGTAAATGTGCTGACAAAAGTTCGGATTCCATAACTATGCAGGGAATTTCTCGACTAGCTGAAGAAGTATTAGCTTCTCAAGGACTCTGCTCCACACAGTAGTTAGTTACTAGTTGGTTCGTTAGTTAGATAGGTAATTAGTTGGCTAGTCAGTCAGTCAGTTAGCCAGTTGGTCATTTCTTCCATCCCTTTCCTGCTCAACGCACAGGAACCAAATATTAGCATAACTTTCAGGTTTCGTATGTCGTATCAAATACCCGTATAAATAATACCTCAAATCAGACTACATTAATTCTGGCAGAACTCTTTGTTTTCGCTTGTGCGTACGGATTAGCCCAAATACTCTGTCAAAAACTAATGCATGTGCCAAATGGAATTAACAACGACACGTTGTACTGGTAGTATATAACTTTAAGGCATTCAATCTTCAAAATATGTCACTGCCCGCAAATGGAAGTCATAAAAAGCTGCCTAGAAGAGAATTAGTTAATATAAAATTAAAAGGAAACATGCCATGCGCCATACAATATCCAACACTTCTGGCCAAAAGGTCTCCCTATAACACTGCATCTCCGTTCACAAAATGGTAATCACCACACCACATGTATCCGAATATTAAGAAAAAAACAATTCAATAATAAAACGTGAATTTGTACAAGACTGCATGCTAAACTCTATTTCATATACTTTTAAAATGTACAGAAATTTTAATGCTATAATTCCACACATACACCGATGGGAAGGAGGATGAGAGGGAGACCACGGAAACGATGGATAGACGACGTAGAAGAGGATGTGAGGACGATGGGAGTGAAAGGCTGGAGAAGAATTGTGAATGATAGGACAGAATGGAGAAAATTCATCGAACAGGCTAAGACCCACACAAGGTTATAATGCCATAAGAAGAAGAAGAAGAAGTAGAAGAAGAAGAATTCCACACATACACCGATGGGAAGGAGGATGAGAGGGAGACCACGGAAACGATGGATAGACGACGTAGAAGAGGATGTGAGGACGATGGGAGTGAAAGGCTGCAGAAGAATTGTGAATGATAGGACAGAATGGAGAAAATTCTTCGAACAGGCTAAGACCCACACAGGGTTATAATGCCATAAAGAAGAAGAAGAAGAAGAAGAAGAAGAAGAAGAAGAAGAAGAAGAAGAATTCCACACATACACCCACGACAGGACTATTCTATACATTACATTCACGTGGGATTATCCCCTTGAAGAAAACAGTACACATGTGTACGATATATCTGTCACCATTTTACGTAATGATATGCTGGAACAAAAGATATGCTGAAATACGAAACCAATTATACAAAACAATGTAAGACGACGACAGAAATAACCAGTAGATTGCTACACTGAAACCACAATAAAGCACGAATGCCAAATCCATAGTACCCTAACGTAAGACGACACACAGACTCTTTGCATATACTTAATGACAATTTACGAATACACAACGGAAGCATAGTGAGCAGTGTCAAAATTTCGCATTTTAAACGTGAGGACCCGAAAGAGAAGGCTTTGTTTTAAACCCTCGCTTTGCTATTTAACGCACTGCCGACAGCAGAGTTCATAAAACATGCAAGAAATACTCGTACAATTGTTGTTATTACTGTGGAGTGGAGATGGCCGCGAAGGAAAAGGCGGGGCCTACTGTAAGCTCTTATCGCAACACCTACCTGAAGTACCTGAGTAAAACGATGATAATCATAGTGTGGCCGACAGATGACAAGGCCGAAATTCCGACCTTCCTAATAAAATAATTAAAAATTACATACAAAATCGTAATCATGAACTACAGGTTGTTTGATCTGCTTAACACTCGATCGCTTGTTCCAGTTCTTTTCGTAGCTTGGAGAGACATCGTTGTGCATATTGAGACTTTGCGATTGGTTGATTCCTATTAATGGATGTCTGCTGAGTGTCTACACCAGTGGTTCCCAAACTTTTTCGGTCCACCGCCCCCTTGGTTCCATATACACACCCACTGCGCCCCCCACCCTACCTTTTTTAAAAAACATATATGCGCTTTTGTTTCCACTTTTATTTTATATTCAAAAAATCGTTTAAATAAAATTATAAGAGTTAAACTTAATGTTTTATGTGTTAATTAATAAATTAAAATTTACTATATTTTTTATCATTAACAAATAATTCATCTAGCAATAGTTTATTTAAAAAAATATGTGCTTAAATAAGATTCATAAATTAAAATACTAAGAAATTTAGTTACTTTTTTATTTTTAACACAAAAATTACCTTATTTGAATTTTATTATAAAAATAAATGCACTACTTGTCTACTAGCGCCCCCCTGTGATAATAACAGCGCACCCTTCCACCTCTCGTACCTATTAGCGCCCACCTCGGTAATCCCACCGCCCCCCAGGGAGCGGTACCGCCCACTTTGGGAACCACTGGTCTACACGATTACATGAAACAAACTTCTACAACTTTAACTAGATGACAGATGAAGCTAGACTGAGGCAGAAATGAATGACATACAAGAGAAGAAAAAGAAGACACGTGTCTCAAAGGTTTTGAATACCTTCACAAGCTGATGTTTGCCATTTGGCTGGATTCAAAAATCACTACTCCATTAAACACGATTTTATAAACCATCAGAATGGACGAAACTTCCTCTCTACATTATATGAAGCAAAACTCATTCCCGCATGCACTTTCGCCTCTTCCCATTACCCCTCTACGTAGTGAACTTGACGTCATGACATCCCAGCTGCTACTCATCCATCACACGGTAGATTTTGTGAAGCAGTAATGACAGACCTCATGTGCATTCGTATGGAACGTGAAAGTATAAACAATTTTCGTTGTTATGCTCACGCCACGCATACTACCACGACAGGTCTGCCCTAATGTACACAAGACTTACGTGACTTACGTATTCACCATTAATCTCTGCGGAAGAAAACGCAGCTAACAAAAGTTACATTTCATTATACACGAAAGAACATAGCAGGCCCTTGTACTTTTCGTTATAAATACCACGGAAACCAATTATTTATTCTTTATTTGTGTGTCTGGATGTTTTATGAGCTTTCGATCTATTCCCTGGATAACAAAATGTTGGAAGCATCTACATCTAGGGGTTTTACATGAATGGCTTTGTTGAGTAAGGGCCACACAGTCTCATTTTCGCCTTCCTCCCCATAAAATGTCTATTTTTATGGCTGTTTAAATGAGTGATGACACTCTCAGATCTAGTATAAGAATTTTATATTTTTATCTGTAAGGTCATGATGCAGAGGAATTGGTCGTGGCCTAATTAAGATACCATCCCGCCATTTACTTCGAGGAACTACGGATATCACGATAAACCTCGGACGTGACAGCCCGTGTCCCGGTAGAACATTCGAACCAGGTACCTCCCGAATGCAACTACGAGAAACTGTGATTTTCATAACTTCGTTCTTACTTCTGCATAACTGATTACACGCATAACCATTATTATTATTATTAGTATTATTATTATTATTATGGCTACGAGAAAATAAATGGATCTAAAAATGGGCTTGTCACAAAAGTTTACATAACTGGAATCTTCACAGTTTGTAGGCATACTTTTTCAACTGATCCTTTCGTTACGACCATTAAATCAAGAAGTATGATAACAGTGAGGTAAGAAAGAAAGTGTAAATGGGCACAGGAGTTTCGTCAAGGTACCTGAAGTAGAGGGACTCTTCGGATACATAGGCTTTGGCGGGATGATAATATTAAAATTGTTCTCTCCGAGAACTCGAGTGAAGATTGTGAACCGGATTCAAAAGATTTGGAACAAAGTCCAGTATCAGCCTCTTATGCAAAAATGTAATCCTTTGGGTTCTACAAACGTACGTAGTAATTTCTCGGCCAACCGAATGATTACGAACAGCTAAATAAAGACCAGTGTCATGGCTTACCTTATTATTATTATTATTATTATTATTATTATTATTATTCGCCACCAATACACTGTGCGACGTAAACACAACATAACCTTGTTTCGCATATCCTCATAAATGGCAAATTAAGCACCTTTAATACAGTTCCATTCTCCCTTCATAGCCAAGGTAAGGACTTAAGTTCTCACGGCGTTGACCTTGAGATTACTGTCCGCTGGGATTAAAGTGTGGTATGGTAGTAATTTACTGACGTTTCGGAGTAACATCCTGCCTACATCTTCAGCATACGATAAGCCGCCCTGGAAATACGGTACAGGAAAACGTTACAACAAAACCAAGGCTGGGGGCGAGCCAACGGAATTCGTTGGGCCTTAAAGGAGGTAGATAACCGTTGGTGCTGGCAAAGCACGAGTAGAAATGGAGGAAAAGAGGAGAAAATAAGATTTTCAGATTTAAAACAGACGAAGAGGCGTTAGGACACGTGTAGATAAAAATACAAAGTGGAGGTAGGTGGTACAGCGCAAAAGGAAATACCTTAAAGTGACTGGACCGTGAGAACAAGCCGAGAAAAAGATTTATCCGAAAACTGGTAAATTTTTACCAGACTACATGGCGTCATATCCCAGAACATAAAACGAGAGATGGAGAAACGGGCACAGCATTTCTTGTCACCGATGCTTAGCACTCAAGTTGTTATTAGGGTAAGGAAGGCTGATGGGATTAAACAGCTGACACCCTTCCTGCTGCGTGCTAAATTCTGATAACGAGTGCTTTGATCTCGTGTCGACGGCTGTTCTAGCAACCGTCTGAAGCAGTGTCGCGATGTAAGAGACCCTGGCGTCAGAAACGCACTTGCAAGAGACAGGCCTTCATGTTGGACGTCTGAACGTACAGCAACAATATGTCTCGCATTGATTGGCTTCTAGTAAGCTTTACAGATTCAGCACCAATCATATTTGAAACCAGTGTTGGAGAACAGGCATCAGGAACACTCAGACTTCCTGTCTGAGCGTTTATATGAACGAATGAGTTTAACAAGCCCCTGTTTTACACCCTAGTTGTATTCCTGAAAAAGTGGGCGTAAGTCAAGAAATCGTAAATCAAAAACTATATTCCCATAAGATACAATGGCATAGGTAGAGGTTAGCGTAATAGAGCGCGGCCTGCCAAAGGGCATTAAACGGAAAACGACAGGGCGTAAATTAAGAAGTGTATATTGGCAAAGGCCGATCCCAGTGGCCGCGCGGCCTAAGGCGTGGGTCTACGGCCGCTCGCTTACTGGGATTGTGGGTTCGAATCTCTTGTGAGTGTTGTGTGTAGTAGGTAGAGGTCTCTGCGACGAGCTGGTCCCTCGTCCAGAGGAGTCCTACCGAGTGTGGTGTGTCTAAAAAAACTGTGTGATCGTGAAGCCTCGAAAAATGAGGCGGCCTTGGCCCCCAAGGGGCTGTCGAGCCATTGGAAGAAAAAAAATATTGGCAAGGGGCGTTAAAGAAAAAAACCGTAAAACAAGGTGGGGCGTAAAACAAGGTGGGGCGTAAAACAAGGGCTATGTGAAAAGACAATAGGCTTGAAACCCGCTAATTTGGAATTCGACTGCACTTCACGAAAGAGAATCTCTCAAATTATTTCGTGTTAACTGTTGATAAATGTTAAAATTATGAAACAAACCTGTACTACGGTTCTTAATTTATTTTACGTATTTGTTTATTCAACACCTAATACACTTGGATCCAAAATATATTCCCGCCACAGATCAACGTTAACTCGCCCGTTGTGGACCCATTTTTTGGTACTTTGCTTAACTGCAACAAATGTTTCTGAAGTCATGTGTAGATATCTGTAATTAAGGAAGGTCGGAGCAAACTGGTGCAGTAGTAACGCTCTAGACTCGTATTCGGGAGATGCCCATTTCAATTCTCGGCTGGGATACACGGATTACTGGAGTTTCCGTACTTTTCCTCAGTCCCTCGCCTTTCACTTTCTGAGATACTACCTCCATTACGTCAGGACTGTTTCCTTCCACATTCTTCCCAGTTTTACATTGACAAACCGTCCCACCATGCAACGCCTAAAACTAACCACTAAAAATAATTATAGAAGGAGTTTGTCACATACACATAGGTATATATGTACAAATAAGTTAAATAATTACTTTTCCGTTTTCCTTTGCTATGTATCCGGTTTGCAGGCATTTACGAGCGCCAAATGAACGTATTTAATATAAAGTCACAGTGTTTTGACATTACGCCCACGTTTCGACCTCGAAATCAATAAACTGACAGAAAGTACTTCTGATATTTACAATTTACTTTATAACACTAGGCTCATAATGAATATCAGTTTTCAAAGAGCAACATTCAATCAACAAAAACGTCAATCAAATTCGAAACAATCGTCAAACATATTTGTTGTGGTTCGGCAGATAAAACTTTAGGTTTTGTGGTATATAAAACTGTTTGAGTACAGCAATTTGACACAAAACGATATTACGTGCAACCAGCGACGTCATTTCATTTATGAGTAGTATTACTGCTGAAGTCAAATACTGTTACTGCTGCACTCACTGCAAACAATTTTCGCGTACATGAAATAGTTTAAGAATTCACTTGAGAAGGAATCCTTTCGCGTCAATATAGGTACAACACATACATAGGTATAAAACACAATGATATGTGTAATGCTCCTGCATTCCTTAGTTCTAGGAAAATGTTATTTTTGAATGTATAAAAATGATTACACAAAAATTTCGAATATACGATAAGATTAACAGTTCTTACCTATAACGTAATACATTTAAGGTCTCATTAGAAAAATTGAGAATGAAGAATTGGTGTGATAAACAGAAAATATAAAGCTCTGGTTTCAATACTGCAGTGGAACAAATCAACTAAAAGATCGAAAACTATAATGGCAAGAATAGTGCAGTCAATCACAGCTATTTTTGTAGAACATTCTAGAATTATTACCTACGTACTGTTCAACGTTTCATAAACCTCAAATTATACATTTCAGGCTTTCTATATCTTTTACACTATATGTATATTTTAGGATGAAAATTTTGAAGTCACAAACATGAAAAACAATTGTAAAATACACCTCCTTTTTTATTCTTGTAGTTAGGCCTGATGGTGACTATTCATTTTTAGCAGAAACATGTAGCCTTATTATTCCTGAATTTAATGTTGTGTTAACTGATAGCAACATTCATTTGTATAACGCGACATATTTCGTGCTTTGTAGAAAGCCATCATCACACATCTTAAAATATCTAAAGAAAGAATGATTACATACAACACATTGAAAATATTTCTTGCTTACGTAGTTGAGGTCTCAAATTTACAATGCTGTACATGTTGTAAAAGCTGAAACCAACTGAAGATAGAAAAGGAATATATGTTACTAAAATACGTTAAAGCCGTATTAAACATGTACAGCACTGTAAAATTGAGATCTAAACTACGTAAAAAAGAAATATTTTCAATGTCTTGTATGCAAACATTCTTTATGTGTTTTAAATGCCTGATGATGGCTTTCTATAAAGGCCGAAACATGTCGCACTTTATCATTCTGTAATGTACTACAAATATAATTGTGACTGAATGTTTTTTTTTTCTCTCTATGGCTCGACAGCCCTATATGGGCCTGGACCTCCTCGTTTCGTCGAGGTTTCATGATCACACATTTGAGACACACCACAGTCGGTAGGACTCCTCTGGACGAGGGACCAGCTCGTCGCAGGCCCTTCTCTTTCTATTGCTGCTTATTCATCACAACGGGATGTCACACGTAAAGAGAAAGAAGCCTAGATAAAAAGACAATAAAGCTAGTTTTCGAATAGTATGCAAGCTGTGATGGCAAGTAGATACATACGGTTACAATACATTCTTTTCCTTCAAAACAGAATATCTGAAACACCCTGGGAAGGTTTAGCTGAGGTCAGGTGTCAAGAGTGGAGGTCAATGCACGTGGGAGAAGGGAAAACAGGGTTGTATCCTGATTTTAGAGTGTGGATGACGTTGTTCCGTATCTGATTTAAGAAGTGTTATAGTAAGTAAAGAAGGTAAGTAAGTAAAGTTCTCCCTAGAACATGCCATGAAGGCCCAGAGGGGGAGTAGAGGTATAGCTCTATTCTTCCCTTAACCTCGGCGCTAGATGGAGGTGGGTGGTCAACGCCACGCCCCGGCCGCTTTACCCCCGGAAATTGCCCGGTACCCATTGTACAGGAGGCTGGGTAGGCCCCAGGGCCGGTCTGGACGGCTGCTGAAAATCTCGCCCTCACCGGGATTCGATCCCCGGGCCGTCCAGTTCGTAGCGAGTCGCTATACCGACTGAGCTATCGCGGCCCACGTTATTAGTGAGACGAAAGTGTAATAACTGCAACTGTAATCGACATTAGATGCTGAAGAGTTCCAGGCGTGGCAGTTCTGGATGCCTGGACAGCAAAACGGCGTCTGATGACCGGCAATTATCATCGCTCAGTGAACCTGCATCGCAAATGTTTTGTATCTAGTACTATAACATAAATACTGAACACATGTTACGCTAAGCACCTAACTAGGCCTATATGACGATCCAACGCCTGCTCTCAGAACACACGAGATAGGAAGGGTGGTAGGGTTGTTATTCCTTGAAATGACAAATGTTACTTTCGCATCAAGCGGTTTAGTTCGCAATGCGTCCGAAACTCGAATTACCATCAGATTCAAACCAAAATTCTATACGTGTGCATGTACTGATTAATTACTAGACGACTAAATAATGCTATTAAAAATAGGAGGCGGAAGAGTGATCCATTCTTTTATTACTTAACAATCCTGTTTCAACCACAGAGATTACAAAGTGTAGAATGGGATAACAGAAGTTATTAATGAAAGAAAAGAAGGAAAAACATAGTTGGAGACGATCGTGAACTACGTAAGAGCATATGACCTTAATATAAACCTCCAAAAATTTCAGTCAGTACAGATGCGGAGCGCGGTGGAGCAGTTGGTCGAGGCACTGCGCAAGGTCGCAGGTTCGATTGCCGATGGCGTCATTGGAATTTTTCATTGATTATGACCCCAGGGGTCGACTCAGCCTCTAACAGAAATGAGTACCAGAAATACTTCCTGGGGGGTTAAGGCGGCCGGTGCGTAGGGCTGACAACCTTACCCAATGTGTCGATTGTCTAGAAATTCTTGGAACAACCTGCTGGAACTCTAAGGGCCTGTCCAGGCCTATAATAGGATAAGTTTTCCAGATGGTGAGCACAATAAAACCAATTACTACCCGCACACAAGTCAGGCACGTTTCATTACTTCATTCATTGTTTTGTCATTTTGATCTTTTTATTTCTTTACATTTCATTAATTTTTCTCTCGTTATATTTTCTTTCCTCCTACCAATTATTACCCTTCCTATCCATCCTGCGTCGTGAAGAGCCCTTTTGGCGATGACCAGCGTTCTTCATAATAAAACGGGCGCCCACTTTATAATGACAGCAATTAGGATAGACGTCTGCAGCATAAAATGCTGAACACCATATATAAAAACATACACGACAATTAAAGTTAAATTTACAATACATCATCAAGAACACAATTTGGCTTGTATTGGAAGTTTCTAATTAATGGGCCCCACAGTATGCCTTGATTATTTCCGGCGTGGCTTGCTCGCTCGCAGTTCGCCTGTTTCTTACATAATCGCCCTTGAGACGCCGCAAACGAGGCGCGGGGCCACCCAGAATCAAACTTCCTATGCAGCCGGCTGCCCCAATAAATTACTTAATTTACCGCGCGACTCCATCTTTAAATCCGCCGCCGAGTGAGCAAGAGGTGTTACTGGTAACACGCTGTTCGCAGTAACACAACTCAGTTCTTGCCGAGAGAGCAAGAGGTGTTACTGGTAACACGCTGTTCGCAGTAACACAACACAGTTCTTGCCGAGAGAGCAAGAGGTGTTACTGGTAACACGCTGTTCGCAGTAACACAACACAGTTATTGCCGAGAGAGCAAGAGGTGTTACTGGTAACACGCTGTTCGAAGTAACACAACACAGTTCTTGCCGTGAGAGCAAGAGGTGTTACTGGTAACACGCTGTTCGCAGTAACACAACACAGTTCTTG
Organism: Reticulitermes speratus; assembly: GCA_021186555.1. Lineage (NCBI taxonomy): Eukaryota > Metazoa > Arthropoda > Insecta > Blattodea > Rhinotermitidae > Reticulitermes > Reticulitermes speratus. The sequence continues at coordinate 47,466,969 of JAJKFL010000001.1, forward strand.
CCGGAGAGAGCAAGAGGTGTTACTGGTAACACGCTGTTCGCAGTAACACAACACAGTTCTTGCGGAGAGAGCAAGAGGTATTACTGGTAACACGCTGTTCGCAGTAACAACACAGTTCTTGCCGAGAGAGCAAGAGGTATTACTGGTAACACGCTGTTCGCAGTAACACCACAGTTCTTGCCGAGAGAGCAAGAGGTATTATTGGTAACACGCTGATCGCAGTAACACAACACAGTTCTTGCGGAGAGAGCAAGAGGTGTTACTGGTAACGCGCTGTTCGCAGTAACACAGCACAGTTCTTGCCGAGAGAGCAAGAGGTGTTACTGGTAACGCGCTGTTCGCAGTAACACAACACAGTTCTTGCCGAGAGAGCAAGAGGTATTACTGGTAACGCGCTGTTCGCAGTAACACAACACAGTTCTTGCGGAGAGAGCAAGAGGTGTTACTGGTAACGCGCTGTTCGCAGTAACACAGCACAGTTCTTGCCGAGAGAGCAAGAGGTGTTACTGGTAACACGCTGTTCGCAGTAACACAACACAATTCTTGCGGTGACGAAACTGGGGTTCCACGGCAAAGTACAAGTTATACAACAGCTGAACAACTCAGGTAAGCAGCTCATACAGTCAGGTACGTGTAGATGATCTCTGAGGTTTGCATTGCGGCGATGTTACTTACCATCGTCTTATGTGTTATGAGACCATGTCATAACCCATGACATGGTAATACGAATAAGTCAGTACACGAGAGAAAATGTCGACAAAGAGACATTTGAACCGTGGTTTCATATTGACTTCACCAATATTTTAAAACGAGTAATGAAATGTGACTTAATTATAAACAGTAGTGATGCATTACGATTACTAGGATTATTGTGGCGACATTATTTTATCTGCTTACTGTCACCAGTCACTTTCCGTCGGCTAGCTGAACTGATAGAACTTCGATATGCAATGAGCAGAGTGTTTGTTAGATGTGACGCGTGTATACAGCCGAAGGAAAACACTTACAGCATATTCTTTAAACACGATGAATAAAAACACAGGTAATGTAGACTACGTATAAACGTAACAATGAGGATAGTTGGCGTAACCATTGTTGCCGTGGAAAGGCAATATGTATCTGTAGCCTTACTTATCCAGCATGCAAAGTCATGCGCCTTATTGTGTTGTCATGTGGCCTGTCCGGCTCTACCATATTTTTCCACATTCTCTCATAAACGGCACGATTTTCGGAAAAAAGTTATTGGCCATAAAATGTGTGTTTTGATTTTCTCTACAACATTTGCCTGAAACATTTCTCATTCTAAGAAGAACTTGGTGAAATATTATCATAAATGTACATAGGTCTTCATGTAAAGTACCCGTTATATTTGTTCCAACTTGAATTTTCTCGACAGATTTTCGAAAAATCCTCAAATGTCACATTTCATGAAAATCCGTCCAGTGGGAGCCGAGTTGCTGCATGCGGACGGACAGATGGACACACATGACGAAGCTAATAATGACTTTTCGAAATTTTGCGAACGTGCCTAGAAACGTTAACATTAACGGGAACGCACTGAAATGAAGAGAGTGGACCCCGAGTCACCGCAAACTGATTAGCGGCGAACCCTGCGTTGCCTGCTGTCACGCCAAACGGTCTGAGTGGAGAGTGGATGGGAAATTTCAGATAAGATAATATCCATGCGTTACTAACACCGATCTGCAGCTTCACTTACAACACATCGTCCGTTTCCGGATATAAAGTACTCTAATGAAACGGTTTTAGTAATATTTTCATCTTACCAGCTGTAACATCACATAGTGTCACCTCAAGATAAAGGCAGTATATTCCCCTGAAACTTTCTCATCCATCCAAAAGACACTATGGTGTCAAAACCCTGAAGGTTACAATACGACTCTTGACCGCTGTGCTGAACTGGAATGTTACAAAATAAAATGTCCTAACAGTTATCATTGTATCCGTACCTTGTATGCGTAACTACAGCTGTATTTGGACATCTATCCTGGACCCTAAGATGCGTACGGCCATGTTACAAGAGGCGGGCAGGCATCAACATTTACTTGTAGATGACATACGGCAACGAAATGCCGACTGCAATTCTCCAGGTTAAGCTACTTCACTTCCTCTGAGTCAGATATACACTTAACCATGTAAAATGACTTTTATATGGCAGAAACTTACTTCTCAGCAGTGGCAAGATGTTTACATTAAGCGACGACAAAGGTTATTATGTATGAACTTTTCAAAACAAAGTTAGAAGAATGTGATTATAATTAAAATCAATCATTACATATCACTGGCAAGGCAGTTTCCACAGTATCATAATAATTATTTCGCTAAGAGTTCAGATTTTTTACCTCCGCTTACACTAAAACCCAACAATACATTTCACACAATTGCTATCGTCATGTTCCATATTCCCATACTGGCATCATCACATTTCCCATTGACCTGCCTAGAAATCAACGTCGTAATTACAGTCCTATGACATGTTACACATGTTTAAATTAAACACCAGATATATGAAAGCATGCAGTATGTTATATCCTACAATTATCACTGTTCCCCAAAATTTAGTAAAATTAATATGCATGAAGTATGTGTTATGTTCACAGTCTCCTATCAAACTTCGTAGTCAGAGTATATGAACTTTCGTGTTCCTCAGCTATAGAAGTCAGGATAGCGTAGTCGGTATATTGACTATACTGCAGATTACAAAACCATAAATCGTGTTTCGATGCCAGACAAGAACAAGAGAGTTATCTCTTCTCTAAGCCACCAAGACCCAGACAAACTCCTACTTCAGTGGATACCGCGGGTCTCTCTCTGAGGGTAAAGCAGCCTGGGCGTGAAACTGACCACTCAGTCCCATATATTTCTGAGCTTAAGAATGAGTGCAGCTATACTTCTACACCCTCCAGCCTTCGTGGCCTGCACAAGGACAATTTCCACCTCTAACATTACCCCAACAGCAGGTTGTCTGTGATATCCAGAGGGCAAATGAATAATCAAATTACATACTACAAACAGGGCTAAAGATTTATTTATTTATTTATTGACAATCCACATCTCCAGGTAAGGTTTCCACACATAGCCCTTCTTTTCAGCCCCTCTGAGATACAGAGAGTATTGTGTCATTGGTGCTGTATAGCGACTAACAATGCTGCCCGCTCTGCAATGCTCAGTCCGGCGATAAAAAAAATACTCTTTGTACCATGACATTATATTGTCACTGAATATGCACGCCATGAAGTTTGAAAGTTCTCGGAAAACAGCTTGATAGAATAAGCTGTGCTACTACAAAGGGATAACTTTTATCGGCACATCTTATGGCCGCCTTACCGACAGATACGTATGAACTTCTTGACTGCTTCATAAAAAGAACGGCTGTGTTCGGAAGTCGCCGCTACGTGGCGTACGTACACGTAACTATGACTTGCTGCATAGGGACAGAATGACGTATTTTCGACTCTTACAAATTAATTTACGGTTCATTCAGCGACCGGCTCAGCAGTTCATACTAAGTCTACATAGCATGCAATGGTAGTTATGGACAGTAAATAATGAAGTGGAAAGGATATGAAAGGAAGCGGTTGTGGCCAAATCTGAGATAGTCATAACATCCTGATATTGCATGGACAAAATGCAGAAAGCCACGAAAAACATCAGTCAGGTTAGCCGGGTTCCCGGCCGAGATTCGAAACTAGCAACTCTCGCCTACAGATCATCAGGTTTACAGCTAAAGACAACTTGCCCTACCTCTTGAGAGTGGACAGAAAGTTGAAGTAGATCACGACCAGTTGATCCCTGGTTCTTTCAATGCCATTCGACGCGTCTCTCATCTCCGATCATGCGACGCTGAACAGCCTGCGCAGCTGATACAGTGTAACATAAATTCCTTCACCTCACCTTCCAAAGACAATAAATATGGCACAGCCAAGGATAAAATTATCAATCTAAACCACTTTTCGTCTCTTGCCTTTAACTTTACCTTCATTACTCAAAAACTGCAAACGATTAGAATGATAATGATAATGACGGAAATTATAATGTAGCCCGACCGTTTAACAGATGAGCCAGCTGGTACTCTATTTTGTGCTGGGATCTAAACACACCACAAAAACACCACCGCTCTAAGGAGAACTTGAACACATAATTGCAGGAAGAAGGATCACTGGCAGCGTCGCTCAGTTGTCAAGGCCACCATCGTCATTATCTTTCTTTCATGACCAATTGATTTTATGCTTCTTCTTTTGATGTCCTACTGGTAAGACTAATTCTGACACCTACACCTCCCTATGGGAAACATAGCCTGTGACAGGGGAAAAAACACTGCAGGCCTAGTATACAAATAGAAGAAGAACGTGAAATAACAAATAGGGTTACATCTTTATCCTTCAGATGGCATAGCTGCGAAAATAAAGCAACCACTACATGAAAAACTATGACAGCGTTATATAGGGACTATAGGCCTATACAAAAGTCAAAGAGCATATATTATTTTTTCTGTGGCACAACAGCCCAAAATCTGGCCTAGGCCAGAATTTATTTGAGAATTTTAATAGCTTGAGAATTTTGAAACGAATATTCTACAAGTTATTTACCACAAATAAGAGATAAAAACCAAAGGAGGTCTATATGATGTTAAATACGAACAATAATTGGAATGATGGGAACAATCGCAGTGATGGGATTGTTTGGATGTTTATGAAAATGACTTGTTATTAAATTGCAAAAAATGAAACAAACTAATTTAACCAAATACAAAAAAACTTGCAAAATAACATTATATGTTAGTGTAAGTTGTTTAGGATTATTTATCTTAGTTATTGGATTATGGTTTGGTTTAAACTTTATAGTAAAAAAGAAATATAAAAATTAAAAATAGAAATAAATTCAGATTTTCATTCGTTGTTGAGACTGCTACATCACAGACATACACCCGGTAGGACTCCTATGAACACGTAATCAGCTCGTCGCAAAGGCCGCTGTCTACACAACAAACACAAGTGCGATTCGAGCCCTTGATCCCAGCACTCGAGCGGCCGCAGACCTACTCCTTAGACCGCAAATTCACCGGGATCGGCAGTAACACATCTAATCAGGCACAACCGTCCCTAATATACTTAAACCCCCGTCAGATTAACACTGACGTAGTGTAAGACCTGCGTAAAGTATTCAAATGGTATTTTTTTTTGTTACTAAGGGGACATCAGAGAGAGCATCGTTAAATTACAGTTTATGTGTCTCGTTACGCCATAAACATTTCTCGATCAGTTTTTATAATAGCAATATGTAAACCCAACAGATAACATCGCAACTTCATTTAATTTCGTAATGTGTGGCATTTCAGTTCCCGAGTCCTGTCCTGGGGGAAATTATTTTTTAAGGGAAAATAAATAGGTTCTAAAATTTGCAGTAATATATGACACACATTTGACTTCTTCCATCCTCTCTTTCTAGTCAAAACACACGCCATTCCGGAGGATAGCTCTGCATGCGTCATCACGGAAAACAAAAAATTTGTAAAACTTAATTTTGGTTCTTAGGAATAAAGATTAGAGTCACAAATTCGTACGAGTGTAAGGCAAAATACGAAAAGTATCGTTTTATTTTACCTGATGAGGGAAGCAGATACACATTCCGAAACTTTGTGTTAACTAAAAACCATAGAATGAAAATGACCAAATAGATGTCACCTTAGTAAGACACCATCGCGCGCCAGAGACTTCTACTTATCTTACCAATAAGAAGCGATGTGAAGGCAGAACTCAGTCTTTGCAACTGCAGCTCCCTCTTCTTCACAGTCTGTTTGCCTAATACTTCCCTCACACACCCGTAACTGAGAATTATTAAATGAATATCACTTTACACTTTTATGGGAACATTTCTGGCATTTTCCACACTACACTGTATCAGCACTTATTAGACCTCGCGGATGCCTAAAAACTTTTATGTCTCAGGTTTGAGGTTCATTCACAAAGTGGGGTTACACAGGACTGCCTCCGCCAAGTGTCAAAATGTCATGGCCCATTTCTGCCCATAAGACTCGACTTGTGCTGGTGATGAAAACGTCACTGCTATCATATAAATATATGCGTGTATTGTTGCAGTTTAAGCACCCTCTTGGCGTTCGAATCTTACTGTTACAATAAAACTGTATTGGAAGTATAAACAATAGTCAAATACTACTTCATATTACAAATAAGAATTTTCATTGATTTTTGATCGGGCACTAACGCTAACACTAACCCAAAAGATGGAATAAGTTAAAATTTGGACAACCTTTAATGTAATGATATAAACGCTCTACAATTATGTTTGTAAGGCTGCCGGATGTGACGTAATAATCGAATGGAATCGTGCTGAGCTTATCGCGGTGGCTCCGGTGGCATGGTGTCCGTCTGTATCATATTCACTAACCACAGGAAACTACCATCCATAAATTGAATAATGGTAACTCCCACAATGCGACGAGAGCGTGCGGCTTATCAACAGTGGAGACAACGGTGCGTTCAAACAGTAAGGCCAGTTTGCTTCCAGTTACAAACGTGGTACCTTGTATCTGGGCATTATACACGTATATCGGGGACTGTGCCACCTGATTTCCTCCTCCGGTGGAAATCCTGACCTGGTCATACAAAGGGCTTCCGCTACAACTGGCAGTTTGTCCTCCTCTGGAGGAAAGAAAATAACTTTGATTTTAGGGCTGTCTGGGGTTTGACCCCAAAGCGGCTCGGTCATGTCAGCTGAAGACTTCAGCGACCTGGTAAGAATCGCTTTGACCTAAGACCAAAATGATTTGGAAGGGGGTGGGGGGGGATGCGGAGTCGTGTCCCTACTTTTAATCATAACCTATCATTCGTCTTACAACTCAGTAAAATCATTGAAACCTGTCGGGGTAGCCCAAAATGCTACGCACAGCTTGTTCTGTTGGCCTGGCCGCCCCTTTACTGGCAGATTCGACCAGCCTGCTGATTATACCAGTCACTACCGAGCAAGGCCTCTGGCGACTTTGTTAAGTTCCGTCGGCACACGTGCCTTCCAAGATAGCAAACTCGGGGGATCCCCGCACCAGCAGTGAGCCGAAACCCTCGGTCAATGCTCTGATGTGGTCGGCGAAAAATGAAACCTCGAAATCCTCGTGAAATTTCTTCTTACCACCGTACCACGGTGCGTCAGCTGCAGTGCGAAGACGCTTGGGTTGTCAACACTTGCAGCCTCCTGAAGCGATTGTTGGCAGCAGACCACCAGACAGGGAATGTACAGCCCATCAGAGCACGCATGATCTGCTTGTAAGCAGAAAACCTTTCCAATGGAAAAGTCACTGCTGTTGTTGAGGAGAGTGCCCGGAATGGCCAGTTTATTGCCACCACATACGTGTACACCTGCATTCATCCCAGACTCCTATACAAGGGGTACCGGGTCATTCCCGGGGGTAAAGCGGCCGAGGTGTGGCGATAACTAACCACCCCCATCTAGGGCCGAGGTTACAGAAAAGGTAAGAGCTATAGCTCTACTCCCCCTCTGGGCCTTCATGGCGTGTTATAGGGTGAACTGTACCTTTTGCATTTTTTTTACGCCTACATTCATGCTGTTCGCAGTGATAGTATGAACTTGTATCAAATAGTCTCGACTCAAATCCTAGGTCGAAGTCAATTGGAAGAAGATATTAAAACGTAAGAGTCGAAGGTTGACCTGCTTATGTTGATGAAGTAGTACTGGAAAACGTACTGTCACAACCGGGAATGAAATAATATTGTCATCACAGTTGAGAAGTCTACTTAGTAGAAACGTGAATTATGCACAAAAGATAAGGATTTATCACACCGTAAATTAAAATATAAAAAATATAAATTATGGTTTCTCAAGGAAACACTTGGATTTGGATCGATGTTTTATCAAGCTTGGATGTAATTTGTAAATAGATGTAATACCTCCGATAGCATGTTTTATTTTATTCTACTTCTTGAAAAAGCAACGAATAATTATATGATTATATATTGTCCTCCTCAATGTGTTTTTAAACATTAAGAGCCTGAACATGACCTAATTTAAGGTCGAAACATGTTGCTCTATTAGACAGAATCTTTGTCTAATGAAGACAGTTGTGCTGAGACAAATATTGATTTTACTCATTCATGTCAACTGGAATACCTATTTTTAAACCAAATCTCTGCTACGTTATTACTGCAGTACTACCAAGGAATCGAAGTTTGATTACCGGAAGGAATAAGGGACCTCTTCTGTAACTACAGCGTCCAGATCGACCCTGGGGCTCACCCAGTTTCCTATCTCATGGTTACCTGGACCTTTCCCTGGGGGTAATGGAGGAAGGGAATCTCCATCCAGTGCGGAGGTTAAGAATGTGTGGAACTATATCACCACTCCCCCATACGTTTCCTTAAGCACACAAGCAACGTTATATTTTATTGCCACAAAGAAAATGGAGTTGAAGTAATTACATGTGAACCCTCCGTCACATGATCTAGCCCCGTTTATAAACATAAGACTAGTAGATTGAAAGGGTTGCTTTTCAGAAGTCAGAAAAAAGACACGTAAATAATACACAATTATAATGTATATGTATGTCCTTATGTAATACGTAACAGGGAAATTCAAACTCAACAAACGCGTTTAAACGTTCGAGAATTCTACAGCGGTTTGGAAGAAGAAGAAGAAAAAGAAAAGAAAAAAAACGTGGAACTGGACATGCCAATGTTAGATGTGGGGGGGGGGGGGACGTCGTGAAAGAGGACATGGGACTTCCAGAAGGACTGCAATATCTCGAATTACGTAATATATCTTGGTGGCCAAAATATTTAGCGTCCATAAAGTCTCTTAATGCGTTTCTTGCAATTTTTTTACCCAAAGACAGCGCAAAATTGTTAGCGTTATCTCTTCTTCTTCTTCTTCTTCTCAATTTCATGTTTCCCTTCCCAGACAATTAAAGAATTCGGGTTAACATTTGGTACATGCGTCCTCCACAGTGCATTGCTAGGCCATTTTTTTAATACAGCCAATGTCTGTCTACTATAACCCTCCATTTCGCATCAAACTATAATCAGCCTTCACAAAATTCCAAACAAACCGCGTGGAACAAATCAAAACTTACAAAAGTGAAGGATGAAGTTGTCTCCGTGCACGCCAAGTAGCCACACCTGGGACTAGAGTTATACCTCCACTCATTCTTAACCTCAGCACCAGAAGGGCGTAAGTGGTAAGTAAGCCTCATGCCAGCGACCGCTTTACGCCGACAGAAAGCGCCCCCGTACTCACTGATCGGATGCTGGCTGGGCCCCAGAGCTGGTCTGGACTCTTTGGAAACGAGACAAATTTCTTGCCCCCCTGTCGGGAATCGAACCACGATTCTTCAGACTTAACGCATAGCTGTCAAAACACGATTTTAAAAATACAGACTCTGTTCAAATCTATAATACGTAGGCCTATTTACAACATTCTTACAATGTGGTTTATATTTCGCGAAACGCGAAAATAAACCTGAGGTTCTCACGGTGGTGACAGACTGCTTTCTTCTTCTAAGCGATGCCATATGGGCTATTTTTCTACCATGCAGATAGCGACAGCATGTTTCGCTGATATGTTGTTACTTATACACGAATCTACACAACACCACGTCTCACAATAAATCTACATGGAAACGTTATGCGCCATAATATAACCTACTGTTTACTCCGTCTTCAAGAGTTCAACCTGCAATAAATAAATATTAAAATTACATAAATGTAAAAGTCTAAAATAAGAATCGTATTTCGGAATGCCGGGTACTTAGAAAGAGTGTGCACATTTCCGCTCACATTACAGTACAAAGTGAAGTAATTTTTTTTTATTTTTAATTACGGTTACACTGTGTAAATAAATTCACTTCTCCTACTACGGATGTTAAAGGAACAAATTTTCGTGTTAACGCATGTGAAAAATTAATATTCCTTTTTCGTTATTTATAATTAATTTCCGCTAAAATGCGGGCAAGGCGTGTGACTCTTCATTCATCGACTTCGGTCAATGAATGAATCATCGACCGACAGAGTCGATCAGCGCTACAGTGTGTTTCTTTGCTTCCTACTTTCCATGCAACAATTGTTTTATTTTTCTTTCTTTCTTTCGTTCTTTTGTTACTTTTTCCTTCACTACACATTTCTGTCACTCTTAATTTTAAATTAATTACAGCTTATTTTAATAATTGCACGCATATACAACACTAAAACGTTCAGTAACGTTTAACGAAATTCTACGGTCCTACAACAAAACCATTTTGTACAATTATCTGTTAATGTATTTGTAAAGGCTTCGTTTGTGGTTGTACAGCTCACTAAAACAGTGTATTTTATTTACACTCTTTCACGGACTCCGGGATAGCGACTCGCTACGGGCTGGACGGTCCTAAGATCGAATCCCTGTAGGGGCGAGATTTCCAGCACCCGTCTACACCGGTCCTGGTGCCCACCCAGCCTCCTGTAAAAGGGGTACCAGGTCTCTTTTCCGGGGGTAAAGCGGCCGTGGTGGGGCGTTCACCACCAACCCCCATCTAGCGCCGAGGTTAAAGAAAGAGTAGAGCTATACCTCTACTCCCCCTCAGGGCCTTCAAGGCCTGTTCTAGGGAGAACTTTACCTTTACCACGGACTAAACACCCAGTAAACAACCAATTGATACTTTCACATTATATCCACCGTGCATTTTGATTATAACTCACAATTTAAAAAAAAAACAACAAATGCACTATATTATCAAGCATGTTTCAATATCCCCTACATATGTTTCGGTTCCAGTTGAACCATCTTCAGGGGATAACCTTGACCCCCTGAAGACGGTTCAACTGGAACCGAAACATACGCAGGGGATATTGAACAATACTTGATAATATAGTGCATTTGTTGGTTTTTTAAAAAATTGTGAACCATTTGATACATTACGTTCACTGAAAGAGACAATCAGAATAGAGATTCCATTAGCTGAACACAGACGATGTACAAAATTAATTTATTTGCCGTTCCATTTTCGAGGAAGAGTAGCAGGGTCTGAGCGGACAGCAGACACGATTACGCTTTAACACTGCAGTCGACAGCGAAGATAATGAAATAGAGCGATGGCTTGTCGCAGAGACCATTTCCGGCGCAGCCGACACAATTTCTTTCCCATACAAATCTTTAGCGTTGTATTTGTCAGCAGTAACTTTTCACGTCTTGTTTACCCTTCAAAAGCACGATATTTGGTCCGCAGGCTTTATTTGTGGGATTAATTTCATTCTCAAAATATTTACTTTTCCATATGCATCATGAATGAGACGAGTAATGGGCAGGCCGTTTGTCTTCTGGGAAGTAAGAACAGACTTGAAAATATTACTTTTGTGGTGTGGTCTTCGGTTTATAAAAGTGAAACGTCCAACGATCTGAGGTTTCTTTTAAACAAACGTACTAGTTGAACTCGACTGTTGTTGTTATTCTTCATGCACTGTTCAAACCTGTAACTTACAAGCAGATTGTGCCTTTATGTGTGCATTTTAGCTTTGGTTCCTTAAAGGAAAACCATCTTATAACGTAAATTTCACCCTAGAACAGGCCATGAAGGCCCACAGCGGGAGTAGAGGTATAGCTCTACTCTTTCCTTAACCTCGGCAGCAGATAAGGGTGGGTGGTCAACGCCACGCCTCAGTCGCTTTACCCCCGGGAATGACCCGGTACCCATCGTACAGAAGGCTGGGTAGACCCCAGGGCCGGTCTGGACGCCTGCGAAAAATCTCGCCCCCACCGGAATTCGGTCCCCGGACGGTCCAGCTCGTAGCGAGTCGCTATACCGAATGAGCTATCCCGGCCCACAAAACCATCTTATATCACAGCTAAACAGGTTAACGCAGTGCTATTACGAAGTGACACGCAGAGCAAGTAATGATGCCCACTACCGGACCCAGTCAAGTCATTCACATTAAAATCCTACCGTTTCAAAGTGGGATGTGTTCAACTGATTGGCACGGAAGCAAATTTTTCCTCAGGCACTTTAGTTTCATCCCAACGTTACTGCTCTGTCACAGTTGTGTACCCAACAAGTCTGACCAGCCAGCATTATAACGTCTGCCCTCTGATCATATAGGTCAATTTAAATTTGCCTACTCGCATTACACTTCAGTCTCCATCTCCATTTTCTTTAACATTCGTCTACTACGATTCTGTGGGAGTTTCTAGATTCTAATACCAGTGACAAAAATGAACTCTTTACAGCGACCATAATAGCTGCAAAAGAGTGCTAATAATGATAAAGTTGTACGTCGGTAAATACAGTAACGAGTTTTTTTTTATAATTTTAATTCCGTGCATTATAACTCGATTTTCTGCTATCAACCAACAAATGCACACAACTGTCACAGACTCAAAATAATCTGTTTAAAACACTACATATATATTATATATCTTATAGTGAATCTATGACAGTTATTATTATTATTATTATTATTATTAATGCCATCAGTGGGGATATTTGTATATTCAATGGTAGGCCTGTTTTGATTAATGACTTGTTATTAGTGTAATATTGATTTAGACGCTGTAGTTCGGTCCATGCGACATTTTTATAACAAGTCAGCTATGTTCGGTCAGGGTATTGGATCCAGTACTTCTTTTACGTGGTTTTACTTCATATTTGTTTTGTTACCTTAGTGTTTGTCTTGTGTATTTGTACTGTTTTGTGTTGTGCTTTAGTGCTGGCTTTTTTATTGGCTCTTGTTGCTGTTAAGTCTGCACGTTAATAAATACCCATTGAATTGAATTGAATTAGTAATAAATAAAGTCATCTATGTTCTGTCAGGGTATTGGATTTCTGCCCCAGTACTTATTTACATTGTTTTATTACTTATTTATTTTGTTTCTTTAGTGTTTTGTCTTGTGTATTTGTACTGTTTTGTTTTATTAGTGCTTTTGTGCTGGCTTTGTAATTGGCACTTGTGCTGTTAAGTCTGCACGTTAATAAATACCCATTGAATTGAATTGAATTGAATTATTATTATTATTATTTACTGCAATTGGGTTTTCACCCGGTGGCAGTAGTCCTTACTCTAGTACACACAATACAATGGACATATAATATACATAAAAGTAACAATACAAAACAAACTATACACAATTACAAAACAAAATACATACAGTAAATAGAAGTACACACATTAGTTCTGTGCACTTGTTGGTTGATAGTGAAAACAACAGTAACCAGCTTAATATACAGTTCTGGGCTTTATACAGCCATGACCGAGAAAGGCACTTCACATACAATAACGACACTCAATACAATGTTTCAGTCTAAACACTTTCCAGATATGAGCCAAGATTTCACATGCAGTATTTTTTTTGGCTCATCACATTTTTGTATTTCATTAGTAAAGTGCCCATTCAAAACAACGTTTACTGCCCGCCTCGATATCTTTTGTAAACATTTGCTTTATTTAACAATAGGCTGCTTACGCTGCAGGTGAGAAATGAAACACAGTAAATGCGCATGCCATAAATAATCGACACTAATGTACATATGTCTTCCTGCCGGCGGGAAGTCCTGTTACTCTCTTTGCGTTCGATTGAATTCGCTTTAGTGGTCAGCGAAGTGTAAAATTTACACATACTTATGTACAGAGATTATTGATCGATCAGCTGGTTATGAGATTTACATATCCGAAACCCCCCATAGAGGTGTTGTGAGTATTCAAATATTTGAATTTCTAAATGAACAGCTTAAACAATCAAGTTAGGAGCGTGCGTTTTCATGTTGTATGCAAACGGATGTCAACACTTTGAATGAACCTACTGCCTCCAACATCAAAAAGTAAACATCACGAAGATGGGAGCACTAAGGTCCTACGAAACGTTGGTGCTGCTCTATCAGACTACACGACTAAATACTTAATTTTCACCGCTGTGACAGTCTTAAATCTCAACATTTCGTACATTCATAAAATTCTTCCTTGGAAAATGACTGTTGTAAATTCTAGGAAAAGACAGTCCTTATAACACGTAACAGAATTTTCACGTAATTCTGGAGTTGTATGGATCGTATCAAGAGCACGAATGTACATTAAAGCATAGTAAAAGTTCAACCTATTTAAATTTCAATTATAATAATTTACTTTGACATTTTATTTACAATTTATATTTTTTATTACAACCACTTGAAAATTTTTATCATGTCCTATCCTTTGTTCGAGTTCTCTTCTTTGTTTCCACATAATATCGGTCTGTTCTTCTCATTCGATTCAAGACGTAGCCTGCAGCTCTCTGACCTCCTCCACCCTCTTAATCCACCTTCAGTCTCTCTTTAGCTCATCCGAACGATAACAAAAGAAGAACAGAAAATGGCAAAGTGGAACGCGGAAAATCAATATTAGACATAAAAGTTGTAATTCCGTAATCTGAACAGAAAAGACGTAGAAGGCGACAATTCAATTACTGGATACAGTGTGGTCTAAAAGAATTATTTCTAATACTGGAAGAAGGTTCTTGATGGGTGGAAGGAACGACAGAATTATTCAAAGGGATTTCAGGTCAGTTACTTAACTTCTTCTGCCTGCAAATCGAATGGGTGCAATACGCATATGTCAAAGCCCGAGAGCTCAAATTCTGTCCTTAATCCATGGTCATGTAGCAAGAAGATACAAATGGATATAACGCGACTGCTCAAAACAATCTTTGGTTATGAAGCAGTCGAAGGGTACATATGCTTCGGTCGTATCGAAAACCTCGACCTTTGCCGATAAAATGTTTTCTCTTGGCAGCAGCATCTTTTTCTATATACATGACACAAGAGTGGATCAACGGTAGGAATGTCTGCGGAAATCACAGACAGGCATGAGATTTGTCAAAAGTTCACGTTGAAATTTCACGCGCTTTATGTTAGTTATAACGCAAGAGTACAGTTTGTAACGAAGTGTAACACTTCCTTGTTTCACCGCAATGTTATCTTCTACGGGCCGAAGTTGCTGATAAAAACAAATTACCGGCTGGCGAGGCCCATCGCGTATGTCGGCGCGGTGATAAATGAATGTGGAAAAATACCATGAGACATGTGAAGTTGTCATTGGTCACTACGACGATTACCATCTTCTTGAATATGACGTCATGTACTCCGATCGTGACGAACATTCCGAAGGAACCTAAGGCCTCCATCTTCAGGATAAATTTGTGACAGCCATTTTTCCGTTTTAAAGGGAAGAAGAAAGTGTAACTTGAATAAAACTAATTGAAAGGCACTTTGTGAATCCGCAACAGAAAAAAAAAGAGGGAACTAGGAGTTTGATGGCGATATTCAAGTTTACGAAGACATATTACGGCAAGAATAAAACAGTTAATATCAACTGTATTAATAAGTAATTTGCCGATTAATCAGCAGCGTATATGTGGTTAATCGATTGCGAACAAAAATCACTAAAACCATAAACTGGCGTATAAAGACAATTCGTTCCTCGACACTCCTCTTCCAGGAATTTTATCCATAAAACTAGCATAACAATTCTGTTTTATGAAACTACAGTCGAGTCTGGTTACAGGCTAGAAAACCAAGGAATCAAGGTTCGATTCTCCGTGGTTGCAAGACGCTTTATCTTCTCATAAGCGTTCAAACCGCCCTTGGCTCTCACCCAACCTCAGGGTCCCTTTCCCCGCGAGTAAATCATTACGGACGTGAAACTGACCATACGCCTCCATCTACTGCCGTGGTCAACATGGGTGGAGAAGTACTCCACTTCCCCCACACGCCTTCCTCACATGCGTAACCGGAAATTCTAGACTTTTGCGTTTACACTCCAGTTTGTAAAACGGTATTTTTTATTGTGGTCTTAACTTACGACTCGCATATATTGGCCAGCAACAGCTGCAAGCACATCCCATGGGCAGTTATCTTGCAACAAAATTCCCACCCTCATTGCTGAAAACTGCAGTACGGACGCAACACCCGCATGGCTACGCTTATGTAACCTACTGAACAACGAGCTGACATTGTGGAATGAACCAGAGTTTAGAATCCGCGGGGATAATTGGAAGACATTATCTCGTTATGCCTGTCTACGTCTCGCCTCTGCTTTAGTGTAAGCCCTTTCTATAGACACGCCGCATTCTAAATGACGTGAAAATCTGGTACTGTGAATCGAAGTGCTGATGATTCAAATGGGCATTAAAAAAGTGACAATGTAGCACGAATTACGCGTTGTAGGTGCAGTGCATTGTACTTCCTGGGAATGATAACGCCTGTGAAGCTGTGATTGCCAGCATAAGAGATAGATTGACTATCGGCTAGGCGTAAGCTCATTGCTTCATAATTTATGGCTGAATGCCAGGTGGTGACAAATGCAAACGCTTCGAGTGCCAGCTGCCAGTTTCTAAACCACACATAATATTACTGGCACACATACTGATATTACTGGCACATATACTGATATTATTGGCACACATATTGATATTACTGACACATATATTGGTATTACTGGCACACATATTGATATTACTGGCACACATATTGATATTACTGGCACACATATTTACTTTTTAAATTTGCATTATGCATGAAACTTTAGTCAACGTTTCATCAGATGATATTGCCACGGTAATTTATAAATAGTTTATGTCTGCGCGTCTTCTAGACGGGAACTGTATAGCCTACCGCTACTTGACTTTACCCATTTAAGGAGTCATAACATATCACTGTGCCTTGGGGAAAGAAACCACTTTATTCGACACGACCCACACATGCACGGCCAAATGACAAATATGGTGTTACCATGCACCTAGAACTCCCATAAACTTCGACAACAGATTAAACTGTCACACTGCACTGCACTGAATCGTATAAAAATAAGATAATACTCAATTTCATGGATGCCACTTAAGAGGGATGAAACTTATATCTACGGCATGATACAATTCTCACTGATTTGAAAGTAGAAGTTACTGGTTAAACCCAGAAAATTAAGAATAAATTCGATTTCGCTAAACTTATGGAATTAGCATCCTTGAATGAATACCAAAAAATTTTGTATGTCATGTTCTGAGTCGAGGACCAGTTAGGTTCCCTACAGACCCATGGCCACATATGTGTGTAGACAAATAACAAACGAACCTACGTAGTTACCTTCAATATCGACTTTAATGCCATGATTTTCGATTTCACTTTAGTTACTGTTTAATTACGTAGCATGACCAACAAAAATTTCTACGGCAAAAGCCATACCAATGCCACCCGCGAACAGTTTCCAAATTATGGCCAGGCATATAAATACGTATGGAATTTTTTTTTTATTAACGGCATTTTTATGACCTGGAAATTTTACCAGAAGAAATTGTATGAAAATACATAATTACTGAAGAGTTATTAAAAATACAATCCTCCTATTCGTCTACAAATCCACAGGGAAGCATTTAAAGAAAGATAGATATAACACAAGTTCTCTCTAGGCCTTGTGCATTTACTGAGCGCTTACCGTCTCCTTGCTGAAATAAAATCCCGAAATACATCACTACCCTGGGCACATGTTGCCTATTACGTCTGAAGTTGTCGAAAATTTTCACTGTCTTCGTTTTAGCTGAAATCTTATGCCGTCAGAGACGCTCTCAAATGAACGCAAAACGGAGATGAAATCAATCCAAATACCTTTTCGGGATAGGATTGAAATCCTCTAAAACGAAACATCTGCCACTGTTCTAGGCTTTGTAACTCGGAACGGTGGAAGTTCAGATGTTCCAAAATTCAAGAACTCTAAATACGGCCTAAGTTCTTTAGTCACTGTAGGGAGAAGAAGGGTTGGCAATCCTTAAGCCATCACCTGCTGTAACAATTCCACTTCGCTTTGCTGAGGGTAGCTCTCGAATGCCGTTCGTGTGAATGTTTCAGAACCCCAGCATTCTGGTCCAGCAGGAAAGCTGCGAGGGACTGTCGGATGCTTGGAGCGCTGCTAAAAGAAGGGGGAAGAAAGCAGGAAAAAGAAAGGAGATGAGTGCAGAAGGAAAACGAAGAAAAAAAGCTGCGGAATAAATTATGGGAGACTTTTAAGACGAGTTTCCATGTACGTTCTTTTATTTTTCGTTTTCTTTGTTCTCCCCATTCCTTAGTCCAAGTTCTTTAAAGGCCTCTTTCATAGTATTTTCCTCTTTACGACATGAGAACAGACGTGTATGATTCCATTTTCTGTTAAAGTCCACAGTACTAAACTCTGACACGGTAATGCTCCATTTCCCAGCAAGAACCGTACAGATAAATAAAATGGAATTGTGCACTTTCTTAGGCAATCTCTCAATAATGACAAGACTGTCAAAATCGTATTACAGAGACTACGTTGATTAAAGTAAAGCAAAATTTGCTTCTGAGCTCACTAAAGCAACACGCCATGAAGACGTATGGGACAGCGGAGGTAAGGCGCCATATATTCTCAACGTCGGTATTATATAGAGGCAACTTAACCGGTGATAAGGGCACCCAATACCCATGGCGCAGGATTCTGTGTAGGCTCGAAAATAAATTTATAGGCCTAGAAGAAGAGAAAATATTCTACATGTGTTTTATCTGTTGTCGGTTACTTGATGTAGCCTATACTTAATTACCGGTACAAAACCTTTCTGAATCTGGTTCTACTTCCGTCTTCAGGTTACTAGTTGTCATTACAAGGAGTGATTTTGTTTTGAGGCGCATTCGCAAAATTGTGAAAAGCGGGTTAGCTTCGTCATGTCCGTCTGTCTGTCCCCATGAAACGATTCGGCTCCCACTGGACGCATTTTCGCGAAATTTTATATTGGAGTATTTTTCGAAAATAAGTCGAAGAAATTCAATTTTGATTAAAATCTGACAGAAATAACGGTACTTTACATGAAGAGCTACTTACATTTATCATAGTATCTCACTGAATTCTTCTTAGAATGGGAAATGTTTCAGACAAATTTGTAGAGAAAATCAAAACACACATTTTATGTTCAATAAGTTTTCCCGAAAATCGTGCCGTTTATGAGATAAAGTGGAAAAATGTGGTATAGCTAAACAGGCCATAGATGACAATATAATATGGCGCATGCGCATTGCATGCTGGATAACTAAGGCTACAGACACACACGCGGAATACGTAATACTTATTGCTTTTCCACAGCAACAATGGACGCGTGAACTCGCCTCAATGTTAGTTTATACGTACATTACCTGTCTTGTTCATTTTTCTGATTGGTGGTATGATTAAGGTCGAGAACAACACACTTCTTAATACAGTACTAGGTTAGTACGCTGACCACTGCGCCACAAACGACTTGGTCACACTGTCACACTCAGAGTTATGGCCGCTGCCACTTGCAACAACGCAAAATACAAGAGGGGATTTTTCTTTCTAGGTAATCGGTCTTTGTGATTTCCTTCCTGAACATATCACGGCCATCAATTGGCATATTTTAGCCTATTTCCAAAATTTCCGACTCGTTGCTTAACTGATCTTCGTTTTACGCTTTCTTTACCAGGTAAAAGAAAATAATGCCTTAAGTAGTCACGTCCATTTATCCGTCGGGCTGTGAACTTCAGCGCCTTAACCATTACACAGATTTTCTTAAATTCCAAACTGAAATAGAGTTGTGATGTTTAATACTTATTCATACAAACACCATGTTTATGTTGGTGGTCTAACGAATCGAAAACGTATCGGCGACAGAAGCCGGTCATATTGAATTATATCAAAATTGGAAAATGTGCGACGGAGACCAACACACATAATGTACAGAAAAAAATCAAATAACCCTCTCTATTCTTATAAGCTTTAGCTAGTAGGTTAGAGCTGTATGATGACAGCTAGTGACCTAGATGTGAAAGCAGACACGTTCATATGAACTTCGTATTGAACATGCCTCATACAATGAAAAATGCTCAACACAATCTTGACGCATGAATAGATCCACCATTGTTTACAACCCTTCCGAGTATGAACAGCACCGATTTCGTGATGTGTACACCAGCACACTCCAAAGCGTAGACCTGGACGTAACTGTAGGTGTATTTTAGTTATGGAGGGTGATTCGGGCAGAATACTGATCGGGGTAGCGGACCATGAACACAATTCCGGGACGCAAAGCCAGAAATATGTGTGTGTTTGTGTGTGTAGGGGTTGCGATACGCAAGGAGATGAAATCTATACTACACCCTGCTTCAAAACAATACACGCTACCACGAATCAACTGACAGCCTACGGGGAACGAGGCGTACTGCGCAGAGACCATAAAGCGGATAGAAATTTACACTTGCTATGCGTAAAACGAACAGCAGTGATGTATCAGTTCTAAACGGTTCTGATGACGCACACTGTCCATCGTTTGGTAATGCTAAAAGAAAGTTCCCAAAACAGAAATTGTTCCCAACTTTGAGTGAGAGGGTGGAAGGTTTCTCATTTGGATCAGACACAGAAAGCTGACTACTGACTGGGAAATCTCTTTCCGTCGGGTCTAACTCAGTAGTTCAGTGACCTACCTTTCCCCTGACAAGTGAGACAAAGTTCCTGGAAAGATGCATAATTTTGGACCACTATACGGTCCAAAAACGGTAATGAAATTTCAGTGTCCACAAAAAAACGAGGAATTTCTCGGCCAGATAAGCAATTCCATTCAGTCAGTTTAGGACACCTATCTTTCAAGATCATAAGTCCACGGTAGGATTTTTAGTAACAAAGAAAATTAGTCCCCGTGGACAAGCAGTAGAACGGAATCCTAGAATCCAAATACGAACATTAAAGAAGCGGCTGGAAGCAGTTTCGGTGGGTCAGTTATTGGTCTGCCTAAAACAGTTGTGCGTTTTAATACGATTTTAAAAAAAGAAGACTTTTTAAACGGTTGAAAAATAACTGACTGTGAACTTTAAACCACTAGCTGTAAGAAACAGATAAGGATTTAATATGTATAAAATCGAGGGTATTTAGTGGTTACGATGGAAGCGTGGTTAAACCTAAACACTCGCATTTATTCAGCCAGTCGCAGGGTTTAGAAATTCCATATGCACTGCCCAAGTTTCATAGTTTGCATAGGATATAACTTCTAAATTCCCTGCAGCTGTTTTTATAGTACAAACCCACACTAATAAAACTTAAACTGCCTACGCGTTTTCTGGGAAGATAAACCAAGAAAATAATTTACTTAGCAAACAGAATATTGCTCTTGTTTGTTTAATAAAAAAACATCTCCAGCATTTCGACTCGCTATGTCCTTCAGAGTGCCGATCCCAGTGGCCGCGCGGTCTAAGGCGTGGGTCTGCGGCCACTCGCTAGCTGGGATTGAGGGTTCGAATCCCGCTGGAGGCATGGATGTCTGTCTCTTGTGAGTATTGTGTGTTGTCAGGTAGAGGTCTCTGCGTCGGGCTGATCCCTCGTCCAGAGGAGTCCTACCGAGTGTGGTGTGTGTGCATAAGTGTGATCGCGAAGCCTCGACCATGAGGAGGCCCTGGCCCACTATGGGCTTTCGAGCCATGAAAAAAAAAAAGTCTTTCAGACATTTAGCGTACTCTATCGCACGTTAGAAAGTGTATCTAATTTTAGTGCTTTCCAATCTTTAACTGCCGTATAAAAATCGATTAAACGATGAGGTACATAAAGATGTTCGAAGATCTCAGTTTTCTAATGGAGTGAACTGATTAAAAAAACTTGATTTACAGAAGCACACTCGATATGTTGACCAAAAGTGTATTACGATGGACTGATGTAAGAATAATAAGAAGATGTGGGCTGATAATATGCCAGAAAAGAAGAAAAACTGAATGAACAAAGAAAAATTAAAAGGCACCACAAAAAAATTTCTAAATTATTTGATTCACTGTCATTCATATACGTTTACATGTTTACTTTCGTTCAGTGTCACGTACATTTATTGCCATAACGCTGCCTACTTTAGCCAGATGAATCCAATCTATATCTCCGTAAAATATGTTACGAACACAGCTCCATTAGTTAGTACTAAGAACCAGTAAATCGAAAGCGAAACAGTATCGATTTCTTGCGGCTGGCATGTTACACATTCACAAAGAAATTTCCTTGACCCCTACTCTTCTATACAGCTAATACTGTACTTCCATATGTTCATAATGCTGCACTGGATCCTATGACATATTTGTCTTGATCTTTAGTTTTATATTTCCTGCAAAGTTTTAGGCGCGATAAACTCCATGAACATTGCTTTTCCCAGGCATCTATAATCTTCGATTCACAAGAAAATCACCTTATTTAAGCCGAATTTTGTGCTTAAACTTATATCCTTTTTGTGTCAAAGGCTAAGAATTTCTAATTAATATATTTACTGAGGTAAGGGTAAAAATAAAAATATGTTGCAGTGAAAAGTGTTATTAGCGTATTTTTACGTTATATAACCAAACAGACTTTCAGGGACCTCTCTGTGTCATCTTACAAGGTCAAACGGCAGCCATTACCGGTATTCAATGTAGAAATTTAGAATGCACAATCCTATAATGAGTTCTGGTGACATGACAATCGTATAAATTTTTTAAGATAAGGAAATTAGTTTAAATAATGAAACGACATCTTATTGTAACACATATATTAACAAGACAGGCAATGTACATAGAAACGTAACATTGAGGCGCTTTTGGGTAGCCACTGTTGCCGTGCAAAAGCATAAGTATTACATATCCTTAGTGTGTGTCTGTAGCCTTAGTTATCCAGCATGCAAAGCGCGTGCACCGTATTATATCGTCATCTGTGGCCTGTTTGGCTCTACAATATTTTTCCACATTATCCCAAAAAGCGGCACGATTTTCGGAAAATATTTATTGAGCATAAAATGTTTTCTCTGCAACTTTTGTCACAAAACATTACCCGTTTTCTTATCATATTTTAAAGAAACTTAAATCTTCTCGACAGATTTTCGAAAAATACTCAAACATCAAACTTCATGAAAATCCGTCCAGTGGGAGCCGAGATGTTTCATGGAGACAGACAGACAGACATGACGAAGCTAATACTTGCTTTCCGCGATTTTGCAAACGAGCTTAAAACCCCATTACCCGGGTAAGAGATCGTAACAAATATAGTGATCATACAGGTAAATATAATGCATACTGTAACACAGTTCTATCTCTTGTCTTACTTGGTATTTAGGTGTCTTCCTCACGCAAGTCAATCAACCTGTCACGGATGTGACGCCTCAAGTCCCCTTCGAGCACACGACAACGTAATTCCATCAGCCACACGTAGACATTGCGACGTGCTGCTACGAATTCAGCCTTCAGCCTGCTGGTATACAATTTAAATACAAGCTGTCCGCGTTCTGAATGCTCGTCCTGAGAACAAACAAACAGGTGAACGGCGCTGCAGGCGATGCGTTCAACCCATAACCGGAAACTATTTTGACTACCATGCGCAATTTTGAAATTTTAAGAAACCATTTCACAAATTAGACAAAGTATTGAGTTTCGAGCGTTACCGTTGTAGAGCGAGTTCAATTTTAAGTGATACTGGCCAACAATGAAATCCAATTTATTAACGACGACAACGCATTAACAGGCAGCAAATAGCTCCATAAATTGCCAAGAAGGCCGCTTATAGTTTGGTGTAATACACTTTCGAATACAGTCTTCCAAAATGTAGTGCACGCGTGTGTGTGTATATATGTATTATGTTTGTTTGTATGTATGTACGTATGTATGTATAGGCCCTATATATATACACACACACAAGCACCGCAGCTGAACTAATGTCGTTCCGTCCCCACGTATCAAATAATTCTTGTGCTTAAGTATATGCACTCCAGTTGTCAGTGACTGCCGAAAGCTGCCTGTAAGAAGCAGTAAAGAGGTACCTGTGCTTCAGTCGGTATTGCAGCCGTTAAAAATTTCTGTGTAGGTATAAAGTCCGTTTGTTGTATGAAGATGATTTTCAAAAACTATTAATGTTAATGGCGTGCACGTTCAGTGGAACTGTGACTTCATAGTCTTCTTCGAGGAAGATAACGTTTGAGACCGGATCATTAGTCAGGTTCACTAATAAATTAATTTATCTATTTATGTATTTATTTATTCATTCATGCAAATGGCGGGTATATTGACAGCGTCTACAGCCATTCGACCTCTTGCCTCCCAGCATTTACGGCTTTCAGACGTTGAAGATAAAGCGTTTCATCTCAACAAATGGTGCTCGGTCATCTCTTCTCGTTGATCAAAAAGTGTGCAGTAAGGAAGGGAAAATAATCCTATGTGATACAGATATTTCGCAAGGCAATCATGTCCAGTAAGTAGACGAAAGTTTACACCGGCCTCGCTCCTTCGCCAGTCAGCTGTGTTTGCAATTCAGTGTTTCTAAAGTTTCTGCGATATACTTATTGCCAGTCTCTGGGCACTCATCATCTTGAAAACCCTTCAGATTGTGGTTTTGAGAGTATGGTATTTCCCTGTCTGTGGTTTAAGTGATCAAAGTGACTGTCCTTGCTAGGGCATCAGCTTTCTCTTACTTGTAATATTACAGTGGCCTCGGATCCATTGTAAAACTATTATCTCATTCTTACTCATAAGTTTTGGTATAACTTTCGACACGTCTGAACTTCAGTTGTTTTTGGAGGTTCTAAGTTACCTATCGCTTGCACCACGTGGAGGTTCTAAGTTACCTATCGCTTGCACCACGTGGAGGTTCTAAGTTACATATCGTTTGCACCACGTGGAGGTTCTAAGTTACCTATCGCTTGCACCACGTGGAGGTTCTAAGTTACCTATCGTTTGCACCACGTGGAGGTTCTAAGTTACCTATCGCTTGCACCACGTGGATGTAAGTCCATGTCGCACCGCGTCAGTAGAAAGGTCACTGTGGAAACAAGAGCTAGATCTGGGAACTGTCAAGTATTCCCATAAAAAGTTTAATGGGCTGTATACGAGTCTTCTAAAAATATACTCTTATATACATTGTTTTGATGTTTAAATGATTTGTACCTGCAATACAGTACAAGTAACCTTATTTTACTCTTTGCCAAGTTTTGTTTTGTTCCCTACTCTAAGTTTAGATATTATAGTTTTTAACATAGTTATTGTATGACTATGAATTTTATTAAATGCCAGAGGTTTAATGTACACATAACAGAGGAATGAGAAGAGCATATCTTTTATAAGATTAATTGAATGATAAAATGGTTTCATAGATATGCTTTTACATTAATTACACTACTTCATTTCAACTACTTTAGACACGTGTGTCAAACTTGAGTTCCCTAGCTGTAACAAGACTACTAGCAATGTATGGTAACTACTTTCTTACACAAATAAGTTTGCTAGCCTGGTGAGACTAATAAGCCGAAACATGTAGCTACAGAGACATCTTTAATAAAAGAAATATAGAAGTCGTGCTGTCACGTTTACTGTTACGAATTACATATCAATTTCAAAACCACAGCGGGATACATCAACTACAGACTAATCCTAGACCACTGACGGATAATAAAATAGGGAAATGTGAAATAAACTGAACTGGCAGAGGATCAACAAAACGTCACTGACCTACTGTCAATCTCCTGCAGTGTACATCAATGTCTGTTGTCTGTTCATCTGTCCGTCTTTCCCATTTGCTGCACGGTGTTTGTCGTGTCTCTCAGGTTAACTTTCATCAATAAAGACATTACATACATAAACATATACATATACAACATATACATAAGACCTACACACAATAAAGTTATACTGGCTTAATGTAAATCTGGTATTCAAATGCCACACTGCTTGGCAAGTTGACAAGCGTTTATGTCGCTATAAAATACACTAGATCAATCTGCAGTTATTAAAAAACATGTTTAGAGAGAATTAACAAACTAATCACAAGCACAGAGACCAAAGATTGATAAATATTTGTACAAGTTCGCCACTGGGCCATATTATGTCAGATAAAGTAAAACAGTACACGACTTCGAACCCCGTTTCTTAGGTATTTTTCCAACAAGCCTATAGCAATTCTATGAAACGTGTTTTCCTAAGTGGTTTCCTCGATACCTTTCCAACAGAAATTCTGTGACCACCTGTCTGCACTCCTCACTATCCATCCATCACATAATCCTTTATTTCACAACCCTAAAATTTTTTTTCAGGAAAAATGCTGCACATTATAGGTACTAATACAGGCCTAATTTTTTTTAACGAGCCATACTAAGGAAATCTGCTAATCTTTCATTTGAACATACAAGCTGTAAGCTTGTGTCTTCCCACCCCTCTGTCACTCTTTCGACACGTTTTACAGAACGCATTAGAGCCATGTGTGATTTGAATCAAGGCGCCTCTGTATGACTCCGTCAACACCCACACTTGCTGCTCATATTTAATCAAACTCCTCTCCATAAACAAACACACACCATTTACTTTGTAAACAAATATCCAGTCCATTTAAGGAGGCTACAATCACTCGCTTTCATGGCAATTTTAGCTTCTAAAGCCACACAACGACACTCTTGAGGTGTGTGTATTTAACTAAAGTTTTTGCCCCTTTAATAATTATCCCTTTCACACAGTATTCCATAATTTCAACTCTTATCATCTTTATGCCCACTGGGGACTCACATACTAAGACAGTATTCAACTTCTTATAACTTTATTCATTCTTCAAGAAACAGGCGATTTAAAAAGTGCTTTATTTTTAGTGTCAAGCTTCATTTTTAGTCCAACAAGCTCATTCATGAAAAATACAGGCTTACATTATCATCATTTTAATGTATTTTCCAATCATGTGTGTCCCCTTAATAAATTGTGAACCAATCAACGCACTGACATTAAACTTGATAAAAAAAAGACAGAGACAACCCCATATCTGAAGCCAAACTCTTAATTACCCACAGTCACTAATTCTAACATGACAGAAATGCGAACGTCTGACCTTTTAGTGAAACTAATGGCACACGAGTCTGCAATGTTATGCTCTTAATGGGTCCTTAAACGCCTGAAAATTAATTGCTTTGTAAAATGTAAAACTACTCAGAGATGTGTTAGCACGAATCCTTTATCAGCAGTTCTGTTTCACACAGACAGCTACTAACAGCTTCAGCTGAGCATGTACGTCTTGCACGTAAGAAGGTTGATTATAAATCTACTTGGTAACAATACACAGTTTTGAGATTATATCGAACAGATATAACGTACCGTAATGTAACGTACCTTTGCAAATTACGCTTAGAATGTATCACTAAATTGTACTATTAAATTAACATATATGTTCCGATAAACCCACAATGGAGATTGACGTTTTAGAGGTACATTGATATCAAGTATCGGTCGCACATCTTGTCGTAACTCTTTAAACATCAGGCTACTTTCTATTTATTACAGTGCTGAAGTGCACCTGTGATATAGCTTTTAAAGTATAGTGGCTGGGACTACAAGAATATGTATGACCTGCTTTACAATCAAACAATACTGCATTTTCCCCAAAGTACCATTATGTGTTTCATATAATTCTCACAAGTGACGATTTCGCCAAACAGCACTAACCAATTAGTCTTTATAATGAACAGCCAGTGTGTTTCCTGTGAGGGAGAACTTATTTTCATTTTTTACAAGGAGTTCATGTTTCCAACTGTTCAACTAATTATCACACAGAATCATGGTCGAGGTTGGCGTCGGAATGTCCTACCCCTTCACATTCAAGTCTAGCAACAACAACAACATTCATCCTGAGGAAGAAATACTTTTACGAGTATCAACTAGTGTCTGCCTAAGATACAAACCAAATGTAATAAATAAATTATTAGTAAATATAAATTTATATGATGAGTATTATGTTGTGTCAGTACATATATACATATATAAATACATACATACATACATACATTCCATGGATCCATAAGTGTGTAACAAAGACAATAGGATGTGGAAGAAGCTATAAATACACAAATATACACAATTTTACGGTGTAAAATACTACAAACATTTTAAAAAACAGTATTACTGATCATCTTTACACAAAAAAATTCATGTACAGAGTAAAAGGAGTGTGTAGTTAAATATTTTCTTAAGGCTAACTTAAACTTTGACTTTTCATTCTTAGTCTTTAGTACATAAGTCGTGTGTCTGCCAGTTAAAAGTAGCCTAAAGCGCTGGCAGACATGGGCTAATGAAATAATTTTTATTGGTAATCAAAAAAATATCACACAATCATAGACTAAAAAGCACAGACTAATGCGTTTATAAATAAGAACTCCTCCCCCCCCCCCCTCAAAAATGGGATGTGAAACACATCACCCACTGTTATTTAACGATACGAAACTCCAAGTGGCTTTTAAATGTCATTGTTATTCTTTTCCAGCAACACGCTGTTTGTACTCTGTGAATACACGGAACACTCATATTGTTCTGTGCAGCTTGAATGGCCATTTGTTTCATTTATCAAGCCAATTGAAACGTTTCGATGACGTTTTGTTTCCAGCGTCTGCATTAAAACTTCTTGTCGTATTGGTCCATTACAAGTTCTACTTCGTACGAACTTCCCAACAAAATTTATCAAATGAAAAGAATTACTGAGGCCATTCAGCGCAGTCCTTCCTGGCAAAACTAACAGTCACTAATCTGGCCAAGATATTTCCTGACTTCTAGACAAAGCTTCACTGCCAAATTCACAAAAGCTCGCCAGTGTACCCTATCGCGAGTCAGTTTATTCCAGTACATAACCTAACATTCTATTTGTTAGACATATCTCTATAATATAACACTCCCACCAAGGTCTAGGCTTTTAAGTAATCAATCATATACGATGTGTGGAACACGGTACAAAATATATATGGCAAGTCGTCTTATAACGTTTTTTTTTTGTAATCATTTTTGTGCACAGAATGAAATCGAAGTTGCCACTGTATTAGTTATGCAGTACGCCATGAAAACGTAAGGGACGTTGGCATATAGCTCCACACAGCCTTTATCTCGGCACAAGATGAAAGTGAGTGGCCAGCTTCCCGATTCGGGTAATTTATTCCCTGGGAAAAAAAAACCACCGGTACACGTTTGAAACGAGGCTGGTTGGTCCCTACTCGTTATGGGCTCTCTCTATAAGACCTGAGCTGGTGATTAACATTTGCCCATAATATTCGTATAGTTCATTTTTCTTCAAAGCATAATCTCTACTATTTACTGTCTATTAGCAAGATGTTTTAATTTAAGACATAAGAATATCAACAGAGACAGTCCTCACTTTATGAAATTCGCCATTACGAAATTTCTCTCATACGAACTTTTATACTGAAGCGCTTATCCTCCACTTGGCTCGTCGTCCGAACGTGAAACCGTTCATCCGAAATCTTGCGAATAAAATCAATGCCCTAGAATGATTTAAGTCAATGCTTTTCAGCCTTCTTTTCCTCGCGTACGAACATCACAAAGAAAACATTTAGGCGTAACACCAAGTATTGAAAATGCGGGTATTAATAATATACACTTTGTACTTCTCTAGTTTAACTTTTTAAATACTTCATACGCGTTTTGCTTTTCATTTAAATACACTTAAAACAACTTTAGTAATGCGATTAGCATCTTTAAATGAGAATTGTGAAAAAATGGTAATTCCCAAATAACTTCAGGTACGACCAGGTGTCGTCCCGCGTACCACCAGTGGTATCCGTACCACCGGTTGAGAAGTCAAAAGAAAAGAATGCGAGGGTAAGAAAAATGAATAATTGTCATTGGGCTTTATACAGCGTATTTTTGTAAGAATCTTTTTGTATGTTGATGCAATATGTAATAACTGGATGTGTTAACGACGATCATAAAATCTGCTGCATTAAATAAATTTTATTGCTAATATGTTTGGTTATTTTTTCGTCGTTCGGGAACGTAAATCCCAATTATAAAATTTGGCTGGTGGACAATGGTTACTCGAGTTTAAGTCTTGGAAGTTTAGCAGACAAATTGCATTTACAGTGTTGACACGTAAATTACATAAGTAACGGATGTTAATGAAATTATCAGTTTCGGCCGTTCGACTTCGGCAATAGGATAATTATACGGTAGTCTGAAAACGTGATCATGTAATGATTAAAACCAGATGCTGATAGAATCTGTACAAACTGGTACAAACAATCGGGAGTAAATGACTGTTCAGTATTCTGACTCGTGAGACATTATGACCAGTCACTAGACGCTGCAAGAATATCTAAAAGAATTTATTTTATGGCTACATTCAAGATATTTATAATCTCTGTTATGAATCATTTTCGACTCGATTAAAACATTAATTGGGACCAAACCAAACATGAGCGCAACCTGGTGGATACAAGCCACAGACTTTCTAGGTGTATTGGGTAGCTACTGAACTGCATAAGGCGGGGCGTCTGACCAGTGACTCACTCACAGACATTAACATGACAGCATTTTTTTTTTCAGATTTGACTTCAGTTAGCGTATTAGATATGGTATGTAGTAAAAATTATCAACAAAAGCAAGGTTTAAGAATTGAAGACTTCAGCATAAAGCAATAACTGTGCCTCGACTAACCCTTTTAAGACTGAAATTGGTCTGTACTGTGCATAAAGATTCAGTCCGTATCTGACCCAGAACACAGTGTTCTGGCATTAGAAAGACCAATCGGTGAATATTATATAGGGAGATAACGGCTGCTTCTCGTGGAATCATATGGAACGCATAAATGTGCAGACAAAATGCACAGCTGTTAAACGTGGCGGTAAATAGAGAAACCAACAGGCTTTAAATGCTTAACGCGAAACCTGTAGAGAGCTAACAGGCATGAAGTACAGAGAGCATCCAGTTTCGTTCTTTACCAGTTTTCCAACCTCTGTTAGTCTGTAAGTCCGTTTATGATGCATAAAAAAGCAACACACCTTAATAAGATAACCTGACAGACCACTGAGAAAAATACGTGAAACTGGTGACAAGTCTGTAATTGACAGGAGTTTGCTAAGAGATATTTTGTACCAGCATATACCTATCAGTCAGTCTTTCGGTTACTCAATCGGTCTGTCAGAGGAGATTATTTATTAAACCAATCAAATCGTGTCATACAGCGGGAAATGAATCTGGTTTCAATACGCCAGTCACTGGCTTCCAAATGCTATAGATCACTCGTGTGTGTGTGTGTGTGTGTGTGTGTGTGTGTGTGTGTGTGTGTGGCAGGGGGTGTGAATCGCGAGATTGACTGTAGTTGAGTGACACATCAATGAATGTACAGCCTGCAATTTGCACTACAAGGCACAGGCGTTAAGTTGCTGCCCATTCATCCTCACATCCTCACTCCCCCAGTTGAGATAACATTTCGTCTGCTGTATAGCTGATACGCATGCATGTGTGTCACAGCCTCATGCATTAATATATTCGGTTCTGTTTTTAGCCCGCTAAGTATAGACATTACGATGGGCGGGGCATGTAGCACGTATCGGGGGAAAGGAGAGGCGCATACAGGATTTTGGTGGGGAAACTTGAGGGAACGAGACCACTTGAAGACCTAGACGTAGATGGGAGAATAATATTAAGGTAGATTTTCAAAAAGTGGGACGGAGGCATGAACTGGATTGATCTGGCGTAGGATAGGGATAAGTGGTACGCTCTTGTGGATGCGGTAATGAACCTTCGGATTCCATACAATGTGGGGCATTTCTTGACTATCTGAGGACTTGTCAGAGTCTTAAGAAGCACTGTGCTCCATGGAGTCAATCGGCCAGTCAGTCAGTTATCCAGCCAGTCAGTATATTCAGTCTTACAGCTTTGTCCATATGACCGCATTTATTGCACCTTATAATTTTTTAGATGCTCCTGATGTCTAGAAATAAAAAATGCAACAACCATAACTCTTCAGTGAAGTCAATCTCAACATATGATAATACCTGACAAAAAGAAAGTACAGATATCTGTGGAGTTACAGAGATATTTTCGCTAGTACTGCAGCCTCCTAAAACATCCTCCAATTCATTTACGTACTTGTCAGTCTATTTGTTTGTACGGAAAGTCCCCGACTTCTATCAGACGGATCGCTTGAAATGTCTTTGGCTGTAGGTCAACAGGTTAAGTATGAAAAAGTTTTTACGAAGGTTTTTGATTTTCGATAAGTTCAGAGACAGAAATTCAATAAAGAAAAGAATCTTCTAAAGCTACAGAAAGACAGACAAAAGCACAGTACAATAAATTTTTCTAAGCATACTTCACAGCGTATCAGTATTGATTGGTTGGTTTTTTCCGTGTTTTTATTCTGTTCAAACCATAAAATCGACGAAGACGATACCAGAATATAAATTATACATATAAATTAGCGTACAAACTATGTCAAACTGTGTGTATTCACAGTTTCGTCTGTTTGTTTCCATTAAAAGCTTACAATCATCTTGGATATGAGGCCGTATAATTTGGTAGATATACCTACATACCCACGTTTTCAGAAACTTACTACCTCCACCTTCAGGGTCTTCTACACTGAAGAAACGGTGTCACCTACATAACTGCATCACATCATATGTTATAGGGTGGTAATCTTCCTACATGGGGTCAAAAGGCTGACTCGGGTCCTGGTGGGGTATACCGATGCCCATAGGTATACACCATTAAATATCAGGAAATGCCCCCCTGTAACGGGGTTGGGTCAGCAAGTCCTGTCTCTCACCTCCAAGTGGTGGCCCTGGTAATACTGTAGACTCTGAGGTGAGAGCTCAGAGTGTAGCTGAGAGAGAAGGACGAAAGGCGAGTTTCCGGCGCCTTAAAACGGGAGCATTTGGCTAAGGGAAGGAAAAACCTGACAGAAAACCAAGAGGGAGGGGGGCCTCTATAGGTGGGTAAAACCAGCCTCCCTAAGGGAAGGAACCCTGATTACAAACCCGGTCCTCCATGGTGGGGGTTGAGCACAGGGCCAACATCCCTATCTCGGAAAAAACATGTGTTGCGAAACGTCATGAAAGAGGAAGCTAAGGCCCACCCCGGGCTGTGATGCTAAGGAAGAAGAAGAAGAATCTTCCTACATATCGATGTGCTGACTTAAAAACCTAACATTTTGAAAAGCCAGTTAAAATGTAACACAGTCACACAAGTTTTGTGTAAGTCCACGACAATCGTAACAAAACAGAGTTGAGCTCGGTTATAACGTCATAAAAGGGGCTGAATATTTTGTCGTTATAAACGATTGTTGTTATAACCGAGGAGTATAATGTTATGGTTAATAGTGAGGAATTAATCCGTACCACAGAATATCTGACGCTATAGACGAGGTGCCGCATAAACCGATGTCGTTATAGCCGGGTTAAATTCCCAAAAAGTGCAACATGCTGTTTTCAACGTTCATGGCCGTAACATGACAGATGGTATAAAGAAGAAACTGCTACAGTCAATAATAATAATAATAATAATTCTCCTTCACATCAATAATAAAGCAAGTAGGCCTATAGAGTATTGTGAAACTTAATTTCACACCCTTGTGACTTCAGCAATTGAGACTACTATAACACACCCACAGTGCTGTGGATGAGGGTGAAAGGGGGTTGAAAACGAGAGAAATTACTCAAGGGCTGAGCCTGGAGATACCTCCATCACACCCCACCCCCTCCCCTCAAAAAATAGCTGCTGCAGTGTTCAAAATCGTTGACACTTAATGGAAATAGAGTCAATTTATTCAAAAGCCACGTCATCCGAACTTCTATGGCAGATGTATATGTCATTATTCTTTTTATGTAACAACAGTGCGTACTTTGCCCCTACGGTCTCTTACCACCACCCACCCTGAATTCACAGCTCAGTCATAATTTAGGTCTACGTAGTGAAACGCGACTCCGAATGCATTCCATCTCATGTACGTCCTAGATCCATTGGAGTGTTAAACAGATCGTAAAATTCGCGATGCCCTTTCGTACTCACAGAGGTGTAAGATCTATCAGGTGCAACAGCATAAAAAGAGCAACATCATGCGATTACGAGAAAATATCTTCTACATGGATGTGGGGTGGAAAACATAATATTTTCGCCTTGTTTCAACCAAGCAAATCACGTCCACATAGCCTATATAATTCGCCATGGATAACCTTCACTGCCTTATTTAAAACACTTTAC
The DNA here is from genome assembly GCA_021186555.1 of Reticulitermes speratus. Lineage (NCBI taxonomy): Eukaryota > Metazoa > Arthropoda > Insecta > Blattodea > Rhinotermitidae > Reticulitermes > Reticulitermes speratus. The sequence continues at coordinate 47,500,966 of JAJKFL010000001.1, forward strand.
TTCCGTCCCTGTGTCTGTACAGTTTAACAACCGTTAAGCTGATACCTAGTCCAAGAACTTGATCACACTGCGGTGTTACTTTGTAAATTAACAATACGCAAGTAACAGTGATGCGAGTTGAGAAGACGAAGGCAACTGCCATTTAAAGACAAGTGAGCTGAAACCTTTTGCACATAGACGACAATTTGGGCTTCAAAGCTTGTGAGACATGACGCCATATCAATGGTAAACAGTCGCCGACGTTTCGGAGCGAGTCTACCACCGTCTTCAGTATAGTTCAAGAACAATAAATGAGTATATTCTATGCTTCCGCCTATAGAATATAGGCCAACCTATTTTCTAGCGCGGCTAACTCATGTTGGACTACACTGAATATAAATTCAGCAAGCTCCTCCCGAAACGTCTAAAATTACTTATGTGCCAATACACATGGTATAATATCAAAGAAGATCCAAATCTTCATCAAAACTGCTCTGAGAACTTTAAACTTCGCTTTGCAACTTCTGTTGCGTATAATATGACAACGAAGTGGCCGCGCAAAATCTAACCTACAGCATCATTATTTCATCTGACCAACATCGTTTGTCAGTTCAAGCCGCCATTCCAACGCGTGTACGGGCGGGCCACTCAGCAGCTACATGTAATAAGCAAGTGGACAGGAAGTGACAAACAAGGCCGGCCTAAGGGCGGGCCAGCCGGCCAGCTGCCCGGGCGCTAACACATAAAGGGAGCTGAGAAGTCAGTGGAATAATCGGAAATATGGTCCTAGTAAACTCGGATTTTGAACACGCAAACAAATTTCTCCTAAAATTATTAGCAATTACGGCACGCACGTCCAAAAGTGTTCGCCAGTCCTGTCCTAGGCCGAAAAATTTTAAAGAATATCGGTTTGAAGGGCGCCAAATTACTAGCCAGCCCAGGGCGCTAACATTTCTCGGGCCGGCCATGGTGAGAAACGATATTGGATAGATAATAGCCCTATAGGCCGATCCCAGTGGCCGTGCGGTCTAAGGCGTGGGTCTTCGGCCGCTCGCTTACTAGGATCGTGGGTTCGAATCCTACCGGGGGCATGGATGTCTGTCTGTTGTGAGTGTTGTGTGTTGTCAGGTAGAGGTCTCTGCGACGGGCTGGTCACTCGTCCAGAGGAGTCCTACCGACTGTGGTGTGTCTAATGTGTGTGATCGTGAAACCTCGACGAAACGAGGAGGCCTAGGCCCATATAGGGCTGTCGAGCCATAGTATATAAAAAAAAAAAATATATAGTTTAGAGTTCCGTTTGAAGAGAGTCCAATGAACAATTACAGACAGGAACGTGAGATTTCACACAAATACAACATATATATATATATATATATATATATATATATATATATATATAGCTACAGACTCTATAGGAAACATTTTCCATAGTATAAAGATTAAAAAACTTCGGGATGGTTCAGAACTGAGGTTATATATCTGGTAAATTTAATGTGTTCGGAATCTTGGCTTTTGTATGTAATTCACGCACAGAAATGCAGTGCCTTTTTTTGTAAAAGCAACCGACAGCATGTAAAGATGAGAATGCCACTTGTCTTCCTATTAAGACAAGGTTTCTCGTGTAATTTCTCATATTGTGATAAAATGGTTGGAACAAAAACAACACAATGACCTATTTTTTCGGAGTTTTGATTCATGACATCCCTCTAATGCGTGATTTCAGGCTTCCGCCGCGGTGTAAATAAGATCTGTGCTCTTCTGGTATTTTACGTAGCGTATAATGGTAGCTTATTTCCGTTTCGGGACAACCTTCGGTCCCATCTTCAAATGTCAAGCAGTCCAAGAAGATGGAACCGATAAGTTGTCATTCTACGTTGCGTAAAATCCCAAAAGAGCGCAGATCTCATCACTCTAATGCGTCATCATCAACACAAGTGCCGGTACGCCTTACGGTTGTGTACCGTCACAAAAAAGCGCTGCAGAACTGTATCGGGTGCATTACCAAATAATTAAATTAGTACATGAGGTCTTCAGACGCTTTGTTAAAACTTCTCACATCAACAATTCATACGTGATAACCGGATATTGTTTACACACTGTAGTCCCACCGCCACCAAGATGAGGGCTACAGAAAGTGAGCTGCATTCTTTAAAAATGGACTTCAGTTACACGAGGAACTTTCATAGCTTATTCCAAAAACTGTATGGTTGCAGAATTTTCCCCATTTCATGACAATGGCAGCTAAGCATTTGGATCTTGGCATTGTAATAAATTACGCAATAACTTCTGGTCGCCCTCGGTGGACTAGTGGTTAGCGTGCTAGCCAATGGACCCAAGGTTCGCGGGTTCAATCCGGTCCGCGGTCGATGAATTTTTAAGGGTGATAAAAAATCCGTAGCACAACTTCCTTCGGAGGGAAGTAAAGCCGTCGGTCCCATGTCGTAGATTTACGGCATGTAAAAGAAACTTACGGGCATGAATAGAGATGTTTCGTAAGCAAAATTCAGCGGCAATTTCTCACCCAAGTCTCCTGATTGACTGCTAGTTGGCTCTGGCAGTCATATCAGGATGAGTAGAACTTGTGCAGTCAGTGGACTGGTTACTCACTACAGAATGCACACCTCCAGACCAAGAAACCTCTGAAAGAAGGCCCTATGCTCCGCAAGGAGCGACAGGAGGAAAATAAATAATAAAAATAAAATAATAACTTCTGATTAGACTAGCCACGTGCCCGGTCTTCGCCCAGGCTGACATCGAATCACTTTTTACCTACAGTCACAAGGTGTACCAAATATAAAACGATTTAGAAAATAAATAAATATCTTTTAATTAATAACTCACAACCAAATATTATTGCTTTCCCTTTTTATTTTGGCACATGTCCCTGACTTACTTGTTTGATGACTAAGCTGCAAGTCTTCTTGGATGTCACGCCGTGTCGACTGGTAAACAGTCACAGATTTGTCCCTGCAGATGGAAGCAGTACGCTCCTCCGAAATGTCGGTAACTACCAATCGACACGACGTAATATCCTAGAAGACTTGAATCTTCATCGTAACGTAAGAGATGTTGAAGGAAGTGGTCGTGACTAATTTAAATGAACAATCCACATATCTGACTGCAGAAAATGAGGACAGGAATAAAAAGTCTATCAGGATAACCGTCGCCGATCTGAGATTTGAACGTGGGACCTCTCGAATATGAGCCAGACATGATAACCGATAGTGACGTTCATTTCGACAGTACGGCTGGCCGGAAACAACGGTTTCCTCATACACAGTGGTAAACAGAGACACATTAGATCCGGTCCCATCGAAACGGAAGCTACAAAGATCCAGGTAGCTGTTTAATTCTGGGTCCCTGAGGATGATCGACCGAGTGAACAGCAGCTGGCGCCGACCTCATCTCGGGCTGTCAGCGCCTAACAACTCCATTACACTCCACCTGCACTGTACAGCCACACCATAAAAAGGGAAGCATACACACCAATATTTTTTGTGATTTCAGAGCGCTGTTTGAAACGTTACGTTGTCCCTTTTTCTTTAAGTTTACACCTTAAATTCCTTTATTGATCAACTTATTTCTTATGATACATCACTCGACCCTCCTTAGGCGCAAATGTTGCCTTCATCATGTCTTCAAATAGCCTATACTCACACACAATTTACTTTACAAAATATCTTCATAATCATTAATATGCAGACATTCGTAGGCATTGTAGCTTTCATTGTCGCCGTTATAACAATCCAATTAAATTCTATAATAATAATTATAATAACACTCTACATTACAACTACTAATATTATTAAGAATTATATACCACACGGTTTTCAGGCAGTTAGTCACCGGGCTCTCAACACGGATATTCAGCTCCGATTTGAACGCAGGCCGTGTGGGATTCGTGATGCAAGATGTTGCCCTGGGATAGGTTTATCCATCGAGTACCTACGTTCTCTACTGTCAGTATCATTCCACCAATGCTCCATACCTATTCATTCATCTAGCACCAACCCCACATTATCATAGCAACTAACAGCGTCACTAAATAATACTTTAAAAACCTAACGGGTTGATATAGCGGTAACGCTCTAAACTTGTGTATTATCTACATAAAGAGAGGGGTGGAGCATGCAGTACGCATGGCAGACACCATAAATGCCTTCAAAATGCTGGAGGAAAGCAGGAAGAAACCTCTTGGAACACCTAGGCAGGTAGGAGTAGTAGTTCCTGCAGGTCGCAAGCGACCCCTGGTAATCCTCATTGGATTTTCTGAGCAAGAGGTGCAGGGTCTTGCTACCCTTTAGTCGTTCTCGCTTTGTCGTTTCCTATTTTCCAAGGCCTTGTAGATCATGTCCCTCCATTGCTTTCTGTTTTGCGTGGCATTTAAGTGGTCATGCCAGTTCATGGTCACGGTTCTTCGTATTTCGTCTGTCCATCTTGTCCGCTGTCTTCCTCTTCTTCTACTGCCGTCTGTCAATCCGAACATCAAATCTTTCTCCAATGAATCTGACGTGCGCAATATGTGTCCGAAATATTTCAATTTGCCTATTACCGCTAAGGTTTCTAAGGAGTGCCTGGGCTTAATTTGATGAATCACCGATGCATTCGTCCTTCTTGTTGCCCATGGTATTCTGAGCAATCTTCTCCAACCTAGGCAGGTACGGGAGGGTAAAACACTTCCTGAACAAATACGGTTGAAGGATGTGCACTGGATCAGACTTAGGATAGCGTGCAGTGGGGGGTAGGGGGGGGAAACTTACAGAGACGGTAATAAACCTTCGGGTTCCATAAAAGATGCAGAATTGCTGAAACCGTTCGGCGACTTTACGCCCTTGAGGACTGTACCTCGTGCATTAAGTCCGTTGTTTGTAATTTTTCTTGTTTCTCTTTTAGTGCTTGCTGATTCTGTAACTGGCTCCATTTCTGTTGAGTCGGCAAGTCAAATAATTCATGTATTTAATTGAACCTACCATTTCCGTTATAAGCAATTATCCCATCGTGCTCCATGATGTCATCAAATTAGTTACAATTCTTTCCCTTAATCTTTTATTGGACTAAGGGAATGCAACCGGAAGCCATCAACACTAATTTTTTTCTGAAATTGCAGACAAAAAAGCAATGTTAAGTGCTTGTGACCTTAAAGGATAGAAATCTGTATTAAGAAATATCATGTTAAAGGCCACGACAATATTAAACATAAGCGTTCAATGCATAGCGAATTGTGCGATATTTAATTACATGTTCTTTTCAGTTTCATGACGTCGAAGTGTAGGATGAACGGAAATAAACTCGAAATGATGGGCAAGGAAGGACCCGCATCCTACTTCAAACTACTGTCTCAGAAAATTCCTCCAGAAATTGAGGAAAAAGAGGAGAAACGCCGGTAAGAGTCTGTCTCCGCACCGAGATACGAAACCGCAATCTCCCCAGTATGAAATACTCAACCGCTACATTCAGTGAATTCAATTAACGGATTTTGTGGGATATATCTTTCTGTTGGCGAAAGATGTTTGTTAACACACTGTTGTACCAAATTCAAGACGTCGGGCCCCTTGAATTCCAATTGGCACCTCATCCAGAAAACAGTGCACGGATCCCCACAGCACTGCAGAGAATAACTAAAATGGAGTTCTGGCTTTACTTCGGTTCTAGCACATAAGAATCACAACAGAGCATTTCACATTCCCCTACAGGCTGTACTAAATTTCAAAAACCATCCATACGAAGGACCACACACGTGTATCTGCTACCAACAGCACCTGCCATATACCGTATTAATTTACCTTACATAGGCATTACATTATAATAACGCTCTTTTGAAACAGACAATGAACGGAGCTCGTGAAACACGACGTGAGTTTTCTCCCCATGCCTTGTGTACGAGATTAGTTAAGGGTACAACAGACGGAGCAAAATAATACTTCATGAGAAATTAAGTGTAAAGGGGTGACCTAACATATCAGTGGTTACAGCAAATCCTGTACAAAAGAAAACCGTAAACAAATGCATACAGAATGATATTAACAAACAGTGATAAACACCTGAGCACTTACTAAGATAACAGAGGTAGATAGGTAACGACGTTTCGTAGAAACTTGCTTTCCCTTCCACCCTGATGAAGCAAGCAGCCAATTCCTCCGAATGCCGGTAAATATCCACCACGTTACAAGGCGTAACATCCAGTAAGACTGTCATCTTGATAATAAACATCGTGAGAACGTCTAATCTTGTGTTTATGTTTTCAAACTCGCAGTTTCCCTCTTCATAGAAAAAGTTTCTCTAATAACTTCAAGAAACTACTCTTTGTAAAACCTATGTGAAGATAATCGTAGAACTGACCATCTACTATTATAAAATTTGGATATATTCATGGGCATTTTTCATACTAATATTATTCGCAGTAGTAGTAGTAGTGGTGGTAGTAGTAGTAGTGGTAGTAGTAGTAGTAGTAGTAGTAGTAGTAGTAGTAGTAGTAGTAATGCTGTGATGATGGTAGTAGCGGCGTTTATATTTAAGTCGTGTCAGTAGTAGTAGTAGTAGTTGTTGTTGTAGTAGTAGTAGTAGTAGTAGTAGTAGTAGTAGTAGTAGTAGTTTTATAAAGGCTACCTAATATTTATCACGAGAATGAAAGCTAGAATAAGTACAGAGTAGAATACAAGCAGAAGTTGTTGACAAGGGAAAAGGATATGACAATGGGTTGTGTTAAAGTATGAATGTTAATTGCTTTGTAATAACAGCAGCTAGAGACTATTGCCATCTTTCCTCATATATGAAATATCAAGCCAAAGTATTGAAAACACAACAAACAGTTAACAGAAAATAAAAACTGTAAAATACAAAGACTAAATGCTCACGTTTGATAAGAAAGTGAATCATCTTATTAACAAAAATTATGTTAAGATAAAAAATTATCTTTAATTGCGTCTTCATGTTGGTTAGATTATACCTTCGGTTTCTAAAAGCAATGCCATTACTCCAGACCGAAGGAATCAAAAACCTAAAAAAGTCCGGTTATGATATTCGATCTGCGGACCTAGCAAGTACGAGTGTGGCATGCTGAATTACCATAAAATGGCGGCAGGTCTCGAAAGAACGATCCAGTGTGATGTCTACATAGAACAGCTATTTACTGTAACCCGTCCCCCTCAAGCAGATGCCAGAGACTGCATCTCGTGAATTCCAACATAATGAACTTCAGTCACGAGAAGTAACACCCTCGAGGGAAAGGAACCACAAATCTCCTAATATAAGACAGTCACACGGCATTCTGCGAAATAGTAATATGTTTACACAGAGGCTGAGAACATGCATGATTACATTGTTTCATTGAATCCTTTAATATCCACAGCTTTACTGGTGGATAATGTTATAGCATAGAGCTTGTACTACAAATTTTAAGCTGGTGTATGTTAGGTCAATTTGATTTTGTATACTCAAACTAAACCATTCAGCATTACATTTTAAACAACTACACAAAAATATTTCCAATTTATTTACAGAATATAACATCTGTCGAAACAAATACAATATTTCTACTGCCATGCCGTGCAGTTTCATTTACGTGTTCAAAAGGGCTCACCACAAGTCACTGTTCTGAGCCAGATGAATTTAGTCCACTCCGTCTATAAGAATATTAGGTTCGTCGTGTCAAAAACACATTTACTGACCTTTCTGTTGCTATATCCTCTCACGATACATATGGCGTAATATTTAAATGCGAATAAACATCAATATGTGTTCGCCTATACGGACTTTCTAATTCATTTTCAACAAAACGTACTTAAATCATCAAGTTCGGCGCCGATTATAAGTTCTGTTACGTTACAGAAGAGTGTTTTCTTACGAAAATATGTACATTACACAGAGCCTGAATTATGTTTCTTCTCATGTGCTCTTAAATATCCACTAAATCGAAAAATGTATACGATAAAGTTGTACATCTCGTCTATGTTTTATGTCAAATAAATCCTCCACTTGCGACAAGCATTTTCAGAGAAAATCGAAATAAATAAGTGAATTTCACGTAACTCATCAGTTTGGTTTATACTTGGCATATAGAAGCGAGAACTCAACAATTTCAGTACAGATCAAGTGCACCAAATTTTAGCTAGATGCGTTCACTATTTTCGGAAATGAAACAAAGACGAAAAAATATACACGACCAACACGCTGTCCATTCTTTTTACAAGGATCTTCAAAGAACGTACAAAACCCGTTTTTGTGTGACAGTAATCTTTCAAAGCAGTAGCCATGAACGAATGACAACACAAAAAATTTGTCAATATATAATGCCTTTCTTTCATCGTTACAATGCGGTGCACAATTCCCCCCCAAATAACAATTTCTTATCGTAATGTGCCATCCGCTGAGCGTGGCAGACATTGTGCCATTTCTTATGATTTAATGGACTGGAGAATATCGATATAGTTCAGTGACAGAGCCGACTCAGTGTGCTTCAGTGCTTCTCCGAGAAAGCAATGCTCTTACCACTATTCCAGACAGAACGTAACGTTTCGGAAACTGGAAGTGTTTTCATCCTCAGGTGAAAGAGTGGGGAGGTACCTATTCAAACCAGTGACTGAGGATTGTTCTTTTTGTCGGGACCAATTAAGGTGTCTGGCCACCCTTTCCTAAGTGCAGCAAGAACTCTTAATAATCGAATTATTCTGCACTACTTTCCGTCGACCCTCAAAATTAAGCGTTGAAGCGGTTAGCATTGTGCTGGTCAGAATTCGTCTGAACTGAATCAAGTTTTACAACGAAATTAACAAAATTAGATCCCACGTTGTTCTCCGATTACGTTTCAACCCTTTGAAGAGCGACAGAAAAAGTGTTTCTTCTTTCTTCATGCTCCCCGATTTGCAAAACAGCTCAGGCTTCGCCCATCTTTCCTGTTGAGAGTAAATACGATGACCTGTTCTGAACCGGGGCGTGTTCAGCAAGTCAAATTTTCACTACATATAATGAGATAATAAAACAAAAATTATTTTTGTATCGTATCAAAATCTATCATAGCCAATGAGGCTCGATATAATGTGGTGTGGAATACCACATGACGTGTTAATGATTGTTGCTCTGACTTACACATAGTTTTTCCTTAGATCATACGGAACATCGTAAACAAAAACATCCGAAAAATTTTACTAATATATCATACTGTCTGCAATGGACACAGTATTTGTAACTTGCAGTTGGTAATAACAACGCAAAATACTGAGCACCTGTACACAGCGCGGGACTGTATTATATATTAAAATTACGTTCCAGGGAAGTTTTTATGAAATATGTCAATGTTATACGTGTATTTCGGAGTATTTTTGTCCCTATATCCTGTAAATATAAGGTGTTCGGTTCCTTCGCTCGTCGGGCGCTTGATTGTTCACGTAGTTCCCAAAGGAGCGAGGAAGATGGTACAGTAACTGTTACTGACCCGTCAGCGTCTAGGGATCTGTCGTCACTACAGCTAGGACAAAGACCAGGCACGTGGCTAGTGGATCTACCGTCTCTATAAATGGAACTTCTTTCACAGCCCTTAGTTGCCCATGCCTAATCCACATATATAATACTGACATCTGGATTAAAATACAGCGTAAAACTTGGGAGGCAAGTGGTAGTCTGCGATTCTGAACCAGGCCAGCTCGTAAGATGTTAATACAACTAACTTTTTACTTTGTTAACTTCGGTGGCACTAGGAGGATATCTGTCAGATAACCGTCAGACGACAGTAATTTTGGATGAGGATAAAGATACAACACGAGCGATGATGTGATCGTGATTATTCCTGGCAGGGAAGATAACGGACGCTTTGGCAATCATCGCAGTCGCTCGAACAAAACGACTACTAATAGCGCGATTAGACAGGTGTGTTTTTGTAATATTCTTCATACAGCCGCGTTCATTAGACCCCCAGCTCACGGACTCCGGCAGCTGCAGTAGAAGGTGTGTGTGTGCGTGTGTGTGTGTGAACGAGTGTTGGTCAGTAAGTACACACTACTCTTGCTGCACAGGGAGCATACTGCCTACGATAATTACATTAAAGCATAGCACCTAAACTATCATATATATATATATATATATAACACCAGAACCAATAAAGGTAGAACTGTCCCTCTTAAAGTCATGAAAGCACATGAGAAGAGTGGAGGTACATCCACTGGTTCTCACCTCGACCCTAATTGCAGGTGAATGGTCAGCTTCACGTTCCGACTGTTTGCTCCCAGGGAAAGAGCCCCCGGTGCCATGAAGAGAAAGCCGGCTGGTCTAGACAGCCAGGCTGTACGTTTAAGAGCCTAAAAATCTGTTACATGGAGTTATTATTATTAATCAGTAGTAGTGATAATGATAATTAATGTAGTAATAATTAATAAATAATGAGGAACTGAGAATTGCATTAAAAATCTACAGCGGGAAACACTCTGAATGGAAGATACCGCTGGGGCCAATGAGACGCAAATGGAATAGCAATACTAAAATTTATCTTACAGAAAGAGGGCTTCGTTCGCCTAACAGCATATGATCCATGTCGGGGGTTTGTGTGAACAAGGTAATGTGACAGTGACTGTTAGCTTCTTAAGTACGGCCTCGATATATATATTTAGTTAACAATAACGTTCCTACTTCCTATAAGAGAAAGAAATTAAACAGGTACTCAGATTTAAAAAAATGAAAAGAACAAAGAAACAAGCAAAGAAAGAAAAAGGAAATAGTGATGATATGGCTCTTTGCGAAGGAATGCGATGTGGAAACTGTGCGAGTGAACAAAGCACTTTAACCCATCAGTTTAATAAGACATTCGTAAAATGAAACATTTGGGTACACCAGAAGTGTCTTCCACTTTCTTCAGCATGTTGGGCGGTCGCTTGTCTATGTTCGTGACCGCTCGGCAGGGCAACGCCAAAAAGATCAATGAACATTCAAGTATGAAGACACCCACAAAAACACAACTGTTCATCCTTGTTTCTGGTCGACTGCATTACCTTCATGAAGCTGGAACAATTCTATCATCACGCCTCAACCACAACTCAGTGTTAGATAAATCTACAGTGTTCTTCATATTTCTCTATTTTATGTCCATATTATAATTTACAATGTACATTCAATCATTAAAAAAATTATTTTTCTAGACTGTTTCATTCACGGCTTCCGACAAAATTTCCCTCTTTTACCCACCCAATCCTTCGTCGCTTGTAGTAGCAAATTAATACGAACGTAAAGGTAAAGGTCACTCCATGACGTGCCTATGCAGGCAAAGAGGGAAGGCGGAGGTATAGCTACAACTCATTCGCTACCCGATATTAGAAGAAGGTAGGTGGTCAGCACCACTCTCCGGCCGCTTTACCTCTGCGAAAGTAAAAACAAACGGAGCAGGTAAAAGATCATTAAGTTTTCTTAAGCCCAGCTTAAGTCCCAGCGCTCTCTGACTTGTTAGGAGTTTTGATGTGGTAACTGTGGAAACTTGAGTGCACAAACGACTTATTATTTTACCATGCACCGGGCAGGGTAACTTGGAATTACCCAGATCGAATCTCGGCTGGAAAGCCATATACCAATATTGAAATCTTTCATTATTCTCTTCAGCTGAACTATGATAATAGGTCAGATTTAAAATAAACTACGAACTTGTCTTTCCAAAATTGTCTCTACTTACCACTTACGAATACTTATACGTAGCAACCGGAATATTCAAGTTACGTACGACATAATTTACCATAAATTAAGTTGCAAATTATTTGGTGCTCGATAAACATTTATGTTAAATGCAATTTGTTCCAGACTCAGGATTTTCGGCCGAAAACCAAATAATTCTTTCGGACGCATAACGTTGCCTGCGCTACAGGACTTACGTGCGTGTTAATTATATTGCTGACTGACAGGGGGCTGAAGTAAAGTTTTACAATCAAAGGGGTTGCACACAGGGACAGTTAATGCCAGCAGAAAGGTCAACACGTATATTGGTTCCAATGTACAATTATTTCCCGACAGGTACAGACTGTTTAAACTACTTCTGTTGTAGCCTAAAATGTGTATGAAATTCAAGGATTCTGTTTGCCGAAGCAGAGAAATGGCCTATGCAAACTATAATATGCCGTCCGTATATTATAACTGTACGTATTGATTCAGCAGAACACTGAACTACAGCATAACATAAACTAAACTTTAAACTAACTAAGACCATTAGAATTGAGATTTGCAGATTGCAAACCGAACTCCCAGCACAAATTTCTCATTGACTGTAATTACTGGAAAGGTGGCACAATGTATTCTGTGCTCCTGATGTTCAATTTAGTTTACACAAGAGTTAATTAAAAGTTGTTGGTATAGATGCTGACTGACAAAGTTTCCATGACAATCAGGGCGGAAGTACGCGGGTTTGATTACAATTAACCATAATTATTGTCTTCAAACTTTCGAAATAACACTGTAATTTTAAGAGTCTGTGGACCAGAAGTGTCAGAATGAGAGAGACAAATATCGACTTAAAATTATTTTGGCAAGATATTAAAATAACTTACACGTTCATTACAAAACAGCAATCTCTAAAACGCTGACAGATTTTTCCCGTAAAAAAATAATATTCGTCTTTATCGTTTTATTTTTTCATTCAGACTGCCTGAAAACAATGCATAGCTGCATAGATTTCCACATCGAAGATCACACCGAACTGGTCAGTCCATGGCATTATGTCGGGCTCGAAACTTTAATAAGAATCCTAGGTTCTAATCTTGGGAGGAATACTCTCTGTATTGAGCAGTACTGTCTGTACTGAGCAGTACTGTCTGTACTGAACAATACTGTCTGTACTGAGCAATACTGTCAGCAATGGGCAATACTGCCTGCACTGAGCAAAACTGTCAGTACTGAGCAATACTGTCTGTACTGAGCAATACTGCCAGCACTGAGCAAAACTGTCAGTACTGAGCAATACTGTCTGTACTGAGCAATACTGTCTGTACTGAGCAATACTGTCTGTACTGAGCAATACTGTCTGTACTGAGCAATACTGTCAGTACTGAGCAATACTGTCTGTACTGAGCAGTACTATCGGTACTGGGCAAAACTGTCTGTACTCAGCAAGACTTTTCATTTCCTCAGTTTCTCCATGTAAATGCTTGGATAATGTTTTAAAAATACCAGGCGTATTGCATTCACACTTCTCCCAATGCTTCATTCGCCTAGCAAGGTAGCGCAGTCAAATAACTGATTCCTGTAAGCGCGGGGGTGAAGAGGAAAGCTGGTCAGGGGGGAAGCACAGTGCACGCAGCTCCAACCTTTTTCTCTCCGTTTCAAAAACATTGTCTGATAAGTAGCAGGACTGCAGTGTCGTTTAAGCAATGGAGCGAATTGGAGTGTCAAAAATGTCTAACAAAGTAATTCGTAGCAGAGACAGAGACATTTTTAGCAAGCTAATCGTGCGTTGCGATGAAGATAGACAATGTACTCCTACTCCCAACAGATTATATGTTTTTGGAACAGGTATAACATTGCCTGGCCGTGCCGACGTGAGCCAAGCAGCGGCCGGACCGTGCCGACTACAGCTGTGTGCAGTGTTAGGGAGTTCAGGTGTCAAGTTAGCTGAATATATCTGTAACGTTATTCATTTTATTCAGATGCACACTGACGATCTAAGCAGGAACGCCGACTGTCGTGAACTAAGTTTTAGTGGTATTCCTCAATCAAATGTGCTTGATAACACCTGAAACGGCACCTTATTTTAAAATCCTTTCGAATTCATGATTCAGCATCATTCATTCATTCACTCATTCTGTAGTCTGTCTTACGACACTTCCATAGCCTCTTCCAAAGCGAGTCTTCCACAGAGTGCGATCTGGTGCTTCCTCTTTCAATTTCCAGTATCCCCTCCTTTCCTTAAGTGCGTCCAGTAGCTGCTTACGTCTTCTTCCTCGTCTTCTCGTCACTTCTATCTTTCCTTCAATCACGTGTTTTAGAAGGCAGTTATTACACAAGCTGTGACCAATCCAGGTAGCCTTCCTCGTTTTTATTGTGGGCAGGCTATTCCTCCCCTCCTTGACTGTATATAATACTTATTTATATCTCACCCGATCGGTCCAAATTACCTTCTCTATCCTTCTCCAGCACATTTCAGAACTTTCCAGGTATTTCTGACACACTTTCCGAAGTGTTCAAGTTTCAACACCATACAAAGCTATAATCCAAATGGAGCACTTTACTAGTTTCTTCCTTAAATGTAAGTCCAATATGTTGGTGAAGAAGTCTTCATAATCACTCGGCGATAAATAATGTTGCTGAAAGTGTCGCTAAATAAGCTACAAATAAACAATTACATGAAATTTCGCAGTTCACAATCATTCATGTTATACGAGTTTACTTTATATGACGCTGCGTATGACTGGTGTAAGGGCTGAACTAGTTTAGCCAATTCCCTTCTATGTTTTCAGCGACGTAATTTGAAAACCCCCTTTTGAAAGGTGTGACAACACAAGAATCAATACTCAGCAAGTAAGTAACGGATCAGGCTCTTCGGTGTATGAACACGTATTTTCTGAGTTTGTTAATATTTCTTTCGGTTTTCTTCATAAAGTGACAACATCATCAACAGAGACAGTAGAGAGCACAGCAAAATAGTGCGGATCCGTCGAATCACTTTCACTGTGATTCTTGAATACTGCATGTGACTACATCTCCCACAAGTGCAATTTTCCTTCTCTCACCGACCATGGGCTGCTAAAAGTGTTGGTGTTATGTCATCGCCTACACTGGCTGAATTTATATTTCATGGCGACAAAAATAACCCGCTCTTTCTTCTTTAATGTTTTTCCCCATCTGCCTTTTGAATGAACAGAAAACATAACTGCCTAGCATGTCTCGCATATCGAGGTATTGGGGTTCGATTTCCTTTCTGTATGGGTAGAGGCAGAAGATACCCTTCAGCATTCGCTGCTCCATCGACGCTCCTTCACGTAATGAAATTAACGCTACGTGCCGTTAACATTTTGTGCAGCCCGTGCGAATAATCCGATTACCGTCTCAGTGACTCACACCGTAGTAGTTAATATTCTCGCTTCATATTCGAGAGATCTCGGGTTTAAATCTCGGCCCGGATGCTGTTAACGCCACTTTACCTTCTTGTCTTCTTCTTACTTCTTCTTACTACCTCCTCCTCCTCTTCTTTCCCTTCTACCCCTGCTTCCTCATATTCCCTCTCTTCCTCCTTCCTCTTCTTTCCCAATTAGTCCCTTTCTCCATCTTCCTTCTCCTTCTTCTTCCTTAACATCCTCCTACTCATCTCCTCACCTGCACCTATTCGTCTTTCTTCTACTCCTGTTGCTTCTTTCATATCTCCCCGCCTCCTTATTCTTATCCTCCTCCTCATCTGCCTTCTCCTCTTCCTCAACACTTTTATCTTCCCTCTACTTATTATTATTATTATTATTATTATTATTAATGCATCTCGAGTAACGGACTGTTTTACGTATCATAACAACTGCTGGCTTCACTCTCATTTTATGATTCTCTTTATGAGTTTATATTCAAAAGCGTAATGATATGTATTAACACTCATATTCCAGTGGCGATTCAGTACAATTGCGAAGATCAAGCATAAGTCCGTTGCCAAAATATAGAGAAATATAGAGAAATAGGGATTCGAAACGGGGACTTCTTCACACAATACAGGAACACTTCTCACCAACACAGTACAGATATTCGGAACTGCCATTATTAAATAACACAGTTTTCTAACATGTCCGACACTTAGAGCAGTGGCACTCTATTCATGACATAGTCTCCAGTAGTACCGATTTTGGGAGAATTTGGTCATTACCCCGAAGTCAGACGGAGTATATACAGATAATAAATGCAGTAAAAGTATTAGTTTCATTAACGATGTAAATTTTGTTCGTTATATTCTTAGACCTAGTCAATATTAAACTAATACATCTAAAGATTATGTAAATTTCCTATGAAGTATCAGTTCCCTTTTTTTATTTTAATTTGCATGGCATGACTCATTATGAAGTTTGTCCCATATTTGGCCCGAAATCTGAACTGTTAATAACAAAGCCCCATTACTGTATACTGACTTCACATCAGCGTTTATCGACTGCAATAACGGTACAATTCCTATAGAAAACACACAAAAGCAACAGAAACATTATTCTTTCTCTTAAATAAAACCTCAGCGGTTTGCTGTAAAAAATTACAGCAATTTTCGGTGTTTACAAATACATTTTGTGACACTTTTTTGAAATTTATTTAGGCCTACGGGATATCTGGCTCAAGTAAAACGTAGTATAATGAGAAGGTAATTTAGTCGATCCATGCTTTGACTGTATCCAAGCTGCAGGGTGCATATGATACACACGGAAATGAAGTCAAAGTGATGTTTAAATTGAGGGTAAATAAAGCAGTTTTAAAGTTCTGCTTCGTACAGTTTTAAAATGCAAAACACATTCAACAACCTCTGCTGTAATCTGAACGATGTAACTGAATGTATAGTATGGTCGTTTATTTTTAACGGTCTAATGGTGTACACAATAATGCTCCTGTAAACTACTGTACAGTCAGAGTAACAAAACTGAACAACTGTTATTACGTTTCACAGTTCAATTACATAAATAAATGTTTAATGGTCATAAATGGTGTTATACAACTATCACAACAACTATATGTCGAGGGTCATGATAAAATGTACAGGTTGGTTAAAGATGACAGACATAAGCCAAGTATATTGAATGGAACCGTGGTTAAGTGCACACATCTGTCACACAGCTATAACAAGCCCAAGTATTGGAAGGGAACTTAAGTGCCACTCTGTCCACACTATACCACTTGGAAGAACCCAGGCTAAGTAGTAAGTAGTAGTAGTAGTAGTAGTAGTAGTAGTAGTAGTAGTAGTGTAGTAGTACTGTGTCCAATTTATTCCGTCAGGCCGAAGATGATTGCCTTGTTTTAGGCTAATGAATGAAATACGGAGTGCGTAAATAACTGCACTATAGCGATATTACATAGAATTTTCGGGTTATCTGTATTGCCTTCTGCATTGGCTCGTCCGAGGTATCAAAATTAAACACAACTAGGCCATACATGGAGCATCCTTCTTGAGAAGCTAATATGTCCTCAGCCTGACATGGGCCCACCATCTGTCCCTATTCTGAGCCGAATTTATCCACCTCACATCCTCCTACTCTATGTGCTTAAGAATGACTTTAATATTACCCTACCATCTGCTGCTAGATTTTCCAAGTGATCTATTTCCATTAGGTCTTCCAACTAAAACCCCTTATACAATTCTCTTCTCTCTCGTGCGTGCCACATGCCCCGTCCATCTCATTATCTTGAATGTATCACTTAAAGATATATGGTAACTACAAATCGTGAATGCGCATGCCTCAATTGAAGATATAAGTGATGATGTAAAAATAAATAAATGTACGTAGAATGAAATGTGGCGAGAATCTACAAATGCAACAGAGTGGTTTATCGAAAACAAACTCTATTTATCAAACTTCCACAGCCTTACCTGCTTTTCGAATAGAATTAAACCATTTTCGAAACAAATTCCCATACGCGAGTCATACAAACATAATAATGGCGCAAACATAAGCAAAGAGAATGAGTCTATGTACAGAGTGACCTTGGTATCCTCCCTGTTCGCAGGAACTGAAAGAGGTAAGTGCTGCTATCAGCCACAGTGGGTTATGTAACGACGAATGGTTAGGGCGACAGTAAATATGAACTTACGAAGATGCGAAATAAAGCGAGCGTGGTCTAATTTAAGGCAAATTCACAACATTTTAAGAGTCAGGGAAAACAAATTTAGTCAGGCTACGCGGTCGGGGATCCGAGATTTCTAGACAGGGACCTCCAAAATATGAAATGCAGTGGCACATATTCGAATTAGCTTGTAATTTAATCAATGCGAGGGAGGACCATGACGAAAACTCATCGCGATTCAAACCAAGTTCCTCTGAACGAGAATCTGTTGATATTGCAACAAGCAACTGAAACGATTCAGTTCTGAGAGACTTAAGGTTATAGCAGCGCTGTTGCTGAAGACTAAATTCTTCTGAGATGTTACGCCATGTCGACTGCCAAACAGTTACCGGTACTTCGAAGAATTGTAGTACCTTCAACTTCAGGGTGAAAACGTTCAAGAACAGTCTCCAGGAATGCTAGACCTTGAAGTTGAAGGCATTAAAACGCTCCGAAACATCAGTCACTACTTTCCATTCGGCATAGCATAACATCCCAGAAGACTTGAATCACAGGATTAAGTTTTGCACCTGGTGGTTTTTCTGAGTACTTCCTACTGCTGGGACGACCTGTGCTGTTTGAAAACATGGACAGCTTGAGAGATTTTGCGTTCTCGTTGTGGTTAACAATGAAGCTGTGTTCCGGGTTTTAGCAGCGTGTAACCTGATAGCTATTTGCCAACGTTTCACTGGACCCTACTGCCTCCATTTCACCGTATACCCCTGAAGATGGAAGCAGTATGTTACTCCAACGTAGGCAAATAACGACCAGACTACGTGGTGTCAAATTCCAGAATACAGTAACGTTAAACATTGCATGTTGTAATGTGCGTGTCTGGCATGCGAATGGACCGGGTGTACACGAGTTTACCAATTGAAAGTGGCACAGTGTCACCAGACAACTAGTTTCCAGCAAGTTTAAACGAGCATAAATCCTCATAATTGTAAGGAATGTAGACACTTTGAACAAAAACAATTATCAAACATACCGACCGACATATATTGAGCTAATTTTTATGCGAACTTTATAAGTTTTCTTTCAAATTTAACTCTTACGAAAAGAAACACAGGCATGATCTCGCGCTATGAAGATCAATACATTGAGTAAACGCAATAAGGGAGAATTTGTTGCTCGCCTTGGAAAGACGAAGATTTGTGAGAAAAATGTCTGTGATCGCCAAAGTGGAGCGGCACATACCACTTTAATCGTTGCCGTGTTAATGCGGGAAGGGTAAGAAATAACACAACCGGAAATAAGATGTAGTGTTATATTCGAGCGTATAATGAGCAAAAGTACAAGGGAAGTGCACCAGCACTGTTCACAGCGATTTGTGTTTAATTTTTAAACGTTATATATACATAAAAATGTATTGAAATGAAAACCGCAATAATGAAGAAAATACATTTTTAACTTTGAAATTGGTTTGTATAAAATGAAAAAGAAACAATTCCAAGTTATACCTTTTCCATGATATACTCAAGTAGGCCAACACCATAATGTTGATATTGTCAGAACTCATATTACTCACTAAAGAAAACAAATAAATCGTATAGAATGTGCAGTGTGGGGTTTTGTTTACACCGTCACATTCCAGCGTCTAAGTTGGACCCAACACTTCAAATCTCATGTTCTTCCGAAATGTTGGTAAGAAACAGTGCTAAAACTCAAAAGTCACAATCCAAAGGAGGCCCGCTCGACCGCAGCTCGCGTGCAATGTCGGCCGCCGAGACTTTGAATGAGAAAACAGCTTTTAACCCTTTCCCCTGGCAAAGTCGAGATAGAACGCCGAAGCAATTTTTAACACTTATAAGCTCTTTATTAACGAAGACATACATTACGTTAGTAATTAATTTTGTAAAAATGTGCTGAAAATAGCAACACCCTAGCGTGTGTAGTGAATTGCATTTTTTATAATTTGTCCCTATCATTATCAGTTTCCTATATTTTTACTGCACATGACGTACTGAAAAACACACACGTAAAATGACACATTATTAGACGCATACTTATTCATTCTTCACTCTGTGTATTAAACCACACAAGAGGTTCAGCAGGTATGATCTAAACAAACCATGCTTTGAAAACGTGAAAAAATAAAAACCAAATTCGTTATTCGTACACGTCGTAGTTAAGATAAACATTCTGCCTGTAAATTAAATCTCTCTGCGTTGAAATGCCTTATATATCGACAACTAAATTCCATTCATAGCCTTCTACTTAATGATTACAATCATTTGAAATACAGAACTGCACCACTAATTAAATTGTTCAAGACTTATCTCCCTCGGGGAAATGCGATAATAACGCATGTTGGTAGGTTAAACGTAACAGCTCACTGCCACATATATGAGTTCCCTACGTCGACAGCAAAGGCCTTTATTTAAGGGCCATTATGTGTACAGTCTTAGTAGAGAGCCTGTAAACACTGCGAAGGTTTAAAACTCAACTCTGATGGACACGTTATGCCCCATAGAAAGTTTCTTATAGCTTACAGTTTTACAGGGGTATGGATTGCATTCATCTCCTTGATTTCAGACCTTAGCCGCGATGTTGATGAGATATGCGCTCTTCTGGGATATTACGCAGCGTCGTGTGGTAATTGTTTACTGACGTTTCGGTACAACGTATCGGCCCCATCTTCACGGGTCAAGAGTCAAGACCCGTGAAGATGGGACTGGAACGTTCTCCCGAAACGACCGGTAAACAATTACCACACGACGCTGCGTAATATCCCAGAAGAGCGCAGATCTGCATTCGTCTCATTTAGGGTGTGGTCCAAGAACACTGGAATCAACTATCGGATTCCGTAAATGTCAGGCAATTTCTTGACCAGCTAAGCGATTATCACCGTATTAAGGACTCTGCTCCATGGAGTGGTTGTACCCGTTGAAATTTGAACGGTAAAATTTAACAGTCTCATATCTGTCTATGATTTCCGTAGATAAACCATCCCCTGACCTACTGTATAGGTGTATATTATAGCCCTTGAGGCATACTTCCAAGTCTCATTTTCACTGAATATGCATGCAGTGAACTGAAATACAGCTGGATGGAATAAGCAGTGCTTCCACACACAAACATTTCATCGGTAACACTCGGGGCGGCAGTACCACACGACACAACTCTCGACCGCTGTGTATGGGTACACTGTTTCTGAGAATATTGACACTTGGGGTACCTATCAGTAAATGTAGGATTTGCTAAATGGGGACAGACTAACGAATTTCGGTCCTACGGCCTTTATACACTTCTGTGGGGATTGAATTGCGTGATTTTATAATTGCACCCGGGGCCTTTAAAAGAAGAAACCCCGAAGATTTCCCCTTTATGAGTAATTTTTCTTTTTCACCCTTTCAGTCCTTCGTTTTGCATTTCAGCCTATTTTAACAAGATTTGAAGCATCTGTTACAGCCAGCCAATACACTTCTTGTGAAGCCTGAAAACTTTAAGATTCAGTATTTAATCATATATATATATATAATATATATATATATACGAAACGTATTTGCTGATGAAGATATCTTATTATGTCATAAGTACTACCTACTCATAAACATTTCATTGCTGTCGAATAGTACTGCAGTCTGAAGGAGATACGCTTTTCAAAACAATCAATAAATGGTCAGCATTAAGAGCAGCTTACATGTCCACATATCGACATATGAATAAAACATAGAAACCTTTGACACGGATGAAATACAGAGTTGTTTTGTACTGTTAACACACACATGGAAATTGTTGTTTCAGTTCCCTCGATCACCAATACTGTGAATTATAAGTTACATCAGTGCTGTGCTCTCGTATCACGACCGTCATCCATACGTATCTGTCATCAAGGCATGACTACCATTACGTACGTACATACCCAGAAGCAGCTTACCTCACATGAAACACACTTTTTCTTTTGTGTTATATGCTCGACGCTAAACTGTTTCTTCAGCCTCATTCTGTGCCTTACAAAGAACAGATTTTTTTAGTTGAATCACATGCTCGATACTCAAACTTTTTCTTCGACATTAGGGCACACCTCACAGAATGCACAGCAACAATGAGGCCATGGCAACGAAGTGTGACCCACCACACCAAGGGTGTTACTCCCATCATTCCATGGGATATAAACTCGGTACCCCACCCTGTCCCGTGGACCGATTTTGATTATATTTTGCACGGCTCATTTCATAAACACCTTAAAAGTGATATCAAAATTTTTAACTCCAATCTCTGTCGTCTGATCAGTTATGGATGCCAGAGAGAGACACAGACAGAGAGACAGAGACAGATAGAGAGAGACGTTCTTGATTATACAGATTTATAATATAAAACTCGCGGAAATTTTAAGGGGAAATTTATCACAACTACCTAACCTCAATAACTTGCAAAGTTCTGGAAAGACAGCTACTTTTATTGGCCACTAAGACACTAAACTGTACAGAATAACACCATTCTCTATGCGGTACTACGTACACAATGGTCATTGTAATAATGACTCTAGTATACCTTCCATTGCTCACAACTTCCCCTTACATTTGTAACTGCTTGCTAACTCACACATCGAACAAAGCGTAACAACAAAGTAATGATAGAAGAAGCCTTAGCATTTTATACATGATCACACAACTTTATAAGAAGGGCATGGCGCCATTAATACACCTCTATTGCTCAGCTTTTCTTCAAACTACTAGTACTACTACTAATAATAATAAAAATAATAATAAATCTTCCTCCTCTTCATCGTCATATTAGTCTACTGCTCCGCCTCCGTCTGTTTATCCTCCTGCGAATATGTACAGTATTAAGAAAACACATGATCGGAGTATACGAAATAAAAACGAGGTGCTGTGCGTCGTATGTAGGCATTACGTGCTGCAAAAAGCAAAAAGGGAACAGAAGTACAAGTACTATAGACCCATGACTCAATTCGTTTTAAACTCTATGCCTAGATACAGCTTATTTATTGGATGTCAGGATATACAGCATTACAGTGTAATGTAAGATAAAATGCCTCCAAGTGTGTTAACGGCGTTGTCAACTGCTAAGATTATAAAGCATCGGTGATAGATCAATGAATGAGTATGGAGCATTGATGGAATGATACTCACAATAGAAAGCCCAAATACTCGGAGATAAACCTGTCCCAGGGCCACTTTGTCCACCACAATCCCAAATGAACTGCCCTTGGAATGAACCTGTTCCTCCATCACTAGAGGCCGAAGAATATCCGCCTGAGCCATGGCACAAGCCATATAAAATAATGAAACTTCTGGAATCAAAAAGTGGTAATATGCAGCCAGGAAGGGACAGCGTAGTAAGGAGATCGTCCGAAGTCATAATATTCACGTGACGACGTTATAAAATTACAACAAAATGCGCACAACAGTTCGAAGTTGGCTTGAAACCAACAGAAACGTCAATTCACATGCGAAGTAACGCTGTGCACGTACAAACTTAGCATTATTTACAAACTAGTGGTCAATATTTTGACCGGGAACTCGAAGAGCATAAAGATGCCCACAAGCATGCCAACACCAGGAAATTGCTGGCATGATCATGAGACATCCCATCCAATTCGGAGACATATCATCAGAATAACTGTATATGTGTGGCATTTACAGAGTTCCACTCAAACTCCCTACATAGAACCTCCAGCGTGATAATTTGAATGCATTTTACAGTCGGAAAATTAATCGGCAATAGACTAAACACGTGCTATTATCCAGCACTCACAATTTCACGTATTACTATATTCCCCGTTTTATTTTCCAAGAGTCTCTCAACTAGATCACGGAAGAGCATCAATTTTACCGGGAGCTGACAAAGAACATCCTGTACACAATAAATTCGAAATATATTTTGAAATACATTTAAGTAGATTTCCTTTCTCTCGGTTAAAGGGTAACCCCAATGTTTCCACTGCCTGTACCACTACTGAGATGAAATCAAACAAGACGGATGATCAGTCACATTCTGACGTGCAGCCCGGCAGACACAGTCATTTTTTTATGGCGCAACAGCCCCTAGTGGGCCAGGGCCTCCTCGTTATCGAGGCTTCACGATCACATTCAGACACAACACACTCGGTAGGACTCCTCTGGACGAGTGATCAGCCCGACCTAGACAGACCCCTACATGACAACACACAACAATCACAAGAGAGAAACATCCAAGTCCCCGGCGGGATTCCAACCCGAAGTGCCAGTAAGCGAGCGGCTGTAAACCCACGTCTTAGACCGTGCGGCCAATGGGATCGGCAGAGAGCCATAATACTGCGCTATTAAAAGTGTATTACCCTGAAACTTATCACGGACAGTAAATATATAAAAATGTCTCGCAACAGATCGCAGTAATTGACCACGAATTGCCAATGTGTTTAACGTCATTTCACCAATTACATTTCACCTTAGTAACTTAAAAATAGCCCATTCTCACAGAACCAACAATGAGATTTGGTCACGCATAAAAATGAGGGTAAAAAGGAATTGTGACTGACGTTCACTGACCAATCAAAACTGATTTTCGATGTAATCTACGGAGGGTCTGGTTCTCCGTATAAATATTTTCCGCTATTCCCACATTACCACAGACAATACAAATAATTTTATTACGCCTAAGGTCACATTTCCCAAGCACTGCCCCACACATCACCATAATTTCTATTGGTTCTTGTCTCGCGCCCTCCTAATGACAACTTATTCCATTAGTCTCCTCCCTCCCCAAGTTCCGTGAACGTACCCACATTTGAACATCTTTTAATTACTCATCATTTCACACTGCAGTTAGAAACTAATTGCCTCAGGAGCGCTACAAATGAACCCTTCTGGACGCCACCAACTTCTGCCAACTTCCACAAGAATCCTCAGACCGTGGCGAAGCCTCGGAATCACATAATGTTTACATTGCATCGAGCTGCGGGTTCCCAACTTTGCTGAACCTCGACTCGCTTTGTGTCGTCCCATCCCTCGGTCAACAGACACCAAAATATCATTCGCTGCTCTTTGCTGCAAAAGACACTGTTAAAAACTTGCTCTTGCTTCAACGCGAACAAGGAAGTTTTCAAATGACGCAATCGAATGTTATAACTGGTGCCACACACTTCTGCCACGTCGCAGAACACCAAAACTGACCAATCTCTTCTAATCAAACTCCACCCCCTCTTCCATGACCATAGCTGCGATATAATAGACTCTGAGGGTGCTGTTAACTTTACTTAGCTATGGAAATGGCTGGGTAAGTTCTTCACATGCCATGCAGACGTGGCAGTATTGCTCTGAAGGACCGCCACTGTGCTATTCATGGACCACAGCACAGAGCTGACAACTCTGAGGAACATGGGTTCAGCACATAAAATATTTAAACGATGTTGGCAGTACAGAGACTTAGAGACAGAATGACTATGTTGTAGACGTGGTGAACATGTCCCTCCATACTTGCAGACAGAAAGCTCCCTACTCGAATACAGACTCGAATAAAAAAAAAAGTGTTTACAGTTCTCAGTGACATTTGCACGTATGAGTATTGTGCGTGGTATATTCTATGTTTCGGCGATCGGTAGTTGCTTCTCACGTTCCTACTCTTTGCCCTTCGTTCGACTTTCTCTCATGCAATACGTTGCAAATTTATCTGACTCCGGCTATAATTGACCAGAGCTATGGAAACAGAAGCTAGCACATTTTCGCGTAAAAATGGAAATTTATACTAGAGACCATAAAACATATGGCTAAACAGTCTTCGGCTGAGACTTGCATAAAATAACGCAACCGATAATAGAAATACGGACACTACCAACCGGTTGACGTGAAATGGTAAGCGGTGTGAAAATATGGCTGACAGACAGAAAAATAAGGATGGAAAGATGTGTTAGACAACTGGAATGCACTGTTTTCAAGCTGTGGTCTTTGTAACTTCACAAGCCCCACTGGTGATGCTCATTGTAGACAAAACTCATTGAGACCCAGGTGAGGCACATAACAGATGGGAATAAAGCCGGAACAAGTCGAAAGATCTAAGCCGTGACAGAAAGAAGACGAAGAAGAAGAAGGAAAGCTTATGGCTGGTAAATTATAATTCCCTTCTTCACAGTACTGATCATGTAAACCTAAAGATTTTAAGTATGTACAGGAAGCCTGTCTCTAAATACAGACCTACAGCATTTTCAAGTTATGACGCTGCGATCGTGCATGCAAAAAAAATCCAGCTGTATAGCGTTCAGCAAATCTCTCTGTACCGCTGTACATTTATTCAGATTCACTGCACTGAAAATCCTTTCAAATAAAACCTACCTGCATATTTAATTACCTCCACAATTCACACCCTCCTCGATGTCTTTAAGTAACTCTTTGAAATTCGAATTGGGCTTCATGTGGAGGAGGAATAACACCTGCTCGATAAGAACTTAAGTTAGAACGTTCTCTACAAATTTAAGCACGTCAAAACCAGCAGCACATCTATGCAACCAGACATTCTGCAATAACCTGTCAGTGCTTCTAGTTGAGAGGGCCTGTGCTCTCTGTGAGGTAGGGAATTAATTTTTGTTTTTTTAAAGTTGTACATACCGTGCATGTTTGAGATATTATATAATGTAAACCAACAAATATTGCACTATCATATATGAATTGTCAAACCCTACATATGTTTCGGCTCTGCCTGAGCTCAGGCAGAGCCGAAACATATGTAGGGTTTGACAATTCATATATGATAGTGCAATATTTGTTGGTTTACATTATATAATTTTTGTTTAAAACTTAGATGAGTCAGTCTTGAAACGGTTAAGATGTAAATGTGTAAAGCCAAAATTCATAGACTTGGACAGGTGACGAAATATGAAGATAATTGGGGCGGACATAAAATGACTCATAAGCGGTTGTTTATGCACACTGAATAAATGACGAGCAAAACGTGACAGTCACGAAGTACGTAACATATAGACTAAAGCACTTCCGAGTTGTAAGAATATTCTTAAGCAAAACATGTATGTATGTATGTATGTATGTATGTATGTACATACTTAGGTCCAACCTCACAAAACTACACTTCGTCTCCACTACAAAGGGCGGTCGTTTAGAGAAATTATCCCTATTTCCTCTCCGAATCACAGGAAACTCATAAACTGCTTGTGGGCAAAATGCCGACATTTTTAATCTCACAGCAGGCTGTACATATATAATTAGCGCTGTGCTTTCAAGGTTTCAAAGTTTCTCAAGTTTTGACAATCCGACACAAGTAAGACTTCAATCCTCAGAATCCAGGAATGAATCACTCTTTACTAGTGTACTTGCCCATGTAAGACAATATTTTTTTGAGGTAGATAGAATATTTTTAAACGTAGCTTCAGTGTCAAAGGGCCATAACACAAAACTTACGTTCAGAACTAAAAATGCAGAAGATCCGACCATAATAATAATAATAGTCAATGACGGCAGCTTTAAATTTGCTTTATATTTGCGAGGCCTGATTCGACGTCATCCAAATCAGCGAAACAAAACTGCAGCTAACTGTCGAGTCCCCACGACCAGCACGTCACCATGGAAGCCACACAATCAGAACAGCACTCCGGTTCCGTTTACGTGTATTTTTCTTGATTCCCTTTGAACTGATCTGCACTCATTATTGTACACTGAAAATGATGAAGGTAATTTTCCTCAATCACAATTATTTTAGACGAATGCAAAAAGATTATGATTTTCAGTGACGTTACTCAATTTTAAACGAAAACCTCGAGAGTTTCGAAATGTAGTGCAGGACAATGACAGAGATCAGTTGGACCGATGGTGCGAAAAATGAAGTATTACGTGGAGTCAAGGAAGAACAGAACACCCTACACAAAAAAACACGCAGGAAGGCTAACTGGATTGGTTACATTTTGCGTAGGAACTGCCTTCCAAAACACGTAACTAAAGGAAAGATAGAAGGGACGAGAAGACAAGGAAGAAGACGTAAGCAGCTACTGGATGACCTTAAGGAAACGAGAAAAAAAAACTGGAATTTGAAACAGGAAGCACTAGATCGAACTGTCTGGAGAAGTATCTTTGGAAGAGGTTACGGACCTGTCGCAAGACAGACAACGCATTGATAGTCAAATTTGTTTTATATCTTTTTTTAAAAAAAACCATAAGTTTCCCATGGTTACAACTTCACACTTCCCGTTTACAAAGTGTCGTTCATGCGGTCAACACTACATAGGATTATTATCACTCAGAAACTCATATCTGTAGAACCCAAAGTCACGCTGTATTGTAATATAATTGTGGTACTAATTCCTCGGAAGAATTCTGCATTATGTGCCACGACCGCTTCGTTCCGCAGAGCATACAAAGTTTTTGAAATCTTCAATGAAAGACGATAATTTTGCATCCACTATCAAAGATTTCGTGACGGCAATGTTTAAATCACTGAAAGGTATGACAACGGAGTGCGTGCATTGATACGTCTATTATCCCGAGGGTTATAATCCGCTTATATTGCAGACGGATGACATGTGTCGTCATTCGGACAAGCTGACGACAACCAACCTAAGACAACAGCTACGTCCATACCGCTCTGACATTTCAGGAGCTCGACTGATGACATCTACATTCAGTAAATACTGTTGGCATTACGTAATAAAACCATGTTTGGAAGCAAAGTGCTGCTACTATGCCGGAGGTCGGAAGATAACTTGGGTTTCTGACATAATTATTTCCTTACAAAAACAATATCAACCAGAATTTAATGCAGATATTTAAATGATGACTCTCTTGTAACACAAAGAGCGAGGAATACGTAATTATAGACGAAGGCGAATGCCGGGGGTTTCGGCAATTCTCTTGCTGAAAAATGACTAATCTACGGGTATGTCTTTACTTGTAGGCCGAAGACGACATCTATAGCTATTAAAAGATTTTGGAATACATTTATTGCTCATTCAAATTTTACCTTCATCTCTAATATAGTTATTAGTTTGAATCATCAAGCTGGGCTTCGTCTTACACGCACATAAAGCCTCTATAAAGTTCTAATATTCACCCATTCGTAAGTTACTGTATTAAACTACACAGCCGAATTAGTGAGTTCATGTTGCCTTTTAACAGGTTGAAACACAGTTCTTCCTGAAGTTTGCTGTCTTCTGGGATGTGACGCAGAGTAGTCTGGTAGCTCGCCACACTGTTGCGAGCTACCAGACTACACTGTGTCATATCACAGAAGACATAGGTCTTCATAATCATCACTGTGAGAACACCAAATCTTACCACAGTTCTTCCGTTCTGCCTCAGTTACTTTCCCGAAAAGTGAAATGCAAATATCTGTTGCATCGAATACAGGGTAATGTGAGAATGGCTTCCTTCGGTTTACGCTGGTACGTGGTACATCTTTTACAGTTTATGGATGAGATTCCGATAGCACCAGTAACCACATATCTGTAAAATTCAGAAACTAAAAATAATCGTTCAAAAATTTCCAGTAAAGGAAAATGATTCATTCCTATCTCATTTCCTTTTGGAGTTGTTTTATAAAATTCTTATACTAGAATATGGCTTCGAATTGACGTTGCTTAGGCGCATTTATCCCATTTTACGACTGCATCGAATGCCACCACTGGAATATAACTGTTATTTACCGTACATATTCGTCTAAACTCCTAAACAGAATAGTAACCTTGGCAAATTACAGCCAGGTATCAGCAAAGAGACTGCAAGCAGTGGCATTTTTCCAAACAGTACTTTGATATACAGTGGTCGGGTTGCAAATAGTACATCGGTATTGGCACAGAAATTACAAATAGTGGCCCCGGACACTATTTGAACATTTACGATACACTAACATGATTTCGGTTCCGCTTACATATTTGAATAATTCGTTCTAACTGATACATCGATGGACACAGCCAGCCATATAAAAGGAGGCGGATTAATTCGTTTAAAGTAAACAAATTAAATTGATTTAACATAGCAACGTTTTTCTACGCCTCAAACTAAGCTGTATTTGAGTGAACTAAATGAGTTACATAATCAGACCTTTATATCCAAAGCTGCAAATTAAATTAAAGTTTGGCAACAGCAAAACATGAATTCAGCTTACGTCTTTGTTAAATCTGCTGTTTTCATTAAAGATGAAAATCAGCAAAATGTTTACCTGAAATATCTTCCAACTGCGTTACATGTCCTACAGATGGTTTCGCTGTTAATTTCAGATTCGTGCTTTAATTGTTACTGTAAAGTTACATACTAATTACCTCAGCAGTGTATGCTACATTTCGTGACGTGTCGATTTCAATGCGTGGCTTTCCTTGCGTGAAAGAGTCTTGTTAAGACAGGCTGTCGTTAAGGTGGGACGTCAACTTTTCCGTTCCTTTCAAACTTCGCCTCCTGATTTCAGCTACTTCATGCAGCTGCTTTAAAGTAGCTTCACTGCAGACGGAGTGCCGGCAAATATGACGCACTTTTCCTTATACTGCCTTTATGAGTTGCAATCTGCGCCTATATGGAATTTTGGCACTTCCAAATATAACACATTCTGTGTAAAGAAACATTCAAATATTTGCTCAACATGCCTTGAAATTTCACTTGTAACTTACATAATTTTGAATTTAAGCCTAAGATTATATGCTTATACTAGCGAAAATTATCGTTCTTTGTCCAGAATCCTTTCTTAAACTGCACAGAAACAATGGAATTGTTGGCATTGTGCACAAAATTGAAAAATTACTATCACATACGAAAGCGGACTTCAGACGATGCGAGCAAATAAACCGTTTACAAAGTGGGCGCATACTAATTGGGCAAATGGCTTCCTACTCGGTATAGGTGACGTTTCTTGGAAGTTTCCGTCACGTTGCGGTATCCTGTTTCTTTGGTGTGTGCTCGCAATTACGAATAGGCCTTTAAATTAGCCTAGTAAGAACTCTGTTATTCTGGTCGGATTGAAAATGATAAAACTGTTTATTTCCTACAAAAGTATTCAATAGCATCTCTATGTAAAATATGTGTAGACTTTCAAAAAAGTACTTTCCTGTGTCATCATATTCAGTCTCTGCATAAGAATGTTACAAAACTTCTCGTCTATTATTCTTGATAATGGCGCCCCAATGTACTAACATCTGTCAATACAATTTTTTTGATAATTCGTCCCCGTTATGTTCTTAGATAATTAACAAGACAGAATAAATCCAGTCAAAAGACAACAATATTTTATACGTTATTATCTAAAAAATATATGCATAGCATAGGTGGAGAGCCTTGGGAATAAAAATGGTAAACATTTATCGTTTTTATTCCCAAGATTATCCACCTCTGCTATGTATATGCACTGAGATCACAATCCCAACACAACTGTGTGGAAAGGTAAAGTTGTCCCTAGAACAGGCCATGAAGGCCCAGAGGGGGAGTAGAGGTATAGCTCCACTCTTTCCTTAACCTCGGCGCTAGATGGGGGTGGGTGGTCAACGCCACGCCCCGGCCGCTTTACATCCGGGAAAGAAACCCGGTACCCATTGTATTGGAGGCTGGGTGGGCCCCAGGGCCGGTCTGGATGAGTGCGGAAAATCTCGCCCCCACCGGGGTTCGATCCCCGGACCGTCCAGCCCGTAGCGAGTCGCTATACCAACTACGCTATCCCGGCCCACCACAACTGGGTGTACATTTGTCTTTTCTTTCCTATGAAAATGTTTGGTCGAAACATGTAGCTGATCTGTCAACTAAATATATTGTGTTCTGACTGGATTTAGGGGGCACGCGGTGGCGCATTTGGTTGAGGCACTGCGCTATAAGCCGGAAGGTCGCGGGTTCGATTCCCGATGGTGTAATTGGAATTTTTCATTGACGTAATCCTTTCGGTCGCACTATGGCCCTGGGGTTGACTCAGCCTCTAACATAAATGAATACCAGGAATATTTCCTGGGTAAAGGCGGCCGGTGCGTAAGGCTAACAACCTTACCACCTTCATGTGCCCATTGTCTAGAAATCTGGGAGCCTCAACCTCCTGGAACCTTCAGGGCCTGTCCAGGCCTGTAACAGGATAGCTTTTTCACCTTCTTTTCTGACTGGATTTAAACACCAAATATATCATTTCATGCAGCAGACTTGTATGAGCTCCTAGTAATAACCAGAGAGAGGACCGAAATAAAATTAAAGATGGATACAGTGTACACGTAACTGATTTATAGAAAAGGATTGGCAGTAAAATGTGTCATGAAACAGGCTGTTAAGATGGGAAATGAATGTAAGTGAAGCGGTCCAGGAACGGCCGAATGGAGGAGAAGGAATTTTTAATTTGTGTGCCACAAAGACACTGTTTCTACTTGAGGCTTTATGTAGGTCAAATGTCATTGGATGAGATGAACAGAATAAGGAAAGTTGAAACGAAAAGGAGTTGAGAGTCTTTTGTGCAAAGGAAGGCAGGCTTAGTATTCTGACATTCGCTTGCAACTACCAAAGAATGTAATCAAAATATCCAAATCTCGGTATACACAGTAAAACAGTGTAAATAACTAATACACGTACAATGTAAGAAAAGTTGCCGCTGAGCTACACTTTTCATAAGTATGGTTTCCGTGGTGATATATTTTATTACTACGATCACTATAGTTCGGTTAGCAGATTCTCACTGGTATCTTAAATCACTTCAAGATATCAATAATCAGTCCTCTTCCGAAAATATCAACACCTTTTCCCGTACACAAATAGCCTTACTGTTTGCACTATATTCGTAATCTTGCATTAAACTCCCAAGTACAAATAATACAATAACGTTCAACAATTTTTGACACGGTATTAAATTCTTCGTATCTCCTAACACGTTTGAAACATCGTGTTAAATGCATAATTCAAATTTATGAGTGCTTTACATTTTCAAACAATGTAATCCTCTACCAGCTTTCTTAGTATGACCTCTTTCTACCTAATCATTGTAGGTGTAGAGGGTTATTGGTGCACTTCATCACACTCACACACACACACACTCAGTAGGATTCCTCTGGACGAGGGATCGGCCCGTCGGAGAAACCTCTATCTGACAACACACAACATTCACAAGACACAGATATCCATGCCTCCGGCGGGATTCGAACCTGCAATCTCAGCAAGCGAGAGGCCGCAGACCCATGCCTTACACCGCGCGGCCACCGGCATCGGCCAATGTACTACCAAAGTCCACGACACCTCTCACCAGTACCACTTCTAATAGCAGTATTCAGTTGCCCACACCACGCAAGAGCTTTACAAAAGGATTCCAAGAAATGCACTCATGATGGAGGTTCACCAAACGAACATCCTTCTTCTTTGCAGTGTCAAAATAAATGACCGTAACATACAGGCATTGCAAGTGGTTTTACTGGAACAGTGTCTGCAGAATGCTGAAAGGGGTTTAAGCTCTTCCATGTAGCAAAATAGAACCTGGACAAACACAAAACGTACCACTTTCAATTTGAAACTAGTTACTGCGTTTGATACTTGATCACTTCTGCTTTCTGGTGGAATTTCTCCTCCGCAAAGAAAAACAAATGGTCCAAGCAAAGCGAAGTTACTGCAGGTACAGAATATTTCAACTGCAGCAAGTCGCTTTTAACCCAGGTACGAGACCAGTGTCCGACTTTTGATTAGGCCTTTGATCTATTACCGACTGTTATAAAAGTCTGCAATCCTTACTCGAATGTATCTTGTATAAATGCTAGTCTACCACTAAAATAAAATTACACAGTGCTGTAACATTGTGCGTTTCTAGAATAGTTCCTAAAACAATTCCAGACAGCTTCGTCATGCCTGTCACTCGATCCAACAGCATGGAGCAACTCGGATCCCACTGGACAGATTTTCGTGAACTGTATATTGCGGATTTTGACCAAAATGTGTGGAACAAATTCAGGTTTGGTTAAAATCGGACAGACGCGATTTCGTGACGAGTAATTAGGGCATTAATACAAGCACATTCACAATATTTTTTATTTACTGTTTTTACTTTATCATAATTACATAATACAGCACCACATATTACATGATATCTGTTGTGGCGTGACGTAACAATCCAGCGATATAGTCTGTGTTGTTACGTCACTTTCCTATGCAATTATCAGTTTTTTCTTCATGCAATTTACATCACGCATAATTACGAAAGATAAAAAGGTGCAATGATGTTTAATATTTCATACCCATGTCTGGGAATATGAAATTTGGAATGAAGGTAGATCCTGAATATGCCTACCAACTGTGCATGAAATATACTCTCTGTAAGTCAGGAATTACAAAATACATCGAAGGGGTAATACAGGGTTATTCAAAATGATTGTCGGGGTTTTAACAACTTGGCTACCTCGTTCTCCAGATGCAACCCCATGTGATTTCTTTGTATGGGGTTACGTCAAGGATCAGGTTTATGTTCCTCCTCTTCCCGCAAGTATCCCGGAACTGAAGTTACGAATCAGAACCGCCATTGAAACCATCACCGCTGACATGCTAGAAAAAGTTTGGAACGAACTCGATTATCGTGTTGATGTTTGTAGAATCACAAAGGGTGCACATATAGAGCACCTGTAAGGTATGTCACAAAAACTTGGAGTGTTGTTCTATTAAATAAAAAAATACATATACTGCTATCTCAAGTGTATTGTGTATGACAAGTTGTTAAAACCCCGACAATCATTTTGAATAAATGACCGGTTAATTTAATACAGCCAAAACCCATGTACACACCGAACAAAAAGTTGTACAAAGAAATACAACAGAACTTCTCAATAGTAATATCATTCTGTAATATGTATATACAAGATTGTGAACAGCAATAACGAGTGTAACCACAGTGGACTAATTGGTATCAACAACAGAGAAGATTCCAGGATGCAAAGGTGCGAACACGCCTCAATGTTACGTTACGCGTACATTTCCTATCTTGTTGCGATAAGCCGTCTTCGTAGCATTCAGGGCAGTGCCTGAATCACAAGCAGTGCGCAAAAGTGGGAGCTGGGCTTCCAGCACGGAAGTTGGATAGTTTACATACTTTAACATATACATGTGCCAACGTATATAGATAGAAGAAAACACATGCAAAAGTGTTTCTAATCGCTTAAAATCCTTAAATGAAATGGTTATACATGGTACACTCCTCAAAAATAACA
Organism: Reticulitermes speratus; assembly: GCA_021186555.1. Classification (NCBI taxonomy): domain Eukaryota; kingdom Metazoa; phylum Arthropoda; class Insecta; order Blattodea; family Rhinotermitidae; genus Reticulitermes; species Reticulitermes speratus. Next base: position 47,535,755 of record JAJKFL010000001.1, read on the forward strand.
GGAGTTGTTACTTCACACATCCATCATCACTTCTGGGGGGGGGGGGGGGGCCATACCAATTGAACACAATCGAGCGGTCATATAAAGGAGGTTTAATTTAGAAACATACAATCAACTTTTAAGGCAAAACAGCTACTTTTAATGGTCACCTAAAGTAAAAGCACAAGGAGGAATACGTCTAAGTTGTAAGGTGATCACAGAAATTGGCACGAAACGTAGTCTTTTTATGCTAACTTGATGCAGGCAGTAGATTCCTTTGGTATTTGGTTCTCTTCTTTAACTAAAACCCTCGCGACTTTTTACTGAAATTAAACCTGTTTCTACCATATTTTCACCTCAATTTAGAAACCTGGGCAAAGAACTTATGCTTCCATGTTACAGTGCACTGCAGTACTAGTAGTGTCAACTGATCAGATTATACTATTTATTTAAAGTAATAAACATTAATTTATTTCTTATAATTTATTTAACGATCAGTTACGGTGAATAGTGAATTTCAAAGGCTGTGAGCGCAAGCGTCGTGGCATACTTTAAGGCAACATCCAATCATTTAGATGTAGGGACTGAGAAAAACCACGAAAGACCTTTCAGGATAATCCATGTGCCAGCAGGGATTCGAAGTGAACACGTCCTGAATGAATGTCAGAAGCGCAGTTTAAAAGAACTACCTTCGCCACAAGAAAATCGATGAGTTGATAAATCAGGTGAGTTACGAAACAAAAAAATAAAATTCGTGTAGGTGGAATTAAAATATCACATTGTCCCTTGTGCGAAAATAATTTATAAGAATGTTCCGGCAGTTTACATCTATGATATCAGCTATACGGGTCAATGTCTTCGTGGTCGTGGTTTTCCCGCTGATGGTAGTGCTGGTGGAGGTGACGACTCTTCAACTCTGCAAAAGAACCAGCAGCAGTTTCCTTTAGTGATTCAAGTCTTGCTATTCTTGCTTCGTTCTTTTATAACAAGGCTGCTCCTAAGACGTAGATGTTCTTAATTATAAAAAAAAAGTTCAGGGCCATTTAGATGCTTCTCTCTCCATCTTTGCAATCTAAAGCATCATGGTTAAGCTGTCCCTTCCTACTTCAATTACAAGTGTCAGTTTAATGAGGCAATAAGTGAGACTCTGTAATATCAGAGCACCGGCCACCTGTACGAAATTTTGTGAACATAGATCACTTAGCTTCGAGGATAATAACATGCAGCACAAATGAGGCGCCAAGAATATTATGTACCTCACTCGAAAGGATGTAATACATCCATAACCTACCTTAATTGTTATATTGGCTGCAGCCTAATGCCTTTTAGAGCATAATTGTCGCTACACGTAGGAATGTACCCCTGTTTTGACATCAAAATACACTGCACTATGCTAACAGAGTGGATTTAAGGGTTCTGTATGATACAGTAAATAGAGCTTACTGCCCCCTTAATAACATTTACCCTCTTGCACCTAGTAAAAATAATCGATATCCCGGCAGGGATTCGCAAATGACAGTTTACAGATAAGAGCACACAGGTTATCAATACAGCGGGCTGCTCGGTTTGAGGCTTTCGCAAAGGGACCAAGGACGTCAAAGGATAGTGTACGAAAAAAGTAACATTCAGGCGCGTTCGCGTAATCATTGTTGCCGTTGAAAAGCAATAAGTATTAAATATTCTGAGTGTGTGTCTGTAGCCTTAGTTATCCAGCATGCAAAGCGCGTGCGCCGTATTATATTGTCATCTGTAGCCTGTCTGGCTCTACTACATTTTCCCACAGTATCTCATAAATGCCACAATTTTCGGAAGAAAATTTATTAAACATAAAATGCGTGTTTAATTTTCGCTACAAAGTTTGTCCAAACGTTTCTCAGTCTAAGAAGAATTCAGAGAAATATTAACATAAATGTACATAGGTCTTCAGGTAAAGTGCCCGTTATTCTTTGTCAGATTTTAATGAAACTTGAATTTTCTAAACACATTTTCCAAAAATAATCAAACATCAAAATTTCATGAAATCCGTCCAGTGGCAGCTGAGTTTTTCCATGCGGACAGACTGACAGACAGACATGGCGAAGCTAATAATCGCTTTTCGCAAATTTTGCGAAAGCGCCTAAAAAGTAATTTACTCACAGACTAAATACTGAACTGGAAGGCTGCACTGAAAAGGGCAAACGGCATGAATTTTGGGATAAAACAAATTACGTAGATGCAGTAACATAAACATTTCAGAGTTCTTGGCAACATATCTCACGGGCGCTAATATGAATTATTTCACAGGAACACTGCATTGTAATATCAGTAATATTACAAAATAAAAAAGCCAACACAATGCAACAATAAATACACGGCTGACACTGATGTGTCACAAGAGTGTAGCGAGAATGCACTAACAAAACTGCTAATGAGTTAAAAATGGGATACAATGGTTCAAAACCCAGGCAAGCCCCTACTTTGTATACAAGAACAAGGGGTGCCTTAAAATTCGCGTTTAACAAAAAAAAGGACGCGCTTTCGTGAAACAGCACCTCTGTGACTGCGCCTTAAAATAGAATAACCACATAATTCATCAAAACTACTATTCAAAAACACCAACTGGATGCACTTTTTATTTTAAAAAACTGTATAGTTCTTTAAAACATTTTAAAAAACTCGACATATGTTTCGGCTCCTCACTGAGCCATCTTCAGGGGATTTTTATGTCACTAAAACTGCATATATTTACAAACGTCTATTCATTGGTTCACTTTGTAAGCACAATAATGCACAACAAACATGCATTTCATCCTGTCACCCATTTCACCTGCCATAATGAATTTGGCGACGATCCCTGTGACAGAAAGAGGAAGGTGAAACTTCCGTCGACCACCAGTGGGACTCGAACATGGGTTTATTGCAGACTGTGGCAAACAGCTACATTACAAATGGATTATAAAAGAACCTGGCAGTAAGCTGTAGGATACCTCGAAGAAAGCTATGCAGTAATTAAGAGTGTATGGCCCTTAAGCAACCAACATGTGTATAGTAACTAACATTTCAAGATAAAAGTAACAAACAAAATTATACAGGCCCAAAACTGTAACTGTAGATTTTAAAGCATGAACGGAAATCTAATCCAAATGCAAAGAGGGCATAATCGAGAAAGTATTTTAATCATAACTGAAATCTGCTAATAAATTATTTTATTGTTGATAAAATGACAGTAATATATTCCTTCAGACAGAAAAATATTTTTAAATATGTGACAGTCGCCAAGGTAGTCAATCCGTTACCGATTGTAGGCCTACGCTGTAAATGTTAAATTAATAGATGGTGTAGAGAGGATACAGAAGAGCTGATACGTATACGGATAATTTTTTGTAACTAGTAACAAGAAAATTAAAAGTAACGTGGACAAGAAGCAGATACAAATAGTGGAAAACAAACTATCTTCATGATACACCTGCCACGAGAGTAATCCGTGAGATGATTACGTATTAAAAGACTGATCGGCTACTCTGATGACATAGTAGTTTCAACGTACGTACAGTCAAAAACAGGGGGTCTTTAAATGATTATATGAATGACGGGAGCTGTTAAATTCTGGGTATAAGGCAGGGGAGTCCAACCTTTTTGGCATAGGGCCACAACGGTTATTGTGCAATGGTTCGCGGGCCGCAAGTGTAAAAATCACAATGAGTGGCATATCTAACAGCCTAAACTACCGTGTAATTTTCTTTAGTATATATATATATATATATATATATATATATATATATAGCCGATCGCAGTGGCCGCGCGGTCTAAGGCGTGGGTCTGCAGCCGCTCGCTTACTGGGATTGTGGATTCGTATCCCGCCGGGGGCATGGATGTCTGTCTCTTGTGAGTGTTGTGTGTTGTCTGATGAGTCCTACCAAATGTGTCTGTTAAGCCATTGGAAATATATATATATATATATATATATATAATTTGCAAGTGTTGCCGAGGGCCCCATACCACGACATGGTGGTCAGCGGGTTGGTAAACCCGTGACATAGGGCTTAAAAGAAGTGCAAAGATTGGCTTAAAAATATGGAATAAATAAGAAGTAATAAAACGAGAAGAAGACACATGAGGTACACAAGAAAGACAAAAGAAAATGCATCATAGCAAAAACGAAGAAGTGCAACAGCAAAGAGGGAGTTAATAGAATCACAAATTAAGTGCTGTGATATTAATATTTCAACAAATTAAAACGATGTGCACTACACAGGCATACGCTACCACACTAAACAACATGTGGATGAACTAAGGATGTCAATAACATATCCAGACTTTCACAACAGCCAAAATATCCAAAGTACATTATGAAGAAATTTGGACGGGATATGATAAGACAAATTTGAACATGGAAGAAATTACTGACTGCAGAAATTAAAATGTTGATGATATTGAAATGCCTGCACAATAAGAAGATATGAGATTAAAGAAAAGTAGGAAGTTTGTAGAAAGCAAAACAGATTATAACACGTTATAAAGTGAATAATAAAGCAATTGTTTAATTTAGGCTTCCCATAACTTGAACACGAAACTAATTTATGTTTGCTATTCTTCTTCCCAGCAGGAGGGTACAGAAATTACATAATGAAGATCTTCGTAATTTGTACTCTTCACCTATCTGTCAGGATGATTAAATTCAAGATAATATGCACGGGATATGAGACGAGTGTGGGGGAAAGTAATGCATGAACATTTCGCTCGGATATTATCAACATAATAAACATGGGGAATCTGGAATACATTGGAGAAGAATACCACAACTGTTTTTAAAGAACCAGGACGTGAGGGTATGAACTGTCTGCACCTGACTTAAGATAGGGTTCAATGGTGGGCTTTTGTGAGCACGGTTATGAACCTCATGGTTAGATAAAGAAGCCAATTTCTGGACTGGCTGCGTAGGCCCTATTAATTTTTCAATGAGTTCCTTAGGCTTAATTACTTATTTGAGATGAGATTCTCAACACAGTGACTACAGAATCTAATCTCGTCTGGGCTGCGACGTCTCTGAAGAACATGAGCCTCCATATTCAAGGTAGAAAAGTCTAGAGTGGAAAGAGTGGAACAAGGTCACATCCAGGAAGGCAATAGTCTTCACAATTCACTGTTGTTACAAGACCTACAGTCACTTGACACCCAATGCCTAACAACAGACAGGCCGTAGGAAGTTGACTGTTGCGCCACCCTGTACATGCCTTCATGATACTGGGCTAAGGCAAGGATGCCACCTTAAACTTGCCGATTCCAAAGTACTATACAAGGGTGTATTGACAGGATTCTAAAACTAGTTTTGTAATACGGTACACTGCTTTTATCGATGTCCTGAGCACCACACCTCTCACGGGCCATCCCAGTGGATGCACGCATTCTAAGCGATGAAATTTCCGTGCTCGGTGCGACGATAAAAGAAACATATGTACTAAAATAACTACATTCGTTAACTAAACCCGACACAGTCCTGGTTCCAGTTACGAAGGAAGCAGCTGTCCTATCCGCAGAGAACTATTTTTGTCATCACTAGCAGAAAAGAAAATATTGCAAGTCAAAGTAGCCGAGACATTTCCTGGCAATGTTTTGTGCTGGCCGTCCTCTTTACAACCTCGTGCGGCTAGATGCCTCATTTGTAAACATCGAAATCGTAAACACAAGAGCAGCGTTTCCATGGTAATTAGTGCTTCGAGCTACACTACAGGCCTAGCTTTAAATTAGCTGTCATGCGCATCGTATCCTAATTGTCTCGTTACCAAACTGTAAGAGGCTGCGGGTAGGTATTTATCCACATCATTGGTAGAGTAAACAAGTTCACAGAGTTTAGTTTCAATTAACCAACTTAAAGACATATGTAATTGTAGTTACGTTACCAATTACCAAGTTACAAACAAGTTCGTGCGGTAACAACAGAGAAATTAAATTCTATTGTCCGAGTTTGAGAAATTAGCCTGTTAAACTAATTACTAGGGTTTCGTTTCGAATTGGAATTACATGAGGGCTCATAAACATCCGTTTCGATGTCAAGAAAACAAGATAGGCATATACATATATTATTTTGTAAGAAGAAAAGTTGCTCCTGGTTTCGGGCTCACTTCGCTGTTCCAAAGTATTAACTCCACTGCTTCCTCCCAGCTCTCTTTATCTATGTTCTACACTCGCATTAATTCCTTTCACTTCCAACTTTACATATTGGGACACTCATTATTCTAAGGGTATAATTTCTTAAATAAAAGTTACAGACACACCTACCCATGGGATACTTAGCCTATATCTTATACAGGGTGTCCAGTCGAAAGCGGAACCCCCTCACCGAATACACAAAGCTACTCACAGCTGCAATGCTGCATAACAGCCGATACGCTGCCACTCTGCAGCACTCAGTCCCGCGTTAAAAAAAACACAATGGACACAACTTATTTTGAGAAAATTACTGATATAGATTTAATAACATAACACATTAAGAACACCTTTCATTTGTTTATACGTACACAAAAAATTAACATATTTAATATCATGGCAAAGGAGCGTTCGCTTATTTTCTTGAGTCGACAATACAACAGGTGGCTGGCTAAAACACAGGGCCTACGCCCTTATTACTGAATATGCTGTCTTCTGGTATGTGATGTTGTATTGTTTGGTAGAAGCCTACAGTCTTCCTAGAACCCGCTAAATCCCAACTACTACGAAAATGGAGGCAGACGGTAGATGAGATGATTCAGCTTCTTTAATTTTGAAGGCAGCAGGTTCCTCTGAAACGTCGGTAAACTATCAGGTTATACGGTGTTAAGTCACAAAGAAGGCAATCTTCATAGTCACCTTTGTGAGAACTTCAAAATATCACCTTTACTGTCATCAACAAATCCTTTTCTACACTATTAAGTACAATTCTTTAATTAGTCCTAATGACGCAATTTTAATATTAATAGTAATAATAATAATATAGTAGAACCTCGATTATCCGAGATAAAGGGGACGAACCCGATTTCGGATAAACAATATTTCGGATAATTCTGAAATTCGGCTTGAAGTGATAAGGTTCAATAAAAATAACATTTATTCAGAAACACGTCTTATGTCAATAAAAGTTATGGCACAAGAAAGTGTATGATATTTACAGATACAATACAATACTACAATTTTCTACGAAAAAATCTGATATTTTAGTTTGACCCTTTTTTCACAACGTTTTTTAGCTGCAATGTCCCTCCATTGAGCATTTTAGACGAATGTTCTTCGAGTTTCTATTTCGATTTTACCCAATCTGAAACCGTTGATATGCCAACACCGAAATCCGCCGCGACATTTCGCAACATCTCGCCATTTTCAATTCGTTTCACAGCCTCCAATTTCTGTTCAATTGTTATTACAACACGTTTTCGTGTAGCCGACATTGTTTGCAATCACTGTTAAATGAAATGTTAAAACTGCACTGTAAGAAGCACACACACGTCAATTTGCCACTCGTCCGCACACGTCAACTTTTCACAACAAACAGACGGGGAGAGGCTCAGAGGTGTCTTGCGGCAGGCAGTCCTGGGAATCGCAGCGTTTCGGTTAACTCGAGTTTCGGTTAAGCGAAGTTCGGATAACCGAGGTCCTGCTGTAATAATAATCAGAACGTTATTGGCAGAACAGCGAATAAGATGTGCTTGGTCAGAGACCCGTATTCTTTTCAGAACCAGCTAAATTCCTGTGAAGGAAAGTGGATGATGATGATTTACACAACTGTGTTAAGTAAGTTCTGAGAATACGAATTCGGAGACTGTAGCAGTATCAATTTCGTTTTCACTCCTGAGCTATAAGCGATACTGGACCTTAAAATTCAAATACCAGTGGACGATCAAAGTGCCTTCTTGTAACTTGAGGTTACGACATTCACATGACGGAGACCGCTCAGGAGCGTCCAGTTGTATATGCCACGATTACTGGTTAAATTTACTTTAAACTCAGAAACGCTAGACACACATTCTATTGAAAAAGTCGATATAAAGCCATAGGAATATACGCCTACTGATATGGATCCCACTCATATACCGAACTTACACGCCATCAGCACACGTCTCTTTAGCACAGTCACTGACAACAACTCCACATAATATCTAAATTGAACATATAAATTAACGTTACACACACTCAACCTTCTTCTCTACATTTATCTGAAAACTGTGAAAACTATTCATTAAACAATTTCAACATAATTCGTAATTTGTACACATCAGAACTTTAACAGTAAATTACACGCTGTCAGAACATTGCGATCTATACGCTCATTTCCACAGCGCCACAAGTAATTTGTTGTGGACGGTTCATTGGTTATACCTACAATTCTTTTGCAGCTCCATGGGTAGGTCTAATTAACGATGTTGTCTGAATGATAACGCTTCTGTACAGTCACATAAAATGTGCTTACGACAATTATTAATAGTGAATGCGAACAACAATGAAAGAAAACTTTTACTACTAAAATACTTCCAAAACTCCTTGCAGTTACTGTAAAACATACGACAAATATCTATCACTTTTTCTGGCCTTATGATTGTGAGTCAAACGTGGCACCATTCTCCGAGGCCACTGTTCGTTTCTTGCAATTCTGTCTTTAAAAGTTATTCAGAACTGAATGCGACAACAGACTTCTATCAGTACGAATCCTTACTTGAGAGCAGATGGTCCCAGCCGTGTTGGAAACAACAATAAGGGTATAGCAATATTTGCTCTCCATCTCCCGTCAAAGGAGCCTTCAGCACTGGACGAAACAAAGCCATTATGCTTTAGTTTGTAGGAGGTTTAAATAGGTTAATGGTTCTCTCAAAAAAAGAGCAGCATTTCGGACACGCGGTAACATTTCATAAAAAGTCTTTTGAGTACAGAAAAGGCCGTGATCCTTTGGCAAAGATTTAAACATTTCCTGGAATAATTTTACTTAGTTTATAAGGTAGGAGAAGGTATAGTTTACCAAGAATCTCTCTGCGCGTCATTTATAGCTAATCCGACACAAACCCCCAGTAAACATTAGCAAAGTTATAAATAATCTTCAAATAACATCTTTAAGTTGTATGTAACTGCACTTCAGAACTAGACTACAACGCTAATGACCATGCGAATCAAACTTTCAAGTTTTGTTTCATCTGTCTCTATGTTTGTGTTTTGATTTCAAACTACTCACACACAGTACTCATCAGTCAACAGCACGGTACTTGCCAGCAAACGACAATGTTAAAAATTCTAACGTGACCAGACCAGACACATTCACCAGCCTTCTGCGTTGGTTAGACTCTTTCAAGTTGCCTTATTTACGTACAGCAATGTCTATCATGTGCCGATCTCAGTTGCCGCGCGGTCTAAGGCGTGGGTCTGCGGCCGCTCGCTTACTAGGATTGTGGGTTCGAATCCCACCGGGGGCATGGATGTCTGTGTCTTGTAAGTGTTGTGTGTTGTCAGGTAGAGGTCTCTGCGACGAGCTGGTCCCTCGTCCAGAGGAGTCCTACCGAATGTGGTGTGTCAAAACAAAAAGTGTGAACGTGAAGCCTCGAAAAATTAGGCGGCCTAGGCCCCCAAGGGGCTGTCGAGCCAGTGTAAAAAAAAATCTCTATCATGTCCCTTACAGACCTAACACGTAATCCAAGCCGTTTCAAGGGTTACGGATAAAATTAATGTACAATGGATTCTGTCAAGTTCGAAACAATAATCCAACTTTGCAGAAGGCCCACTATTGAAAATCTGTAATAGTTTAACCTAAATTATAGTTTCTGTCAGCACAAAAAGAATTACTAAAAACGCGATAATTCAACATACCTCACACACGCTGTAAAAACGCCATTATAACTGCACAAGTCAAGAATTGTACGTCTATAATGTTTTAAATAACAGTTTGGAAACAACTTCCTGTTTTAAACATATTTCCTTTAAAAGAGTTGGGTGAAACACAGATAACGCCAGTATCCATGCTTCACCCACTATTCTGTTTTGCATAAAACAGAAGACAAGGCTGAAAAGTCTCGTATCAACTGATGGTGAGTAATCGAGTCGTCAGGTATCTTCAACAGTCACGTGTCGTCATTACTGCGCTGTTTGTTCAGAATCCATCATCGACTTTTCAACCCTCTTCTCCCATAACTGAAACTGCAGTCAGCTTTCCAAGTACACTTTCTCAGTTATTTGCCGATCGTACACAAACTCATAACTTTAAAACGTTGGGTAGGCCCTGCTAATATATAGGAGAGCCGGGTATATTACCAGCATAAACATATATCAGAAGACAAAACTTTGACACCGGATCGATACTCCTCGTTAAGTGTAGAATCAACCTACGCTGTGAGGTATAATTCGTTTACTTTTGTGCGCTGGTTTCTGATAGACGATGTGTTAAGCAACGCAAACTGTTAGCGAATCTTCCTATACTGTCTCAAACGTCTCAAACAATAAAGCTGTTCTTGTAAGACTCAGAAGTAAGATTAATCCACCCTAATGTAATTTTAAAGTCTGCACTTGCAACAACTCCAATACGTCGACCGTACGAATAACACAGCTACAAATTCACCATTAAATTCCCGATTTTTGTGTCTAATCGTTTAAAAAAATACAACTTCTGTCACGGTCAAATATACACACAACGTACAGCCAAAGTCGGGCCTAGACTGCCTCATTGTTGAGGTTTTTAGATCATACACAATTAGACACCACACAGTAAGTAGGACTCCCCTGGACGAGTGATCAGACCGTCGCAGAGGCCGCTACATACATAACACAAAACGAACACAACAGACGAACATCCATGCCCTCAGCGGGATTCGAAACCGCGATACCAGCAATCAAGCTGCCCCCGGGATCGGCAAGGTATACTAATTTTTTTCACCCATGGCTCGACAGCCCCTAGTGGGCCAGGGCCTCCTCATTATCGAGGCTTCACGATCACATCGGACACACCACACTCGGTAGGACTCCTCTGGACGAGCGATCAGCCCGTCGCAGAGACCTCTACCTGACAACACACAACACTCACAAGAGACAGACATCCATGCCATCGGCAAGAATGAAAACCGCAATCCCAGCAAGCGAGCGGTCGCAGAAATACGCCTTATACAGCGCCGCCATCGCTATTAGAGTTCAGTATTTCATACTGGAGTGTACTCACAAACTTTGAGGTTATGGCATTTTGTTCGATGGCAGACTTCACAAAAATATTTTTCATATGTCAAAACGCTTTGAACAGAGAACTGGAACCTGATGAGTACATTTTAGCTGAAATGGCAAATATGGAAACAGTGAGAACTATCGAAGTTATGCACAAACATTCTCAGCTACGCTACACGAAACTCGCATCAACCACTAATAGCCTCAAGTTCATCTTAAATAATACATATTTAAATATTAGGTTCATACTTCACAGAGCAAAGAGTGCGTCTCCATTACAAAGACCAAACGATGAAAGCTGTTTAGTGAAATAACGTTATTACATCTGGTGGTACACATTCTAATTCTAATTCTGTATTTTGTATTCAGTATACAGAGTGGTCTGCCTTACTGGTAACATTAACACATCCCTGCGTGGATTGTGATTTACTACACACGTAACAGTCGTTACCCATCAGAATCTATCACAAATATTTTTATATTCAATATGTGTTTTAAACCACGTATTGTTGTAAAAATTTAATACTTCATATATTTGCATTGGCTCCAATACTTCAGGAATATTTCGATGTATTTATCCTTTCTAATACACCCCCTGAAGATGACCACATGCGTGGCCGAAACATGTAGAAGTTATACGGTGTGTACAATATACTTTCATACACTTATGTGCATTTGTTGGTAAATTTATATTCTATGCAAAAAAAAAACACAATCAATTAAAAAATTAATTTGTGGCTGGCTTGTTTTATTCGCATACGAATATTGGCTTAAAATAGAGAACAAGCAGCGACATATTTTCGAAGGACGTTTAATAACCCGCTGAAAAGTCACCGGGACAGAGTCCCTACTTTGCTACAAGAAATAGTATGTCCATATGTCCACTTCATCCTGCATGCGTGTAGGTGGTTCTCCGAGATGCAAAACAACTTTAAAATGTATGGAAGCCGTATTAATTATCAGAAAGCAATGTAGTAGTAGTAGTAGTAGTAGTAGTAGTAGTAGTAGTAGTAATTGTAGTAGTAGTAGCTGTAGTGCGTACATAAAATGTAGTTCCTATCACGCTCACAGGTTGCTAGGATACAGAGAGCTCGTGGAATACCCCAACACTCGATTGTTGGGCCGTCACTAGGAAACGGGGAAAATCGTAACTATTTTATGGCGGGGAAGTCCCAGCGCCGCAGCTAGGTTAGGGGGAGAGAAATCACGATACTATCTTTCTCGGGGAAACCCCAAAATTCGATTTTAACGCCGCAGCCAACATAGGGGAAAATCATGAACTAACGCACCTTTTGTCGTTGAAACGACACAAAGAGAGAAATGACGATAGGACGGACAAAAAGGAGACATGAATTAATACAGAAGAAAAGGGGAAAGGAGATGTGTGTGTGTTTGTGAAAGGAATGATGGAAGCTAAGAGATACATCATTTTATCCGCCATCTTTGACAGTTCACGCGTCAATATTAATTAATCTCATTCATTTACATGTAGGACTATTGTTTATCCAATATCACATGGATGAAGAATGTGTCATATATATATTCCTGTATGACACACTAAAGTATTCAGGCACACGCGCAATTCTTAAGCAGTTGGTAGTGCTGTTTAATGCAGGATTGAGAATATGCTGGATGCATGCTTACATGTGTATTTCGAATTTTAAAGTACACTATACCATAAATTAGTTGATGCTTATATGCCATCGGAAAAGTGTAATTTGCCAGTGACAGATTTACACCATTCATTTTTCAATCCTTGTCTTAAGTCTGTTCACAATATTTCGTATTACAGCCAACAAGCTTCGTAATAAGAAGTAACAATGTTTCTGTATGATTAATCTTCACTAAATGTGTATTATGTTCACCAAGCCGTGAAAAATACCAGTTGCGATTATAAATACTTCTGTGTCACGTTCGAACAGTTACGAAAGTGCAAACATTTAAACCCATCCTAAGATTTTGATAAAGCAAGAGAACACAGTCATTCTATAATAGTGTAAACCATGATTACTCAAACTGTGGTACGCGATCCACTACTGGTAGGCCAAACATTGTTTACTGGTACGCCGACTCAATAAAACATCAAAATATATAAAAAATATAAAGTATTTTAAAAAGTAAATAAAACATAAGCCACATATACTAAGCTAATACGCAGCGCTGCTGGCGATATTACACAATTTATCCCTGCTGTCAGCCAGTCTTTCCAATTTCAGCTCTTTTATTTCAATAAAAAAGACAAATATTGGTGTTAAACTTCATTTTGTGGTACGTCAGCGAAAACGTTTGAGAACCCCTGGTCTACATTGTATATCACGAATAAATGATAGTGATATTGTTATCCACAGGCCTACACACAATCTAATTATTTAATCAAATTTAATCACTTTGGTTAAAAGCTGCACTGTTTTAAATTAAAAAGATCTGAATAATTTATGGGTAAATCTTTTACAGAGACGTTCTAATTTATTTTCTGTTCGTTAATACAAACATAATCATCGATACAGTTCATAGTTAAGTGACCTAAACACAAATCAAATCAATTAATTTTGTTATTTTAATCACATTAAAAAACGCTTTTTCACAAAGAATCCATAAACATTTCAGGTAATTACATTAGAAGAGATCATATTAAATTATATTAAATTATAATTCAGATTCTAATCACTGTTAGAGCTATATTTGCCACAAATATTTCTATTCCAACTATGGCGATATAATTCCACCTGTTACCTTCTATTCTATTATATCTACGCATGCACAAACATATTTACAATGTTCTAAACAATGATTACTTGAATTAAAGTATATTATTTTCTACAAGCAACTCTGTTCTAAATAAAACCATTCCAAACATGATCATGGCACTGTGTTTTTAGGAGTTTATTTCTGCTAATACAGGGCATACACAAAAGAATGGTGCGGTTTGAAAAGTGAATAAAAAATGTATTTCTCACCTTACACGGCACAACATACACCGTCAGCGGCGGCAACTGTCCAAATTTCTCATTTGGTAATTACAATCCTTCAATGTGTGCACCCTGGGTCACACGACACACATCCACACGGTAATCAAACTCATCCCAGACCCGGTGTAGCATGTCCGCTGTAATGGCCTGCAGTGCATGCGTTATCCGATCACGAATTTCATGGATGGACGTGGGCAATGGTGGTACATAAACGCTGTCATTAACGAACCCCCAAAGAAAGAAATCGCACGGTGTAAGATCTGGCGAACGGGGTGGCCAAGGGAGAAGGTTCTTGTCTCCATTTGCAGCAGCACGTCCGATCCAGCGCTGTGGAAGAACACGATTGAGAAGCACTCGTACATTCCTGTGAAAATGGGGGGGAGCTCCGTCCAGTTGTAGAATGTAATCGTCATAATTGGTATTCAGTTGGGGTAACAACCAGCTTTCCAACATGTCCAAAAATGAGTCGCCAGTCACAGTTGCTTCAGCGAAGAAAAATGGGCCGTGCACTTTCTCGCGGGACACCGCACAGAAAACGTTGACTTTTGGAGAGTCACGCTGGTGCTCTATCTGTGCATGTGGTTGCTCGGTTCCCCAGACACGGACAGTTTGTCTGTTCACCTTGCCACTGATGTGGAATGTGGCTTCATCGGAGAAGATCAGTCTTTCTACGAACCCATCTTCCTCCATTTTCAACTGCATCTCCTCGCAAAAGTCACGCCTTTTCACTTTGTCTGCTGGTTTAAGGGCCTGCACCAATCGCATCTTGTACGGTTTAAAACACAGCCGCTTACGCAACACCTTCCACTCCGTCATTTTTGGCATGCCCAATTCCCTGCTTCCTTTAGCCACTGACTTGCGGGGACTTCGCTGAAACGCCTCACACACTTTTTCAATGTTTTCATCAGACACACGAGGTCGACCAGGACTCTTGCCTTTACACAAGCATCCAGTTTCTACAAACTGTCGGTACCACCTGCTTATGTTATTCTTGTGTGGTGCGTCTTTTTTAAACCGTGCACGAAACTCACGCTGCACTGTAATCACAGATCTGGACACCTCAAAACGGAGCACACAGAAAGCCTTCTCCTGCTGCAACGCCATCTTTGAAACTGGCCCCGCGGCCACGCAGTAAGTACGAGAAGCGAACTGCTGGTAGCGCATGAGAAACTTGGACAGTTGCCGCCGCTGACGGTGTATGTTGTGCCCGTGTAATGTGAGACATAAATTTTTTATTCACTTTTGAAACCGCACCATTCTTTTGTGTATGCCCTGTATATATACATATAATTGGAACTGGCGTTTTCCAATTTCAGAGTCAAATATTCAAACACACACATCATGTCAATCGCAGCACAGCCAAACAGCAGTCGTCGTCGAGAAAATGAAGACACACTTCCCTTTCGGACTGTGTAACTAATTTTTTCACATTGCTACACGAACCAAATCCAAAATATGGTTCTTCTAATGAAATGGTCTGGACCACAAGTTTATAACGTAACCCTAAGTTACTGCCACTTCTTAGAACAAAATATAAATATTTTAATTTTAGAGTAATTAAAAGAGAATATCTAAAAATACATTGTTCACTTCACAGTAAAGAATCTAAAAACGCTTTTAACTGAAAATGACTACGTATGTTTGTGGGTAAAATTTATTTAATCAAAGATAAGTTATATTTCACAAAGTGTCACGCTGTGAGCAAGTTTACAGAATGTTAGGAAGACTCCTTTTAGATTTTGGGATTTTTAAAATACACAATTAGTGACATCTGCAAATGTATCAAAATCATGATGGAAATACATTTATGTAGCATGCTAATGTCGGTCATTACGTAAAATGTGATCGTCTGGGTTGTGACACAGTGTAGTCCCGGAGGCAATATATTCCTCTCAAGAGTCGTACCCACCGCAAGCCTACACGACAATTCAGAAAATCACAACCTCAACACTCAACGCCGTGAAAACTTCAAAACTTTTACCTATACAATATAAATTCTAGTATAGTCCGTAATAGTCATATTTCCGACGGGACTGAGTCTTCAGATCGATTATCACACTCCATTAACCCCTTACAGACAAAAATTAACCACAATTATATTTAGAGATTCAGTTCGTACCCCACAGAAACACAATGTGCCTCGGTTATAAAAAAACAGCTCTGCTGTATGGAGTCATAACCGCTGCATGTTCTGAGTGCTAGGAATATCATCTGCATACACTCTGTGGGCAGAATATAGAATTTCTCCATGTTAAACCTGGTGATACACAAAATAACCACTGTGCCGTAAAGGGTAAATTCTACGTGAGTGAGTTAAAGAAACTCTACGTACCCATACGTCAGACATGGTCAGTCAAAAATCCAATGTTCTACAAGCATTTGCACCTATTTTCATTTCATACAGCGTTGTATTAGAAAATAAGCCCAGGGCTTCAGCTGTGGTAATAAGACCCGAAACTAGATTGCTGTGCCTCTGTAGGATCCTCATTTGTAACAAAGTACAAAACAGAGTTAACTCTAGTCTTCAGAGTTCGCCATGTTAATGATTTCGCTATTCCAGACTACGGACTCGAATCCCATTCA
Organism: Reticulitermes speratus; assembly: GCA_021186555.1. Classification (NCBI taxonomy): domain Eukaryota; kingdom Metazoa; phylum Arthropoda; class Insecta; order Blattodea; family Rhinotermitidae; genus Reticulitermes; species Reticulitermes speratus. Next base: position 47,552,425 of record JAJKFL010000001.1, read on the forward strand.
AAGCCTGAATCCTCTTGTATGACTTACTTCATTCTGTATTGCAGTTTCATCCCATTGTTTCTAGTCCATAAGACAGCTGTACTCGCTACATAACGCCCACAAGTGTATCTGTCAGTGTGTCGATTACTAAAACTGAACCGAATGTTCCATTTCCATGAGAATTGTAACAAATACCATACCTGTCTTCGTTAATACTAACAAGGAGAACGGTAGCAAGCAACATAAGGCCCTCAGTAGTGGATCCTAGTGGAAACTTTACGAACTGACGGCGTTGTGAACACTATTCTACATTAGTAGTATGTTTAGATTATTACCGCCTAAAATGAAAAAAAAAAAAAAAAAGGGACATAAAATTGTGAAACCCTCATTTTGGTACTTCACTGGGAACACATTGCTCTTGACATAACCCCACAGGAAAAAATCCAGTGGTGTTATGTCTGGTGAAAGTGGAGGCCAAGGCATTGGACCGTCTCTGCCATCCCACACAACGTGCGCGTTCCTGCACAGTCGCCATTTCACAAACGACTGAGAAACGTAAAAATGGCCGCTTATGCCATCTGTTGGCGGCAAAAAAAACTTCCAGAGTTTCACTGTAATCTGCCGCAAACCGCATGTGGCTAGCTCAATTTGTTTGCGCGCCACAATTTTTCAAAACCCCGAAGGGACTTTGTGGACACACTGTACAAATACTGAAACGTATGGACTCCAGTTAGGCCTGTTACTTGGGTAAGTTCGGCTAGCGTCGCTCTCACATCGCAGCCTTGTATGGACATTGCACTAGGGGGACTCTTGTTCACATTTTTTCTGTTCCCAAAATTTATTGTTCCACATTGAAACTCTTAGAACAGAGTAGACGTTATGATTCTGAAGTGACCAAAATAACTAGCTACAGAGATAACGAAAGAAACTGTCATGGATTCACCTCTTAAGCTAGACTTATTAACCTGTCATTTATAAGGTTTATTGCCACAGCATTCACTTCAGGAAACCATGGAAAAGCATGGAGAACCAAAGCCTGAGAGTTATATAAACTCAGGCCCCTGACCAGTAATCAAGTCTGCTTTACAAGTCCGCTTTCATATTACGTTTCCAGCAAGACACAAAGCACAAAAATAAAGATAATGAAACAGTATCCAGTCAGGGAAGGCGTCCGCTATGTGACACCGACCATGGGAATCTGTAACTCTATCTTGCTTAAGTAATCCTATCTAAGTCCACTTAAATATAAAAAGGACAATATGTAATAACAAGCAAACCCCACATTATGTTCCACTCCCATGTAGGCCTACTTTCCAGGGCATCATGGTGTCATTTCGCTTTTAATCGCATCGAAGGCAGAATTTAGATAAGATGTTTGGATTTTAAGTACAAGATATACAAATAAATTAGAAGCACCACAGAAGAGACATTTCAGACCACTTTTAGACTTAACCAGGCTTGACAAGCGAAGAAACACAAGCATCCGTGAAAACTTACGAGTAACCAACACAGTTGAAGACATCGTACAATAACAAAATAAATGGACGGAACATTTGGCAAGAACGAAAATAGGTCGTCTCCACCTACTGGCTCTCCAGAATTATCCGAGCGGACGTCGTGATTTGGGAAGACCAAAACAAAGATGGAAAAAAACAAGAGCACCTTCAAGATCAAAAGGAGCAGGTCTTACTGGACCTAAACCCTAATTGCTCATGATAATCATGATAATTATAATGTTGCCATCACCTTTGGCAGCCAACGTACAGGTCTACATATTAAGATTGACATATATTGTCTAAGTAACCGGGTAACGGCAGGAAGCAGAGTCCGTCTTGATCTGTTCTTAGTTTCTCAGCCAGTCAAGAAATCCATTGCACTTCATGCAACCTGATTGTTCATCTTCCTGTTCATAAGAGCCCGCCGCTGGTTCCTTTCAACTTTACACATTCTGTTCAAAATGAATTGAACACTGCCGTGCCTGTTCATAAATTCATAAGTAAAGAACACGATTCTTGAAACATCTCTATGGGCCACGTACGAGTATATTTTTAGGTCTTATGATTATTACACCCTATGCCGAGAGCAGGGGATAACTGTCGCTTTAATGTGTTTGTTAAGAACTGTAGTTTTGAGGCGTAAGATTACTTCTAGAACTATGCAATGTTGTAGAACAAATTTTAAGTTATACACTAATGTAAACTGTGTTCAAGTCACGTCGGCTGCAGTATCCTGTATTAATATTCAGGTCCTTTGTCTTTTACTTTCCGTTTCCCTTCTAGATCTAGTTTACACACAGGGCCCGTATTACATGGGTTTGTTTTAGGTGACTAGAGTGTCCACACTAAATTTTAGACTTGGTGTGAAAGACGATATTACTTGCGAGCACTGCGTATTAAACAACCTAGTAACAGAGAATAAAACCGTAAAAATGTGACTGGAAAAGGTTGACGCAAATTTGCGACAGAAACAAGATTTATGTTTGTTAGTTCACATGCTTTTATTTCATAAACAGTTGTGGCACAAACGCCTACGCTTCAGAAAAGCTACAAAAAAAACAAAACTCTGATAATTTTGCCATTTTTCTCGTCATGTAAAGGCCTAGAAAAAGCTTCTCAAAACGTGTGTAAATAATAAGTTTTAGTGCATTTAAAATCTATAAGCCAAAATAACGTAAGAAATACAGGAAAAATATCTGTGTTTGTTAATAGAGTTTATTGCCCGTTCAAAAGATATTGAATACTTAATCCTAAGGTATGGTTTGTTCAAAGTTTCACTTGCACTTTCACGTTACTTGAATCTAGTGTATTTACACCTAAATGTCTCTAAAGACGTCTGGGAACACTGGGAACTTCACTGGGAACACATTGCTCTTGACATAACCCCACAGGAAAAAATCCAGTGGTGTTATGTCTGGTGAAAGTGGAGGCCAAGGCATTGGACCGTCTCTGCCATCCCACACAACGTGCGCGTTCCTGCACAGTCGCCATTTCACAAACGACTGAGAAACGTAAAAATGGCCGCTTATGCCATCTGTTGGCGGCAAAAAAAACTTCCAGAGTTTCACTGTAATCTGCCGCAAACCGCATGTGGCTAGCTCAATTTGTTTGCGCGCCACAATTTTTCAAAACCCCGAAGGGACTTTGTGGACACACTGTACAAATACTGAAACGTATGGACTCCAGTTAGGCCTGTTACTTGGGTAAGTTCGGCTAGCGTCGCTCTCACATCGCAGCCTTGTATGGACATTGCACTAGGGGGACTCTTGTTCACATTTTTTCTGTTCCCAAAATTTATTGTTCCACATTGAAACTCTTAGAACAGAGTAGACGTTATGATTCTGAAGTGACCAAAATAACTAGCTACAGAGATAACGAAAGAAACTGTCATGGATTCACCTCTTAAGCTAGACTTATTAACCTGTCATTTATAAGGTTTATTGCCACAGCATTCACTTCAGGAAACCATGGAAAAGCATGGAGAACCAAAGCCTGAGAGTTATATAAACTCAGGCCCCTGACCAGTAATCAAGTCTGCTTTACAAGTCCGCTTTCATATTACGTTTCCAGCAAGACACAAAGCACAAAAATAAAGATAATGAAACAGTATCCAGTCAGGGAAGGCGTCCGCTATGTGACACCGACCATGGGAATCTGTAACTCTATCTTGCTTAAGTAATCCTATCTAAGTCCACTTAAATATAAAAAGGACAATATGTAATAACAAGCAAACCCCACATTATGTTCCACTCCCATGTAGGCCTACTTTCCAGGGCATCATGGTGTCATTTCGCTTTTAATCGCATCGAAGGCAGAATTTAGATAAGATGTTTGGATTTTAAGTACAAGATATACAAATAAAATTAGAAGCACCACAGAAGAGACATTTCAGACCACTTTTAGACTTAACCAGGCTTGACAAGCGAAGAAACACAAGCATCCGTGAAAACTTACGAGTAACCAACACAGTTGAAGACATCGTACAATAACAAAATAAATGGACGGAACATTTGGCAAGAACGAAAATAGGTCGTCTCCACCTACTGGCTCTCCAGAATTATCCGAGCGGACGTCGTGATTTGGGAAGACCAAAACAAAGATGGAAAAAAACAAGAGCACCTTCAAGATCAAAAGGAGCAGGTCTTACTGGACCTAAACCCTAATTGCTCATGATAATCATGATAATTATAATGTTGCCATCACCTTTGGCAGCCAACGTACAGGTCTACATATTAAGATTGACATATATTGTCTAAGTAACCGGGTAACGGCAGGAAGCAGAGTCCGTCTTGATCTGTTCTTAGTTTCTCAGCCAGTCAAGAAATCCATTGCACTTCATGCAACCTGATTGTTCATCTTCCTGTTCATAAGAGCCCGCCGCTGGTTCCTTTCAACTTTACACATTCTGTTCAAAATGAATTGAACACTGCCGTGCCTGTTCATAAATTCATAAGTAAAGAACACGATTCTTGAAACATCTCTATGGGCCACGTACGAGTATATTTTTAGGTCTTATGATTATTACACCCTATGCCGAGAGCAGGGGATAACTGTCGCTTTAATGTGTTTGTTAAGAACTGTAGTTTTGAGGCGTAAGATTACTTCTAGAACTATGCAATGTTGTAGAACAAATTTTAAGTTATACACTAATGTAAACTGTGTTCAAGTCACGTCGGCTGCAGTATCCTGTATTAATATTCAGGTCCTTTGTCTTTTACTTTCCGTTTCCCTTCTAGATCTAGTTTACACACAGGGCCCGTATTACATGGGTTTGTTTTAGGTGACTAGAGTGTCCACACTAAATTTTAGACTTGGTGTGAAAGACGATATTACTTGCGAGCACTGCGTATTAAACAACCTAGTAACAGAGAATAAAACCGTAAAAATGTGACTGGAAAAGGTTGACGCAAATTTGCGACAGAAACAAGATTTATGTTTGTTAGTTCACATGCTTTTATTTCATAAACAGTTGTGGCACAAACGCCTACGCTTCAGAAAAGCTACAAAAAAAACAAAACTCTGATAATTTTGCCATTTTTCTCGTCATGTATGGCCTAGAAAAAGCTTCTCAAAACGTGTGTAAATAATAAGTTTTAGTGCATTTAAAATCTATAAGCCAAAATAACGTAAGAAATACAGGAAAAATATCTGTGTTTGTTAATAGAGTTTATTGCCCGTTCAAAAGATATTGAATACTTAATCCTAAGGTATGGTTTGTTCAAAGTTTCACTTGCACTTTCACGTTACTTGAATCTAGTGTATTTACACCTAAATGTCTCTAAAGACGTCTCTAAATAATGATAGATCGAATGTTATAAAATCTTATCTGCAATTTCTGAAAGTAAATTCAAATATGAAATACAAGCTGGAGACCGGACAAATTACGGCTAATATGCAACATTTTGGGTTACATAACATGCTACAAGAAAATATCTTAGAAGTAAGTAGTTTTTATGAAAAATATTATTTTAATTGTTAATTTCCTAAGTACTACCAGAGACCGTATGAAGCATCTTGTGGACATGCTTCGTGCCAGTTGTTGATTATAAGTTACTATTATACAGTGCAGCCATCAATGTCTTCCTAACACCCACTTACAATATTCTAAACTTGTGCAACTGCTTACCTGTCTTCACTGAGCATTTGCCTCTTGAGAAATTCATAGTTCTCATCAGTTAAGTAATTACCTGCATTTAAAGAACCATAAATTTCAGTATTGTGTTCGCAAGAGTTCGCCACTGGGCCCTGTCCCCATTAAGATAAATCAGACCACTATCCTACTGAATGTCCCTTTTATCGCGTCCCTCAGCACTGCAGCTGCCACGAGATATCCCTCTTGATGCAGGCTTTCTATACGGTAAAGATGCCACGCTCAGGCAAAAAACAATAGGCACAATCTCTATTTCTTTAAAATCGTCCTTGATATCACTCTGCCATGTACATTCAGAATATCAAAATGACAGTTTTCCTTCGACTTTCGCACCAAAACTTTGAACGCATCTCTCTCCCCTCCCCATGCGTGCCATATGCCTCGCCCATCTCAAGGTCCTTCATCTGACCGTCATAATAATATCGGTGAGGAGTACAAATCATGAACTTCCTCATTATGTAATTTTCTCCATTCTCCTGTTACTTCTGAGTGTACGGTCTACACAATCTGCTCAGCACCTTCTTCCCAAATATCCACAATGTTCTTCCCTGAATGCCAGAAACCAAGTTTTACATCCACACAAAACAGATAAAATTACATTTTTATGTGTTTAAACCGCAAGTCTTTAGACAGCAAACGATAAAATGAAGAGATTTTGAATAGAATGGTGGTAGGCTTGTTTTCTCTCTTGTTAATTAGTTCATTAATTGTTAAAATCTATCAGTGTCACTGCGGTTTCACAAAAATATGTTAATTTAAACCATGAATTGGCATTTAAATGTAATCATTTCATTTTGTTTAAATCTCAAATCAGATTGTTGGATACAAGTAAAACTCGAATTTTATTTCAAAAAAATTTACACAACGCTTGAAAAAAACTCCAAGTGTATGAAGGATCAAAAACCGGTCATGAATTGTGGAAAGCAAATAAAGTGAACAAAGTAATTTGTTGTCCTGCAATTTTGACACATCGCATCGTGAAGGGCTTTTTTCTTTGTGATGTTGCTAAGAATTTCGTAAACTCTAGCTTAGTCAATGGCCACTCGTTCTACCAACTTCCCGCACAGTCCCGAGTATCACAAATTAGTTTAGTCTGTAGCCACTCAACACATTGCGTCATCCTACTTAATTTGTTGGTCATAAAGGGCACGAATTAGGTCGCCTAATCTGATTACGTGGCATTATTACTTTCAAATGCATTACACACGTAATTTCCACTGAATACCTATTCGTTACATAATGTTTGATGCAGATACTGAAAATATTAATTTAATAATAAACAATTGTATTTAACCTGCTTACAACCTGTACGCTACAACGGATACATAACCTACTGTTCAAGAGATACTACACCACGATTTGCTACTTCGTAGCCAGATGAGGACGGAGTACGGAATTTTCGGGAAGTTCTAATGGAAAATTGGTGGTGTGAGTATTAAATAATGTAACTTCTCGTTGTTTGATTAATGATTTCAAACTCTGCTGAACTGAGCTTGTTATTCTTGCCTGTGAAAATAATAAGCAGTCCAAATACGTTTGGTAGTCACACTACCAGAGATAATACGAAACTCAGACACTATGTGGGCAAAATTCGGAGTTTTTAATGTTAAAACATGTTATACCGTGCGTTACCAATGGGCTTTAAAGCGATATTTTTCACTGTCATTGTAACAAGATTTTAATTGCGGATTAAGGGTACGGAAATTACACTATGTTAAAAATGCGATAGAATACTAAATGAAATCGTCACAAATCGCCTGTAGTTCATTTCTGGGAAAGTAATTTTAAACTGTATGTAGCTATGCACGTATATATCTAATAACCATGATATACGGTATTGCCCACACTATCTGAATCTCTCGCAAGGATTATCGTAACCAAAGTACATACCGTAACCTGTGACATTCATTCTGTGAAGGAATGCTGCGATTTAAATGCCCGATTAAATATTATGTTCCAATGTAATGGACCGTGAGACATGTCTTTCTAACGTCTTGTTCATTAGTACAAAACATAAGGTTGTACTTAAAGGCTGATCAATCACTGTAGTTAAGTACTGGAACCTCGGCGCCGCACGCTAAACGAACAGAACACTATCCCAAAGACTATAAACATTCTAAAATGAGAAATATTCCAGTTACATGGACGCTCTCTTTCTTCAGACAAAACATCCGGTAAAACTCAGGAACGAGCGCCTGCAGTTAATGGCATTTTATAAATATTTCTCAGTCTCAGTACAATTTCATTCTACTCGGATCTAATACAGTCGTACAGATTCTTAGATCTAAAATAATTTATAATAATTATGTACAAATTACACGCGTTCAAAATCTGTCAGCATGTGACTGCTTTTTTTTTACTCCATAGGCCTATTCACAGCAAGGTCAGTCCGTTATAAAAATCTAACCCAACCACATCCAGAAAAGGATGAATAAGGATTCATACAAGCTTATCTCTCAGGTGTTTCGAAACGACCAAAACAACTCCATTAGTTTAGGTTCCTAGTTATAAGGAATGTGTACCCATAAAGGTGAAACGAAACAACTTAATAAATATGAAAGTGAGATTCATACATTGCTCTTGGTAACACGGAATGATTCCGTGATATCACTGCGGCCATTTCGTTGTAGAAATCGAATAAAAAAATGAATGAGTAATCTTCCAGTAATCCAACAGATTTCAAAATTACTTTACTGTACCTTCTGTGGTGTTTCCTTTTAATACCACACCATAACAAAACATAGCATTTACGACGACTGCGAATTAAGCCCACTTTTTTTTCGCTGATTTAATGAATTTACGGCTACATTTCACCTGTTCACGGTATATATTTCTGTTTAAATTCCCGAACAATCGATTATTAAGGTGAATAAGGACAAAAACTGCTTGTGGAGACACGAAAGGCTGCAGTTCACTCACTGATCCAGTATCTGAAGTCGATTACCATACATCATGTTTTTAAATACACGATAAATCCGTCCCACATAAAGAAATGTCCTCCAAAACAGAAATTCTATAATATGCTACACACAGGGATTATTTTTTAACTACAAAAACGGTAACATAATGACACATAGGCATTTATTTAACAAGTATTTTGCTACATTTCGCAAGCCACGTTTTACTTTACCTTCTCCATGAAAACCACAGATACAGAAATTGTAAACCACTAATTTGTCTTCCGAAAATACGAATGTCAGCTTACCTCTAGTTTGCATCCTCGAATACTTCATCAACATTGGTGACACAAGAAGTCGTCTGCTTCTGAGGAGCGGTATTAATGAGGCTACCGGCGTTCACCTAGGCTATCCGATGAAGTACTGATTGTAGGGACGTTCTTGCTTTCCATAATACCCTGAAATACTTGTTACCAGCACTTTAACTGTCACACACAAAACACGTGAATACCTTTAATTCCACACTCTCACACTCTGCTTACACTGCTAAGTCACACTACAAAAACCCACGCGATCGTGCTTCCTCCCGCGAACAGCTCTCCCTTAGCAGCCAACGAACCACCGCATTATGCCGTCACAGCGCGACTAACTGAAGTCTAATGTGCAACCAGCCAGTGCGTATAGGAGACGAGGGCGACTTGCGCGCCGCCATGTGGCAAGTCATAGCAACACGATTCAGTTCAATGGACGGTTCAAACGGCATCTCACCAGGTGAAGATGATTTCTTTTATTTACTGCTGTACCTGAAACGCAAAAAAGAAATCGTTTAATGAACCAGCGATTTATGTTTGTGTAGCCTGCCTCTCACAAGTACACATACACATAGAAAAACCAAACGTGTTTTCTCATATAAAGATTCCGCAAATAACAAACGAAACTTGAATGCTCAGGGAAGTCTCCTAGACATAAATTAGATACTGCTCTTCCCAGTAGTCTCTTACTCCTTGGCTTTAATTGAATCGATGTGAGTGTAGTCTGGCTATAATATTAACAAGCAGAATCAGAGTACAACGGACGGACAGAAAAACTGATTAAATGAAACGTGCCGCCAGATCACGCACTCACACACGCACGCACACACAGAGAATAAAAAGTAATTCTCTTAAAATTATTGGTTCCACTTTCATTATAAACCAAATACAGAATTAAACAAACTTGAAAAAAACAAGACATATTACTAGATTAGATTAAAACAAAAACTAAGTAGAGATCTGTGACAACTACATTTCAAGACAAGAATTGACAGACATCTGCCAGAATACACTGATAAAGTTGTGTGTTTAACGACTCCCTATCAACACCTGTTTTTAATGTTGTGCTATTAAAAATGTCTATTGCCGTCGGGATCCTCAGTGAATGAAGGGGCAAGCTACAAGCTGAAGCGGTGGGGCAGTATTTCCTCCATTTAGCTTTCTATCAAACTGGTCCAAGGGCTTCCTTCCGGGTGGAAAACATGGCCAGAATATAAAGCCGTTATTTCACCTCCGTCTTGTGTCGATTTCTCGAATGTGTCAAGCAATCTCCACATCCCCGTGCGCCCTATGGCTCATTGCTTGTGGCCAGTGGTTACAGTATCTTTGATATTAGTTATAAATTGAAAGTTGACAAATAAATGGAATACCGGGAGACGTTTAGAGCCCTGACGAAGCATGATCCACTAAACTTCTGACTGATTCCTCCGAGTCTAGAAAACTAACAACAAACGAACATTGAGGGCCGAATATTTTGCAGAGGCGCTCTGCTCTTGCAATATCGGGCGACAAGATTTGCCGATCTAATATTCTCTTCTGTCATCCTCTTCAAGTCTTTCTTCACAACTATCCCCATACCTAATTTATATTCTAAACAAAGTTCGTGACTTATTAAACTTCGTTAAACAACCTATGAATCAATAAGAAATAGTCATCATGTAGACAGAACATAACAGGACCTGACGGGATCTGAGAACTTAATCTGAGCAGCATAAGCATATAGTCGCTAATCTAGGCAAGAAATTCTCCTCCTTTCACGGAACTATAAGACTGAGTGCCTCGATACGTCATTACTGCTTTCTTCAAATCCTTCCTAATATGTTTTTCACCAGTCATACTAATGTCCTTCCTTCCGAAGGCGTCTCTTTCCTTCAAATTCTTTCAGCAAAATTCATATACGGCAAATATTTCTCATTCCCTATGCCACGCCCATCTTATCCTCCTTGATTAGGCAAAATTGGTTCCTCGTTATGCAGTTTTCCAGTATCATGTTATTTCCTCTCTAATGTCCAAATATCCTCCTCAGTGCCCTGCAACTCACATATTCTCAGTTTATATTCTTACCTCGGATTGAACGAATCCATTTCACACTCTTTAGAAAAAATGCTTTTAATTAGGACATGCAAAAGAAAGATTATTTTAATTAACTATTATTATTATTATTATTAGCCTGTTGTCGCCGTCGCCAATATTATTAAATTTTATGTTTACTTTATTAGAGGGTGGGCCGGGATAGCGTAGTAGGTATAGCGACTCGCTACGGGCTGGACGGTCCGGGGATCGAATCCCGGTGGGGGCGAGATTTTCCGCACTCGTCCAGACCGGCCCTGGGGCCCACCCAGCCTCCTATACAATGGGTTCCGGGTCTTTCCCGGGGTAAAGCGGCCGGGGCGTGGAGTTGACCACTCACCCCCATCTAGTGCCAGGGTTAAAGAAATAGTAGAGCTATACCTCTACTCCCCCTCTGGACCTTGATGGCCTGTTCTAGGGAGAATGTTATTAGACGATACCCTCTCCCTCCATGATCCAAGGTCAAAGAATTAAAGAAATTGATGTGCCTGCGTCTGCCCCTAAATGTGTCCAAACACAAATGTCTACAGAAGAGTAAAATAGACCATCATAAGATGAGTTCATGGACCTCTTCCAGACTGTGGGTCAGTGGCTGGAGTCTGCGACTATGAAGAATTTGCCTTCGTTTGCCTTACGGTATTTATTGGTTATTGGAAAGAAACAAGCAAGACATACACATTTGCAGGTACTTCATAAGTGCTTGGCATTATTATCTTGTCCCATAAAACGACTGTAGTGATGAGTAACTTGTTTGCATAATTATCAATACGTAATAAGTGTTTCATACCAAATATAGGCCTATATCTTGTTTTAAACAACACTTAAGTTATGTTTCTCTTTCACACGGTAATAATATTTGAAACCACACACAGATATTTTTATGTTCTAGCCCGGATGTTCTCAAACAAACACAAAAAGACAAGTGTCTTTGTTCAGACGCCCGACAGCTTCTCAAATAATGAACCTTTCTCAGTACATAGCCTTCCGCACCAAACATTTCTAAAAGAAGGGGATGAGAACAGACCGTCTTGTTCAGAATCTGTATGAGCTTTGATTGTTTGTGTTGTTTAAAATTTCACTATTTCGCCTTAAGACTACTGGTGTCAGACGAAGATAAAAAAAAACCAAACAAAAGGAGTTTTGTGGCATGTTTCAAAGCTACTCTCGTCTCTGTTCTCTTTTATGAGGCAGTTTCTTAGTTCTGAAATTACTGTGAAGCAGGTGCTTACGTTAAAGGCACGTAATATTAGGAACGTAGATATAAATAACAGTGAAGTTAACCTTCACACAGGAAGTACTGAAAGGGAACATTGTCCAAACGCACAAATATCAGGTGAAAATATAAACGTCATAAAAGAAAACGAAATTTTTCTACAAAAAAAGTAAAAAAAATGTTAAATGTAGACGAAGTAGGCCAAACGAGTATCACCCCAGTACAGGAGTATGGTGGTATCACTAAGCCAACCTGCTCGGTTACACAAGAACTAAATTTATTGCAGCATATGAGAAAATGATGTGCATGATGAAGTGAGTTAAATGCTAATTATCGAACAGATCATTTTATTCGGTTAAGAGAATGGAATTCACCCTATAGTCTAAAGACTGACACATCGAAAGCAGTTATTTTGCCAGATACATGGTTTAAGACAAGACGAATGTTTCTGTACTGCTTAGACTAAACATGCTTCACATACTTATAACGGAAGGAATGGGAAGTCGGAATATTATACAAGATTTATTGACTGAGATAGGGGCTGGACGACCAAGGAATCGTGGTTCAATTCCCACAAGGGACAAAAACTTTTTCTCTTTTCCAAGGCGGCCAAGCCTCCTATGTGAACCACCCAGACTCCTATTTATTGAGCAAAAACGGCTTTTCCCCCGTGAAGAAAAGCGGACGTGACACAATGCGCCAGCTAAACCTCCACGTCACCACACGCCTTCATGGGATGTACAGGGACGACTTTAGCCTTAACTGACGAGTACGGTTACTACGTTTATTGTTATACAGCCTTAAATGCTTGTGAAAATAATTTTTGTGTTTGTCGTGTCATCTAATATCTACAGTAAATATCTAAATGGATATATAAATACAAAATACAGCGCCGAAAATTCATACGATTGCCCCATATTGCATAAGTATCTATTATCCATCTACCAACGTACTAAAAGTCACTCAGCAATGCACATATAAAAGCCTCGTTGTCACAGAAAATCACAAACCTAATCTTCAAAAACACGTTATCTTATCCGATATGCAGTGTACAATCAGTCACTAAGTACTGTATCCGAAGTGAAAACACGTGTACCGGGAACGGAATTTGAAGTTCCCACAGTGGTGTTGACAAAGGTTCAAGTCGTTTGCAATATGATGCCGTATCGACTGGTAAATATTTACCGATATTTTGGAGGTGCGTGCTGCCTTTATATGCAGAATCTAGCAGCCCAAGACAGGTATACGTTTAACGACGTTATGACAAATACTTGGAATCTTGTACAATGCAATTGGAGGCAGCAACTACTCCAAAACGTCCGTAAATATTACCTGTCTACACGGCGTCTCATCTTAGAAGTCTTGAATCTTTTTCTGTGCCTGTTATTCGCCAAACTCTGCAAATTAAATGAACGGAGAAAAGTGTTGTGCTGATCCCAGTGGCCGCGCGGTCTAAGGCGTGGGACTGCGGCCGTTCGATTGCTGGGACTGCGGGTTCGAATACCGCCGGGGACATGGATGTCTGTCTCTTGTGAGTGTTGTCTGTTGTCGGGTAGAGGTCTCTGCGACGGGCTGATCAACCGTCCAGAGGAGTCGTACCGAATTTGTGGTGTGTCTGAGTGTGATCGTGAAGCCTCGACAATGAGAAGGGGGATGTCAGTTGTCATCCACGAGAAAAGCAGGTAGCTCTCAAGCCAGTCGAAGGGTGTATCCGTTTTCGTTCACGGATATTGTTCATGTTTGCATCCCCATCAACAGTGCCGATCCTAGTGGCCGCGCGGTCTAAGGTGTGGGTCTGCGGCCGCTCGCTTGCTGGGATTGCGGCTTCGAATCCCGCCGGGGGCATGGATGTATCTCGTCACGAGGAGTCCTACCGAGTGCGGTGTGTCTGAGTGTAATCGTGAAGCCTCGATAACGAGGAGGCCCTGGCCTACAAGGGGCTGTCGCGCCATGGAAAAAAGTATCCCCGTCAATAAAAACAATGCCAAGGTGTCCAGGTATGTGGTTGCCAAATCATACTTGGTCAGCTTGAATGACGTAACCTTTGTTTTCACCCCTATCTACCAACATGTTTAGCCAATTAGCTTCGATTAACATGTTACTTACTTTTTTTTATTTAGCCAATCAAGTTCGATTACTGTTTCTAACTGATCCCTGCTCTTACCTTCTCCGTTCACAGTTTGCAGCTGTCATTGTTCTTATTCTGAGAGCGATATGGAGATAGGTAAGAGGATCAGCTGGCCCTTCACTTGTTCATGCACTGCGTCGTCGGTGTTCTGACGTCACCACTTCATATCCCGGTCTGGGCGCCAAAGACGTCACTGCAATCTCGTGATATTTAACTAAATGGATATTTTGTCAGGATGATGGGAAGGATGATACAGAGTAATACAGGCTGGCTAGTCTGTGCAGTGGAGAGCAAAGGCTTGACTGGGGAATGTAACGTGACATGATGTTTTATGACGCATGGCACAATCATTCAGTCTGTAGATGGTGACAGAGGTACATTTATTATTATTCAAGAAGTGGTATTATTTAATTCAATATACTGAGACGGCAATAAACTGCACCAAAATACTATCTGTTCACAGCTTAAACACGTATATATGATAACCACGTGAGAACCTAACCAAGTATTTACTGGTCTGTACAGGCACAAGGAGTGTTGGAGTGCGCCACTTGGAATGACCTTGTTATCACCAGTGTTTCTTCCTTTCCTATTCCCAGCTTGCACGGTGGCGTGTTTGTTTGCTTTCTCTGACCTTCACGACCCCGATATCCCAACTTTCCATTGATATGGGGTGACGGTCGTTATATTACTTCTGTCCTCCCTCGCAAGGACCAACCTACTCGGTTATAAGTTACATACTTCTCTTTCTGAGCCCGGATAGCGTAGTCGGTATATCGACTCATCCGGGGATCGAATCCCGGTGGGGGTGAAATTTTTCGCAGCCGTCCAGACCGGCCCTGGGCCAACCCAACCTCCTATACAATGGGTACCGGTTGTCTTTCCCGGGGTAAAGCGGAGTTTACCACCCACCCCATCTAGTGCCAAGATTAAAGAAAGAGTAGAGCTATACCTCTACTCCCCCTCTCGGCCTTCATGGCCTGTTTTAGGGAGAACTTTACCTTTACCTATATTTATCTTTCTATTTGGGCCAGTTTAAGTGAAATCATCAAAGTTAAAACAGTCATGAGTGATAATTTGATCGTAGATTTTATCAGTAGCACAAGAGGCAGTCGGTTTTGGTAATTAATGACTATAAGTTCAACAAAAAGCATGTAGACAAAGATGGCGTAATCAAGTTGGTGTGTCGGCAGAGGGATTGTGGAGCTAAGTGTTTTACGGGACCAGACGATGTTCTACTGAATTACAACTTCGAAACTTCTGTACCCATTTCTTGATAGTGGTGTGATCAGGAACCGTTCAGTGTCTCTCAGTGTTAAAATGTCATCTGAATATTTGTTGCGTTGGTATCACAGAGTCATTTTTTAAAAAGTCTCTAGGGCAAACGCACTGTGTACAGCCGATCACTGATCCATGTTTACTAAATGGCGTCCTTAGCTTAACTCTGTAACACAATTACCGGTAGTTCAATCTCCTTTCCGGGCCCGCCATCATACTAGGTAAATCAAAATGATGAATGAACTCTGCCCCACCCTGTATTTTAGTCCTTGTTGTAATTATATGTATTTAAGAATTTCATTAAACTAAGGCTACATTAGCCTAATACCAATTAACAAATGCACAAGATTATTGACATATATAAAATGTATTTGAGTCCCCTACATATGTTTCAGCAAACGAGTTGCCATCTTCAGGGGGGTTTTAGCGGAGAACTACAAGAACATTTTGCATCAAAGTATACAATATGGTTATTAACCATACTGTATACTTGGACGTAAAGAGTTCTTGTAATTCTCTGCTCAAAAACCCCTTGAAGATGTCAACTCGGTTGCCGAAACATATGTAGGGGGCTCAAATACATTTTATATATGTCAATAATCTTATGCATTTGTTGGCTGATATTAGACTTATGATAAAATGCACGGTACACACAATATAAAACAAGGCTACATTGCTTGATAAAAAATGGTCATTTTAGTACATTGTTTTGATAAAGGATTTCTCATTAAATCAAGTCAACATTATTTCAAACAATCTTCTGCCGAAGATGCATATGATCTTTTTCCTCATGAAGGATAGGGGATTAACCGTGGACGAAAATTGACATGCCCATGAAAAGGCCCTGGCACACTAGGGGCTGTCACGCCAAGGGGGAAAAAAAGTTTCCTTTTGTAATGGCATTTCTTGTAATTCAGAAGAATTTTTTCTCACTTGCTTGTTAATTTATAGGAGAAAGTTATTTAAGTTATTCGTTACAGTAATTTAATTATCTTATTCACTGCGTAACTACCGTACCGTTTAAATGCATGTGATATACATTTTAACTTGCCTGTACTTCAGTCCAACGCTGAATTTGTGTGTTGCAAACGACAGTTAAGATGTCTGTCGGAAGTATTTTATTTCGCATTGTGTATTTAGCAAATAAATGTGGCAAAGACAATGTTCAGATCATCGTGACACAATGATATAACAATCCCAGTATATTTACGATTTTTCTCTTATGTCACTTTCATGAAGCGAAATGGAGAGAGGTACGAGAGAAGCGTTCAGAAGAACGCCGACATTGCAAATTATAACTTGAATTCTAGTACAGAACAATTAAGTTGCTATATAGCTCAGACATTAAAAACGTAATTTGAAAGCAGACTGAAGAATTCCGAAATAATTAAGAGAGAATGAACTGTGTTCTTTATCAGAATAGGCTCTTATTATTACCCTAGCTGCCATCATAAAAGGGCACTAGCTACAAATAAATTAATTGATCTCGTTTCTTTAACGACATTCTATTTTTAGATACGAGAAAACATTCCCTTAAATTTAGGTTTAAACTTTTTCACGAGTAAAATGATAAGAGCACTAACGTAAGTTCTTACATGGTATCATACAGCATTGAAACAGAATATACCAATTGACTACAGAGGTTTCAGTGTCTTCTATTTTATTTAACTAAATAAATTAATATTAATATTAATATAGTTATTTCATGTATTTTCTTCATGACTTTGTGCTCTCCCTGTAATTGGCATTTTGTTTATTTGTCCTGGCGCTTTCTTCTTTTCTTCATTTGGTTTGCCTGTTGTCTTCTTGTGCTTGTACCGTTTTTCTAATTATCCATTAGACCAGAATATTTTAAACATTTTTTTTTTCCATGAAAAAGCCCCTAACGCAATTTTTCACATCCCTAGAAACCCCCACATAAGGAAACAGACAAAATACAACTAAATGTAACCTTAAATACGAACTGAACAAAACAAAATAAAGAGACAGTCGGTAGCGTACGGAAATAACTACAGTATTGCCAATTGCCGGACAAATATTGCCGCGAAAATTTGAGGTACATTTTGAATTTTTCGCAGTACTTAAAAATTTGTACTTGTTTTTTCCACGATTTCTCGCGGAACTCTTTTTGGGAAGCACTGCATTAGACTATTGTGTCATCACGTAAACAAAATATTATTATCATTATTATCATCATCATCATTATCACTGTCAATATTACCGTCAATTTATGGTTTACTAAATCACATCAGTCGATCAGGCTATATATTAGGCCTAGTGTCGGATGGCAGAATGATCAGTGAATAGTTACTTGAAGATGATGTGAAAGGAAACGGTATTGGCCCAGTCGTAGGCAGTCTACAATTCCAGCATTTGTCCTGACAGAACTGAGAACACCACGACAATACTCAGCCAGGATTTTCCCAGTAAAATTCAGAAGCGTCACCGCTTGGAGCAACATGGTCTGTTTAACAATATTATTTATTTATTATTTATGTTTTATTTAACAACGGGGTACGCAGTGGCAGCTGGAAGGTCGCGGGTTCGATTCCCGATTGGGTCATTGAGATTTTTCATTGACTTAATCCTTCCGGCCGCACTATGTACTCCAGCCTCTAACAGAAATGATTACCAAGGATATATCCTTGGGGGTAAAGGCGGCAGATGCGTAGGGCTGACAACCTTGCCACCTTCATGTACCGATGTCTAGAAATCCTGGCAGCCTGAAACTCCTGAAGCCCTAAGGTCTTGTACAGGGATAGCTTCACATATTTAACAAAACTGTCATCACCTTAGGGTATGCAACTAAGATAATGAATAATGAATTGGAAAGGATGTGGAAGGAATCGATCGTGGCCTAGTGTTGTGGTTGTAGTCGTTAATATTATGGGTTATTGTTAGCTTCTTTAGTACCAGTACATAGCTAGAACTGACTGTGACTAGTGACTAGTAAGCAGATCTCACAGTGATCCAGACAATTCATCACCACCCTGCTCCTTATCATCTTTACCTTCATTGTTGTTTCAAGATAATAATTTCACATAATATAATACCAGTGATGTGAGTTGGTAACAGTTTCAAAGGCAAATATGAAAACTGCCCTGAAGATCAAAGTCGAATGTTTACTGCTTTAAAAAAATACAATGTCATTCATAGACCTATATACAGTAGTCCCCCCGTATCCGCGGGTGATACGTACCAAGACCTACCGCGGATGCCCGAAACCGCGGATAGTAGCGAACCATATATATATATACATATATATATAAGTCGTTTTTCGTTTACATACATACCTATGATAAAGTTTAATTGATAAATTACGCGCAATAAGACATTACCAACATTAAATAATAATAAAATACATTGTACATTATTATACTTGTGGATGCGAGTAAAGCGGGCCAGCGTGGGTACAGAGGACAAAGAGAGATGAGTCGTGTACTGAGCGTGACGGGGCGGGCAGGTTTCACCACGTTACTCAGAATGGAGCGCAATTTGAAACTTATGAATCGTTTATTTCTGGAATTTTTCATTTAATATTTTCGGGCGGTAAACCGGATAACTGAAACCGCGGATACCGAATCCGCGGATGCGGGGGTTCTACTGATATATATATATATGTATATATATACATAAAATCATGTTCCAGCTTCTGTCGTCAGAGGCACATTTTAATAGACTATTTCACGCCATCATGGGACTTCACAAAATTATTCATGAGGTGATGCATATATTGTTCCTTTTAATAAGAGTTCATTAAGATTAAATAGATATATTAGACAGGGGCCTGAGGCAGTATTTTAAACAACATAAACAAATAAAGTTACTTAGCAAATTTTTCAGTCTATGTTTATTTTCAAACCATGTGAAATAATACGCTGACACATGCGTTGATTAATCGATAGCTTGCGACTTTAGTACCCACAAAATAAAATAAAAGTGGTATATACACTGCGCTTCTGAGTAATTATATGCATCGACAATAAGAGTACATACATAATAAATATTATGATTATGACAATCACCATTATCATTTGAAATTGTTAACTTTTCACATTTCCATTCATTCCACTTATTCTAAACTACAAATTTAATTACTACAATATCACGTAGTTATTTAGTCTGTTCCTCTGTGTCACATTTCTGATAGAGAGCCAAGTATGCTGCTTCAGAGCAAGAACCTGTATAAGCCAAAACCCCTAAGAGTTATACTGAGATAAGAAAGTTCTGATATTATGTGGGACTAGCAAAATTTCCCGTAAAATTTCAACGAGAAAACAGTTCAACATAAAACATACTGCAAAAAAATTTAGTTAATGTGCACCTTTTTTGGCTATAAGAAGGAAATTCGTCAAAAATACTCCACTTTATAAAGCAGTTAACATTCCACTCTAATAATATAATTTTTGTAACCTACATGTTGGTATACTAAGACACTATAAAGTTTTGCAATATACACGAATCAAGCCCTTTATGCTCTCATATTCTCTTCCTAAATTCTGTGTTCAGTTTTGGGTTCTTAAAGGTTGGAATATGAACAAAGTCCAAGAACTGAATAATGCTAAATGTACTAATAAATGTAATAATAAAATAATTGTCAGAACCCTACAGAATAAAGGGAATTAAAGTTTTCACTGAGGTACAGATACATGCTGTGTTTTTCTGGGTTACCACAGAGAATGTGGTCTTGTTGCTGGCTGCCAACATTAAAAAAAAATACTCACGCTGTCGTCAATGCAGATGTACATTACACTCAGAATAGGGAGAAAGCAACGTCTTCTGTAAGATCAGTACCTACCTACCGCAATGAACACAAGACGTTACTGTGCTACTGTGTAATTGTGTACTTTTACAGTATAGCAGCTCTTTTCATGTACTTCGTTTTTATGCGCAGTCTGTTTTCGTAAACGATATATTTATTACCAGCAAAAAATTAACCAGCATCACAAAGATGTAATTTGAAATACGTTTGGACAATTCTGTGCTGTTAACATACGAAAAAGTGAGGAGCACATTTCGGATTTTTAGTTGTTCCGTGTGCACTCTTATTTTTACTTCTACAAAGAGTGACTGATTAAATTTATAATTGCTACGTATTGTGCTGCTCCATTTTTTGTTATTCTTTAATCAATAAACTAGCTGCCTATATCCAATATTATTGTAACTTGTATATTAATTATCGACATTTCTTTTAGGGTCTCGTTTCCTCATCTGTGGACTGCAGCAAATAAATGTGCTTCAGCAAAGGTATTTATAGAAACATGTGTTAATAGCTTGTATGTATGCCCAACACTGTTTTATGAATACTATCATATATACAATATACGCACATGTACACGTACGTGAAACTTCAATATTATAGAGAAAATGTTGCATAAAACTTAGTAAAAATATGGAATAAAACCTTAAATTAAAATAGCTGAAGAGCAGAGATTTTGAGACACATTCATTTCGCGGGCCATTGCTTACCCACGCTTCAGCGTAACGCAAAAAATGGCGATACTCTGCCTGGCAAGTCACAAATTTTGTATTTGGTTCTATGATCGGCTACAAGCCCGTCAGTTTTTGTACTCCCCATAATTGAGCGAAAAACCTAAATCAAATCTGATTGGAGTTTTCCATGGCAAAGCTTTCATCATGTACAAACACAGGCGTAAATTTGGGGGGGCAGGGGGGGGGGGGCAAATGCCCCTTATATTTTTTGTAGCTAAGAAACTTTTCTGGCTACTGAGTTGAAAAGGGGCAAATAAAAAAACTGGGGTGACAGTAGGGGAAAGGGGTGTATGTATATTATGGACTGGTTCAAACGTATCTTCCCCCTTTTTGTAACCTGACTCCTTGAATTGACTCCTAATACCCAGGGCCGATTCCCCCCCCCCCCCTTTGTGTTGTTGGCCAAGTTAAGCCTATTTGTGCAAATGTTATTTCTTAACGGCTCTTTTCTTCTATTACATAACTAAGGTTTTCGGCAAATCGGCGACAGTCAGACTGAACACCTCCGGTAGGCGCGGCGTTTTCAGTGATTTAAAAATTAGAAGACCTTTGTTAAACATCACCTAGATTTATTGCAAAATATTCTAATTTCTTATCTCAACCTAGAAAGCCTGCTCTAAAATCGAACTGCGGTCCATGGGCGGTTACAATATTAAACATTTAAATTAAACAGTACAAGAATGGAGAAGAATGGTACGGAATTTCGCTGAAGAAGAACACTGAGGAAATTGGAATGATCGACGCGACGTGTTACGTTCCTTAACCTAATATGTAGAAAGGAAAATAGGAAAGATCTGACTGAATGGCTTTGGACCATATCGTGAGATACGTTCGTAATAAGTACTTACGTGTAGGGAAACGTTACAATATTAACGCAAAAATCCGTAATGCTTTCCAGCTTGAAACAGGCAAGCACAGACAGTAGAAAGTGTATACAATGTTCATTCGGAAGACTTTCCACCGTACGAAACAGAGTTTAAAGGTTTTTTTTGTTTTCTGATATCACATGACATCCTGTTTACCATATTCCTTCTCGCGTATAGCGGATCCTTGCAAGAGAATTATATATATATATATATATATATATATATGCAACTAGGTTTTACGATGATTTAGACCTAGACTCGTCTAAATTCTTGGCGACTTTAGTCCCTACAGATACTCCCCAACAGTAGCGCGGGGCCCACTCGTTTCTTGCTTCTACACACCCCCACAGCCAGTAAAAACACGCGAATAATGGCCGCGCACTGACGCAGTCATTTGTTACAGCTGGCTGCCACAATGCGAGGATGCTCCCTAGAGGTACACACAGCCACAAAATACAGTATTAAGAAGCCATTAGCGTGCTTGGGACTTTCTGCTATGAGTTATAGAAGCTTTCTGCATGGCTGAAACATAACGTTCCGTGTGTGTTTCTGACCGCTTATAACAAAACTCCTACTAGGAATGCGGTAAAAGTGTTAAAAGTCGGTGCGAATCTCAATTCATTTAATACTTCTCGACATTATTCAGCTCACAGATTATACAAGTCGGACTGCAGAGCGGCTGAAAATAATAAATTGAATGCAAGTATGGATGTGGAAAAAAAAAAAAAAAAGAAAAAAAGATAAATGTAGATGGTTAAGGAGGCATACATTTTACAGTAGAATGTCAACAGTTCGAGTCCCGATTATTCGAAGATCAATTTGCCCGACCCGATGCACTGCAGTCCAGTTCGCTTCTATGCTGGGTACAGAATTTGAGACAAGTGCGTCTTTGTGTGTGCACACGTGTTTTTCTGGCATTACTGTACTGCCTCCTATCCGTCTTCTTGGTTAATTATTCTATATTACTAGTATTACACGATTTAAGTATGCGCCTTAATGTACCCTAACAATAAATGCTGAAAGTAAGAGAAAATATGTTTCCAATGTCGTCCGTGTACTCTGAGTTCTCAGCAATTCGAGGCAACCTCGGTCACGTTCACCGCGAACTATCGGGATTCTCGCGCCATAAGGGTCGTAAAGGGAAGGGGACAGAGCTTCTGATTGGTAGAAAACTCTCGCCACTTTTTACATAGATTTCAGGAATATTAAGTGGTGGAGAGAAAATTGCAAACTGTTGAACTTACATCAGATTATTACCAGAAATCTGTAAAACAGCAACAACAGCTACATTTACCCTTCTCTTTAAAATAAAGAACTCACTGGTTAAATAGTCTACCACATCCGGACATTCAAGGACAGGGCTCCCATGACTTAGACTTAGTTAAGGGGCACAAAGGGCCCGTCAAAGGCCTACATGCATCGGGACCATAAGGGACCGACCCACATTTATACTTACTTACATCCGGACATTGATAAAATACAGTCGAACCCGTTTATAACGACATCGGTTTATACGACACCTCATCTATAGCATCATATTTTCTGTGGTACGAATAAATTCGTCACTGTTAACCGTAACATTATACTCCTCGGTTATAACGGCACAAAATATTCAGTCCCTTTCATGACGTTATAAACCTAATTCGACTCTATAAAATTGTGAAAAATCTTGTGTTTTCTCCTAATACAGAATAAGGGCTCTAAACTTTGCTACTCTTGTCATATAGACAAATAAATATAATGAACATTCATGGCATATTGTATAATATTATCCAATATCGTTTATGGTATGGCCATTTTTAGTGCAATATATATATACGCACAGGATTCTGTACTGACTAAATTATGGAGTGCTTAATTAACAGTTTCACAAACACAATAACGAGATTGTGGTTGATATATAGATGTAATTTCTTCAGAAGCTGTGAGAAGGTAATAAGCGTAGGCTATATTCCATTACCACATGCCTTCTCGCTTGTAAATAAGGAAACTTCATCATATTAAAAAGTAGGATGTAAAACAACTTTAAAGAAACGTAAAGTCGCCGTATGTTAAACAAGGCATCCTTGTGTCCCCATAATTTTTAGTTGTTCTGGAGAACATATCAGCCGCAATTCTTTGAAGAATAAGTTGTTTTTAAGCAATGGTATAAATCATAGAAGATATATTATTTTATTTCACTAGAGTTCAATAATAATATTGAATCCACTTTTGGTCAATGAAGACGTGTGGATGTGAGCGGTGTTGCCAGCGTTTCGAACGAACCCACTGCCTCCATCCTGCATCCTGAAGATGGAGACAGTACGTTCATCCGAAACTTTGACAATACAGCTCTCATCTACACGGTGCCATCACACAGAACTATGATAAATATTATGTTACAAACGGCGTATGCTAATGATATTAAATTATTAGCAGTAAGCATAAATACCAACCAGAATAACACATGAAGCATTTACAAACCACCAAGAGAGATACAGAAAGGAAAATACAGTGTGTCCACAAAGGCCCTTCGGGGTTTTGAAAAATTGTGGCGCGCAAACAAATTGAGCTAGCCACATGCGGTTTCCGGCAGATTACAGTGAAACTCTGGAAGTTTTTTTGCCGCCAACAGATGACTTGATGACCTGAAGACCCATATCAGGAATGCGATCTCGGCTATTCCAGCGGTGTCCACAAAGTCCCTTCGGGGTTTTGAAAAATTGTGGCGCGCAAACCAATTGAGCTAGCAACATGCGGTTTGCGGCAGATTACAGTGAAACTCTGGAAGTTTTTTTTGCCGCCAACAGATGACTTGATGACCTGAAGACCCATATCAGGAATGCGATCTCGGCTATTCCAGCGGACATGCTCCACAGAACATGGAAAGAGCTCGAATATCGTCTGGACGTTCTCCGTGCTACCAAGGGAGCCCACCTCGAGGTCTACTGAGGTCAGTAAAATACTTCCAGAGTTTCACTGTAATCTGCCGCAAACCGCATGTGGCTAGCTCAATTTGTTTGCGCGCCACAATTTTTCAAAACCCCGAAGGGACTTTGTGGACACACTGTATATGCTGTAATGTAAACAAACCACATTCAGCGCAAACGATTGAGATATGGTTATAAAGAGTACGATACTTGAACTTATTATTTGCTTTAACATGCTCGTCGAATTTCTTTTCACACAAAAAAGGGAAATTAAATTGCTGCCGACATTTTACCTCCAAAAGACGCAGTACTCGAATATACTGCAAACAGCTTGTCTACTTCAAAGGATTTACAAAATTCTTGCATGCAGGGCCTCAGGTGTTATTGAGGTCGTCCTCATTTATAATTTTCCAAACCAGTGTCAATGTTAGAATATTCTAAGTTCCATTATTTTAAAATAGCAATTGCATTAATTATTCGGGCATCACTCTGTCTATGCTACATGCTACACTTCTTGGGCCTTGACGTACATTTCAAGTTTTATGTAGCATGCAGATAAATATAAAACGAAAACACACTGCCGTCATTTCAACGTGCAAATGTAAGGCATAAGGGCTTAACAGTATCCTAGTAACGTTCAACTTTTCACAGTAAAAGTACCGTGCATGGGGAGAGTACGTAATTTATGGGACATTCTGTTCCGCTACCAAATCATCTTTCAAGCAGGAGCAAAGGCTGGCACATATCCAACGGATATTTTAACAACGTTCACTCTGTACGTCTATAACCGAAGTTCGATTTGTACGTTTTGTAGAAAACATGTGCCTAAAGCTTTTTAATAATTTCATTTACGACAAAATATTATATATAAGATAATAAAGCAAATACATAATTACTTATGTACACATATACATATATATATACATATATATGTATCCATCAATTGGCAACAAGGGCCATACACATCTCAAGCATGCAAGACAACGTAAAGGAGGATAGAAAGGTACGCAAAAATATTATAAAACCATAAAGAGCATTTCGATGCTTATTTTTAGTCACACTAAAGTTACGAATAAGCCGTAATAAAATTCGGTAATTTATATACAACTGCTTTTATGTGGCTCCGAATATCGGACTTTAATAAAAGAACAAGTGAGAAGACTGGAGTCGAAAGAAGTACATTTTCCTCAGAAGGATGGAAAAACTCAAATTACAGGGTATATACGCAATAAACAAATTAGAGAGAAACTGGGAATATCAGTACTATGAAAATCTGACGACGTACCTAAACATGACACGTGACAGTAATGTTTCAATGCTGAAACCCAAATCTCTTATTTCAATAGGACTTTAAACGAAGGGTAGAAAATGCCAGACACTTGTAATTAAATGGATGCGAACAACAGGTCAAGGGTTAAATACATTATGTTAACAGTAATGGCACATTTACAACGTATGACAGAATTTTGTAATACATTACTGCGGTGTGCACCAATGAAATCAAATAATGTAACCTACCAGGTTCAATTTTTACAGAGATATAAGTTATTTATTCACAATAAAAATGATATTAGTGTTATCCCTCATGATGGCTATTGGGCCAAAACATGTTTTGGACTATAAATGAATAACTTTATGAATTTTGCCTCTTTGGTTATATTATTTCATCATACGACAGAAGTTTTAGTGAGCAGTAATTATGGATAATAACCGTAGCTGTTTAGTTGGGACATTTCTTACTAGCCAAAAACAAATTTTAAATTTACTGAGAGGTGAATAATGAATGTAATTATTCTGAAAATAACTTCGTGTCTCTGACATTTTTTGCTATGGTACGAAAAAATTGTAATGCAACATTCCCTCATTTTAATGACAAAATGCTTACGTCTTTTATAATGTTTTTGTTTGGAAAAATAATGCATGGTACAGATTTACGAAGACAGGTTGTTTACTACTGCCTGTTTAATGGGTAAAATACTGGTTTATTGTGACGGGATACATGTGTCAATGATGAAGTCTACATACCAAGAGAACTGATATTACGGTTTTTGTGATTTGTTTTGGACCCTACTGGAAAATTAAAATACTATTCAGATATCCTAAAGGGAATTACAGACAACGTAAGAGAGCTACTCTTAAATGGCAGGACAATATTTAACTGAATTTAATTAAAGTAAAAGTTTGCGATTGTATTAAAAACTGCTGCTTGTGAATACGGAAAGGAAACTACGGATTGCAAAGAGCAGAGATTTCCTTGATCAACTGAGCGATTATTAAGCGCATTAGCAAAATTGCGAAAGAGAGTGTCCGCATGGAACAACTCGGCTCCCATTGGATGGATTTTCATGAAATTTGATATTTGAGCGTTTATCGAAAATCTGCCGAGAATATTCACGTTTCATTAAAATCCGATAAAAATAAGGGGAACTTTACATAAAGATTTATTATGATTATATTATACATTTATGATAATATCGCGCTGAATTCTTCTTAAAATGTGAAATTCTTTAGGCAAATGTTATAGAGACAGTAAAAGTACACACTTAATATTCAATAACTTTTTTCCGAAAATCTTGCCGTTTATGACATAATGTGGAAAGGTGCGGTAGACCCGAACAGGCCACGATGACAATAGGGGGCATGCGATTTGCATGCTGGATAACTAAGGCTACAGAGACACACTCAGAATATGTAATACTTATTGCTTTTCCACGGCAACAATGGTTACATTTTCTGTCTTGTTAGATTCACAAGGAAACTGATCGGTGGCAATTTATTCCATTGTTGTCGTCGTCTTTGTGGTTGTTGTTGTTTATAGTGGGTAGTAGTGGTGGTGGTGGTGGCGGCGGTAGTAGTAGTAGTAGTAGTAGTAGTAGTAGTAGTAACTGCAGGAACAGACTACCAGTCGATAAGAGAATAGCATTAGGCTGTACATAGATTTCATGGACAGAGACTGGGAGGATGTAGAAAAGCTCTTAGTGGCTGAGAATGACATCCTATGGAGGACTTTTGACATTAGCACTGCTGTTCCTTCTTGTTCTCTTGCCAGAGATCTTGTTCTAACCTGATATTTTCCGAAGATATATCAGACGCCTTACTAGGGTGTTAACCCACTCACCCGAAATCATACCAGGAAGGATATAACCCTGCCATAAAGAGATTCGAGCCCGAGGCGATAAGCTGGCCAAGAAAACCTCGAATAACACATCACAATAGTTGGCAATCCGATCTTGGTACTAACCCGTAGATCCGTACGAAAACAGGAACAGGAGAACCTGCTTGGTCCTTCGTTCTGAGGTCACGTTTCGTGACAGAA